>CM043316.1:76072504-77272504 GCA_023736055.1 Quercus glauca | reverse complement strand
GCCTCTGCTTGTCCATTCCCTTGAGGGTAATATGGTGATGACTGGTGATGCTTGACTTGATAGTACTCTAACATTTTCCTCACCTCACTATTGACAAAAGGCGTGCCGTTGTCACTGATGATCCTGTGAGGAATTCCAAATCTTACAATTATGTTTTCCTTGATAAAGTTTGCCACTGCTCCTCCTGTGGCTTTACGAAGTGCTACTGCTTCTGCCCACTTAGTAAAGTATTCCGTAGCTACTAGTATCCATATGTACCCTCGCGACGGCGGATTTACCGGTCCACCTAAGTCAAGCCCCCAAGTATGGAATGGCCATGGTGTGACTATGCTATGCAGATTCTGTGGATGAGTGTGAATCAAATTGGCTTGTGCTTGGCAACTGTGGCACCTTTTCACAAACTCTGCCGTATCCTTTTTCATGGTAGGCCAATAATAGCCCATTTGTAGCAGGCATCTGTAAAGCCTTTTCTTTCCCTGGTGTTCCCCACACTCTCTTGAGTGTATTTCTTTTATCATTTTTCTTGCCTCCTCAGGGCCTAAGCACCTCAAGGGGTCTCCATCATACCATTTTTTGAAAAGGGTCATATTATGCAAAAAATAGCGCGTTGCTAACCTTTTGAGCTTATATTTTTCGCTATACTTTTGCAGCAGGATGCCTTCTGTCAGGTACTGTATAAATGGGCTTCTCCAGTCCTCGCTGACGAATGCAGTATAACTTTCTTCTCTGTCTGCCGCAAGTTGGCACTTCCCACACTGGGTTTGGACTTGGTCTGCATCTTTGCTCATGGTTGGCCAGTAAAAGCCCGCCCTTTGAAGTCTACAGTAAAGGCTGACTTCTACGCAGGATCCGCAAGTCTTTTCATGCACTTCTTTTAACTTTCTCTAGGCCTCATTTTGCCCCACACATCTGGACAAGACTCCGCCTGGCATCCTGCGGTACAGTTCTCCCTTCATTAGGGCGTAGTCCTTGAGTACTTTTAGTTCCATGGCTTCTTCCTCTCCCGTCAGAACTTCCTTTATGGGTATCCGCCAATCTCCTTCGCAGTGTTCCTTCTGGAACCTTTGTTTTAACACTTCAATTATGGATTCTTCTCTTTTGCTGACTTCCACTCTGGTGCTTTTCCCTTCAAACGTTATTTGCGAGCCTAGTGCGGCCAATGCATCGGCAAACCGATTCTCGTTCCTCGGGGCATGTTCTATTTCAAAAGTTAAGAACTTTTCTTCCATCTTCTGGGCCATGGCTCTGTATGGGGCAAGACTGGGTTTTTTTAGGGAAAAACTCTCTTTGGTCTGGCAGACTACCAAGTTGGAATCACCCAGTACTTTCAAATGCTCAACTCCCATCTCAAGGGCTGTGGCCAGCCCAGTTAAGTAAGCTTCATATTCTGCCGTATTGTTTGAACAGGGAAACTCCAGCTTGAATGATAGTGCTACTGCTTCATTTTCTTCATGATACAAAACTACTCCAACCCTTCCAGACTGGGCGGTAGAAGACCTGTCGAATTTCATTACCCACTGTTCTCTGAGTTCCTCTGCCATGGCTACTTCCCCTGGAACTTCGTCATCCAGTGGGAATTCTTCCTCCCCTGGAAACTGTGCCAACAAACCTGCTATAGCCTGGCTTTTTACTGCTCTGAGTGCCCCCATTCTCAGGTCATACTGCGACAGTTGTAATAACCATTGTGATATCCTGCCGGAGAGGATTGGCTGTTGTAGTAAAGCTTTGATGGTATGGGACTTGGTCATCAACCATACTTCATAGGTTAAGAAGTAATGGCGTAATCTCTGTGAGGCATACACGATAGCCAAACATGCCCTTTCCGCCCTTGGATAACGAGTTTCTGCATCTTTCAGGGCGCGGTTGATGTAATATACTGGCTGCTCGACGCCACCTCCATCTTCTTGGGTGATTAAGGCACCAATGGCATATGAATTGGTAGCCATATAAAGTAACAATGGCTTCTTATGGATGGGGGTTGCACTGTAGGGAGGTTTATCATGATCTGCTGCAGCCTTTTGAAGGCCGCTTGCTGCACTCCCCCCCATACAAAACTTTGCCATTTCCTCAGTAGTTTGGTAAAAGCCGAAGTGATTGATGCCAACCCAGGGATGAATCTTCGGATATACGAGACTTTTCCTAAGAAACTTTTTAGTTCTTTTACCGTGGTTGGAGGTCTCATAGTTGCAATGGCCGTGACCTTTGCTGGGTCTACATCTATTTCCCTGCTGTGAACTAGGAAACCCAGGAATTTCCCTGAGGATACACCAAACGCACATTTGAGAGGATTCATTCTCAACTTAAAGGCTCTGCATCTTTCGAACACTCTTTTTAGCACATGAAAATGTTCTTCTCTCCTCCTTGATTTAACTACTATGTCATCCACATAGTCTTCTAACTCCTGATGCATCATATCATGAAATATAGCCGTCATTGCCCGTTGATAGGTCGCACCTGCATTTTTTAACCCGAAGGGCATCACGGTGTAATGGAAGTTTCCCATGGGTGTTCTGAAAGCAATTTTCTCCGCGTCTTTTGATGTCATCCTGATCTGGTTGTATCCACTGAAACCATCCATGAATGAAAACATGGCGCTTCCTGCCACAGAATCTATCAATAAATCCATATTGGGCAATGGGAATTCATCTTTCGGGCATGCTTTGTTGAGATCTTTGAAATCTACGCAACACCTGATCTGGCCATTCTTCTTCTTTACTGGTACTATGTTGGATAGCCAGCGGGGATGTTGAATAGGCTTAACGAATCCTGCGGCTAGCAACTTCTGTACTTCTTCGACTATCTGTCCTTCTATTTCTGTGTGAAATATCCTGGCAGGCTGAGCTACTGGCCTGGCCTGCGGGTCCACATTTAATGTATGTGCCACTAACCCAGGGTCTAGCCCTGGCATTTCACTGTAGTCCCATGCGAACACGTCTCTGAATTCTTTTAGCAACAATACCAACTTCTTTTTCTCATCTTTTGTCAAGCTTGCACTAATTGAAATGGGTCTCGACTTTTGTGAAGCAGATCCCAGGTCAACCTCTTCCATTTCCTCTTCTGCCATGACCTGCATCTCCTTTTCGATTACAACTTTTTCGTATTCCTCATTGTTACTTTCATTCTCTGAACTTTCTTGGGCTCTGCAGCACGTCAAACCCTCATGCCGCTCTTCCTGGGTGGGGCCCGTTTGGGTTTCAATTGCGGGCCCCGCGCACCTTCATAATTTGTAAATGATTCTATCATCAAAGCCTCGAACTCTAATGCATTGGGGTGTGTCTTCAAACCCTGCGGCGGAAGCCTCTTTCCTCTTTCTCTTTCTTGCCAATAACTCCCTTAGATCAGGTTCTGGGTCATTCTGGACATCTTCCCATCTAGGCACGAAAGTACTTAGCGGCCTTGATACTGAACTCTCCCCAGAAGGAGTCCATTGATCGTAGAACATAGTTTCTACCAAGTGAGCCTCTGCCTGCTCGAATGGTGAGGGGTTTGCAGCTATGCGTATCATCCTGCCATTCAGCCTTCTTTTCACACATTGGTGATAGGTGGATGGGACTAGTCGGTGTTTGTGTAACCAAGGCCTCCCCAAAAACACGTGGTAAGATACTTCTGTTTTCACCACATGAAACCGCGCTAAAGAAGCTATGGGGCCTACTTTTAACCACAGCTGAATGTGGCCTGCCGTGTACTCGCCCCTTCCTCCAAACCCTGTTACTTCCATTGGGTACCCCTGAATCTTCCTTTCTGAGATTTCTGCTGCTTGCAGAGTGCTTAATGGGATGAGATTCACAGAGGCACCTGTATCCACCAAAACTCTCTTTATGGGGATTTGATTTATGGATGCCGTCAAGTATAAGGGTCTCCTGTGGTCTGGGTGCCCTACTTCCATATCTTCCTCACTAAAAGTGATTTCAGTTGACTCCTGTAAAAGAGCCCTATCATCTGATATTTCTGCTGATAGACATTCTTCTCCTGCACCAGACGCAATGCTCATCAAAACTTCTGTGGCTACCTTTCTTTCCTTTGCTGAGAGTCTCAATTGATCGAACAAATTTTTGAATTTAGAACTCTGTTGTAGAGTGGTAATGGCCGCTACAGGCAAAGTCATATTTTCTTCTTCATCTTCTCCTAGGTCAGCGCAGATTACCATTGCTGCTACACCCTTCCCTTTGTGGATTGGGAGCGGGTTTCTTTGGACTTCCTGCTGGGACAGTTCTAAAGTCCCCTCCTTTATCCTGCGGTGGACTAATCTGCGGAGCGCCCAACACTCTGCGGTAGAATGTTGGACATAATTGTGTAAACGACAAAGACGTAGGTCCCTTCGCTCTTCCTCTGTGGGCTTCCTGGCAACCTGGTTAGGTTTGAAAATTCCATCTGCTATCCATTTGTCTAGGAGTACGTCTAGTTCCTTTGAGGTGCATGGTATTGGTGGGGGAGTATCGTACTCCCTCCCTTCGGTCTTCCTTTTCCGTTCGCCAGTAGATACCGCCATTGCCTGCCGGGCGTTTCTCTTGTCCGAGCTTGGTTTCACAGATTGGGCCGTCTTTCTGGCCTTCTGCAATAGCTGGGCGAATTGAGAGATTTCCAAATTTTCGAAAACTGCCCTGTATTCTCTGATCATATTTGTCATGCACATCTCCACCAGCGTCCTTTCCTCACAATGGTCATAGCAGTCGAGTGCTATGTCCCTAAATTTCTTGATGTACTCCATCAAGTTTTCGCCATTCCTTTGTTTAGTCGCCTGTAGTGTTGCTAGTGTAACTGTTTCTTCTCTGTGGAAGTATTTAGTATAAAATACATCCACCATATCATCCCATGTTGGGATCGTTCCTGGTTTTAACCCAATGTACTAGGTATAAGACCGGTCACACAGTGACTTGGAAAATTCTTGGAGACATAAGTCTTCGTCTGCGGCATAAGGGCCAAGCGTATCAATGAACTTGCTTACGTGCTCAACAGCACTTCCCTTTCTGCCATCATATTGTGTGAATGCTTTTGGTTCACACCTCTCAGGGTATGGTTTGCTGAGTACCCTTAGCGGGTAAGGAGGTCTTCGTGCATAGAACCTCTCCTTAGGTGCCCTGGCCCTTTCCTGCTCCAAAAGGGTAGCCACCTCAGCCATAGTGATGAAGCGTTGCTCTGCATTGTGAGGGGCACCTCCTGCCGGTGTCTCTTCTTTATCTGTCGCATGCTCCGAGTCATGTTAACTTCCTTTTTCTTTCGTCTTGTCAGCTTTCAGCTGGCGGATTTCTTCCATCATTTGCTATTGCGAGTGTTGTAGTGACTGTAAGACTTCGATGAAAATGTTGGCATTGTCGATAGGGATTCTTGGTGGTGGTTGGGGGTCAGCCCTTGTTCCGTTGGCACCTTCTGCCTGGTTAGGTTGTGGTTGGCAAGGCATTGTGGGCCTTGACTCTGCTTGTGAGGGTACGACACTCATATTCCGTGTTATCTTGGATTTTGGCGGCATTCGTTTGTGTGGGCTTTCGTCCCTGTCTGTTTCTCAACTCCCTAGTGGAGTCGCCAATTTAATGTAGGGGCCTTTTTTGTGTTTTGGGATTGGGTTGGGCTGCCTCCTGCGGTGACGGGCCCGAATACCTTTCTGAGTAGGAAAGTTGAGATCGGCCCAGCTATAACTCACTTTGGGCCGGCTTGTGCACAAACTAAGCCTTGTCTGCCAGGAACGTTCTCACAGCAAGCAGAGCTATTACAAAAGGGTTACGGCAGACAGATATAATAATAAAGAAAAATAGCAGAATACAGTGGTTTTTTCTAAACAACAAGGCCGAGTATTTCCTGTGGCAATCACGGTAATAACAATGGTAATAATAATAACAGTTTTTATAGAAAAGAACAACTGAATGAACGATAATGTAAGTTAATAAACATCAAGTCAAGTTTAAGTTTGTAATGGCAAAGAATCAAGGAGGAAGAACGCTTCCTCTCAATGAAACTAATCTCCCAGGAGAATATCCTGCCGCGGGGATTAATAACTTTGAGGCGATCGGACCCAAGTGATAAATGCTTGAAATAATTCCATTCGCTTAATCGTTTCTTAGAGAGTGGAATTTTGAGGGGGAGAGAAGAGAAATGATCTACTGGTGCATGCCCATTATCCTTACTCTTTGTTTTCTTATCTTTTTCTTTTTTCCTTTCTTTTCCTTTTGTTTTTTTCTCTATCTTTTTTCTTCCTCTGTTTTTTGGTCCTCTGTACAGGGCATGGCAAGGATCCTTTTATAGGGCCTGCCGTGATTGATTTTTACTACTTTACCCTCCAACGGCCTTTGTCTGGTCTGGGCGTATTTGCCGACCACCGTCTGTGTACTACTTCCCTTCGTCAGACAAAGACAGGTTTTTTGTTGTTTCTTAATCCGCCGTGGCACTTTCTCCTGCCGCGGCGTAAATACTCTCTCTCTCTCTCCCTATGGCATGCACCCAACGTTCCCCCCCCAACCTTGCCTCTTTTGGGCGGTCTATCATCCCAGCAGGACGTACCTCCCAAAAAGGGCTTGGACAGAGAACATAAAATAAATCTTTTCCCCTCTCCCCACCACCAAACCACACCCTCCTTACCTCTTACCACTGACCCATGGCCCCACCACATCCCATATTGGCTGGGTACAGGCTGGTGGCGCTTGGGCCTTGCGCGTGCTTTCCTATTATGTACGTTCAAAGTCTGCCTACGGCTCATGTGTTTGTTGTGATCTGAAGCTTTGTTTACATCGTCTGCCATGCTCCTTGGGCCGTTTTGTACATTTCACCGCTTCCTTTGGGATTGGGCTTCCCTTAATACTGGATTTCACATTTCTCTTGGCCCATTTCTTGGTTACACTCATGTCCTGTTTCATTACTTGGCATTTCCTGCCATGACGGTATGTTCCTGCTAGGCCTCTTTTCAAGCCTGCCGTTTCATTCCTTCCCCCAAGTGACTTAACAGAGCCATTGGTGTTCTCACTCATGGGCTCTATTGTCCATTTCTTTTTCCCTTGGGCCTGCGGCCCATTTACTTCCTTTGGGCTTCCTCGGCCCATTTACTAACTTTGCATTCCCATGAGCTTTTGCTAACTTGATTGGGCTTCCCTGGCCCAATCTTCTCATTCTCATCCTTGGGGTTTATGGGCTTGCCATCAACTCCTACTTTCTTTGTTTACATTGCTTTGGGCCTGCCGCGGCCCATTCTCACTTTTCCATACCACATACTGCCCATGGGTGCCATTTCTCTCTTTCCGGGCCCATTTGCTTCCTCAAGACCCATTTATTCATGTTATGGGCCTGTGTTCTATTATTCCTGCCGCCTGGGTTTAATAGTCTTATTTCTATGCCTGCCACTCTTATTGCCTGTTTTGCTGGATTGGGCCTGCTTTACAAAAATGACCCTCAACAATCATAAATGATTTTCATGATTTAAAATAATGTCAAATTCAATTTTGATAAATAATTAATTTAAATAGTAAAAGAAACAAATATTTTGTGTATTTTTTTATTAATACTTTGTGAACATGGATACTAGTTTTAGTTTTTTATTTCATAGTATATATGGTCTTTCAATTTTAGCATATTTTTATACTTAAATTCTAAATTTCTTTGGTTCATACCTTGCCCCCCCTAAACTAAATTCTGGCTCCGTCTTGCACTCTAGCTTGGTACATGCACCATGGAGAGAAACTTTAGTTGTTCACTCTCTCTTTTTGTTATCGAGAAGTTCTCCATTATTCTAGTTTTTCATTAAATAATAACCCAAGTATTTGGTTTGTGGTAGACAACTCATATTATGGTTTCTACGAATTGACAAGCAATATATGGGAAAATGTGGAGCAGTTTGGCAGGGATTAAAGCCTTAGAGTATGTAGGAAGCAGCTTGGTTCGTTGTCCTTAGCTGTGCAAATTATGTTTATATCATGTTGACTTAAGTGAATTAAGTTCTTTATGAACATCTTGAGTTGGTTTCAGAAAGATGTTTGTTTATGTTCATTTGTTTAGCAAATAAGCTAAATTTGAGCCTAAACAAGCTAAGCTCAAATATAATAATATGTTCGCGAATAGACTCGTGAACATGAAACTTAATTTATTATATATAATATTATATTTTTATATATATACATATGTAAAAATATATTTATATAGTATTGAAATTGGATTGTATATGTTTGTAAATAAGTTCATATGATATCAAAATATTATTCGTAGTTTGTTGATATAAACAATTCATTCGTAGTAAAAATTAATATATTTATGAAGGGTTGAAGCCTTTTAATTATAGTTTCACTATATATGGGAAAAAATAAGTTAATCAAGAAAAGTGATTCGTAAATAAACTCGAGTTTGTTTAACAATAAAATGAATCAAATTTAACATGTAATTTTTTTTGTGATTAGCTCGAGCTCAACTCATTTACAACTCTACATTTTATTACGAGACCAAGAGATATACATGAAAAATAATTAATTTATTTGTGAGAACATGCTTATATGTATTCCTAACATCAAACTATAATAAATGTTTAATATGACTCTTTAAAGGTTAATTTGTGTTTACTGTTTAGTATAAAACAGAAAGAATAGGAAAAAAAAAAGTTTTAAAAAGTTAAAAAAAAAAAAAAAAAAAAATGCTCGCTTTACAAGGAAAGGAAAAAACTTTAAAAAGCCTAAGTAATTTTTTCGTGCTTTGAATTGGATAAAAAGTTCTCTTGTTTTTGCTACCATTGACTGTCACAGTGTTGATTAGTTTTCAACTCTTGTACTTAATAAAAATGAGTTGTCTGGTTCTATAGCTTTTGGGCCCCGACTTAAAATTAAAATCATGATTAAAGATGTTCATGTTGTTCTTTCATGAGCAAGGGTCTGTCATATGTCTTTTCTTTGTTAGATTGAGAAGCACAAAATGTACAAGACAATAATTATGATTTTCCATGATTGAATTTCAAAAAGAATTTCCCTTAGTCCTCACGTCCAAGTTATGTAACAGAAAATTTTGGGCTCACAGTTTTTTCCACCCTCCATTTGAATAACCATTACACTATCTATATATTCACATATAAATTGCTTAATCATGTTGGCTAACCATTTATTCTCAAAAAAAAAAAAAAATGTTGGCTAACCATTTTGAGTTCAGCTTTAAAAATTAAAGTCCATATCAGAATCCCAACTTATTTCGTCCGTAATTTCCGAAATGTTACATTTATTTATTACCATAATTTCCCCAAGCAATTTCAAAGAAAGTTAGTGATCAATTATTTCTGATATGATCAATTTCCCATATCTCGTTGTGATCAGTATAAACCAACAGTTAATTATGGGGTTTAAAAAATTTTTGTTACGATAAGACAAACCGAAACAATTATAGCAATGCACTGAAAATTGCACAAGCACCTCTATAAGCAACTCCGAAGCCACGTGATATGATTGAACGGGAGGTACTTAACTCAGTTGAGTTCACTGCACAAACACCAACAAAGCAAATGAAGTAACATAAAGTTATGCTCAAAGTGAAACAAAGAATCTTGCTAAAAGCTAAATAATGGAGTGTAGTAGCAGACACTAATGAATGTGTGGTTACTTTTTGACCAATAAAATTTGCAGTTAAACATGACCTTGAGGTCAATGAGGGAACCCATGAAAGGTTTTAGCTTAAAAAGTTTTGGAATCCTATGTGCACCATACTTTAAAATATTCAACAAGATCTTCTTGTTTGGAAGTTCATCAAATCAGTCAAAGTTAACCCCCTCCATTAATCAAAGAATGTGATAATATATATGATATTTTGATAAGATTTCATTGGCGTGACATTTCATCTTTTCTTTAATTATATTTATAGGAATGGCAGATAATGATTGCAAAACCCAACAAAGAAAAAGAGAAAACAGTTATTATTGATTTAGCTTTATCCATCTTTGTTTTTGCCTTAGTACGTCCATGATTCATCAAGTACACAAACAGTCAATGATATTTGGCCTTTCCATATGATATTATCTAAACTAAAAATATTGAATTTTCCTTCTATTCTGCAATGAGAGAAAACAACTTATTAGTTTGAGAATAGCAGAAAACAGAAAAGCTACATATATAAAATAACAGCTCTAATACACCAAATGAAGATGCACTAAATAAGACAGAGAGACCTACTCATCTTGCAATTATTTTTTCGTGCATGGCTGTGTACTTAACAAGCATGTACGTATGCAGTCATGCATATGCACATTCTCAGAGTAGATGTATTGCCAAAGCTAGTCCAATAGTGGTGTGTTTACGTACCCAACAGAGGTCTAGTTTTTCATCCATTGCTCCTCCCATCATGATCAAGTTGTCAAAACTTACTCCTACGCAAACTAAAATATGAGGATTTTGTCTGCAGAGAGACATTTCTTTTAGTTATTTTTATCATATCGGGATATAAAGAGTTTAGTTTACAATAATAAGGCAAATGCGACTTTTAAAAAACCAGTGCTAAGGTAAATGTTTAATAATTTATCAACTATCTCCTTTTTTTTTTGAGGTCTTTACCATACGATTATTGCATGCTGACTCATGCATCAGTGTTTTTAAAACTTCAAGCAGTGCCCACTCTCCTACTTTTGGATGAAATAACAGAAAGGAAAACGAATATAGACTTTGAGTTCAAAAGGACACTGATGACTGAACGCCATAATTTATTATTATTATTATGATACTAAAGTACATTTTTTTGTCCTTAAATTGTAGGATTGTTTTTATTTTGATCTATTCCATTTTGAAAATTTTATTTTAATATTTTATGTTTGATTTTGTTTTCAAATTAATTATGTTGTCCATTTTCACTAGTAACCTGACTGTCTATAATATATTATTATACCTATTATTGGTGAGTGTGTTCCAAATACTGACTTTTATTCTAAGTCTTAAATTGGATTTGAGTGAGTTTTTTTTTTTATTTTTTTTATTTTTTTATTTTTTATTTTTTATGAGGTGGGTGTTGAGGGTCATTTTTGTAAAACAAGCCCAACTCAGCAAAATAGGCAATAGGGGTGGCAAGTATAGAATAAAACTATTAAACCCAAGCGGCAGGAGTAATAGATCATAGGCTCATAACATGAACAAACGGGTCTTGAGGAAGCAAATGAGCCCAAAGGGCCCGGAAAGAGAGAAATGACACCCATGGGCAGTATATGGTATGAAAAAGTGAGAATGGGCCATGGCAGGTGCAAGGCAATGTAAACAAAGAAAGTAAGGGTTGATGGCAAGCCCGTGAACCCCAAGGATAAGAATGAAGAGATTCGGCCGGGGAAACCCAATCAAGTTAGTAAAAGCTCATGGGAATGCAGAGTTAGTAAATGGGCCAAGGAAGCCTAAGGGAAGTAAATGGGCCGCAGGCCCAAGGGAAAAGAAAGGGACACTGGAGTCCATAAGTGAGAACACCAGTGGCCATGTTAAGTCACTGGGGAAAGGAATGAAACGGCAGGCTTGAAAAGAGGCCTAGCAGGAACAAATCGCCACAGCAGGAAATGCCAAGTAATGAGGCAGGACATGAGGGCAACCAAGAAATGGGCCAAGAGAAATATAAAACCCAATATTAAAAGAAGCCCAGCCCCAAAGGGAAACAGTGAATCATACAAAACGGCCCACGTAAAGAATAAAGAAGCACGGCAGATAGTGCAAACAAAGCCCCAAGTCGCGGCGAACACATGAATCGCAGGCAGATTTGAAACATACATAACAAGAAAGCACGCGCAAGGCCCAGGCACCACCAGCCTGTACCCAGCCAATATGAGACGTGGTGGGGCCATGGGTCAGAAGTAAGAGGTAAGAGGGGGTGTGGTTTGGTGGTGGGGAGAGGGGAAAAGATCTATTTTGCGCTTCCCGTCCAAGCCCTTTTGGAAGATACGTCCTACTGGGGTGACAGACCGCCCAAAAGAGGCAAGGTTGGGGGGGGGGTGAAATGTTGGGTGCATGCCATGGAGAGAGAGAGAAAGCATTTACTCCATGGCAGGAGAAAGTGCCAGGGTGGACTAACAAACAACACAAACCTGCCTTTGTCTGACAAGGGTAAGTGGCGCTCAGACGAGCTCCTGGGTGGTCGGCAAGTACACCCAGACTAGACAAAGGCAGTTAAAGGGTAAAGTGGTAAAATCCGATCACGGCAGGTCCTATAAAAGGACCCTTGCCGTGCCCTATAAAAAGGACCGAAAAACAAAGGAACCGGAAAGCAAAAGGAAAAACTAAAGAAAAAGAAAAGAAAGAAGAAAAGATAAGAGAGTAAACAGAAAATAGGGAGAAAGAGTGTAATGGGCATGCACCAGTAGATCGGTTCCCTTCTCTCCCCCTCAAAATCCCACTCTCTGGGAGACAATTAAGTAATAGGAATTCCTTTAGGCACTTATCATTTAGGTCCGATTCCCTCAAAGTCATTAATCTCCACGGCAGGATATTTTCCTGGGGGATTAGTTTCATTGAGAGGAAGCGTTTTTCCTCTTTGATTCTTTGCCACTAAGGATCCAAACTTGACTTGACATTTATTTTGATTAACTTCTATTATTGCTTAATCAATTACTCCTTTTTACAAGCCGTTATTATCATTACCATTGTTATTACTGTGATTGTCAAAGAAATAGAGATCACTCGATCATTTTTCCATTAAGAGAAGGCCATTGTACCCTGTTTTCTTTGTTGTTATTATATTTTCCTGCCGTAAACTTTTGTAACAGTTCTGGTTGCCGTGAGAACGTTTCTGGCAGACAAGACTTAGTTTGTGCACAAGCCGGCCCAAGGTGAGTTACAGTTGGACCGGTCTCAACTCTCCTACTCAGAAACACTCGGACGCATCACCGCAGGAGGCAGCCCAGCCCAACCCAAAACACAAAAAAGGCCCCTACATTAAATTGGCGACTCCACTGGGGAGTTAAGAAACAGACAGGGACGAAAGCCCACCCAAACAAATGCCTCCGAAATCCAGGACAACATGGAATATGAGTGTTGTACCCTCACAAGCAGAGTCCAGGCCTACAACGCCTCACCGACCACAGCCTAACCAGGCAGAAGGTGCCAACGGAACGGGGGCTGACCCCCAACCGTCACCAAGAATTCCTACCGACAATGCCAACATTTTCATCGAAGTCTTGCAGTCACTACAACACTCGCAGCAACAAATGATGAAAGAAATCCGACAACTGAAAGCCGATAAGACGAAAGAAAAAGGAAACCAACATGACCCAAAGCATGCGACAAACAAAGAAGAGACACCAGCAGGAGGTGCCCCACACAATGCAGAACAATGTTTTATCACTATGGCTATGGTGGCCGCCCTCTTGGAGCAGGAAAGAGCCAGGGCACTTAAGGAGAGGTTCTATGCACGAAGGCCTCCTTACCCACTGAGGGTACTCAGCAAACCATACCCTGAGAGGTATGAGCCAAAGGCATTCGCACAATATGATGGCAGAAAGGGAAGTGTTGTTGAGCATGTGAGCAAGTTCATTAAAACGCTTGGCCCTTATGCCGCAGACGAAGACTTATGTCTTCGAGAATTTTCTAAATCACTATGTGACCGGGCTTATACCTGGTACATTAGGTTAAAGCCAGGAATGATCCCAACATGAGATGATATGGTGGATGTATTTTGTACCAAGTACTTCCACGGAGAAGAAACGGTGACACTTGCAACACTGCAAGCAACCAAACAAAGGAATGGTGAAGACTTGATGGAGTACATCAAGAGATTTAGGGACATAGCACTCGACTGCTATGACCATTGCGAAGAAAGAACACTGGTGGAGATGTGCATGACGAATATGATCAGGGAGTACAGGGCAGTCCTCGAAAATTTGAAAATCTCTTAATTCGCCCAGCTATTGCAAAAGGCAAGAAAGACGGCCCAGTCTGTGAAACCGAGCTCGGACAAGAGAAATGCCCCGCAGGCAATGGCGGTATCCATTGGCGAACGGAGAAGGAAGACTGAGGGAAGGGAATATGATACTCCCTCACCAATACCATGCATCTTAAAGGAGCTAGACGTACTGCTAGACAAATGGATAGCAAACTAAATTTTCAAACCTAACCAGGTTGCTAGGGAGCCCACAGAGGAAGAGCGGAGGGACCCACGTTTTTGTCATTTACACAATTATGTCCAACATTCTACCGCAGAGCGTTGGGCACTCCGCAGATTAGTGCACCGCAGGATAAAGGAAGGAACTTTAGAACTGTCCCAGCTGGAAGTCCAAAGAAACCCACTCCCAAACCACAAAGGGAAAGGTGTAGCAGCAGTGGTAATTTGCATAAACCCAGGAGAGGACGAAGAAGAAAACATGGTTTTGCCTACGGCGGCTATTACCACTCTACAACAGAGTTCCAAGTTCAAAAATTTGTTCGATCAGCTGGGACTCTCAACAAAGGAAAAAAAGGTAGCCACGGAAGCTTTGGTGAGCATTGCCTCTGGTGCAGGAGTAGAATGTCTATCGGCAGAAATACCAGATGATAGTGCACTCTTACAGGAGTCAACTGAAATCACTTTTAGTGAAGAAGATATGGAAGTGGGACATCCGGATCACAGGAGGCTCTTATACTTGGCGGCATCCATAAATCAAATCCCTATAAAGAAAGCTTTGGAAGACACAGGTGTTTCTGTGAATCTCATTCCATTAAGCACTCTGCAAGCAGCAGAAATTTCAGAAAGGAAGATTTAGGAATGCCCAATGGAAGTAACAGGGTTTGGTGGAAAGGGCGAATACAAAGCAGGCCACATTCAACTGTGGTTGAAAGTAGGCCACATAGCTTCTTTAGCACGGTTTCATGTGGTAAAGACAGAAGTATCCTACCACGTGCTTTTGGGGAGGCCATAGTTACACAAACACCGACTGTCTCATCCACCTATCACCAATGTGTGAAAGGAAGATTAAACGGCAGAATGATACGCATAGCCGCAAACCCCTCACCATTCGAGCAAGCAGAAGCCCACTTAGTAGAAACTATGTTCTATGACCAATGGGCTCCATCTGAAGAGAGTTCAGTATCAAGGCCGCTAGGTACCTTCGTGCCTAGGTGGGAAGATGTCCAAAATGACCCAGAACCTGATTTAAGGGAGTTATTGGCAAGAAAGAGAAAAAGGAAAGAGGTGCCCGCTGTAGAATCTGATGACATGCCCTAATGCATTAGAGTCTGAGGCTCTGATAGCAGGATCGTCTACAAATTATGAAGGAGCGCGGGGCCCGCGATTGAAACCCAGACGGGCCCCACCCAGAAAGGGCAGCACGAGAGCTTGACGTGCTGCAGAGTCCAAGAAAGTTCAAAAGAAGGAAGTAACAAGGACGAAAACGAAGGAGTTGTAGCCGAAAAAGAGGTGCAGATCATGATAGCAGAAGAAATGGAAGAAGTTGACTTGGGGTCTGCTTTGCAAAAGCCAAGACCCATCTCAATTAGTGCAAGTTTGACAAAAAAGAAGAAAAAGGAGTTGGTACTATTGTTAAAAGAATTCAGAGACATGTTCGCATGGGACTACAGTGAAATGCCAGGGCTAAACCCTGGGTTAGTGGCACATACGTTGATTGTGGACCCGTAGGCCAGGCCAGTAGCTCAGCCTGCCAGGATATTTCACATAGAAATAGAAGGGCAAATAGTCAAAGAAGTGCAGAAGTTACTAGCTGCAGGATTCATTAAGCCTATTCAACATCCTCGCTGGCTATCCAACATGGTACCAGTAAAGAAGAAGAATGGCCAGATAAGGTGTTGCGTAGATTTCAGGGATCTCAACAAAGCATGCTCGAAAGACGAATTCCCATTGCCAAATATGGATTTATTGATAGATTCTGCGGCAGGAAACGCCATGTTCTCATTTATGGATGGTTTCAGTGGATACAACCAGATCAGGATGGCACCAAAAGATGCGGAGAAAACTGCTTTCAGAACACCCATGGGGAACTTCCATTACACCGTGATGCCCTTCGGGTTGAAAAATGCAGGTGCGACTTATCAACGGGCAATGACGGCTATATTTCACTATATGATACATCAGGAGTTAGAAGACTATTCGGACGACATAGTAGTTAAGTCAAAGGGGAGAGAAGAACATTTCTGTGTGCTGAAGAGAGTATTCGAAAGATGCAGAGCCTTTAAGATGAGAATGAATCCCCTCAAATGTGCGTTTGGTGTATCCTCAGGGAAATTCCTGGTTCTTGGTTCACAGCAGAGGAATAGATGTAGACCCAGCAAAAGTCACGGCCATTGCAACTATGAGACCTCCAGCCACGGTAAAAGAACTAAAAAGCTTCTTAGGGAAAGTCTCGTATATCCGAAGATTCATCCCTGGGTTGGCATCAATCACTTCGGCTTTTACCAAACTACTGAGAAAAGGGCAAGGTTTTGTATGGGGAGAAGCGCAGCAGGCAGCCTTCAAAAGACTGCAGCAGATTATGATGAACCTCCCTATAGTGCAAGCCCCAATCCACAAGAAGCCATTGCTACTTTATATAGCCACCAATTCATATGATATTGACGCCTTAATCACTCAAGAAGATGGAGGTGGCGTCGAGCAACCAGTATACTACATCAGCCGCGCCCTGAAAGATGCAGAAACTCGTTATCCAAGGGCAGAAAGGGCATGTTTGGCTATTGTGTATGCCTTACAGAGATTACGCCACTATTTCTTAGCCTACGAAGTATGGCTGATGACTTAGTCTCATACCATCAAAGCTTTACTACAGCAGCTAATCCTCTCTGGCAGGATATCACAGTGGTTATTACAACTGTCGCAGTATGACTTGAGAATGGGGGCGCCCAGAGCAGTGAAGAGCTAGGCTATAGCAGATTTACTGGCACAGTTTCCAAGGGAGGAAGAATTTCTGTTGGACGACGAAGTTCTAAGGGAAGTAGCCATAGCGGAGGAACTCAGAGAACAGTGGGTAATGAAATTTGACGGGTCTTCTACCGCCTAGTCTGGAGGGGTTGGAGTAGTTTTGTATCATGAAGAAGATAAAGCAGTAGCACTATCATTCAAGTTGGAGTTCCCCTGTTCAAACAATACGGCAGAATATGAAGCCTACTTAACTAGGCTGGCCACAGCTCTTGAAATGGGAGTTAAGCATTTAAGAGTACTGGGTGATTCCAACTTGGTAGTCTGCCAGACCAAAGGGAGTTTTTTCCTAAAAGAACCCAGCCTAGCCCCGTACAGAGCAATGGCCTAGAAAATGGAAGAAAAGTTTTTAACTTTTAAAATAAAACACGCTCCAAGGAACGAGAATCAGTCTGCCAATGCGTTGGCCGCGCTAGGTTCGCAAATAATGTTTGAAGGGGGAAGCACCAGAGTAGAGGTCAGCAAAAGAGAAGAATCCATAATTGAAATATTAAAAGAAAGGTTCCAGGAGGAACACTGCGAAGGAGATTGGCGGATACCCATGAGGGAAGCTTTGACGGGAGAAGAAGAAGCCATAGAACTAAAAATACTCAAAGATTACACCTTGGTGAAAGGAGAACCATACCACAGGATGCCAGGCGGAGTCTTGTCCAGATGTGTGGGGCAACAGGAGGCCCAGAGAAAGTTGAAAGAAGTACATGAGAAGACATGCGGATCATGCGGAGAGGTCAGCCTCTATCGCAGACTTCAAAGGGCAGGCTTTTATTGGTCAACCATGAGTAAAGATGCAGACCAAGTCCAAACCCAGTATGGGAACTGTCAACTTGCGGCAGACAGAGAAGAAAGTTATGCTGCATTCGTCAGTGAAGACTGGAGAAGCCCATTTATACAGTACTTGACAGAAGGCATCCTGCCATTGAAGCACAGTGAAAAATATAAGCTCAGGAGGTTAGCAACGCGTTATTTTTTGCATAATATGATCCTTTTCAAAAAGAGGTATGATGGAGACCCCTTGAGGTGTTTAGGCCCTGAGGAGGCGAGAGAAATGAGAAAAGAGACACACTCAGGAGAGTGTGGGGAACACCAGGGAAAGAAAAGGCTTTACAGATGCCTGCTGTAAATGGGCTACTACTGGCCTACCATGAAAAAGGATATGGCAGAATTTGTGAAAAGGTGCCACAGTTGCCAAGTACAAGCCAGTTTGATTCACACTCATCCATAGAATTTGTATAGTATGGTCACACCATGGCCCTTCCATACTTGGGGGCTTGACTTAGTTGGACCGGTGAATCCGCCATCGCGAGGGTACATATAGATACTAGTAGCTACTGAATATTTTACTAAATGGGCAGAGGCAGTATCACTTCGTAAAGCCACAAGAGGAGCAGTGGCAAATTTTATCAAGGAAAACATAATTGTAAGATTTGGGGTTCCCCACAGGATCATCAGTGACAACGGCACACCTTTCGTCAATAGTGAGGTGAGGAAGATGCTAGAGTTTTACCAAGTCAAGCATCACCGGTCATCGCTGTATTACCCTCAAGGAAATGGGCAAGCAAAGGCAATGAACAAAACCCTCATAAAAATCATCTGTAAAATGAGCCAAGAATATACGGGAGGATGGGCAATGCATCTGCCAGACACTCTTTGGGCTTACAGGAGTTCACCTAAGTCAGCCACAGGTTTTCCACCTTTTTCCTTGGTCTACGGAACTAAAGTAGTGAGCCCAGCAGAGAAAATGACCCAATCCCTGGGAGTCATGCAGATGCAAGAAAAGGAGAATGATGAAGAAGTCTTGGCGGCAGAAAGGTGCGAAAACTTGGAATGACTTAATGAAAGAAGAGAAAAAGCCCAAGAACACAGCTGCAGATATAGGCAAAAAATGACTGAGGCCTATGGCAGGATGACTAAAGAAAGAGTATTTGCGGAAGGAAAACTGTTCCTAAAAGTGGCAAAGTATGTTAGGAGAGGCCTGGCAAGACCATCGAAGTTTGCACCAAAGTGGGAAGGACCCTTTGTGATAAGAGAGGCACATCCAAGTGAATATTACCGCTTGACTCAGATGGATGGCAGGGACTTAATGGATCCCATCAATAGGAAATGGTTGAAGCGCTACTATGCCTAAGAAGAAAAGCAATGTGATTATCCCTTCCTTTTTGTTTTGTTGAAAAAGCTGTCATGTTTCCTTTTGCTCTGTTTTTTTTATCTTTCAAATGACTATGTTACAAGTCAAAACTTTGTAACTTGCTTTCATGAGGATGCAATGAAAAGCACGAAGTATTTATTATCATATACCATAGCAAAAGTAAAAGAAAAAACAATTGCAAAGTGTAGCATCATAAGTGTAGCATCATAAAGTTAAGTTACAAAACCCAAACTGTGGCAAACGAGCCCAAATAGGTACTATAGGAAGCATAATGTACTGAACAAAGTAATAGGGCAAAAGAAACAACAAAACAAGGAAGAAACTGCATCATCATCAATAGAGTCCAGAAATGAGTGATTGATCCCCAAAACTACCAAGTTCGCCAATACCGGAAAGAAGACGCTCGCGACGGCCCTCCAAATCTGCCACTTCCTTTCTCAGAGCCTCAAGACGAGAGTCAATAGCATCAACAGTAGGCTGGACTCTTCCCATAAAAACTGCTCGAGCAATCTTTCAAAGGTGGTCCAAGACAAACTCCACGACAAAGCCAACGTTGATAAGGTCCTGTACTGCGGCCCTCCACTGCAGGATCCTTTCAGTAGAGACGGTATCAACAAAGTTGTGCTCAGTGTCATTCAGCACACTCCCCAACATCCTCAGGAAATGCTCTCTAACTAATCGGCCAAGTCGGAATCCCTGCATGAAGTCCCCATGATTGTTATGAATCATCACCAAGTGAGAAGCACAGTCCTCGGGGATCCTGAAGCCATGAAAATCTATGTAAGGAGGTCTAGAGCCCCAGAAAGAAGCAGGATCAAGGTCATTGACTTCGGGCTGGTCAAAATGTGTGAAGAAGGCTACAGCCTCGCTCGCAGGGTTTGGAATGATGGCGAAGCTACTGCCTACCTCAAACTGAGAAGGCACTGAAGGAGGTGGACCTGTCAAAAGAGCACAAAGGTTGAAATAAGAAACCTTGGTAAAAAAGAAAGGGAGGGAGAAAGACTCACGGAGAAGAAGTAAAGAATAAAAAAGAGATAAAATAAAATTTTCTTTTTACCAGAACTAGCAGTAATGGGGGCTGTGGGGAAAACAGAGGCAGGAACAGAAGGAACGGTAGAAACGGACACTGTAAATAAGGCAGAAACTGGTACAAAAGATGTGGCAGGAATAGGTGTTGTGGGCATGGCAAGAGAAGCTGCCGCAGACACCCCTACGTCTGCTGCAATTCCCAACTCCTCAAAGGTCTCTACAAACAGGAAGATAGGCATGCAAATAAAGAGGAAGAGGGAACTTACAAAAAAAAAGGAGAAGAGTAAACTTAACGGAGAAAGAAGAAAAAGGAAGGAAGAAAGCACATACCCATTGTCTCGAGTGGAACACTCCCTTCTTCCTCAGATTCAGAAATCCTCCTCCCCAGAACAGGCTCATCCTCAGGATCCTTAAAGATCTCCTCAGACTCCTCTGAGGACAAGTCAGCACGAGGCCCACGTGTGGCAGAAACAGGAATAGAAGAGGGAGTAACTACCAGAGAAGAAACGCCTTGCAGGGCCTGAGAAAGAGCAGCAAAGGGGTCACCAGTGGAAATGACGAGAGGTGTAGCAGGAATAGCCTCGATTTGGGTAACAGCAGGAGGGGTGGCTCCCCTTTGAACAGATAGTATCACGGCAGGAGTAGAGGTGACCTCACTAACCTCCCTAGTATGAGTACCGTCATCTATAGATACCGGTCCAGTGGGAGAAGTAGTGGCTGCAGGAGGGGCAGATGTTGCAAACTCAGCCCCACCAAAAGAGCCTGCCGTAGGTGTGCCCATGGGGGCAGAAAGCTCCTCGGCAGTAGGGCGATATATGGAAAGAGGCTCAGGCTCAGGCTCAGGCTCATCCTAAAAGACAAAAAAGGAGGTATGAAGATCAAAGTAACTCTTTGGGCGAATGAAGAAACCAAAAACATGTAACAGACTGAACACGTGCAAATAAAAAAAAGGAGGAGAAGGAGCAAGAAGAAATATACCTCCGATTCAGGTTCCTCAAGCATAATAGGACGAGCAGCTGACGTATCCTCCTTATGCTTACACTGCAAAAGGAAAAAGGGGATAAGAGAATGAGTCAAGGAAAAGAGTCAGTAAGCATGTCAGGATTCAGGAAAAGTCAAAGAAAAAAAGGAAGAAGTATATATATGTGTACTTGGAAGACAAAGCAAGAAAAAGTTTTTTTTTTTTTTAAAGAGACTTACTCTTCGCTGAACAGCAAACGCAGGATGGGGAGTTGTCTTCTTTTTACTGCCTCGTGTTCTACTGGCAGGTGTAGCACCTATGGGAGGCTGAGGAATGGCAGACTTAGACTTGCTGGCAGATTTAAGCTTGGCAGGGACTTTCTTGGCTGGCGCAGGAATGTTTACTACTTTAACTTTCTTCTCCCAACCTGAGGAGTAATCACCTGTATGACAATACCATCCTCTCTTCTCTTCGTCCCATTCAAAGATGGCGGATCGGTTCTGTTTTTTGGCATAGGCCAGCACGGAACTCGAAGGAATGAGCAACCGAGGATTGGGAGAGATAACCATGCTAAGTCCCTCAGGAGGTATGAGAAAGAAACTGCGACTGCCAGCCAACTTTATATTAAATGAGGTCATTACAGCCTGCCAATAGCTGTGCATAACAGGGGTGCAAAGGCCTTCCCTTGAAGAACCAGAAACTGTGACCACACTGAAGTGCTGTCCCCAAAAATCAAAAGCAGTGTGCCGCAGAAAGGGTTTAGCTGAAGTAGGAGACTCTGCGAGGAAGGAGAGGTCATTAGGAATATCCTGATCTAGCCCAAATTGTCTCCTTACTCGGTTGGCAGGATAATGAACGAACCTAATACCTTCATCTGCAAAATAGGGTAACCATCCGGCATTAGTGGCAGCCAAATAGGTGATACCCGTCTCATCAAAACTAGCCAGCGGAGTGGTAGTACCAACAGTATCAATAAATGAACCTATTGCAGAATCAACACAAGTATAACCAGAACGCAAATGTCTATAAGCTCTCCAGGAAAAACCAATACCTTCATCAAAGGACTCAACAACAAAATAATCGATGGGCTTCAAATCGGACCAACGAAAAGCCAGGGGAAAATCAAACTCAAATCTGCCACAGAAACCAGTAATGGCCCGCGGACAGGATTGGTACTTCTCTTTAGCAAATCTGACAAGCCTACACTTTGCCAAGTATTGGGCATAGCGCTCAAACAACAACTGCTGCAGAATGGTGCTGTGTATAGAGGAAGCAACTATGTGGCAGGAGCCAGCCTGACTCTCGTCACTCCGCAGGATATCCAGTTGAACATATAGATGCCCCAAAAACATCGGGGCTAGCGGCAGGCTCACTCCGATAGATATTTTTATGGCCAAACAAAAATACAAAGGCTTTATGGCATAATGAAGATGGGACCCAAAGACAAACTTACAAAACCAAAAAGCAATAAAAGCAGCACGGCGGGCAACAGCAGAAAACTTGGAAGAAGAACTAACCCAGTAAGATAACTTAGCATTTCCAGCCATCCTTTTCTTTAACTCCGCTTCGATGGCTTCTTCTTCTGGGGAAAGCTCAATGGTGGCAGGATCAACATCACCAAGAATCGGCAAAAGTAACTAATTAGCCACGTCTTCAAGAGTAACAGTGAGTTCACCGCAAGAAAAGAAGAATGTGTGAGTGGTGGCACACCACCGGCAAACTAAATGACGAAGATTGTAGAGGTGTCGAAAATTGGATAGGCTTCGGGAAAGAACGACGGCCTTTAGAACACTGGCCCTCTGAAGCAAACCCAGGAAGCCTGTGTCCGATAACTCACTATCAACCCACTCCTTCCAACCCAAGGCAGTGCTCGACCCAAACTCGAAATGAATAGGTACAAGAAGGGCGACGCCTTGTCGAATAACCAAATCAGAGATGGAGGAAGACACCGGAGCCCAAGAAACATCAGGGTTTCGCTGGCAAAGAGCAAGCCACATGCGGCCCGGCGACGACAGCGCATAATCTCCAGGAGCCTTGGGGAAGTAGGGACTAATATTGTACCAAGGGTCGATCAGAGGGGCGCACTCGCTATCTGGGTCATGCTGTGCCTCCTCCTCATCAGAATGGTCCGAATCGGAGCGCACGTCTTTTTCTTCTACTTCTTGTTCCACCGAAGGGTCCAAAGCGACGCCTTTCCCTTTACGGCAAGAAGAAACTTGAGTTTTCACCGGTGCCATGGCATGAGGATTTGATCGGAGTAAGAGGGGGATGGGTGTTCGAAAAGAAGAAAACGGTGAGGGAAGGAAAATATTTTGGAATAGAAGGAGTTTGTGTCTACGTTGGGAAGGGACTCTTTTCTTAAATACTTGAGTTATTAATGCCGGTGTGAAGGGAGGCGACTGGTCAGCCATTGAGAAAATGATGAAATTAATGAGGCGGTAGTTATGTTTTAAAGCAACTGCCATTTTGAAAAATTTGAAGAGTCACCACTGTTCACGGCAAGAAAAGAAATATATGTGCAGGAAGGAGTCCATGGTTTAAAAAAGCCCGCGAAGGAAAAAAAAAGAAAAAAGGAAAGTGAAAAAGACAAAAAAGTCCTTCGTTCACATATGAACCGCAAGAACGCTCCATATGTTCAGGGGGCTAAATGTTGAGGGTCATTTTTGTAAAACAAGCCCAACTCAGCAAAACAGGCAATAGGAGTGGCAAGCATAGAATAAAACTATTAAGCCCAAGCGGCAGGAGTAATAAATCACAGGCCCATAACATGAACAAACGGGTCTTGAGGAAGTAAATGAGCCCAAAGGGCCCGGAAAGAGAGAAATGGCACCCATGGGCAGTATATGGTATGAAAAAGTGAGAATGGGCCGCGATAGGCCCAAGGCAATGTAAACAAAGAAAGTAAGGGTTGATGGCAAACCCATGAACCCCAAGGATGAGAATGAAGAGATTGGGCCGGGGAAGCCCAATCAAGTTAGTAAAAGCCCATGGGAATGCAGAGTTAGTAAATGGGCCGAGGAAGCCCAAGGGAAGTAAATAGGCCGCAGGCCCAAGGGAAAAGAAAGGGACACTGGAACCCATAAGTGAGAACACCAGTGGCCATGTTAAGTCACTGGGGAAAGGAATGAAACAGCAGGCTTAAAAAGAGGCCTAGCAGGAACAAATCGCCACGGCAGGAAATGCCTAGTAATGAGGCAGGACATAAGGGCAACCAAGAAATGGGCCAAGAGAAATGTAAAATCTAGTATTAAAAGAAGCCCAGCCCTAAAGGGAAACAGTGGATCATACAAAACGGCCCACGTAAAGAACAAAGAAGCACGGCAGACAGTGCAAACAAAGCCCCAAGTCGCGGCGAACACATGAACCGCAGGCAGATTTTGAACGTACATAACAGGAAAGCACGCGCAAGGCCCAGGCACCACCAGCCTGTACCCAGCCAATATGGGACGTGGTAGGGCCATGGGTCAAAGGTAAGAGGTAAGAGGGGGTGTGGTTTAATGGTGGGGAGAGGGGAAAAGATCTATTTTGCGCTTCCCGTCTAAGCCCTTTTGGAAGGTACGTCCTACTGGGATGACAGACCGCCCAAAAGAGGCAAAGTTGGGGGGGGGGGGAACGTTGGGTGCATGCCATGGAGAGAGAGAGAAAGCATTTACTCCATGGTAAGAGAAAGTGCCACGGGGGACAAACAAACAACACAAACCTGCCTTTGTCTGGCAAGGGTAAGTGGTGCTCAGACGAGCTCTTGGGTGGTCGGCAAGTACACCCAGACCAGACAAAGGCGGTTAAAGGGTAAAGTGGTAAAATCCGGTCACGGTAGGCCCTATAAAAGGACCCTTGCCGTGCCCTGTAAAAAGGACCGAAAAATAGAGGAAGCAGAAAGCAAAAGGAAAAACTAAAGAAAAAGAAAAGAAAGAAGAAAAGATAAGAGAGTAAACAGAAAATAGGGAGAAAGAGTGTAATAGGCATGCACTAGTAGATCGGTTCCCTTCTCTCCCCCTCAAAATCCCACTATCTGGGAGACGATTAAGTAATAGGAATTCCTTTAAGCACTTATCATTTAGGTCCGATTCCCTCAAAGTCATTAATCCCCACGGCAGGATATTTTCCTGGGGGATTAGTTTCATTGAGAGGAAGCGTTCTTCCTCTTTGATTCTTTGCCACTGAGGACCCAAACTTGACTTGACATTTATTTTGATTAATTTCTATTATCGCTTAATCAATTACTCCTTTTTACAAGCCGTTATTATCATTACCATTGTTATTACTGTGATTGTCATAGAAATAGAGATCACTCAGTCATTTTTCCATTAAGAGAAGGCCACTGTACTTTGTTTTCTTTGTTGTTATTATATTTGCTTGCTGTAAACTTTTGTAACAGTTCTGCTTATCGTGAGAACGTTCCTGGCAGACAAGGCTTAATTTGTGCACAAGCTAGCCCAAGGTGAGTTACAGTTGGGCCGATCTCAACTCTCCTACTCAGAAACACTCGGGCCCATCACCGTAGGAGGCAGCCCAGCCCAACTCAAAACACAAAAAAGGCCCCTACAGGGGGTTATTTGCCATTGTGAACCTACTTTGATATCATAAAATATAGAACCTAGTGTACTTGGGCATTTCCTATATTAGACACTTGGACTTTTATTTTTCTCTTTTAGAGAAAATTTTAGAGCTGTATGTGACTGTTGATTTCAGCCTTTGGAGATTACCTTCCTTTGTAAGCTAATTTATTATTTTATGGATTTTTGACCAACTTAGTGGCTTATTTAACATACTATGAAAATACTTTCCCATCCAAATTAATTGCACTCTCTCATTTAGAACAATAGCATCGTTCTTTTAGGCTCTATTTAGTACACTCATTCAAACACATGTTTTCAGTTTTTAAACAATATTACACGTATTTCCACACACTTTTTTACTTATACGTATTTCCACACATATTTTCAAATAACAAAACACATATTTTTAAATGTATATACCAAACACCCCCTTATTTTCCTGAAAGTTTTTTTCCTTTCCCACATATTTTCTCTTATGCAAATGGTATTCTATCTCATTGATAGGAAAGAAAGGTATTTGAAGGTTGCTCTTCAACCTTTGCGTGTTGAAGTGTGTCCAACACAAAGGTTGATGATATAGTCTAATCTTGGAGAGTTGTTGGCCTGAGAACTAGTCGCACCAAGTTTTACTTTGGGTGGTATGAATCAATCATTAAAGAAAACATTTTCGTGTGATTCTATAACACTGTGAGATTGTTCCTTAACTTTTCTTTCAATCTATTTTTGTTGATTAATATTTCAAATGCAAAATATAATGTTATAAAAAATGAAAATAAAATTGGGATGTTTTTATTATTGGAAAAATAAAGAAGCTTTTATTAAATAGATATATTTATCCATTTTTAGGAATAGGAATGGCAACGGGTCGGGTTCGGGCCGGGTTCTTTCATACCCGGATCCGACCCGCGGGGCAAGACCCATGGCCCGGACCCGGCCCGTTTAGGGTACCGGGTTTTTTTTCGGGGCCCAGACCCGCTCCAGCCGGGCCCCCCGGGCCCCGTTAAGGGATTGGGCCAATTCTTGGCCCAACCAAAAAAAAAAATTTGAAGCCCAAATTTTATTTGCTTTACCAGCAACACAAATACTTTTCTGTTCCTTTGCTTTACCAGCAACCAAAAGTAAATTCTATCAACATCAACAGAGAAAAAGGAGAAAGATAAAAATCCCCATAACTCAATTCATTGATGCCATAAAAAAATCAAAGGAAGGTTCACAAACCATTATTTCCAAAAATATTCAATACTTCCTTACAGAAAAAGGTACAAAATAAAGGATATACCATTTACCATAAATCTCTTTTTCTTTTTCTTTTTTTAAGAAAGGAAACTGCATCAACAGCTTCACCAGAAGAATGGGTTTGTGAGATTGCAAAATTAGGAGCATTATTTAAATCATAAAAATACAACTGGGTCCATAAATGGATAAAAGAATCAATCAATATCACCATAATGGTAACAAAAACAAATCTACCGAATAATGATTTCCCACATTTTGAATGTAACATTTCCAAACCTGCAATACCCCAAAATCAAATATTTCTATAAATAGAAATTGAAAAAAAAAAGAAAAAAAAAGGAAAGGAAAGAAAACAAAACAGAAGAAACATTCACAAATATCAGTTGTGAGGATCGGACTGAGGGAGGGAGGCAAGGGAAGCCGAAATGAGTGAGGGTCGGACTGAGGCGAGGGAGGATTGGACTGAGGCGACGGAGGCTAGTGAGGATCGGACTGAGGCGACGGAGGCGAGTAAGGATCGGACTGAGGCGAGTGAGGATCGGACTGAGGCGACGGAGGCCAGTGAGGATCGGACTGAGGCGAGTGAGGATCGGACTGAGGCGAGGGAGGCGACGGAGGCGACGGAGGATCAAACTGAGTCGAGGGAGGCGAGTGAAGAGGATCGGACTGAGGGAGGGAGCAGGGAGGCGAGGGAGGCTGAAGAAAATGGAAATGAGGTATTAGCTGATTAGGGTTAGATTTAGGTTTATATATATATTGAGGGGATTTTGTAATTAGGATACCGGGTTTTTAAACGGGGCGGGTCTCGAGTGGGGTCCGGATTTTTTTGATAAAACCCGGACCCGACCCGGACCCGGTTCGGGTTTTTTTTTTAAAACCCATACCCGACCCTATTCCTAATCGGACCGGGTAAAACCCGGCCCATTAGGGTCGGGCCGGACCGGGTACCCGCGGGTCGGGTAAAAATTGCCATCCCTATTTAGGAATATATGTTTTGAATATGATTTAGTTTAATGAGTTACATATAAAAAGAGTAATAAGGCAATAGTATTATTAATAATATTAATAATCTATTAGTGTTTTTTTTTTTTTTGTATAGAAATAATCTATTAGTTTTTTACATGACAATTATACTTTACTTTCTTAACTATACCCCATTTTACGGACAAAATGGGCTTTTGCCCTTTTCAACCAAATTAATTAGCCTTATACCCTCCTTCCCAAACTAATTAGGGAAATGCCCCTCTTTTAAAACTCGATTTTTGATAAATCGAGTTAGGTCCTATAGCGGCGTTTTTAAAGACCTATAGTGACGTTTTCAAGACCTATAGTGGCGTTTTGTAACTCGATTTATATGAAATCGAGTTATAGGTAAAAAAAATTAAAAAAATTGCCTATAACTCGATTTAGTGGAAGTCGAGTTAAAAAACGTCACTATAGGTCTTAAAAACGTCACTATAGGTCTTTAAAAACGCCGCTATAGGGCTCCAGATTTTTTTTTATAACTCGATTTTGAGAAAATCGAGTTTTAAAAGAGGGACATTTCCCTATTTAGTTTGGGAAGGAGGGCATAAGGCTAATTAATTTGGTTGAAAAGGGCAAAAGCCCATTTTGTCCCCCATTTTACACTTACCCCCCTAAATTATTCGAAAGCATGCTTACCCACCTAAACTATACCTACTTTTATACTTACCTCCTAAACTATGAAAATATGTACTTACTTTCTTAAACAATTACCCATGGGATAGAGGCGTGCAAAGTATTACACTAGTAATAGTTTAGGATGGTAAGTGTGCATTTTTATAGTTTAATGTGGCAAGTATTACACAGATAATTGTTTAGAGGAATTAAGTGTGCATTCAGATAGTTTAAAGGGATTAATATAAAAGGAGTATAATTTAGATATGTAAAGTGTAATTTTTCCCTTTTTTTACAAAAACTTCTTTATTTTTGGGAAAAACCAATCTTTAGTGGGGACGAATTTAGAAACCAGAGGGGAGGCGTGTTGCCATGCACGTGTGGTATTTTGTGGGAAGTGCAGTAGTGAGTAAAGTTTTCGTTTTTTTTACCAATGAGATTGTATTTATTTATAAATATTCCTTTATTTTTCTCAATATATTGTGAACTAATTTTTGAACATAAACTTACTTATTAGGTGTTGTGACATTTATTTTATTATAATAGATTGACCAAAATTTTCACATAATGGTCTTCCTTCTACATATTAGAGAGCTTGTGGCATAAATTTAAGGTGTTTTTTTTTTTTTATGGCTTTTCTATCTAGATTCTTGGAACCCACATAAGTTTATTAAATTTAAATAGCCAGGTGTCTAGTATAAAAAAAGAAAAAAAAAATGAAATTGCCAAGTATTGTGACATTACAATATAATAATAGCTCATCCTTTCCTAATCCCTCCAGGGGCACCAAAGTACTCAAAGATAGTTGAATCCAATAGGTATTAATTCTCTTGCATTGGTTTAACCAAAAGATACCAATGTGGTCCATGAACAGCCCTTTAATTACTTTGCAGATAACAGCAATATTGCTTATTTTTTTTCCAGTTATAAGTCAAACATCCCATGGACCAGTCCCAGTAAAAGAGAGAGAGAGAGAGAGAGAGAGAGCATCTCTTGAAATATATTCGTAATAAAGTACTGTAATTAGCTAAATAAAGGAGAGCACCCTGCATCAAATAATATTGAGGCAAGAAACTCTCGCAAACACAACGGACACTTGACATTAGATCGATACACCAGAGGTCCAGAACTACATGCCTATTCTAAATATAAAAGGGAGCTCACCAAATGCTGAGTGATTCAGATCTTCAACCATGACTCATCATCTAAAGGTCCCTAGAAGTAGAAGAAGATAAATACTAGAAACAAAAAGAAGAAAAAAGAGAACAAAAATCGAGGTAGAGGACAAAATGAGTAACTTGGATATCATAGGGATGATCTTTCTTGATTCTCTCTTTGGACATCAGTACCTGTAAATTGAAGTCATCAATAAAATTAGTTAGTACAAAAATGAATATCTATATTTGTGCACGAGTGTAGGGAGAATAAGCCACGTCTAAAATATATTATTCTAGCATGAACGAAAACACTATATATATGGCAGAAAATGTGTGTGTATTGGGAGCTAGAAGCCAAATCCTTACCCATAATGGAAAATCTAGGATGAATATGGAGACTTGCCACTTGAGTCCCTCGGGGCATTGCATCGGAAACATTCCATCCTGCTAGCAAAATTGTGCTCGTTGCATCCAGACCTGTAATTTATTTCAGAAATATAAAGTCATAAACTAATTAAGAAACTGTTCAAGATATCATAAATATTAATCTAATAATGAGTAAATTAATGGTCTTTGGATCAATCCATAAACAGAAGGTGGTAGGTGATATCAAAAGTTCAATTCCCTTAGATATATGAACATTTGTTTTTTGGACTAGCTGAAAAAAGTCATTTTATTTATCCATGCAGATAAATTCCTAGTTTTAATATTATTTATTATGTTGATTTACACATGTATTAGCCTAAAAATATACATGGTGTGCTAGTAAGTATGGCTTATATATGATGTATAGATAGAATGTGCAAAATGAATTCACCTAGTGCAAATCCAGTCGCCAGATTTCCAGCCAGAGCGACTGGAGCTGCCACTGCCACTGCCAAAGCCAAAGCCTCTTGTTCTAGTCATGTTTTCACCTTCATATCCACCGCCAGAAGATTCATCCTTGGAGGCACCACACTTGAAGCAGTTTGACCGGCTAGCAAAGTTGTGGGCCCCACAGGTTGCAGCGGCGCAGTACCAGTCACCGGGCCGGACGTCCGGCCCAGTACTGAACCCAAAAGATGAGCCAGAGCCACCACCTCTCCCTCCAAAACTTCCATAGTCACCTCTCTCACCTGGTCTTGGCTCCCCACACCTCTGGCATGAGTCCCTCCTTTGAAAGTTGAGATGGTTGCATGACCTGCAGTTCCAATCTCCTGGCCTGTTCATTTTTCCTTCTCTAAATTCCACGCACAGAGCACATCATTAGCCCATTACATAACAAACAAACAAAAATACTAGCAAAATATTGCAAATGATTATCATATCATAATTTAAATTAAATATTACAAATTTAAAAGTGTATTTAATGATATATAATTTAAAATTTTAAATGATGTGGCAATCTATATATCATTAGATTTAAAAAATAAAATCTCAACCATGAATTTGACGATCTATTTCAAGTAAAACGGAAAGAATCTTGTTCTACGATAGAAGTGGAAGTGTTTGTTATTTTTAAATAGTCATTCAACCATATAAATGAAAGTAATGATAAATCCATGTTCTATGAGAACTCAGACCAAGCAAAAGAAACAAGAAATTAAACTTAGGATTTGTCATGGACATTGAGCTTGAATTAATAGAACCAATGAACATAAAACTATGAGATCCAAAACTGAGTTGCAGCCTAGACAGGATGAAGGAAACACATATGCATGAATTTGTAAGGGCTCACCCTCACCTTGAGAAAACGGTGTTAAAAGGAGATGGTTAAATTGCTTGAAGTTGAAGACGAAGAGATTTTGTGAAGTATTTGTGATTGTGGAGTGAGGGTTGGAGTGGGTTTATATACTTCCTTAAGACCTCGGGAACCGGGTAGATATTGAGGAAGCCAGTGGAGGTTGTTCTTTATTTTCATATTCTTCACTTTGCTTCCTTGAACAATGGAATCACAAAAACCTAAACTTAGGAAAAGAGATGAAAGAAAGCTTGAAATGGGATTCCAAAGACAAAAGAAAAAAGAAATTATTAATTTATTTTTAAAGCTCTAAGTATAGCCTCTTTTTTAGGGTTTGGAGGTGGCAAGTGCATGAACATGTACATGCCCATAAAATTCATGTTGAAGTTCCATTACTGACCTACTTTGTATAATTGTATTATCATCCCCCATATATACATACACACACACACACACATATATATATATATATATGCACATTTTAGTTTAATAAAATTTGCCTTGAGCTTTTTCTTTTTGTTTGAAATGACCTAATATATTGTTAAAGAGACCAAAATTTTAATTTTGTTGGGTCTAAAAAAAATTAGGGTGGTCACAAATTTTTTTTAAAGGGTAGACAAATTATAAAATTTATATAAAATTTATATTTTTTTCCACCGTGCTATATGAATCTCACTCCCTCTTCTTTTTATTCTTCTGCTCTCATAATTTTCTTTTTCTAAACTCACACTCCTACTCACTTTTTCAACTTCAAATTCATATACTAGAAAGTAGACACACTAGACAATCTAAACATTACAATTTTGTTGAAATTAATCCTCCCTCATCCATCATTGATGTGAAAAAGTAAAAAGACAATGGGTTCCATTTAAAAAAATCTTAAATCTAATAAGACAGTAAATAGAAATGGATTAAATTTGTGAAGTTATTTAGGCTATTAGTTTTTATTTTTATTTTAAGAGCGTGAATCTTTTTATATTCATTTAAATATAAGTTTTTTTTTTTTTTTGCTTCCAAGATTAGTTGTTATATTGGGTGTTGGTTAAATATCTTTTTTTTTTAAGAGATAGTTTCAATTTATGGTGCCGCTCTTAATAAGCATTCTTTATCATCAAATCAAGATACCAATTGATTTTTTGATGTAAACGAAGATCGAACAACAGATCTCTTTTTTGACAACAAAAAACTTTACAGTGTTTGTTAAATATCTCAATGCAACAAACAAACTCACGTAGAAATTAATATTTTTTAAACAACAGCAAACTTAACATTAGGTTATTTGCGCCAATACTTATCTGTAGCGGTTGTGGAGCCACATTATCCTACCCCCCCTCCCATTTTGAATTTTTTTATTTTATATTTTATATTAACATCATATAGTTACTATATAATAAAAGTTGTGCTTGAAAAGTTATGGTTGCACACAGTGGCTATCTCTTTTTTGCGACAAGTGACTACACTTTCTCATTAACTATTAAATTAGTTTTTCTTATTAATTGTTAGGATATATTTCATTGAATCAAATAATAAGATTTAAGAATAGTTTAATCTAGATAAAACTCCATTATATAAGTTTCAAGAAAAATTTTAAATTCTTCTCCAACTAAAATTTTAGTACCAAAAAAATTAAAATAATGGATAATAGATCTACCACTTAATTAGATATAACACATATCCTTAAGGTGCATTATCTTGTTGTTATAATCAAAATTTTCACCCTTTCATTGGTAAAATTTATCATTATACATTTCTTTTTTGTTTTTTTTGATACATTTCTTTTTCTTTTTTTATTTTATTATTATTGTCTTTGTTGTCACATTTTGTATTATAGTCAATTAATAAAATGTCCAAGTCGATTATAAATTACATAAGAAATCACCTTTTTTTATTTTATTTAATAAATCACCAACTTTGGTTCTAAATCATATGAAATCACATTCTAATATTATAAAAGTTGGGTCCTAAATGTCGTAGTTGCACTAAATGAATACCCTAGCTCATAACTAATTGTCATGTGTATTGCAAATTTTACTATTTTGACAATATTAAAGCTTAATATATTACTATTAACTTTTTATTGACAGATTTTTAACACAGGACTCTTTTGTTCTTTTCAATATTTTCTTTATCAAATTATCCTTATCAGCTTTTGAGGATAAATTTTGTATAGTTTTAATTTGTATTTTGATTCTTGTTTTGGATAAAATTAAACAGGATACATTAATACAAAATAAGTTTTTCCTTATACTTATGATTCTATATTTAAAATAATTTTTTATATAAATTATAATATATAATTAATATACTTAAAACATTATTATTTTTAATTTATACATAATTTTTTTTATCGAACCATGCAAAGCATGGGCATAATACGTACTAGCATACATCTTTAAAAGATTTTGCAGTTTATGTATCAAGAATTTGGGTTTACCCCAAAAAATTTTGGGCTAAGTCAATAACTCTGAAAATTATCTTAATGGGCTGACCCCTCTTTAGAAAAGAAAGTTTTTTTCAACAAAACACAATTAACCATTTCGCATAACTGTTTGGCTGTTCCTTTTATATATATATATATATATATATATATATATATATATATATATATATATGTAGGAATATTAGGCCCAGAAGTTCATCATATATTTGTGCATTGGGCCTATGGCCCAAGCCGAGGATAAGGACTAGTCCGAGGAGGAAGAATCTCCGTCAGAGGAGACCATGTTTAGCAAATAAAAGAGTTAGTTTTGGCCACAAAGGTTCAATGGGATATTAGCCGTGGATAAATCTCTCCTCGGCAGGCTAAAGCCGAGGTCAGAAGAAGTGGCTTACTAATGCAAGAGAACCTCCCAGGAAGTTCTGTCGGTATGAATAGATATTGCAAAGACATTATATTGGGAGAAGTCCTAAATATCTTAGGAAGAAAGCTGTCATCACCGCATTTAATGATCTATAGCTAACTTCCCGGCTGCATTAATGTGGAGAAGACCCTTGAACAGTGCAAAGTTAGCTGTCCCAAGGCATACACAACCAGAGAGGGTGTTTGATGAGACAAGCACTCAAGTGGTGACTCAGATAATCAACAAGTGTAGGCTCAAGATGCTTTAGGAGGAACTATATAAGGGAAGAGACCTTTCACGGAGAAGAGGAGGGAGAAAAATACGAAATAACATTGTAGCATCCAGTAACCAAACTTGTAACCTAATTTGAGGATAATATATATGAACAAATCTCCTCGGACCATGCCGAGGATGATTTTTCTTCAATACAACCCTGTTTTTGTGCGTTATCTTATCATCTGAATCTATTTCAATGTTGGTTTGATCAATTAAAGCCTAGTTTTTCCAACCTATTCTCTACAAATTCATTGTTTTGGATTTTTTAGGCCTAAGTCCACCCACGTAGTGGGCTAGGAATACAAATCTGGTCCTTACAATTGGCGCTGTCTGTGGGGATTACTGGTGTTTCAGTGACTCCGACTCTCAACAATGGTAGGTTCAGGTCCACATCAAGCAGAGTCTACGGGGTCTCAGCATCAAGATCACTTCCGTGATCTTGAACGGCAAAGATATCACGAGGGAAGTGTACATACTACCCATACTAATAGTACTACCCATACTAATAGTACTACTCATACTAATAGAAGCCATGCTAGGGGTAAAAGCCGCGTCTCTCAGGAGGAGAACGCAAGAAACATGCAGAAGGAGATTGATCATTTGAAGAGGAGCTTGCGCCATGAACAGCGAAAGCGAGCCCCATCCAATTTTGACCTCTCTTCTGATGGAGAAAAGGACGTTAGCTATAAGCGCAAATCGATAACACCCCCTAGCGAGTCCTTCTCGTAGGAAGAGGACTATCATCATGAACGTAAACAGAGGAATTCATCCTCGGTTGGTCTGGGGAATGATGCTATGAGCAAAGCACTGAACCAAATTTCTAGGTCGCTTTTCACGCATTGGATCAAGGGAGGGAGACTTCCTCGGCAATTTTTACAGCCCACATTCACTATGTACAATGGCAGAACTGACCCTGTGGAGCATGTCAGCCACTTCAATCAGAAAATGGCCATATACTCCAAGAATAAGCCCTTGATGTGCAAAGTTTTCCCATCCAGTTTATGGTCTGTAGTGATGAGGTGGTTTGATAGCCTCAGGGCAAGTTCCATAGACTCTTTCAAGAAACTCACTCAAGCGTTTGGATCTTGCTTTATAACGTGTAGTAGGGTTCATCGGCCTTTGGCCTCTTTGTTGTCTTTATCCATGAGGGAAGGAGAAACCCTAAAGACATATTCGGACAGGTACTGGGAGATGTTCAACAAAATGGACGGTGATTTTGATGATGTTGCCATTAGTACTTTCAAACTCGGCCTACCTACTAATCATGGCTTAAGGAAGTCTTTGATGGGGAAACCAGTTACCAGCATACGTCAACTCATGGATCGGATTGACAAATACAAAAGGATTAAGGAAGACCAACAACAAGACAAGGAAAAGGGCAAGGTTATCTCTCAAGAAAGGAGGGATTTCAGGTTGGACCTGTACAACAACAAACCCCAAAGAGATTTCACTAGACAATCTGAGTCCGCAGCTCCTTAAATGGTAAATACTGTGTTCAGAGGTCCGATGCAACAAGTTTTAGAGAAGGTTAGGAACGAGCCATATTTCAAATGGCCGAACAAGATGAGCGGAGATCCTTTAAAACGCAACCAAAGTCTTCATTGCCAATACCACCAAGAGCAGGGACATACCACCGAGGACTGCCGGACGTTATAGAATCATCTGGAGCTACTGGTCAAGGAAGGGAAGTTGTAAGGGAATGCCCTTCAAGGCCCCTAATGAGCACAATCAATGTCATTTTTGCTACACTTGGGAGGACTGAATCACAGCCCTCCAGGGTGATGTCTGTAGCTCGGCTACTTGCAGATGATGCTAATTCAGGGCTGAAAAGGGCTAAAGTGGAAATTCAACCAATGTTGAGTTTCTCGGATGAGGATAAAGCAAGAATCATCCAGCCACATGACGACGCTTTGGTGGTGACCCTCAAGATAGGAGGGTATAATGTGAAGAAGGTAATAGTAGATCAGGGCAGTTATGTAGAGATTATGTACCCTGATTTGTACAAAGGGCTGAACTTAAAGCCCGAGGATCTGACCACCTATGATTCACCCCTGGTCAGTTTTGATAGGAAGGTTGTTACTCCAAAGGGTCAGATCAGGTTACCTGTGCAGGCAGGCTCGGAGGTAGTGGAAGTGGACTTTATAGTGGTGGATGCGTACTCTCCCTATACAGCCATTGTGGCTAGGCCTTGGCTCCACACCCTACGGGCTATTTCTTCAACTCTGTATCAAAAGGTGAAGTACCCGTTAGGGGATCGAATTGAAGAACTGGTAGGGGATCAGTCCATGGCTAAACAGTGCCTTATGTCTGCAATCTTGCATCAACCAATAGCAGAGTCCTCGGCCTCAGTGAATGAGAGTTTATAGCAATCAAAATACTCAGAATTACCTATGAAGGGGCCAGCCGAGGAATCTAAGTGCGAAGATTTAGAGAAATTTACTATAAGTGATGATTCAAAAAAGTTCTTCCAGGTTGGAGCTCAACTACCACCTCGGGAGAAAGGGGAGTTGTTAGAATTTCTTAAGAAAAATGTTAATGTATTTGCCTGGAAAATTTATGAGGCTCTAAGGGTGGATCCGAGCTTTATTTGCCATCATCTGAAGATTAATCCATTGGCCACCCCCAAGAAGCAACCGCCTCAACGTTTATCCAAGGAACATTTGGATGCTGTCAAGGACGAAGTCATGAAACTTAAGCAGGCAGGGGCTATCAAGGAGGTCTTCTACCCTGAATGGTTGGCTAACACAGTGGTGGTGAAGAAGAAGACAGGGAAATGGCGCGTATGTGTAGATTTTACGTACTTGAACAAGGCCTGCCTAAAAGATCCTTTTCTTATGCCACGGATTGACCAATTGGTGGATGCGACTGTAGGTCATCCTTGGATGAGCTTTTTGGATGCTTTTTAAGGGTACCATCAGATATCGTTGGCTTCTGATGACTAGGAGAAGACAGTCTTAGTCATTCCCGCTGAAAATTATCATTATAAGGTGATGCCTTTTGGTTTGAAGAATGCAGGGGCTGCTTATCATAGGATGATGACCAGGATGTTTGAGCCTCAATTGGGAAAGAACATAGAAATCTATATCGATGATATGGTGGTAAAGAGCAAGGTAGAGTCTGATCACGTTAATGACCTTGGAAACATTTTTGATATCTTGAGGAGGTACAAGCTTCGGCTTAATGCTTCCAAATGTTCTTTTGGTGTCGGATCAAGGAAGTTCTTAGGCTATATGGTTACGCACCGTCAAATTGAGGTTAATCCTTACCAAATTAAGGCAATAAAAAATCTTCAACTACCTCGGAATCCCAAAGAGGTCCAGAGGCTTACAGGGATGACTGCTGCACTAAACCGATTCATCTCTCGGTCAGCAGACAGATGTAGGCCCTTCTTTCAGTTATTGAATAAGTGGAAGGGATTTAAATGGACTGAGGAATGCGTCCAAGCGTTCCAACAATTGAAAAAGTACTTGTCTTGGCCACCCATCATGTCTCGGCCCGAGGTGGATGAAGTGTTATTTGCTTATATCACCATGGCCTCCCACGCAGCGAATTTGGTGCTAATACGGGATGATAATGGCGTATAGAGGCCAGTTTACTATATGAGTAAGTCCCTACATGAGGCTGAGGTTCGGTACTTACTACTGGAAAGGGCCATTTTAGCAGTGGTGCATGTTACACGTAAGCTTCCCCACTATTTTCAATCACACACATTAGTCGTCCTAACCCAGCTCTCACTTAGATCTCTACTACGGAGCGTGGACTACATAGGGAGAATTGCAAAGTGGGGCACGATTCTAGGGGCTTTTGACATCAAGTATATGCCCCGCAGTTCTGTCAAGGGTCAAGTTCTTACTGACTTGGTTGCCGAGTTTGCTAAATCCCCGGAAAATGAGAAGATAGAAAAGCAAAATATGGATGGAAAATCAGTTGGAATGATCTCCGTACAAGAATCGGTACCCTGGAAAGTTTACGTTAATGGTGTAGCGAACCATAGAGCATCTGGAGTAGGGCTAGTTTTGATATCTCTAGAGAGGATTACAATTAAGAAATCCTTAAGGTTGGGCTTCTCGGCTACAAACAATGAAGCGGAATATGAGGCACTGCTGGAATGGATGATAATGGTGCAAAAAATGGGTAGAAAAGTAGTGAAATTGTTCTCTGATTCAAGGTTGGTTGTTGGCCAAGTCCAAGGAGAGTTAGAAGCCAAAGACCCCAAAATGCAAGAATACTTAAACCAAGTTAGACATTTGCAGTCTAGGTTTGAATCTTTTAATTTATCACAGGTTCCTAGAAGTAAAAATACACATGCGGACTCTCTTGCCACGTTAGCAACCTCCTCGGCACAAAGTTTATCTCGTGTAATTCTCGTAGAAGACTTATGTAAACCTACCGAGGTGGGAAGAGCAGTAGTTCATGTTCATCAAGTAAGGGCAAGCCCTAGTTGGATGGATCCTATTGTATTGTTCCTTAAGGAAGATGTTTTACCTGAAAATAAGTCTGAGGCTAACAAAGTGCACAGTAAAGTTCCTCGATTCTGGTTGTCCAAGGACCAGAAGTTGTGTAAAAGATCATTTTCTGGTCCGTATCTGTTGTGTGTACACCCAGAAGTGGTTGAGCTAGTCTTGGAAGAATTGCATGAAGGGATTTGTGGAACCCATACGAAGGGCAAGTCTTTATCACATAGAACCCTTACACAAGGCTACTGGTGGCCGAGGATACAGAAAGTAGCACAGGACTATGCAAAAAAGTGTGATCAGTGCCAGAGGTTTGCTCCAAACATTCACCAACCTGGGGGAGTCCTTAATCCTTTGTCCAGACCTTGGCCTTTTGCACAATGAGGCTTGGATATTGTAGGTTCTTTCCCTAAGGCAGCGAGGAACAAGATGTATTTGTTGGTCGGCACAGACTACTTCACCAAGTGGGTTGAAGCTAAAGCACTTGCAAACATCAGGGATGTGGACGCTAAACAATTCATATGGAAAAACATTGTCACTAGGTTTGGAGTCCCACATACCCTTATCTCGAACAATGGACTCCAATTTGACAGTAAGGTCTTTAGGAGATACTGCTGTGATCTGGGAATAAAGAATAGGTATTCCACCCCGGCGTATCCGCAGGGGAATGGGTAGGCTGAAGTTGTCAATAAAATCATAGTCAGTGGACTCAAAAAGAGACTGGATGATGCGAAAGGAAAATGGGTAGAAGAACTGTCACATGTCTTATGGACTTACCGGACTACACCTTGTAGGTCCACAGGAGAAACCCCCCTTTTCCATGACATATAGGGCTAATGCTGTTATTCCTTTAGAGACGGGATTTCCCACAATGAAAGCAAGTTCCTTCACGCCGAGCAGCAATGATGAACTATTGCGGAAGAGCTTAGATTTAATTGAAGAACGAAAAGAAAGTGCCATGGTCCAATTAGCCTATTACCAATACAAGCTCAAGCAGGGATATGATGCCAACGTAAAATTAAGACCACTAGCCATTGGAGACTTGGTTTTAAGAAAGGTTTTAGGAACAACAAAAAACCCAGCATGGGAAAAATTGGGACCCAACTGGGAAGGGTCATATCGTATCATATAGGTGGCTGGCATAGGTGCGTATTATCTGGAAGATTTAGAAGAAAAGGTTGTACCACGTCCCTGGAATGTAAATAACCTGAAGAGATATTATTATTAATAAAAACTTCCTTTATCTAGCCTAGGTTTGTTATATTATATATCCTACATTTTTCACTGTATTTTTCTAAGTGTTAAACAAAACTTCAGCTATGCCTGGTTTCACGGACCATCTGCTTTGGGAAAATTAACACATCCTGACATCATTTTAAATATCAAACAGAACCTTGGTCATGCCTGGATCCTTGGACCACATACCTTGGAAAAATTGATATATTTCACTTATCTTTCTAAGTATTAAACAGGACCTCAGCTATGCCTGGTTCCTCGGACCATCTGTTTTGGGAAAATTAACACATCCTGACATCATTTTAAGTATCAAACAGAACCTTGGTCATGCCTGGATTCTCGGACCACATACCTTGGGAAAATTGATATTATTCACTTATCTTTCTAAATGTTAAACAGAACCTCAGCTATGCCTAATTCTTCGGACCATCTGCTTTGGAAAAATTAACACATCCTGATATTATTTTAAGTATCAAACAGAACATTGATCATGCCTGGATCCTCGGACCACATACCTTGGAAAAATTGATATCTTTCACTTATCTTTCTAAGTGTTAAATAGAACTTCAGGTATGCTTGGTTCCTCGGACCATCTGTTCTAAGAAAGTTAACACATCCTAACATAATTTTTTAAGTATCAAACAGAACCTTGGTCACGCCTGGATCCTCGGACCACATACCTTAGAAAAATTGATATCTTTCACTTATCTTTTTAAGTGTTAAACAGAACCTCAGCTATGCCTGGTTTCACAGACCATCTGCTTTGGAAAAATTAACACATCCTGACATCATTTTAAGTATCAAATAGAACCTTGGTCATGCTTGGATCCTCGAACCACATACGTAGGGAAAATTAATATCTTTCCCTTATATTTCTACGTGTTAAACAGAACCTCAGCTATTCCTGGTTCCTCAGACCATCTGCTTTGGGAAAATTAACATATCTTGACATCATTTTAAGTATCAAGTAGAACCTTGGTCATGCCTGGATCCTTGGACCACATACCTTGGGAAAATTGATATCTTTCACTTATCTTTCTAAGTGTTAAATAGAACCTCAGCTATGCCTGGTTACTCGAACCATCTGCTTTGGGAAAATTAACACAGTATTATGTTCACCTGAGTATCAAACAGAACTTTGGTCATGCTTCGATCCTTGGACCACATACCTTTGCAAAATCTTATTTATAACAGTCTGTATGAGGTAAACGTATATATGTTTAGTAGGTTAATGTCCTTTGTTATATACTTTGACACTCGATATGATTGCTCTAGATAGCAGTGATCTTCCTTATAACAAGAGTCCCAAATAGATGCTCATGAGTATCACTTAAAGCATTCACAGGTATACCTGTATTTATGTAAGATTTAGCCATTCCTTTAACCCTTATGAGTATCACTTAAACCTATATGCATATTACAACACTGGGCGTGTCCACAGAATTAAGTTTATGCTTTGTCAAGGTGATTAACTTACTAAAAATTTACTTGCTTTTGCTATTAATCATAGCAAACAAAATTTGTCCTTCTTCCTATGAAAGGTTATCTCATCATTGAAAGGTTATCTCATCATTACTTTTGTTAGGTGTTAACTAAAATGGAAATGATATTAATTTCGGTGCAAAAACCACAGGAAAAAAGGAATTATCCATGATTTTCATTAAATAAAAGCCTTCAGATGAGGCGAATGAAATACAAAAAGATAGGTCAAATACAAACTAACAAAAGAAAAGAAAAGGAAGAAGGCAATCTATTTCTTCATTTTTATAATAAGTTTATCTTTTGGATCCTTGGGAAGTTGATCACTCGATGCCATAGTGGACACTTCAGCCTTCTCCTTATGACCCTTTTTTGGGGGTATGGTAAGGGTTGCCAATACCACTTCCATACTTTGAGAAGCCTCTTGATCCTTAAAGGTGTCCTTTGGAGCAAAAGGAGGAAGGTCAAAGCCTCGGATCGTTTCTTTATTGGCCTCCCCTGTCTTTGAGGTGTCCTCAGCCTGTCTTGTCCCCTTTAAAGAATTTTTGACAGCAGGAAGATCTTGTGGTAGGTTGCCTTGAATTTCACCTGTCTTTGAGGACACAAGGTCAGCCTTGGAGTCTGCGGAGCTTCAAGGGCGTATGGCAGGGGGGTAGTAGACACTTTTTGCTCTCCTGAGCACGAAAGAAGCCTCAACCCCGGCTTGGTTAAGGGCCTCATCCAATGTCAGGGCACAGTAAGTCCTACATACTTGAAGGACCTCGGCCCTCAGGGCATCTTCAGTCTCAGCCACCCCCACCTCGTATCCGTGTTGCTCCGCTCCATCCTTGGCTTTCTCAGCCTCGTCTTTGGCCTTCTCGGTTGTAGCCTTAGCCTTTTCAACCTCCTCCAATTTCTTCTTCAAAAAGGCTATCTACTCTTTGGAAGTGGCCAATTGCTCCTCGGTACCTCAAAGAAGTAACCGTTGATTCTCGGCCTGCTTCTCAACATTCTCTAAGGTGGCCATAGCATATTTCCTTTCTTTTTGCTCCTCGACCAGCTGAACCTTCAGTTCTTGTATGCTCTTATCAGCGACTTGGAAGGCATCCACGATATCTATCCTTCTCCCTTCCTTCTCTTTCATTCTGCGGGGGAGGAGTTCACCATCTCCTCAGCCCTAAAGATTGCCTGAGTAGCCTGAGAAGAAGAAAAATTAAGTTAAGTTAAAAAAAAAAAAAAAAAAAAAAAGGTTTTTAAGTTAAAGTGGTTACCATTGCCAGGTTTCTCTTTAGCTCGAGAAACACCTCATGCTGCCTCATAGTTTTGAGGTCAGCCATGTCCTTGGGGAGAAGCAAAGGTTGTTCCACGGCATGGGTTATGTACCCAGTCGTACCCCATTGGAAGTCCTATATGGAAGCTTCACTAGTCAGGGGGCCCCATTCATTTCCATGGGAGGAGCCCAAGTCGGGGGTGTAACCTAGTTTTCATCTCTCCTATCAACTTCGTGAGCCGACCTTGTCTGTATACCCCGAGGATGCTTAGATCCCCTCTGGGGATCACCTTCTTGATGAGGGAGGTTCTTCCCAACCTCCATGGACTCTTTACCCTTGTCGTCCCTCTTTCTTTTATGGTTGGTAGGGTCGACGCGAGTCTGTTGGGTAGGAGGAGGAGTGGGAAGACGAGTCTGAGATACGGGTGGTGAAAGCTGGGATTGGGCAGATTTCCCGGATGTTTTTCCCCCAGGTTGGGATTCCAGCAGCTCTTGCAGGGTTGACCTCTGTTTTCTTTGAATACCCGTCTCGTCTGGGGAGGTAACTACTTCCTCGGATACAGGAGAAGGAGGTTGGTAGAAAACTTCGTAGACGTCGTCCAAGTCTGAGACGGCGAACACTTCCTTAAGTACCTTTTGGGATTTGAGTCTCCTTAGGAAGGAGAAATCCTTCCATAGCAACGCTAATGCGATGGAGGCGTGGATCGTGAGCTTTATCACACACTTGGGCGCTTGGAAAGCCTGAGAAATGAGTGTGATTCCTAGTATCAGGTGAGCTGCCCGGAGTTAACCGTCGTCTTCATTTACAAACACCTCGGTTTTGAGAATGTTATCTAAGTCCTCGTTGTTAACCAAACTGAAATTCGGCTCAGCAGTATGTCTATTTGCAAAAGTCATGAGGTACAGATCATTAAAAGTGAAATGGCACAAATCAAAATAAGATAAAGAGTAAATCATTTTTTCCTACTTCTAGAACCACACTTGGCTACTCCTCTTGCGTCGGGCAATGAAGATCATCATGCCATTCTCCTGACACAATCAAGAAGTCCTTATTTAGCCCTTTACTAGACTCTGTGAGGCATTGTATGAGCCTAATTTCGGGCTGCCTCGTCTTCAGGTAATACCCTTTCCCCTTTAAATGGTGGAGATTGTATACCCAGTTAATATCGTGGTGAGTTAACCTTAACCCCATTTTCTCGTTTAAGACATCCACACACCCTAATATCCTAAATACGTTGGGAACACATTGGGTGGGTGCTAAACGGTAGAATCTAAGGTAGTCCCTCATAACCGTCCCCATTTGGATTCTCATGCCGCCTTCTATGAAGGCGAACATGGGAATCACCACTTCACCTTCTTGCCTCCGCTCGAACCACTCTCCCTCCTCACAATATCTAAGGTTAACATTGGGAGGGATCCTATATTGAGCCCTAAAACTCACCATTGCCTCCTCGAAGTCTACTAAACACTTAAATCTACCCATCCTAGAATGGTTTGAAGAGCCCTAAAGTGACTGAGAGAAAAGGAATAAAGCCGAAGAGAGAAAGAGTATGAAGAACAAAAAAATGTATGGAAAAGTAAAGAATAGAGATTTGTGAAGACTTACAAGAATGAAAAATAGGTCCTCAGACAGACTTTTCGTATTTGTAGAAGCTCGAGTAAGGTGAGAAGGTTGGTAAGTTCAAAGTATGTGCGCTGAGAGTTGAATGATTGCTAAAGTGAATGGAGTGTTTGAGTTGATTGATATTTATATCAAAAAATGAGATACAGAGCGGGAAAGCTCCCACCCAAATCCCAACGGGGTTCTTAACCATTAGATTTGGATCACACCATAGAAAGTGGGGGACAGAAGGCCATAAAAATTAAATGAGGAGTGCATCTCGTAAGCCGAAGCGACAGAAGCGTGTTTTAAGCAGTTAAAACAGTCTATTTATGAAGTGAAGATGGGATGAGATAGACACAGGACAAATCTGGTGACGTCGAAATCCTCCTCTCTTCCTGAAGAGTCAGAAGAAGAATTTCGATGGGCTATTGTAGGAATATTAGGCCTAGAAGTTCATTATATATTTGTACATTGGGCCTATGGCCCAAGCCGAGGTTAAGGACTAGTCCGAGGAGGAAGAATCTCCGTCAGAGGAGGCCATGTTTAGCAAATAAAAGAGTTAGCTTTGGCCACAAAGGTTCAATGGGATATTAGCCGAGGATAAATATCTCCTCAGCAGGCTAAAGCCGAGGTCAGAAGAAGTGGCTTACTAATGCAAGAGAGCCTCCCAAGCAGTTCTGTCGGTATGAATAGACATTGCAGAGACATTACATTGGGAGAAGTCCTATATCTTAGGAAGAAAGCTGTCATCACTGCATTTAATGATCTACAGCTAACTTCCTGACTACATTAATGTGGAGAAGACCCTTAAACAGTGCAAAGTTGGCTGCCCCAAGGCATACACGACCAGAGAGGGTGTCTGATGGGACAAGCACTCAAGTGGTGACTCAGATGATCAACAAGTGTAGGATCAAGATGCTTTAGAAGGAACTATATAAGGGAAGAGACCCTTCACGGAGAAGAGGAGGGAGAAAAATAGGAAATAACATTGTAGCATCTAGTAACCAAACTTGTAACCTAATTTGAGGATAATATACATGAACAGATCTCCTCAGACCATGTCAAGGATGATTTTTCTTCAATACAACCCTGTTTCTGTGCGTTATCTTATCATCTGAATCTATTTCAATGTTGGTTTGATCAACTAAAGCCCAGTTTTTCCAACATATTCTCTACAAATTCATTGTTTTTGGCTTTTTAAGCCTAAGTCCACCCACGTAGTGGGCTAGGAATACAAATCTAGTCCTTACAATATATATATATATATATATATATTTATTTATTTATTAAATTTTGCTTTATCAAAAGCAAAGGAAAGATTAATTTGATTTTTTTTGCACTTATACAACAAACTAGATAACTTTTGTTTAGTCATGTACAAGAAAATGAAAAGTTCACTTTAATCTTATATTTCAGAAGAGAAATCAATACATGGTTCACTTTTTTTTTTTTTTTTTTTTGTATGTATCATACTATCATATCTAATTAATATTAACAGTTAATCTATTATTATAAATTATATATATTAAGTAAGCTAATATAATATAATATGTTAACAGTTAAGATTAAATAAATAAATAAAATCCCATTAAAAAAAAAAAAAAACTATGTACCATATTGTGAGGGCTAGATTTGAGCTCTTAACCCACTATGTGGAGAAACTTAGGCCTAACAAGCCTAAAGCAATAAATTTGTAGAGAATGGGTTGGAAAAACTGGGCTCTAGATGATTGAACCAACTTTGGATTAGGTTTGGATAATGAAGTAATGTGAAGAGACAAGATTATGTAGAAGAAAAGTCGTCCTCGGAGTGATCCGAGGTGATCTGTTCATGTATATTATGCTCAAATTAGGTTACAGGTCTTATCTTCCAATATCACGATGTTTTCTCTCTTCCTCCTTTGTTTTTGTGTTCTTTTTTGTTTCTCCCCCCTTTTTTGGCAAAGGGTTTTTCTTCTTATATAGTTCTTTTCCATGCATCTTCACTTTACACTTGTTGATCACCTGCATTGCTACTTGAGTATCTGTCCCATCAGACACCCTCTCTGGTTGTGTAGGTTTTGGAGTAGGCAACTTTGTACTGTTTAGGTATCACCTCCACATTAATGCGGCCAGGGAGTTAGATGCAGAACATTTAATGTGGAGATAGCAGTTTTAGTAGATATTTGTAGCCATCATCTACTCACTCCTTATCTAACGTCTGATTTTTAACCGTTATGGTACCTGGTAGGATGCTTAGGGAGGTAGAATATTCCTACCAACCTCGAATCCACAATTCCGATATGACTCATCTCCTCGGACACCTTTTGGACTGTTATGTACAATTCGTACCTCTTCCTTTCACACCATTCCCACAACAACGTTGCTTGATCATCCTTGGACGAGTATATGTCCTCGGATTGGGCCATAGGCCCAATATACAAATTTAACAATACCTTCTGGTTATCTGGCCCCGACACATATAATTCTCTCTTTTTTTCTTTTTTTTTGTATTTTAAGCGAATATCTCACAAAGTTAAATAATATATATTTATAAATTATGATTCATTCTAGTATTAGAAAATTAAGGTTTATATATATATATATATATATATATATCTTTTGGGTTATATCTTGGTAATTTTACAGCTTAGATGGCAGGTAGGATCCGTTAATGGTTTAAGGTTAATTAAATATAAAATTAATGGAAAGATTAGGTAATTGTTTTATTTTTTTATTTTTTATAATTGAATAGTTACAACTGGAGAAAGAGAGAGAGATTTATAAGACTTTTGGCAAAATAATTGTAATTAAATAAATATATTTATGAAAGAAATTAGTGGAATCTGAAGTGAGAGGCGCCAAAGTGTAAGTTTCAATAAACATGAAGCAGATTTTCGTAATTTCCCTTTTTCTTTTTTATACATGATTCACGGGAGTGAAGGAAGGGTAAGATTAAAATATGCCACTAATTTCTGAGGCTTAATCCAAGATCGAGAATGCTCCTTATAAATAAATAAAAAGTGATCTTGCGCTTGCATAGTAACCTTCAATTATGGCTAAGTTTTAGATCAAATAGGTTAATTTGCACTGATGTTGTTTGTAAAATTTTAGTGAATTCTAATCACTTTCCTGCAGACTGATATTCTATTTCTAATAAATTCCATTCAAATTTGACTCATCTAACATAAGAAGAATGGTTAGATTTTTTTTTTTTTTTTTGGCTAGGAAGAAATGGTTACTTCTAAGCATTGTTGAGCTTGTGAATCAAATTGATAAACGCTAAGTCTCTTTCATGCAAATTGAATGATAAGTGATAGCTTCCTTAGAAAAATGTCAAATACCACACTTCCAAGACTTTGTTTCTATATCACAGTAAATCAAAAGTCATACTTTAGATTCAAAGGTATGACTAGGCATGGTCATAATTCTTCATAAGAAAAGGTGCATATGTTTATTATTAATTTAGAAATCATGCATATCAAAACCCATATTGAATAAGGCAATGTTTAGCTCAGTATGTCAACTTTATCAAGCTGAGCTCCCTTGTCCCCACAAAAAGCAAATTATAGCATACATTGTAACCTCTAAACACAGCATAGCCCCCTCCATTTCCTTTAGACCTCGTAATTCATGGACCCTATAAAAATGCTTTTGACTATTGCATTTAGAACCTTCATTCGCCAAGTTGGCCAAAAATAAAAATTTATGGTCCTCCCAAACACCATATGGATTGGCCTAAGTGCCTTCTTGTTGAGTCAGGACTAGATAAGGAGGAACAATTCACTGTTTCTTACACAGACAAAATGAATATTCGTCACACAGGAAAAAAACCTAGAGAGAAGGACCCCACTCCCTTATTCTTATCTCAAAATATATAACCAAGGAGATCGAGGTCATGTCTCCTTTCAATAATATACTTTGAGAACCCACATAAAAACAGTCACTATATAGGGAAAATGGTGGTTGCTTTTCAATTTTGAATATTCCCTTTATTGTACTTTCAACCTAATTTTTGGAATAAGTCAAAAGGTTTTTACTTCTAACACATTTCTAATTTCAATTGAACGAAGCATCATATAAATTTAGGGGTCATAAGGTCATTTTGGACGTGTAATATAATTGCTTGGAGTCATGTATGGTTTCAATGGCCACTGTGCATACTAGATTATGAAGCATTTCAGCATTAATCAATTGTGTTTTACTTACGTTTCTCAAGCCTATTCTATGAGGTACCATCTTCAAATCTACGTACCCATCTTCTTTTATTTTTTTTTAAGCATACAATCACAAGATTGCTTACAATTGACAATTGAGGAAATGATAAAAATTCCAGCAAATGATGAAATAAATAGAAGGGTCGTCCTAGTGTCAAAATGTGGCAATAAATAATAAAATAAATATTTATTTATTATGCTAGATAATAGCAGGAAATGAGAGAGAGGTGGAATTTAAAATTTTAAACCTCAAACATTGAGCATCATTAAAGAGGGAAATAATCCCCTCCAATTAAATCCTCCAACTTTTATTTGGGAGTAAGACATGATATTCAAAAATCAAATAAATATCATGTACAACTAGTTCAAAATTAGAGGGAATTAAAATTTTAATCCTCAAACATTGAGCATCATCAAAGAGGAAAATGATCCCCTCCAATTAAATCCTCCAACTTTTATTTAGGAGTAAGACGTGATATTCAAAAATCAAATAAATATCATGTACGACTAGTTAAAAATAAGATGGAATTAAAGGATTTAATAAGAGTGGATCTTATCTCAAAAAAAACACCAATATCTATAGGCTATTACTTTGGATCAGGAACTGGATTTGAATCTACAACTCAATTCGCCAATTCCCGCTTATTTGAAGTTGAATGTACAACATGTAGAATTTATTTAATTTTTAAATACTACATATTTTATATCTTAATAAAATTCGAAGGGAATGTGAATTTTATCCCCAATTCGAATAATAAAATAAGGGAGAAGTTACGTTCACAATATTTTTATAATAAAATTTGAAGGGAATGTAAACCTAATACTAAGATGACTTTTTTATCTCAATAATAACAACCAGTAAGAATTCAGTGCTACATAATAGATAAGTTCTGCTCTGGTACTGAAAACAACAACCACTTGGTAAAATAGCCAGCCACTTGTTACCTACTACTTCTTAAAGGGAGAGTTCTTTGTTTTATATGTTGACTGTTGAATCAATCAAGTAGATAAAATCTTCAACACCAAAAATAATCATATACATAGATAATATTTCCTTTTATCAGCACTCGTGTTTGTCAGAATCGATTATTAGAGGGAGAGACGTGTGGCCATATATAGCCCAAGACGCAGCAGAAGTTAAAGTAAAAGTTGCATGGCCTTAAGTTCAAGGAACGTCCATTTTCTTTAATAAAAAAAAATTAATATATGTATTTTTGCACTTTTCATTGGATGATTGAGATATTAAAAGAGAATAATTTTTCTTTTATGACCAAATTTTGATGGGAAGGGAAGGCATAATTCAAGGACAAGGGGTTTCAAAAATAAAGATAGGAAAATGGTAGAGTTTCGATAAAGATAGTCGAAGTTGATGATGATGGAAGAGAAGTCTTCGAGGTTCAAATTTTGACCATCTTTTCTTTTTCTTTTCCTTCTTCACTACTGCCATGGCTTTTTCGCTGTCATTTTCTTTTTCCCCTTCTCTCAAGAGAAGGAAGCTAGCTAGAAAGAGAGAGAAGAAAAATAAAATAAAATAAATACTAAGTTTAAAAACAATACTCCCCCATTAAGCTCACCCACCATTATTCTTGGGGAATGGTAAAGAAGGCTGTAGCGAACTGTGAAAAAGCAAAAAGAAAGGGTTGGACGGACTGATTCGATTCTGTCTTTGGGAAATGCTTCCATGCATGACCATGACCAAACCCAGTACAACCTAACGTATACAATACATGCCTTTCACTTTCCCTTCTAATCTTTCTTAAAGGTACTACAAGATAAACAATTCTAGTTACGTAAATAATGAGTTAATAAAGGCAATGCTTATATATACATATTAATTTATCCAAACATTCTCCTTTAGGAATCTGTGTACATGCATACCTATATGGGTTAATTAATTACCAATGATTCATAAGACTAATCCATGTTAATTTAGGCCTCCTTGCCCAACATTATTTAGAATTTGCTCCCGCCAATAAACTATGTTTCAATTATGATCTATCTCTTTAATTATTGGTGATAAACATTTTACCTCTTACCATTAGAATTTTGGTCTAACTTAACAAAAAGAACCCCATATTTTTGTGTAAGTTACAATTTAAGTATATGTATCAATTTCCAAGAGTGTTATAGTTTAACTAGCATATATTTTGGTATTTCTAATAAAAACATTTAGAGTTTAAATTTCTTTACCTTAAAACTATTAAATTTAAAATATTAAAAAAACTGTATGTATATATCGGTTATCAAAATTTATATTTATAAGAAACACTCAACCTATACATACTTGTGTAGAAATTAAGAATCACTTGATGAGAATTGAGAAGCATCATTTGATCCTGAACTTATTTATCCTGAACTTATTTATCAGAACTAATTCAAGAGGCATTCAACTTATTCAAATTAAAGCCTAAATTTTTAGACTACTTTCGTGTGGCAATGCCGATTGAATAGAATAACTAGATGATTGAAAATTTCAAAATAAATATAACATAAATAATAGAGATGTGTTACGTTCATAACACTTTTTACAACATTTTTACAATAAATTATAAATATTAAATTATTATTTGTTTTAATTTGAATTTACAGTTTAAATTACTTTTTTACCTACTTATAATAATCAATAATAATATATATACCACTTAAAATTTGTTATGAAAGTATTGTGCAAATATTGTGCACATATTATATATCTAAATGATAAGTACATTTAATTTCAAAAATAGTAAGATATTTCAACCAAAAAAAAAAAAAAAATCAAAATCTATGGTTTTACGTAATTCGTGCTTGGGTTGCATGCACGTGAGGTATAGAGGGAAGTACATGACGTGAGCACAATGATAAAAGTTTTCTCTTTTCTTTTACTTTTTAGACCTCCAATATCTTTTAATTATGCTCTGAGAGTCCCAAAATGTCCATCTCTTTGATCCAGCACAAATTTCCAGCCAAAACCCTAAAAATTAGCTTCAATTCTAATTTCTTCGAGTGACTTGACTTCACAACATATGTTAGAGAAATGCCAACTGTTGAATAGTCCCATTTGTCGCCAAGAGAGAAAAACAAAATGTAACATTGGCAAATGTATCTTTTACATATATGCATAGTATGTCACATGTGACACAAAAATTGGTAAATTCTATGTCAAGAAATTAGATGCGATTGCTAGGGAAGAGCACTGATGAAAGTTGCAACAGTGCTAATTAAGAGTAACGGCCAAAATTGATTCTTGTTTGAATCTATATTTTCTAAGGTAAGAAAAGAGTAACGACCAAAATTAATTTAAAAGTACTTATAAGAAAAGATAAGATTAATTTAATATGCCCTCCTTATGATGACTATAAAAGATGAGATTAGTTTAACATGCCTCCTCAAGTTGAAGGCTTTTAGGAAAAGATTTTCAAGTTTCAATTTGTTATCTATACTATTAATAACATGATATATTCTCTATTTGAGTTTCATCATTTTGCGTACTAAAATATTCTCACACAAATTCTTAAACTCTCTAAAATACCTTTATGTTTTAGTTAAAAAAATTTAAATTTAAGAACACAAATTGGTTAAAAGGTAATTTACTATTTTTTAAAAAGTTTTTAAATTTTAGACTTTCAAACTTTATCAATTCTCACGTAGAGAAATACCCTAAAAATTTGGACACTATCTTTATCTCACTTTTAAATATTATTTCACTAAATCTAAAATAAAAAATAAAAGAGAGCCTAATTGCTTGCATAAAACACATGTAATGAGTCTAGGATAAGAATATGAAGTTACAGATTAAACCATATGGGGAAGATAGGTCGTCGGTCATGTGGTCACCAACTAATCCTAAGTTCAAAAGTGTTAAGAAGCTAAATACAAATGATAAGATTAATTCAATACATCTATTTAGTTTTAGCAAAATATCAACAAAAAAATACTCAGAATAATTGAGTCTAAATTATCTACATTTTTTTTTTTGAAAAAAAAAAACAAAAAAGCAAATATTGTAGTTGACTTTTCCATAATCTACCCATCAAATAAAAGTCACTTTTATCATCCCAGTGTATGTCTAATATTTTTCAAACTAAAAACATAATTACTTTTGCCATTAAGAAAATAAATTACACCCAAATGAGTTCTTTAAGTGCAGCTAGACAATTTCATGGCAACACTCAAATCCTAACCTCATAAACTTTAACTTTATGTCCCGATTAACAAACAATCAATGCTACACAGCTTAATAACACATAATTATTTAATTTTTTTTTAACCAAATAATAACAAACATTTTTTGATGTTTACAAACTTAAAAGCAACATAAACCATATTGATAAACTATCTCAGAGTATACAACATATAGTCACCGTAACGAACCAGAAGGCCGAATTTTTATTTTGTGAGGTTTATCAATATTAAAATTCATAATCTACTAATTTAAGGTCCTTACTCTTTAAGTGAAAGCTAAGACCTCCTTTTAATTAGTATGGGAGAATTGCACTGACTTGTTCCTCTTGCACATTATATGTATTTTGTCCTCAATAGTGTATGGATCCTTCATTCTACGAGCAAAATATCAAAACGGTTAATCATTATAGCTATCTTATCTATAATATTTAAATTTCAAAAATTTTAAAATATGAAAATTATATATAAATGAGTTTATAAATTAAATACTTAATAAATATGGAATTTGACATTTGTTTTAAAAACATTGATAACATATGGTCAATGTTGTAATTTTAAAAATATTAATATTCTAACTTTTATTAGGTGGTGTGATATAAATGAAGAGTTACATAAAATGTGTAAGTTAGCATCTTCATTTTAACTTGCTGCAAAACGCTTGGGCACCTTTGTGGCACTAGCTGTGTTGGTTGGGTTGGCTGCACAATGCTGGGCTCTACATGGCTAAACTGTACATGTAGGTCACTTCTTGTGACACTGGGCTTGGGCTTGTATTTAATCCCAACCACTGTGAATAATCTGCAATTACATTTCCAATAATTGTCTAAAAAAGAAGATATATACACAAACACACAATTTTAAGGGCTATAGATTTTTTTTTTTTTTTGACTTTTGAGTTTAAAGGCAAATAAAATGCTTTCACTTAGATTAAATTAGTACTGGATCCAACAAATTAATAAATGGGTTATATATTAACTGAAATCTAGTAGCTTATATAGAAGATGATTTCACTGCCAAAGGTAAAAAATTTTAAAATTGTTTTCGATAGGGCACAGTGTTACAACAAGCCTAACTCATAGTTCAAGCCCAGAATGGAGAAAGCTTGACTGGCCCATGAGTTTGACTCGTACTCCTTTGCGAAGTTCCTAGCAGTAATCTCATTTTAGTTTTACATTGTTAAAATTTTAGATCGAGCTTGTATTGTCAGATTCACAATAAATAAATAAATAAATAAATAATTTGCTTGTAAAATGCCCTCCCACAAGTTATACGTTGAAGCTTTCTGGTATTTTTTTTTATTTTTTGTGATAACACGTTGAAGCTTTCTGTTGATATTGTGGTTAGTTAAGGAGAAAATATTTTAAAGTTTAAACGATAAAATTATTTCAATACATCTTTTTAGTTTTAGCAAAATATCAAGAAAAAATACACAAAATAATTGAATCTAAATTATCTTTTCTTTTCTTTTCTTTTTAAAAAAAAAATATATGTTATAGTTGACTTTTCCATAATATGCCACTCAAATAAAAGTCATTTTTATTATTCCATTCTGTGTCTAATATTTTTCAAACTAAAAACAGAGTAGTTAGTTTTGCCAAATAAGAAAATAAATAACACCCAATTGAGTCCTTCACGTGCACGTGCAGCTAGACAATTTCATTACAACACTCAAATTTTAAAATCATAAATTTTAAATTTAAGTTCTAATCAGCAAATAATCAATACTAAACTTAACAACACATAATTATTTAATTTTTTTAAATAAAATATAAATAATACTGTAACAAATATGTTTTGAAGTTCACTAACTCAAAAGCAACATACACCATAGCTTTATGTCTTGATATATGGCATAGTCATGAAAATCACAATGCCAAAATTTGATTTTGTGAGATAGATCAAGCATTGTTATTTTAAATATAAATTTTAGGATCTTGTGTGCTCTTATTAGGTTGGTTGGTATTAAAATTCACACTCTTCTACTAATTTAAGGTCGTTCCCCTTTAGAGCATTCGTATTAAGAGTTTTAAATGCTAAAAGATGCTTTTTTTAGCATTTTTGACCCAAAAGTTTGCTCTATCAAGAGTTTCAAATGCCAAAAATTTTGGCATTGATGAACAGTGCAGTTTCATATTTGAAACCGCACTATTCACCAAATGGTAAAATGTATATTATTTTTTTATTCAATTAGGGCCCACTTTTTTTATTCATTGAGAAAGAGAGAGACAAAGGAGAGAGAAGGAAAAATAAAAAATGATAAAGAAAGAATATTTAAATAGAATGTTAAAAAAAATAGAAGTTTTGATGGAGGAGATGTTGTAAAGTGGGGTGTTATATGTTATAAAATTGGAATTTGAGAGGGTAAATGCTAAATTTTTTACAAACCTTGATAAGAATGCTCTTAATGAGTGAAAGCTAATACCTCTGCATTATTTGTATTTTCTTCTTATAGTGTATGGATCCTTTGCCCTACATGAATCAAAACGATTAATGATTATAGCTATCTTATCTATAATATTTAAATTTCAAAATTTTAAAACATACAAATTATACAAAAATTAGTTTATAAATTAAATACAATAAATAACATTTGATTGATATGAAATTTGACTTTTATTTTAAAAACATAGATAACACATAATTCAATGTTGTAATTTTCAAAAAATTTATTCACAAAAAATTTATTAAGTGGTGTGGTATAAATAAAGAATTACATAAAATGTATAAGTTAGCATCGTTATTTTAACTGTGACACTGGGATTGAGCTTGGGCTTATATTTAATCCCAACTACTGCCAATAATATGTAATCATATTTCCAATCCAAAAGAAGTATACACAAACACACAATTTTATGGGGAGGGCTATAGATTTTCCGTTTTTTTTTTTTTTTTTCTTTTTTCTTTTAGGTTAAAGGCAAATTAAGGGTTATAGATTAGGTGGTGGGAGCAATTTGCAAAGTTTATCAAGATTGGGGTGGTGATAAGTTAAAATAGCTTGGGCGTGTAAAGTGCAAGTATCCCAATAGAATAGTTTAGAATGGAATTCTATAATTTACCATTTAACCCAAAATTTTTGGATATCTAATTTGATTAAAAAATATATGTGCATTTTATTAAAGCATGAATTCCACCATTGATATTACTCATGCGCCAACAATTTATATGTTTCTAGCAATTAGAAAAATCCTAAAACTCAACTTTCTGTATCAATGTATATAAATATAATAAATTATAAAGCAGGTAATTTTATTTTAATAAAAAAATAAAATAGAAAATATTTGAGGATTAAATAATGTTATTTTGTCATTTTTTTAAGTCTATTTAAACCTTGATAAGAAATTTTCATATTAACTTCTTCCAATATCTCAACAGTGGTATTTGTTGAACACTTCACTGTAAAAGCCATTAATTTGACATTTGATTTTTTTAACAACTTTAACCTCCATTGAATTGGCTTCTTTGTACTAATACCACCATGTTCATGTCAAAATCATGAAATATTAGCTATGAAATTAGCATGTTAAATGCATTTCAAGTAAAATATGGCCACATTGCTATGGAGATTTTTCATATGCTTAAAGTATATTAAGTATAAAATAAAAAGTTTAAAAAATTGAAAATTCAACTGCAAACAGATTCTTTTCAAACATTACTCAAATTCACGGTCCACAGAAATTGAGCATAGTTTTGGGCCAACTCAACACATTTTGGGGTTAGACGCAAATGTAAAATATATTATTACTTAATATTTTATAAGCGATACATGAATTAGAAAAAAAAAAATCCAACATTTTTATATAATTTAATACATTAATTGGAATATTTGCATATATTTACAAAACATATTTTAAAACTTTTAATTCTAAAAATATCGAAATAATATGTATCATAATAAATATCATTTTTTTAGATAGTCACTGTCTCTCTTATGGCAATGTTGGATTTCAGTTATTGAACAATGGATTCTGATGAAACTTTGGAAATCAGTGGGTTTAAAATCTCCGGACGTTGATGATCTTAAAGGCTTGAGTCCTGAAAGGCCAAATAAAATCAGAGAAAGACCAGTGGAGGCCGGTTTGGAATCCTCCGATGGTAAAGTCAGTAAGTAGAAGTAAGAAATTGAAATATACTTCTGAGACTTTACTATTCTTTTTAAAAAAAATGTCTCAATGCCCTACCTCTTTGTAGAGAAATGTTTTTATAGTGCACATGGAACGGTTACTTGCTCTGATAACCATTCCTATTGTCGAGGAATTCATCAAAGTCAGAGGTAGCTTCCATAACTTCCACGGAAGTTACTTTATTTGGACCGGTGCTTCATCACGGTTAATGGAGGCCTTGGTTCATAAGTAAGAACTAAATCTGCCCAAGTTTAATATGTTCGTCCGTCCGTTATTAGGGACGGACGAGGCCTTGTCCGTCCTTCATTAAGGACGGACGAGACCTTGTCCGTCCTTATTAAGGACGGACGAGGTTCACTGGGGACGGCTTCTTTGTCGCGCCCTCTCTCCACTCTTTTTCTTTGGACGAACCATATGGACAAGTTCGGAGGTTATATTTTACAACATCATCAGATTCCAATAATAAATTTTTCTTGAAAACTATTAATTCTAATTTTAATTTTGATAGAGAGAGAAAGGAAGAGTAAAATTTTTGGGAGATTGAAAAATTTTTCACTCTTAAACTACTAGAAACATAGTAAAATATATCAATAAAATATTGAACATTCGAAAAGAGTATAATATTTTAAGGGAGAATTACACTTCCCTTCCTTAAGGTTTGGAGGAATGACACTCCACCACAAACCTGAAGGAAAAAAAAATACTTCTCTCATTTGAGATTTGAAGAAATTAACACTACCCTATTTTGTTTATATTAATAATGAAATATTCTAAACTTCGGTAAGAATATTTTTACAAAAGTTTAATCATGGTTAATAAATTAAAAAAAACTAATAAATTTAAAATAAAAATGCAAAATTTATCAAGTATCAAAACACTTGCAATGGTAAATCTCTCCATGAATTGTTGAAGAAAGAAAAAAATAATAATAAGCAAAATTCATACTTAATATTTTTTTAATACATTTTAATTAAAATTTTAAAAAAATTAATTTTAATTATGAAATGGAGGATAATTGTTGAAAACAAAGGGCATGTTAGCACACAACATTTTTTAATAGTATTAATTTAACAAAATTTGGTAAATTGTATGTCAAAGGGGGGGATTTTTTTTCCCTTTTAAGTTTTGGGTAGAGTGTCATTTCTTCATCCTCAAGGGAGAGGAGTGTAATTATCCCATATTAAAAAAAATAAATTTATTTATCAAAATTTTTGGCCTTAATTAAAAATTTTACATCGCAAGACAGATAGACAGTGCATTCTATTGGCCCAATAGAAGATGTTTAAAAAAAAAATTAAAATAAAATAATTCTAAGTGAAAGCCCTTACTTTTTTATTATAATATTATTTTTATGCAATATTATAAAACAAATAGATATAATATATTATATTTTAGAGGCATTCTTCCATTTAGGAGCCTTAGACTATTGACAAAAAGGTTTTAGCTTCTCTGGCTGCTAGGGTTAGGGTTTTTCCTCTCTAGCCGCCTGTAGAATATTTGTCCCTTACTAGTTTAGGTTTGTTCCCTCCAAGTATCCCTGGTTCTTGGTAGGCCGAATCGTTCGTGCGAGGTGGTAGGAGTGAGTCCGTTGGCTGTGACTCTAGTCTGTGTTTTTTCTGCGGGAAAGTATGGAAGACTTAGAAGGTTTGTGGTCCCGTTTTCATTAACTGAAGAAGAAGAAGTTGGTGCGGAAGTTTCGAAACAGAACGAAAAGGAGCTTCACAGGTTGGCTGGCCGGTTCTTCACAAAACGGGTATTGAATGTAGAGGCAATGGGGCGGACATTCAAACCTTTATGGAAACTGATTGGGGAAGTGAAAATACGTGACCTAGGAGACAATATTTTGGTTTTTGATTTTGAGGATGGTTTGGATTTGGAGCGTGTCTTAACCCTAGAACCGTGGACGTATGATAAGCATTTAGTGGCTTTTGTACGTGCTTCGGAGATTGAAGAAGTCCCAATGCTTGAATTTAACAGGGTTACATTTTGGGTTCAGATCCATAACGTACCTGAAAAATCCCTTACTCAATGCACAGCCGAAGCAGTGGGCAGTACCATTGGGAAGGTTCTTGAGGTGGCAGATACAGAGGATGATGGTAGTGGGAATGAATTCCTCAGGGTCAGGGTAGCCATAGATATATCGAAACCATTACCACGGTGTCGTAAACTATGGTCTGATGGTAAACAAGTGGGATGGGTGGGCTTTAGATATGAACGCCTACCAAACTTTTGTTATTGGTGTGGTAGAGCAACACATGGGGAGAGGGACTGTGCGGTTTGGCTTCAGGATAAAGGCAGATTAAGAAAGGAGGATCAACAATTTGGTGAGTGGCTGAGGGCTGATTCAGTCCGTGGGGTGAGAAAGTCTGTCACGGTCATTGCTGGTGCTTCACGCACACAAGCTCCTTGATGGAGGAAGACGGGCAGCAGACCTGCATCTAGCCAAAGTCAGTCCGTAGAGGCATCTAGCCAATCGGTGAAGGTGGTTGGGTGGGGTAAGGAGGCAGGTAAGGAAGCAATAATGAAAAATATAGGAGGTTTGAACCTGAATACTGAAGAAAGCAGCGCTGAATCTACACCAGTTGTACTGAAGAGAGAAAGAAAAGGCTTGGGAGGCATTAAGAGTGGTGCATAGGTTGCTAGTACGCCTGTCACTCCCTTGGGTGACTGCTCTAACAGATCTTCAGCTGTGACACCGTCAAAGCTGACTAGAAAGTGGAGGAAAATAGCCCGAGTATCTACTTCAGGTAAAACTAATGGACCACTGACTAGGGACTTTGACCGTAGGCCAAGTATTGATCAAGATGAGGAACAAGGAGGAAAGAGGTAGTGTATGGATATTTGTGGGGATGAGAACAAGGAGAATTTTCAGGTGGTGTCTGGACTCCAACACCACCGGATGCAATGAGTTGCTTAAGTTGGAACTGTCGGGGGCTTGGGAACCCCCAGACAGAAGATGAACTAATTGCTTTAGTTAGCAAAAAAGATCCCAAAATTGTTTTCTTAATGGAAACAAAGCTTGAGAAAATTCCGATGGAAAGAATTGGTCGTAAAATGCAGTTTAATAATATTTTTGTAGTGCCACGTGTTAACATGGCTGGTGGTCTAGCATTGTTATGGAGAGAGGATATTGTGTTGGATATTCAAACTTATTCTGATCGTCACATTGATGCTTTTATAAATCATGGAGTGGATGACGCCTGGAGGTTTACGGGTTTCTATGGAGACCCAGACACAGCCAGCCGGGAACACTCCTGGTCCTTACTCAGAACTTTGAGTCACCGAAGCAATTACCCTTGGGTGGCTATAGGGGATTTTAATGAAATTATTTTGGCTGAAGAAAAACAAGGGGGTTTGGATAGGCCTGAAGCTCAAATGCAAAGTTTCAGAGATGCTTTGGACTGTTGTGGGTTGAAAGATTTAGGGTTTAATGGCTTTCCTTTCACTTGGTGTAACAGGAGACCTGGAGATCAAAATACATGGGTTAGACTAGATAGGGGTGTGGCAACAGTTGAGTGGATCCTTCGCTTCCCCACGACTAGGATTCACCACTTGGATTGTTTTCAGTCTGACCACAAACCGATAATCCTATGCATGGATTCGAAGTTGAACAGGTTCTACAGGAAAAGGAGGCCGTTCAGGTTCGAAGCTATGTGGCTCAAAGATAGCACATGTGAGGAGGTGATTAGAAATTCTTGGAAGCAATCTGACAGGCCTGGGTCGGTATGGAGTTTCAACAGAAACATTTATTCATGTCAGGACAATCTTAGGGTGTGGAACAGAAATACTTTTGGGCATGTACGTAACACTTTGAATCGAAGCATGAGGGAATTAAAGTTGGCGGAGGAATCTGATGAATACAGGACCAATCCGAGGCACATTCATGAACTTAGAACCCAAATTGAGGAGCTAAAGTATATAGAAGAGTGTATGTGGAAGTAAAGACCTAGAACGGAATGGTTAAAGGAGGGGGATAAAAATACAAGATATTTTCATTGCAGGGCTAACCAAAGAAATAAAAGAAATTTTATTGCAGGTTTAGAGGATGATGCGGGTACATGGTGGGAGGATGAGGGCCGAATGGGTGGGTTGGTGGAGGATTACTTCAAGACTCTGTTTTCCACCTCCCATCCGTCTGGTTTTGATGACATTCTTAGTGGTATTCAGCCGACAATTTCAGATGAGATGAATGATGTGTTGACGCGGGAGTTCACTGTTGATGAGATTCAACTTGCCCTAAAGCAAATGGCCCCTACTACTGCTCCAGGTCCTGATGGTATGTCGCCTATCTTCTACAAAACTTTTTGGAATATTGTGGGTAATGATGTGACTAAAACTGTACTTGATGCTCTTAATTCGGGGTGTGTCCATGAATCCCTCAATGAAACTTTTATTGCCCTTATCCCAAAAGTCAAAAACCCCAAAAAGGTTTCAAATTTTAGACCCATTAGTCTTTGTAATGTGGTTTATAAATTGATATCCAAGGTGGTGGTTAATCGGTTGAAAAAAATTCTCCCAAACATTGTTTCTGATTCCCAAAGTGCTTTCCTACCAGGGAGACTTATAACTGATAATGTGTTGGTAGCTTTTGAGACATTACATTACCTCAAACGTAAGACCCAAGGGAAAGTTGGGTATATGGCTTTAAAATTAGATATGAGCAAAGCTTACGATAGGGTTGAATGGACTTTTCTGGAGAAGGTTATGAGGCATTTGGGGTTTGCTGAAAGTATTGTTAAACTTATTATGTCCTGTATGTCATCTGTTACTTATGCTGTCCTTCTCAATGGGCAACCTGTGGGAAATATAAAACCTTCTAGAGGTTTAAGGCAAGGAGATCCGTTATCCCCTTATCTGTTCTTACTGTGTGCACTTGGGTTACAAAGCTTGCTCCATAAAGCAGAGGTCAGTGGTGAAATTAATGGGGTTGCTATTTGTCGTAATGGTCCAAGAATTTCTCACTTATTTTTTGCAGATGATAGTGTGGTGTTTTGTAGAGCAAGAGAGGAGGAATGCCAAAAAATAATTGATTTACTCTCTATTTATGAAAAAGGATCGGGGCAGAAAATTAATAGAGATAAAACAAATATTTTCTTCAGCTCTAATACTCCTCCTGGGGATCAGTCTGCCATTCAACAGCTTCTGGGTGTGCCTGCTATTCGCCAATATGAAAAATACCTTGGGTTGCCAGCACTTGTAGGTCGAGCAAAAAAGCAGAGTTTCATCTATCTCAAAGAGAGGGTTTGGAAGAAGCTCCAAGGGTGGAAGGAAAAAATCCTTTCTCAAGCAGGTAGAGAAGTGCTTATCAAGTCTGTCATTCAGGCTATCCCAACTTACACGATGAGCTGCTTCAAACTTCCGAAAGGGTTGGTTAAGGAGATGGAGGTTCTTATACGAAAGTTTTGGTGGGGTTATAGTGGTGATAATAGGAAGGTTCATTGGGTAAAATGGGAGAAGCTATGTGGGGCCAAGGAAGTAGGGGGTTTAGGTTTTAAAGAGATAGAGAAATTTAATGATTCTTTGCTCGCTAAGCAAGTTTGGCGAATGATCAACAATCCGGAATCTCTATGCCACCGTGTGTTCAAAGCTAGATTTTTCCCAAATTGTTCAATTCTTGAAGCAAAAGATTCATCCAGCGGATCTTATGCGTGGAAGAGCATAATAAGTGCTAGAGACGTGATTAGAAAGGGAATGGTTTGGAGGATTGGGAATGGGAACACGGCTAGGATTAAAGAAGACAATTGGCTGCCCGTTAAGTCCAACAGATCTGTTACCTCTCCCCTTCCATCTCTTCAACCCGAAACCAAGGTTGGTGCTCTGATTAACCAAGACCTTGGTATATGGAAAACTGATGTGATTGAGAATTCTTTCCTCCCGCATGAAGCTTCAATCATCCTGGGTATCCCACTTAGCAGCAAGTTGCCTCCTGACCGACCAACTTGGGGTTTAACAGCCAATGGTTTGTTTTCAACAAAGAGTGCTTACAAAATGTTGGTCTCCTTTGATAGATTGGAAACTGCAGGCAGTTCGGATAGTGTCTCTCAAAGGAAGTTCTGGAAGGGTTTGTGGAGTTTGAGAGTGCCAAACAAAGTTAAACATTTTGCGTGGCGGGCATGCAACAATGCTCTCCCCACGATGTCTAACTTGGCACATTGGCATATTACCACCTCTGATTTGTGTGAGCAATGCAAGTCTACACCCGAAGACACCATTCATGCTCTGTGGGCATGCAAAGAGTTGGAGGGAGTATGGGGTTCTCTATCTTGGGCTCGCCTTACTTCTCTAGCATGTCCGCAGAGCTTTAACGATTTATTGGATTGTTTTATGCAGGTATAGGAGGATTACAGAAAGGAATTATTCATCATGGTGGCCTGGGCTGTGTGGAACCGACGCAATGCAATGATATATGGTCATCCAACAATTGCTATGGATTGTATCAGCTCCAAGGCAGGGGCCATGCTTCAAGAATTCCTGTCGGTGCAAGCCTCCCCTGTTACGGCCCCCTCAGCTGTTCCTCTTCACCAATGGAGACCTCCAGAGTATCCATTTTTCAAGGCAAACTTCGACGCTGCAGTATTCAAGATTAGCTCCTCGGTAGGTATTGGTGTGATCATTCGAGACGGCATGGGAGAAGTAATCGGAGCTCTAACAATGCCAATTCCGTTGGCCAACTCAGTAGCAACCATGGAAGCTTTGGCGTGTCGCAGGGCAGTGCTGTTCGCTAAGGAAATAGGTCTCTCTGACGTGATCTTTGAAGGAGATTCTGCAGAAGTGATCCAAGCAATCACCCAGGAAAATTCGGACCACCCTGACTTTGGGCACATTATAGATGACATCAGGATTTTAGCTTCAGACTTAAACTCATTTCAGTTTTGTCATGTTAAACGTAACTGTAACGTAGTAGCTGATGCTCTCGCTAAGAGAGCAAAAAATTCTTCGAGTCTTGTTGTTTGGCTCGAAGATGTTCCGGATGACATTGTTCACCTACTTTCTTTTGATGTTCCTTAAGCAATAATAGTTTCTGCTCGGCCTAGTTCTGGTCTGGTTTCTCAAAAAAAAAAAAAAAAGATTAAATGGCATAAAATGGTTGAGCCACCCCTAACACACATATTATAGAATAGAAGATAGTTAATGACCTTGACGGTCCAATGGTACTTCTCTAGGTAGAGGGCACTTACCAGTTTGAGTCCTAGGGTCTGTTTGGTTTGAAGAATTGAAAAGTGAGGGGAAAAAAAAGGGAAGGTAGTGGAAAAGTGGAGGGATGAAAACTCTTTTATTTGGTTGAGTTGAAAAGTGGAAGGATAGAAAATTTAGTTTGTGTAAATTTATTCTCATGTCCTTAGTACACAAAAAATAAATTTTTTTAATAGTTTATAAAAAATAATTTTTTTAATTATTACCAAATTACAAACTAACACAACTAATAAAACATATAGCCTTCCTCAAAAAATTAAAATATAGCAAAAAAAAAAACTAATAATAATAAAAAGTTTCGTTTAATATGAGGGGAAAAAAAAAAAAAGAAAAAGAAAGAAAGAAAGAAAAAAAAAAGAAAAAAGAAAATGGAAAAAAAAAGAAGCCAACCGTGGACCGTGGTACAGTGAAAAGGCAAAACAAGAAGAAAGGAATAATAATAATAATAATAATAATAATAATAATAATAAATAAAGAGGCAGCACAATAAACTAATAACATTTACCACAAAAAAGAAGTGGAAGAAGAAGAAGCATCAATAATAAATAAAGGAGAGGATATACAGAGGGGTAATTTCACATCAAACCCACATTCTCCTCACTTTTCTCTCTAGTTTTCTTCTTAAACGGTGGGCCAGTGGTGAAAACTCTCCCATTTTCATTTTCTCTTCCCCCAACCAAACACTATTCTCTCTCATTTTCTCTCCCCCCTATCATTTCACCCCAATCAAACATACCATTAGGGTGAATTGGGTGGAGAAATTATACAGTTCTTATGATAGATTACGTCACTTTTTCAACATTCCATTAAAAGACTTTCATTTGTTTAAAATTATTGAGTTAGTAGTTAATTTTTGTTTTAAAACTTTTTTTTTTTCTAACTTAGCAATTTTAAATAGGTGAAAGTCTTTTAGTGGAATGATAGATAAATGTAATTTACCATAAAGACCTTATCATTTTCGTTGGAGTGGGGAAGATTTATTAGAAATTTCTAATAAAAAAAAAAAGAAAAAAGATAAATGATCATTTAAATATCATTGAAATAATTCAATTGATATATTATCTTACCACTCAAAAAACAAATCATATCTAAAACAACAACCTACAACAAGCTTGTGATTGATCACTTGATTGGCATTTTTTACATAAAAAATTCACTTATTGATAAAGATAACAATTGACTCAATATTTTTCATAATTTTTTAACAATTATCGATATGATTTGTTGTTGTTGTTGTTGTTGTTGTTTTTGTTTTTTTTTTTGGATAGGATGATATGCTTTGTTATTATTTATTTATTTTTGTAAATAATTTATTACTATTTAAGTGAAAGTGATATTGCTCTAATCACAATAAGTCAGTAAGTGGTTATAACAAAATTGTGAAAAAAAGAGATAATGTTAGCCTTACAAAATTCGAAAAAAAGAAAAAACATTTTTAAAAAAAAGTAAAAGATTAGAAAAAAACCAAACCTAAAAGTATAACGTTAAAATAAAAATTTGGAGCCGACCCAGAAAAGTGTAAGAATTCCCGCTCGGTTTTATTTTGTGTGTTTAAACGCCCGCGTTTCCAGCCTATCGTCTTCATTCAGTATGTCTATCTTTTTTTTATCTACTTCGATAAAATAAAAACAAACAAACACTACATTTTCTCACAGGAGAGAGACGAAGAAGATGCCGAGAGAGGTTTCTAGGATTAAGGTTAAGGTTAAGGTAAAGGTTTCATGCTAATGGGTTCTCCTCAATCTGCTGAAACCAAAACCACAACTACCTCAGATTCTCTGTCAGTTCAAGTAATTTCACTTCCTACAACTTGGGTTCTGTCGCTTTAGTAGTAGCAATTGGTTACTTCGTGTTTTACATTAATGGAGTTTGTGTTGTAGATCTTACTTTACTCTTATGCTTATTGCATTGTTTTTTGGTTTAGCAATGATCTTTTCAATATGGTTTTTTTTTTTCCTGGTGGGGGTTATATATATAATGTTAATGTGGGTTGAAATTACAGGGTTCGACAATGTGCATAGGGTTGATGCTGTATGCTTAATTTTGCTAGTGGGATACGCATTTGAATTGGGTTTTGGGAATTTTTTCAATGAATTCAAGTTTTATTTTTTATTTTTATGTTTGTTTAGTAATGGATTATCAATTTAGAATATTGCGCATTATTTCATTTTTGATAAGTATATATATTGTGTATTATTTTTATTAATTGAGGGATATGTACATTGTAGTTCTACAAATATATGTGTGTTATTACTGCTTGGACTTTTCATTTAAGTTTGTTGTAGTTTATATCTTCTGCAAAGGGGTTCATTTGTTGTTTGCTCGTTTGGGCTAATAAACCGAAAGGACCTGTTTTTGGCTCATTTGATGCGTTTTTCCCATCAAAACTGAGTGAAAAGAGGGCATTTGAATCTTGAAACTTGGTTCTGTTAAGTATGTTAGCACTTGGAACGCTTTGATTTAAATAAGGAAAAACAATAATAAAGATACTAGTATGAACTTCTTTTTAACTTAATTAAAAAAATAGTAGTAATCTATGTGGTCTTAATTATTATTCATTATTTTTTTCTCGCTTCCATATCTTACCAATGATATGGAGATTTGGTAAATTCACATTTGTAATTTCACTAATGTTTCTTCTACTACAAGGATTTATGTCTCATAGTGGCACATATACTTTTGTTTCTCACATGGAGAGCCCTGTTAAACTTGAAAAGGGAAACTAATAAAGAAAGTTCAAATGCTCATGCTACCTCATAGGTTTTAAATGGATGCTAGGAATATTCTTTTTGAATGTTGAATTTTTATGGATGCAACTTAAGGAAGAACATGTCCTTAGTATTGTGGAGTAACTGAATGGGTTTTTTATGTACAATATTATGAACAATGTGTGCCTTATCATTTTTTTCCCTTTGATTTTAGGAATCCCCTTGTTTGTTTAGCGACCTTTCGCCAATTAAGCCTGTCAAGGCTGCGCATGTAGCACAAGGGTTTCCTAGATTTAATTCTCCTCCTCTTGTATTCACATCATCATGTATTAGTTCAAACTCAGAAACATTTCTTCTCAAGAGGTCAGAGTTGCCTTCGATCTAAGGCTTTTTTCCCCCAAATTTTATATAAATTCTTTTGTGCATGAATTCTTTTTGCCATTGATTACATGACAATTACAAATCACATCAGGCCTCAGGACCTTTTAAGTATGTTAGCACTTGGAACGCTTTGATTTAAATAAGGAAAAACAATAATAAAGATACTAGTATGAACTTCTTTTTAACTTAATTAAAAAAATAGTAGTAATCTATGTGGTCTTAATTATTATTCATTATTTTTTTCTCGCTTCCATATCTTACCAATGATATGGAGATTTGGTAAATTCACATTTGTAATTTCACTAATGTTTCTTCTACTACAAGGATTTATGTCTCATAGTGGCACATATACTTTTGTTTCTCACATGGAGAGCCCTGTTAAACTTGAAAAGGGAAACTAATAAAGAAAGTTCAAATGCTCATGCTACCTCATAGGTTTTAAATGGATGCTAGGAATATTCTTTTTGAATGTTGAATTTTTATGGATGCAACTTAAGGAAGAACATGTCCTTAGTATTGTGGAGTAACTGAATGGGTTTTTTATGTACAATATTATGAACAATGTGTGCCTTATCATTTTTTTCCCTTTGATTTTAGGAATCCCCTTGTTTGTTTAGCGACCTTTCGCCAATTAAGCCTGTCAAGGCTGCGCATGTAGCACAAGGGTTTCCTAGATTTAATTCTCCTCCTCTTGTATTCACATCATCATGTATTAGTTCAAACTCAGAAACATTTCTTCTCAAGAGGTCAGAGTTGCCTTCGATCTAAGGCTTTTTTCCCCCAAATTTTATATAAATTCTTTTGTGCATGAATTCTTTTTGCCATTGATTACATGACAATTACAAATCACATCAGGCCTCAGGACCTTTTATCATCAAAAGAAGAAATATCTTGTAATGATGACAAAGAAAAGAAATCTGCTGATGATCCTGGTGAGTCCAGGAAATCTGTGACCCAATTATGCAGGGTGTTTATCACTGATGCTCATAAAGACGCTGAAATTAAGAAATATGCTCAAGCACAATCCTGCAGTTCCTCGGGATGTGTTGATGAATACTTTGCTGATCCTGTGGAGTTGGACACTGTTCATCCTGCGGATTCAGCCAATGCATCTCTGAATCAATCTAGTATATTACCTGAATCATCAGCAACTGGCTTACCTGCCTCAAAGAATACCATTAAATTTGATGACAAAAATGACATGGGTAAGGATGCAGGGACAGAAGTAAAGGCACCACTTATTTTATCAAAGCAAGCTCAAGAGGACCTCCATGGAAAGCCAACATTTGATGTGAAGTCGGTTAATACTGAGGAACAACAAAGGGACGGTCGATGGCCAACTGATGTATGCCCAACTATTGAGTCTGATTTATCTGTAGACCATGCTCTTCAAAGACAACAATATGAAGATGCATCCTCTCAGGTAACACAAAATTTTGCTTTCTACATTTATTATGAAAAACTAAAAAAGTGACTAGGAGAAGGACCATGAAGTTTGATTAAGATGATTTTTTGATTTTCATGTTTTGTTTCCATTGATCATGAGCTTTTATGTTGCAGAATGCAGGAGGTGGCCAACAGGGTGGTTGTGATTCTACTCCTCAATCACTGTCTAAACCATCACAGATTGTTCAGATGTGTGAAGACAATGGTGAGAATGTGGCAACAATCCCACATAGACCTGTTGGGAACCTTATCCTGCGCGATCCTGAGGTATACAATTTAGCTCATCTCCATTTCCTCTACTAATTTTTGTCCCTGTACATCCTTTTATTTATTTATTTCTAATACTATAACTGCTACTTTAGGAGCTATAATACTCTCAAGATGAATATTAGACCATTTTTTTTTTTTGGGGGGGGGGGGGGGGGTTTGTTGGTTTAGAGTTTCAGATAAAATTCTATGCATATTATAATAGATGGAATGTGTTGTTCATATTACATTGAATACATTTGAGGTTTTTGTTGATCATTGGTGTGCAGTAGTTCCTGATTACTAATTCTTATATTTTTCCCCCTTCCCCTTACCTTGGCCCCCTTTTTTATTGTACTTTGTATGTATATAATGCTGTCCATTAAATAGATACTCATATATAATAGACGAAAAGTCAACCATAACTTGTGAAGTCTCATCATATGGCTTTGTGATTCTTAAGGTGGATGTAATGCTGAATTTGTCGCATCATGACTTTGGCTATCATGTTTATGGGTTGAACCACCTTCACTAGGTCCTAGCTTGGGAAATAGATGATCTAATCTGAATTTCATGACCTAAAACTTTACCATATTTTTTGTCTTTTGGGTGACATCTTTAGTTATCTTGTCTAACATCATTGAAGTTTTAAGGCAGCTTACAATGAACAGGTAAGAGTCTTGAGTTCAATCCGTATCATTAGAAATTGAATTAAGTTATACTTAATAGAAAAGAGAGGCAGATCATGTATTGAATCAGATATTTTGAACAACCTTTCTTTATGGAAAGGCTCCAGGAGTTACAGGGAAAAGAGTAATAGATTGTGGTAGAAGGTACTAGTTCCTGGATGTTGCATAAGTAGTAATTGGGGGATCTTTGTCATGCTTTAGCCCAGGCAAGAGTCTTGAGTTCAATCTGCATCATTAGAATTTAGAAATTGCAATAAGTTATACTTAATAGAAAAAGGGAGGAAAATATTTTATTGAATCAGATGTTTTGAACAATCTTTCTTTATGGAAAGGCTCTAGGAGTTACAGGGAAAAGAGTTTTAGATTGTGGCAGAAGGGGCTGGTTCCTGGATCTCGCATAAGTAGTAATAGGGGGATCTTTGTCATGCTTTAGCCCCACATGGTAGCCATTTTCAAAAAGATGCTTCTGAAGATTTCATGGCACACTTGTGATTACTTTTCCTTTGGGGACATTTCTTGACTGCTGTATTATGCAAAAGGAAAATGATATGCAGTGGGCCAACAAATAGTAAAATTTCCTTAATGATTTTATTCATTTTTTAATTTTTTGATGCATAATTAATGAAAAGTGCTAGCTGCTGGCTTAATTCATTAAACGTGAACCAAGCATTTCCTTGTGGCTCTACTTGCCTATTAGGATTTCTTTTTGCAGTATAATAATTGCGAAAGTTAATATGTAGGCCAGTGAAAATCAACGAGGTTTGCGTAGACGTTGCCTTCAGTTTGAAGAGGCTTTATTGAATACTATTGAAAATAGTGCTGGCTCCTTGGATCCTACTAATGAAGTAACCACTTCAAGGTCACCTGCCACTGTTGCAGAATTAAAAAGTTTGGAATCATCTCATGCAGATTTAATTGCGGCTTCTAGTAAGAGACAAGTGATCCAATCTAGGACTAATTTGTATCCTCCACGATATAGTGGAAACTCTCCCTTATCAATTTCCAAGCCATCCAGTATTGGCTTGCATTTGAATAGCATTGTCAATGCTGTGCCGGTAACTTGTGGTGCCACTGCAAGGCTCAAACTTGCAGAGGATTATATGGGTGTACAGGGGATGAAGTCAGCATCTGTCATGAATTTTCATTCATTGGAGAAAATGAAGAGTTGCCCGATTTCATCAAATGTAGTTGAGAAAATTGCATTTATTGCTGAAGATGTGAGGTACAAAACTAAGGCTTCAATAGCTGCAAGTTCTGCCCTTTGTGAGTCTCCCCACACTACAGAACCTTCAAATTTGTTGAAGCCTATAGAGTATGACACAACTCCACATGATAAGAGGAAATTTAACTCTGAAGAAGTTGATAGTAATGAGGAGTACAGCCAAGTAAGCCCCAAAAAGAAAAGGTACATTTTCTTTCTTGTAGTATGGTATTCTATCTCTATTTTGTGACTGTTGAGTTAGCCACTAAATTGTACATTATTTTTCAGAAAGAAAACTTCAAGCACCATTGATGGTGATGGTTGCAAGCGTTGTAACTGTAAGAAGACCAAGTGTTTGAAACTGTAAGTAAATTTGTCTCAGAGTTTACACTTGTAAACATGTTTTGTCATATTAAAGATGATTTCTCCCTTGTCAGTTATTGTGATTGCTTTGCTGCTGGAATCTACTGTGCTGAACCATGTGCTTGCCAAGGTTGCTTTAACAAACCTGAATATGAAGATACGGTTCTTGAAATACGTCAACAAATAGAATCCCGTAATCCACTTGCTTTTGCTCCCAAGATTGTACAACATGTCACTGAGTTCAATAATCGGGTATGAAATCTTCAGTTCAAATTTAGTTGTATTCTTACTTAGCAACTTGATTATCGCATTTTCTTAAACATAGGAAGACAGAAATCAAGTGCTCCCATCCTCTGTGAGGCACAAAAGAGGCTGCAACTGCAAAAAGTCAATGTGTCTTAAGAAATATTGCGAGTGCTATCAGGTTCATATTTATATTTTTTAAAACTACATAACCATCAGGCTTGTAACTATTTTTGTTTTCCAATCACTCTAGTTTAACTTTCTCTCTTCATTTTCATAAGGCTAACGTAGGATGCTCCAGTGGATGTCGGTGTGATGGATGTAAAAATGTCTATGGCAAAAAGGAAGGTAGGAACATATCCTAAGAGCTTCTGTTTCTCAACTCCTTATAATATTGTCATTAATACAATCAATTTTTCCTTATTATGCATCAGAATATAAGAAAAAAATATAGGAGGGTTCCATTCATATGTTAAACAACTGCTCATGTTAAGTATATTATAAAGTAGCAATCAAAGATTAATTTTATAGGCCTTAATGACTATTTATGATCATTCTTTGTTACAAATTTATTATGTACTGAACCTTAGAAGATTGGTTTGCCCTAGGGGAAGTGTTGGAAATTTTAGTACTTCGTTTGAGGATTATGAAGTGATTCCTGGAGTATTACAGCTGACATGTTTTTAATACTCAAGAAAAGGGTGAAAAATCAGTTGCTGTAATTTTGGTTAAAATAATTTATTGTTGCTGGCTTTTCAGAATATGTTGCTACTGAGCTTGGTGTGACAAAAGAAATGGTTAGGGAGAGAGCTGGTGAGGAAAAATTTGAAGGCACATTTAATGAGAAGCTAGAAATGGTGGCAACCAAGGAAGATTTCTTACAGGCTGAGTTGTATGATCTGCACTTCACTCCATTGACACCATCATTTCAGTGCTCAAGGTAAGATCCTTTGATGATGACATCTAACTTTTTCTCAACAAGAAATATAAAGGAATATCTCATTTATTCTGAAAATAATTCAAATCATTACTTTAAATAGAACTTATTTGCTAATTGCTATTTTTTCCTTCCCCATGCATAAAAAATCTAGTCATGGAATGGCTGAACCAAAATCCCAACTTCTTTCTAGAAGATACCTCCAATCACCGGAATCTGATCTTACCATCTTGTCATCTTGCGCGGATAATACAAAAGCTCCGGAAACTTTGAATAGCAGTGACATGCTTCCGCAAAGTAAAGAATCACTGAATGTAGGTTCTTATGATTGGCAACTAGACTACAATAACGTGGAGGTGATGGACCAATTCTCACCAAAAGGTGATGCAGTTGCAAATATATGCCATCTAACTCCACTATCAGATCAACCCTTGACAGCCATGGCTTCTTCAACTTCATCCAAAATGAGAGAGTGGAAGAACATTTCACCATTTCAGCTCTCTCCTGGAACTGGCTATGTCTCATCTAGTGGTTCCCTTTGTTGGCGTAGTTCACCAATTACTCCGATGAGTAGGTTTGGTGGGACCAAATTGCTTCAGGGCCTTAACCCTAACAGTGGGTTTTGTGACATTCTGGAAGATGACACTCCTGAGATATTGAAGGATTGTGCTACACCACGTAACTCTGTTAAAATAAGTTGCCCAAATTGGAAGCGAGTTTCTCCTCCCAAGAGGCATTCACGTGAGCTAGGGTCAAGCTCTTCAGGGGACTTGAAAAGTGGCCGCAAGTTCATATTGCAGGGTGTCCCTTCTTTCCCACCTCTAACCCCTTACATTGATTCCAAAGGCAGTACCAATCAGAAAGCTAGCAATAATGAAGATAATAATAGCAGATAATGATGGGCAAATCTTGTGAATTAGGTGAGTCATCCTTTTTCAATTGCCATTTCTATATGGTATTTATATCATACTACTAATCTGTATGCCAATCTTTAATCCTTTTTTATTTAAGAAAAATATCTTGAACCCTTTTTTGCTTCACTGCAATTTCCTAGGTCTTGTGGCGAAAGACATTCTGTATGTGCACAGAAGAACTATGCTGAAAGTCCTATGGGTTGAAAATCTGTCAGGTTTGGATTTAGATGCTTATTGACCCTATGTATTGTCTCATATGTATCAATGTATGATTGTGAGTCTTTTCTCACTGTGGTTACAGGTATGCAAGTGGGCAGATTTTTCGAGAATTAATGTGCAAAAGAGGAAGTCATTGCTACTGCACCATCGTCTGCACTCTTATTTCTCTCGTTTTCATAATCATATTTCTAATTGTTTGCATTTATTTATAATTGAATGTTTCCATTGTTCAATTGGATTTGATTCCTTGTGGTTAGAGGAAGAACTAATGAAGGTTGCCCATATTCACAACTGGGCAAAAATAAAAATTTTCCCCTTTTCTGAACACAGTTCAATGCATTTATTTGTATATTTTACAGCCTGATGTGGGTTCTGACTTCTTCTGGTTCCTTATATTCTGATATGGTGCTTCCACTTTCTCTTGTTTTCAAATGGTCCCTAGAGCTATGCTTGGCAGCTGTGAACTGCCCAGATATTTGCACGCATAAGCATTTCTGCTCACTGATTTGCACGTTAGATCTTTGCTCAAGCTTAAGCTGAATTTATTTTGTTCCGTGTTTCTTTTCTTCTTTTTTCTCCCTCCATCTTCTGCCTTTTGCCTTGTTATAATTCTTATAGCTGTTCATTTATATAAGTTGATGCCTATCCCGAATAATCCAAAATCTTTGGTGATTGGATTGAATTTACTTAGAATAAATACTTCAAAACTTTCTCTGCAACATTATTTATTTGGAAGATTAGATTTTGATGAGCACAGAGGTTGGATCTTGGTGTGATGATGGCAAGTGCCTTTTGTCCAAGTGATGAGTCTTGGGTTTGAGTTTAGGGTTCAACTTCTCCAAAATTGGGTAAGGTTGCCTATAAACTATCTCTCCCAAATCCCATAGACGTGAGAGCTGTGAACCTGGATATGATTCTTTAGACTTGAGCAAAGCATGGCCTAAAGTTTCATTATTTTGATTTATTGTATCAGTTTATTTGTTATCAACTGAGGCTTGTTCATCTATTTCTATCTGCTCCATACTTTCATATTCCTCTCCTATATATTCATCTCAAGAAAAAAGGAAGGGCTAAAACACTGTGTTGGCTCCTAAAGTTTATCAAGTGAGCCTTTTTAGTCCTTAAAGTTTCAAATTAGCCTTTTTTTTGTGAAGTTAATAAAAAACGAGCCATGTTCCTTAAGTTAACTGTTGCCAGTCTTCTTGCATATGTGTCTAAAGGAGCAATGATATAGTTTTTTTTTTTTTTTTTCGTGTGACATGGTAACATTTTTAATATTAGAAAAAATAAAGCTTCAGACAACATTTTCACAGTAAAAGAGTGCTGTTTGTAGAAGGCTAGGCTCAGATGATAGTCAGTAATAGATTAGCACTTGGTAATTGTAATTTTAAAAAACGTTCACATTAATATTCCCACGTCAGAAACCATGATCCAACAAAGATACAAACCCAAGCCCATAAGAAGTGGGTTTTCCTAATTCAAAACCAAATCAATTCAATCTGCACCCTAAGACACAAACCCAAGCCCATTAGAAATGGGTTTTCCCAATTCAAAACCAAATCAAATCAACTACTAGTCTTCTAAGAGCATTCATATCTGAAAATTCTATTACATTCTATTTTACTATATCAAAAAGTTATTTTATCAATTATAGTATACCATTTTACAATACTCTCAGCATTCTAACTTTTATTTTACAATACAACACATTAAAATAATATTTTTACACAATAAAATAATATATTTCAAAACCCTAATAAAAACAAAAACTCAAAAACCTGGTGAGAGAGAGAGGAATTGATAAAATAAGTAATAAAATATTAGTTTTTTTTTAAGAATTGAGCTACTGTGCAATTCTATCTTTAGAATTGTCCTATGGCACTATTGCAAATTTTTTTACAATAGTTGGTCCGGATGTGTGGGGGGGTTTTGGGATTTTATGCTAAATTTTCCTTATATATGACATATACCATTCTCAATGTGAATGCTCTAAGTGACCTATCTGAGTGTATAATTGTTGTCGTTAATGTTGCTAGAAAGGAAATACAGAAAACAGAGATAAAGTCACATAACTTAAGTGGAAAAATTCAACTATGGAAACAGTGAAGAGGGAAGACTCTGAACTTTGTGTGATAGTTGACTTAAGACGAAACTTATTTTTTTTTGGAATCAAGATCCACTGCCCTGGTCCTGGTACTATCAAGGAGGACCTTTGAACTGTTTATAGTAGATGAAACGGATTTTTTTAACACTTTTAACATGGCGTTTTCATGAAATTTAAGGTATTATTCAATACATCATTGTCTTGTGCATTGAACTTAACATGTGAGGAGGTTATATCGTGCTTTTTTTTTTTTTTTTTTGGCTGAATAGTGAGGAGGTTATTTATTATTTATTTTTGTTGATTAATGTGCTTCCAAATGTAATATTAACAGAATGCCAAAACACATTACTTTTGGCATTTGAAAATTTTCAAGCATTAACTATACTTTTTCCTACTATTTCCAAGTGGATCACTATTCACTAATTTTAGTTTCCTTCTGGTAGATCTTAAAAATGTTAGTGGTCTAATAATTGTTAAATATTGGCAAAAATAACAATATGGCCTTCACATTTGAGTTTACTGTCAATTTGGTCATTATGTTTTTATAGTAGACAATTTGGTCCCTGTTATTTTCAATTTGCAATTAATTTAGTTCATACGGTCAACTCATTAATTAAAATTGACTGCAGATTGAAAATAACATGAATCAATTTTTTTAAAAGGTAAAAAAATCATAAATTTTTAAAATTTATATATGATAGTTATTATTTTTTCTAAGTCAGAGTGGTTCTGTGACCACCTTGGCTTCAATGTGGAGTCACCCTTGCCTACAGTAGAATATTCGATTCTCATCAACAAAAGAACACCAGGTTCCTAAATAAGTTGGGTTCAAGTTCATAGACGAAATTTTATATCTAAATTTGATTGCCCAACATGTATTTGGGTTTTAATAAAACTTGAATTAAGTTGTTGTTCAAAGTTGATCGTTCCTTGTTTATCAAAAAAAAAAAAAAAAAAAAAACAGTTGGTGGTTCCTTCTCTAGAATCTCTACCACAAAGGTTCTTTCTCTACCTGTATCCTTCATTTTCCTTCCATTAAGCTCCTATTTGGTGTTTTTTTTTTTTTTTTTTTTGACAAAATGGAGGAAAATCACCCTAATGAGTTAATTGAGAAAATGAGAAGTTATTAGGTTAAGAAGTTATTATGTGTGATAAAATGTATTGAGTTTTAAGTAAAAAACTGATGTAACAATCTTTTATTAGATGTTATAAAACTCATGTTTTACATCTCATATTTACCAAATTTAGACTTTTATTATTATTATTATGAGTGATGCTAAGGATGTCATAAATTTTATTACATGAGACTTATAATTTTATTTTATTTTTATTTTAATAATTTGATAGTTAGGAGAGGGATGATTTGAACCAAATAAATAAATATATATATATATATATATATATATATATATATAATATATACACACACAAAAGTTAGAAATAACCGTAGATGTCTTATGTTATAAACATATGGAGGTATTGTAACTTTCTAAAAAATAAAAAAAAACTTCAAACTAACTTTAAAAAAATTCTCATATATCCTCTTGTTCTCTGGTTTTCTTCAATTTTTTTGTAATCTTTGTTCAAATTTAAGTAACTTTAAACATTTTATTTATTTATACATTCTCCTGTTCACTGGTTTTCTTCAAGTTTTTGTAATCTTTGTTCTGGGCTTATTTTTCTATGCTAACTTCTAATAGCAAAAAAATTCCTAACAACTTCTTTTTTTTAAAAGGTAAGTAATTTTTTGATCTAAATCAAATTGAAATATATTATCCAAATCACTAAATAGTTTTTCTACTCATACATTAATGTCTGCAGATGAAACTATTATTTCAGTGAGTACTTCTACCAACTTAATTATTTCCTTCTCTTCTCACATGCTGAAAATGACAATGCTGTAAGGTCGACCCAAGGCTTCGAATCTCTTCAATAACATGACCACACATCGTGTGACATCTTACTGGAGCGTTCAAAGCCTGGATAACCCGAAGACAATCAATCACCCGTTGCCTTGAAAATAGTCAAAATACTAACTAATCATACTTCCGTGTAGCATGCATTATTTATTTTTGTTACAATTAAAAATACTGACCAATCAAACTTCCTTGAAAATGACATGATTGGGACGTGTTTATTTTTTATACTGACGAATCATACTTCCATGTAACATGTGTAACATACGTTATTTATTTTTTACACAATTAAACATATTGACTAATCAAACATTCAAACTTCCATGAAAATCATGAGTGGGACGTGTTTGTTTTTTATACAAGTAAAAATAATGACTAATCAAACTTCCGTGTAACATACGTTGCATTTCATACAGGTTTGAAAATGGCAAAACTATAATATTAGTCCCTCAATTAGTCTCTCAAATTTTAAAAATGAGTTGTATTAATCATTTTATTAACTGTCGTTAGTGGCGCTACTTACGTTGCTAACGAAATAATAATTTGACATTATTTTTAACGATGTGACATTTTTTTATTAATAAAAATTACAAAATAAATTTACACCTAAAAAAAAAAAATAACTAGTATTTGCAACTGATTCACAAACCAACCCACGGGAGAAGGGGAGACTGATCACTGCCGGCGACAGCCCAAGAACAAAATCAAAATTAAAAAACTCTATAATTACTTTTTCCCCAGAAAAGGTCATCACCTCAAAATGTTTTAAGGTTTGGTCAAACACAATCAAACCCAGTTGAGATCACAAAGACACTTTTAAAACTATTATTCACACTTCCATTGTAGAGATCGAAGACCAAGATGGCGTGATTAGCGGTAGGGACAGGGGTCGTTGGTTGTTCTCACATAGTACGAGGAGGAGGCTCATTGTCTTTGAGATCAGAGGCTTTGTTTTTTTCCAAAGGTATCAGTGGTACGGATGGGTAAGGCTAAGGGTTTGTCGATGAAAGCGATGGCGGTGGAGCCGAAATTCAAAGGGACGCAGAGGAGAGAGAAGCATCTGACGGACATGATAGAGAAGGAGTTGAATGAATTGTTGGCGAAAAAGTTGCCGGAATCTGAAGAAGCTTTGACAGAGAAACGTAGAGGACGAGAGGGACGAGGAGAATGAGAAATTGAGGATTTGTGAGAGGAAGTGAATGTAGAGAGAGAAGAGGAACGAGAAATCGATGGGATCGAAGTCAAGGGCGAGATGCACAAAGAAGAGGTTTCCGCCATTAGAGAGAAAAGGACATAAATTCCTTGTAGAGAGAGAGAGAGAAATGAAATCACAGAATCATAGAGGAAAGAAAGTAAAAGAAGGGGAATATTGGAAAGGTAAAAAACTACAAATAAACAAAAATATTGAAGAAAGGAAAAAAAATTTTAATAGCAAAATGCCGGTTTAGCAAAAGGACTGACGGCAAGACTGATACAACTCAATTACTACGGACATTCTGGCATTTTACCCTCTTTTTTTTTTTTTAATTGGCAATATACCCCTGTTTCGAAACTATATAGGTTTGTGCCCCTGTTTCGATACTCGATGACCCTAAAATCGAGTTACTTAAAGTACTCGATTGGTTTAAAATCGAGTTATGCCCGATCAAACTTAAAAAAAAAAAAAAAAAAAAAAAAAAAATTGCATAAAACTCGAGTAAATGGAACTCGAGTACCAAAACGCTACTATAGGGCTTAAAAACGTCACTATAGGGATGAAAAAACGCCGCTATAGGGCCGATATTCATAGTTGTAAAAAAATTTTCAAGAAAAACGTCACTATAGGATGAAAAAACGCCGCTATAGGGCCGAAATTCATACTTGTAAAAAAATTTTCCAGAAAAACGTCACTATAGGGATGAAAAAACGCCGCTATAGGGCCGATATTCATACTTGTAAAAAATTTTTTCCAGAAAAACGTCACTATAGGGATAAAAAAAGTCGCTATAGGGATGAAAAAACGCCGCTATAGGGCCACTGAAACTGATTTGCATACTTGAAAAAAAACTTATAAAAAATTTAAAAAAATTTACATGAAACTCGAGTTCCCGGAACTCGAGTTCTATGCAATTTTTTTTTTTTTTTGATCGGGCATAACTCGATTTTAAACCAATCGAGTTTTGCGTTGAAACTCGATTTTATGGTAATCGAGTATCGAAACAGGGGCATATACCTATATAGTTTCAAAACAGGGGCATATTGCTAAATTTTTTAAAAATTAAGGGCAAAAAGCTAGAATGTCCCAATTACTACTGAAACAATAATTTGCATGAATCAATAATTTTTATTTTTATTTTCAATGTTGTCGCTTTCTCAGCTTGCTAAACCAGCATTTTATTTTGTAATTTTATTTGTAATTTTTATTAAAAACAAATGCTACATCATTAAAAAAAAAAAAAAAAATCAAGTCATTGTTCCGTTAGTCACGTAAGTAATATCACTAACAGCAGTTAGTAAAAGGACTAATAAGACTTAGTTTTAAAGCTTGAGGGATTAATTGTGCTCGCTTGAAACTTAAGAGACCAATTGTACACACAAGGTAAACTTGAGGGATCAACATTGTAGTTTTGCCTTTGAAAATTGGTATTCCTCCCAATTAATTGCACAAAACCTTTTTAGGCGGACTGGGGTCAATGATCCCAGCACTTTTGAATTTAGATAACTAATGAATGACCAAACCATTAAAAAACAGTCATTTTTAACTTTAGAAAAATCGTAAAATAATTTGCAATTATGATAGTGAGGGTATAACATATAAAAAAAAGAGATTCAAATTTACATATTTTTATCCCTAAATTACCTACATTAGTCTATCTATACATGTGTATATATTTATATTCTTGTTACAGTAACAGTGTAAATATATATGGTTACTGTAATTTTGTATTTTATTATTTTAATATTTTTCACTCACTTCTATCATTAGATTCTCTCTCTTCCTTTGATTCTCATCTTAAATTGAGATCCCAAACTCATCAAACCCATATACAAATTTGTATAAATCATCAAACCCATATTGCAAAGAAGAAAAAAAAGTAGTAGTTGTGGTGGAGAAATTGACCCAAAATCACCGCCCATCCAACCACCATCATCACAATTGACAACCCATTACAAGTTATAACACTTGATAATTCAAATACAAAATTGACCCAAAATCAATGAAAAATCAGACCAAAATCAACTTAAAATCATCCCAAAACTCAATTTGAAGAAAAACCTAAACTTCGCATAAACTGGTTGGAGGTGTCGCCGCCGTCACCAACAAATATGGTCATGCCATTGTGTGTGGGTGTTTGTTTGGGATGAGGTGAGGAGAGAGCTTTTTATTTTTAATTTTTTAAATATATAACTAAGAGAGAGAGAGAGAGAGAGAGAGAGTAAATGAATATAATAATTAAAAGAATAAACAATGATTATTTAAGTAAAATAGGGTGTAAAATAGATAAACTGTTATGTTTTTTAAAAGTAATTGTGTAAAATAGAAAAAAAAAATAGGTTTTTATGCTAAAATAGATAGAAAAATTTGTATGAGCTGATGTGAATACTCTTAGAAATTTAATAAAGGTCTAAAAGAAAAATTCAAGCACCACAACTTTTGTGCCACAATTTTAATACAATTTTGATGTGGCAGATTGAGTGGTAGAGAAAAAGTTATTGATCTATATAAAAGTGACAAACAGCTAATCACAATCTGCGATATAAGATAGTTGATAAAAATTTGATAAAAATTGTAGTTCTAAAATAACTTATAGTAAAGTATATAATAAAGTGTGTATTAAACTCAATGATCAAATTTACTGTTCTTAAACCATGAGGACCAAAATGAAAGTAACCAGAAAGTATGGGACCAAATAGATGTGGTTGCCTAAAATTTAAGTATAACTTCTTAAATGAGGAATCTAAAGTACTTTTATTAGAGCACTATCATTAGGTGTGCTAAATGCTAAATTTTTAGCATTTAGCACACTAAATACAAGAAAGCCCTTTCTTGAGATGTGTCAAATGCCAAATAAATTTGGCATTTGCTACAATAGCATTCTAATAGTAGAATCGTATGAAAATATGTGCTATACATATTTTTAGTAATTTATTCGAACTTTTGATGTGTTAAAATAGCATTTTTTTAGAATATTTGATATTAATGCTCTAAGTCTATAACACATTGACACAACTATAAGAGGAAAACTATGATAAAATTCAAACTTACATTGACAAAAACAGTACCATTGATGTTATCTTTCTTGAGAATAATTAACTTAGGGTAAATTACATATTTGGTCCCTAAACTTTGCAATGCATGTCAATTTGGTCTATGACATTTCAAATGTGTCAGTTTAGCCCTAACCTTTTGGTATAGTGTCAAAATAGTTATTGCCATTAAGTGATAGATGGAAAATACTGACATGGTTATTACAATATTATTATTTTTGCCAACTAGGCTGCCACGTGTCCTTTAATTAAACAAAAAAACTATGCCCATTGATTTGAGAACATAATTCACTATGAAAGGAGAATGAAGGGGAAGGAGGGAAGAGAGATCGGAGAGTTTAAGAATGCTTAGTCTACGATAACAACGATCCACCCATCCATGACGAAGCTGATAAAGCTAATGGAAAGGCCTGATTGAGTGGAGATTGATGACCCACCCATCATGAAGAGCTAGCACAATGCTCTCCTCATTGCCGCCATCCTTGTCCTCTATGTTTGTTAACCACGTCAGCGCAACACTCCTTTGTTCCATCACTCATCTCATCATCCACATCAACAAACTCAATCAACTCATCGAGCACCGGTGCGATCTAGTAATATATTACCGAATGATTCTTGAGGTACCTTAAGAATCATTTAGTAATATATTACTAGATCGTGCCTATGTGATTGTGTCCTCCATATAATTCAACCACTGTTACTCAAGAATCATTTAGTAATATATTACTAGATCGTGCTTGTGTGACTGTGTCCTCCATATAATTCAATCACTGTTATGTCTTTCACAAAATTTCTATTTTATTAGATCATGTTTTGATTTTGAATTTTTCACTTAATTGTAAACTACACTCTTAAAGTTTGGGGGTGTTTGGATTTTACCCACTGACGTTTCAGAATTTGGATTTTACTCCCTAAAATTCAATTCCGTTTGCATTAGCAACCTCTTCATCCATATTTTATGTTAAGTGGCACATAAACTTGCCACACATGTTTAGTTCATCTAATAAAATGATACCACGTCATTTTTATTATGTCATGCCATTTTTAATTAATGAAAAATATAGATGGAGGAGTTGCTAATGCAAACGAAATAGAACATCAAGGAGTAAAATTTAATTTTTGAAACTTTAGAGTATAAAATCTAAACACCCCTAAACTTTAGGAAATAAAATCCAACTTTGATTATTCAATAGTGAGACAGTAGCCAGTAGGGCTGTAAACGAACCAACCCGTTTATGAACAACTCGAGCTCGACTTGATAAAAAGCTTGTTTATGTTCGTTATTTATAAATAAGCCAAGCTTGAGTCTTAGTTTTAGGCTTGTTTGATAAACAAGCCAAGTCCAAGTAAAAAAAATTGTTTGTGAACAACAGAGCTCGATACAAAACATGCCGAGCTTAGGCTCGTTTATAGCTTGATATATGTTTACTCAATAAACTCATTATTATGACATTACACATATGTTTTGGAATGTTGATTTATAGCTTGTTTATTCATACATGTTTTGGAATGTTAATTTATTTAGATTTGTGAAGATTAATGTAGTTGCATGAATGACAAATGTGGATATAAAAATTGTATTTTGAACAATTACTCAAGCTATAGACAATGAATGATGAATGGATAAATTTAATTATGCAAAGTTATAATTTGAACAATTTCTAATCACGGGTGGAATTAGAAGTATGATAAAATGAGTATATTATTATTATTATTATTATTTTTTGTTTACTTGATTTTTGGTGATATAAACATTTGATGATGCAAATTTTTTGAATCCCAAGCAAAACAGCTAGACTTGAGCTTGATTTTGAGCTTGATATTTAGCTCAAGCTTGGCTTGACTAATTAATCAAGCCAAATCAAGCCGAGCTCAAGCTCTTGGGCATTCTCACGAGCTCGAGTTTAAACATTGTTTTTAGGATTGTTTCAAGCTCGAGCCAAGTTTGAGCATTTGATTTTTATTGATGAACCACGCTCAAACATGCACTACTCAACAAAGCTTGACTTGTTTACCGTCCTAAGTGGGATGGACTTTTTAGTGTATGCTTGGTTGATAGCTTGACCCTTAATAATGTAGGTGTTGAATTTTCGCATGAAAGAAGCTCTTTATTTGTTACAATTTATCTATATATATAATAATAGGTGAAGCAGAGAGAGTGTGAAATTGAATTCCAAATTAAAATTCTAATTGTGTGCCACGTGTATACACCAAATTAGAATTCCTAATTAGAGTTCTAATTTTGTGCCATGTGTCTAGAATCTGAAATTGAAGTTAAATTTTGCATCATGTAGCTAAATGTATGTGGGCTCATTCTCATTAAAACCACTTCTATATATCGGGTCAAGTGAGTTACCGTGCTAATTAAGTTTTTTCTTGATTTTGCAGTCAAACGTGAAAACCAAAGAGATTAATATCGGTGATAAGAACTTGGTTTGGGTACATTGCATAATTTCCAAAAAGATAGCAAAGCCAGAATTTACATCTTTGTTATAAATTGCTTACAAAGTTTGCATCTTTACATTTGCATTGAGTTTCATATTAAAGTGTTTTCTTCTTGGTTCTAACGCTGAGTTTTGTTTACTATTCACTTACAAAGTTTGCATCTTTACATTTGTTATAAATTGCTAATATGTGATCAGATGCACATTATGCTTAAAATTCACTATCCTTATATTTGGCTTTTTGTTTAGGTTTGGTACCTATAACAATGAAGAAAGCACTGCTGTGGACCGATGGATGATACTTTTTGTAGGCTGCAAAGGAACTTAGTGATCAATGGAATCTCACGCGAATTGGAGAGGACTCGGCTGTAGATGTCTGGATGGCAGATGTGAGCCACTATGTTTTTAAAATTTTTAGTGAAGGTAAAGGTTATGAACTATGTAAATTTTCCAGAGAGAGATTTATTATTCTATATTTATGCAAGTTTGGTCGCCTTCTTGGAGTGGACCACTTCACCCTGTCTTTCTACTGGAATTTTTTTATTCTGATTGTTACAATTTAATCTGAAATTTTATTTGAATTTTCCTATTATTGTTACTATCATATATTATCATTCCAAATGTTCAATTAGAATATGAAATTGGAGTCCATTTTTACTATACACGTGTACAATCTGATTATTTTTAATTTTGCTGTCAGGTGTAGAAGCCAATGAGATGAAATTAATAACACATTAAACACTCATGCTTTGGGAATCGGTAGTACCAATCTAAATCCATTGGACCTGCTTCGTGATAATACAACTATGAAGGATGTATAAAAATATGCACAAACCCATCTCTCTATAAAAAGAGATTAGAGAGAATTTTTTTTATCAGCCATGGAACTTCAGAGGTTTTTTCTTCACACAAATGCCCATCATGTTACAAAATGACCCATCGTAAAACTACAAAATGAGTACAACCCTGAGGGTGTTTTTTTTTTTTTTTTTTTTTTTTTAAATTTTTTTATAACTATTTTAAGCTACGAAAATTTCAATCACCAATAGAGATTGAAGATTCAAAAGCGTGAATGGATCTTTTGGATAAACATTGTTACCAAGGTTCATCTTTCTGTGTAAAATATATATACTGCTAAGTTTTGTTAATGAAATTTTCTGGTTAATAAGATGAATTTAGACTCCTTTTAAACATGAATAAACTCATGATTAACAATATATCCATTCCCACGCGGTAGCATGGGGCTACATACTAGTTTTTATAAACAGCAACAAAGAAATCAGGCATCAGTAATAGATTCTTTCGTCTCCTATAAATAACAACCATGACTCTTTCATTTTCTTATAGTCACCCACCCACTCTAGCTTTTGTTTAACTGATCCTTTTAGTTTACCATGACCATGGATGCTTCCTCAAGATTAACAACTTTTTCCCAAACACTAATCCTTTTCCTTGGGTTGCTCACTATAGCAACTGTTGATCCTAAGTTCTATAGTGGAGAGTTTGGGTTTCATTGCATGGAAAGCGAACAATAGGCACTTCTCAGGTTCAAGCAAGATCTTAAAGATCCTTCAAACCGGCTTGCCTCTTGCGTTGGTGATGGAGACTGTTGTCAATAGGTGGGAGTTGTTTGCCACAACATTACTGGCCATGTCTAGGAGCTACATCTCAGAAGCTTTCCTCCAACTGCGGATGAAGAATATTATTATTACCAAAATAAATTTCAATATTAAGCTTATAGGAGGCCAGTGTGTTAGGTTCTAAGGTCTTAGGATTTTGTGTATTTAGAACTCTAATTTGTAATGTTGGCAAACCATGATCAAAACAATGTATTTAGTCTTGTTTAGGCTTGCTCAAAGTTGGTTTAATATTGTAAAGTTGGAATCGAGTGGCTGCAGAAGTACTTGGGACTTTTGGCCAGGCTCGATCGATCGAAAATCGCACAGGTTGTTTTTTTGCAGAATTTCCAACTCAGCCCTAACTCTTTAAACGTTTAAGGTTTTATGTTTTTGCCCTAGGTATATAAGGCAAACCCTAGCCACGTTTTTCAGAGTTGCACAAGTTGTATTGTTGCTCATACATTGCGGTTTTATGTAAATCTCTTGTGAGATCTAGAGGAGCTTTCCTTTACACAAAGCTTAGGGTTTTCAAGATTGAGATCACTTCAACATCTTGATGATCAACTTGGTTGCTGCCTTTGAAGCTTAAAGAATATCAAGCGTGGGTGCTTGTAGCTGATCAAGGGATTCAAAGAAAGAAGTAGTCCGTGGACTCGGAGCCTGCGCGTGGTCGTGTCAGGAAGTTTTACTGGTGGGTAGCATTAGGAAGTCAAGCGGGGAGCTTGTAAGTCCTTTTGTAAGAACTTCAATTCTTTCTTAGTGGATTCTGTTTTGCCTTGAGGATCGGTGGGTAAAATCCTCCCCAAGTTTTTTCCGTGTGGTTTCCTGGTGATCATATCACTGTGTTCTTTATTATTTTCGCTGCTTTATATGTTTTATATGCATGATATGATTTTGTGATTGTTTTAACCTAGAATTGTTTAATTTGACTAAGTAACAACTTGGCTAATTAATCTAGGCTACGCAATCTGGTTATAGTTTAAGGGGTCTAAACCGTTCACAGTGTTCAGTGGTAAGATAAAACCTTCTCTACTTGATTTGAAGCACTTTATTTACTTTGACCTGAGTTACAATGATTTCGATGGTATTCAAATTCCGAAATTCCTTGTTTCAATATGGAGCTTAAGATATCTTAATTTCTCTATTACGGGATTTGGGGGAGCAATACTTCACCAACTTTGAAATCTATCAAATTTGTACTATCTCAATCTTAGAGATGATGAATATTCTTCTACTTTATATGTCATGAATCTTCAATGGCTCCCTGGTCTTCTTTTACTACAGCACTTCCATATGAGTTACGTAAACTTCAGCAAAGCCTCGAATTGGTTACAGGAGGCAAACAAACTCCCTTCATTGTTAGAGTTGCAGTTGTCTGGTTGCCAACTTTTTGGTTTCATCCCACCTACACCTAATATTAATTTTTCATCTCTCTCCATCCTTGATTTTTTTTTGAAATTTACTATGCTTTCATTCCAATATGGGTCTTTGGTCTTTATAATCTGGTTTCTCTGGATCTGTTTTTCAATTCATTTCAAGGTCCAATCCCTATTGATCTCCATAACATGACTTCTCTTTAACACCTTGATCTCTCTTTCAATAATTTCAACTCTTCAATTCCCATTTGGTTGTTTGGTTTTAGTCATCTTGAGTTCCTCAATATCAAATATATTGATTTGGAGGGTACAATCTCTAGTGCCATTGGAAATCTAACATCTATCATTAGTATTGACATGTCAAACAATAAACTTGGAGGAAAGGTGCCAAGATCGTTAGGTAATCTTTGTAACTTAAGGGAAATCAAACTGTCATCCAACAATTGGAATCAAGAAATATCTGAAATCTTAGAAAGTCTATCAGGATCAGTTTTGTATGGACTAGAGGTCTTAGAATTGTCTATTGCTAATCTTTCTGGTCATTTGACTAAAAATCTTGGGCAATTTCAAAATTTGGCTCTACTTTCTTTGGGATTTAATTCAATCTCTGGTCCAATTCCAATTTCTGTGGGAATTATTACATCTTTGAGATTCTTGGATCTTTTTGATAATCAAATTAATGGAACTCTCCCTTAAAGTTTTGGGTAGCTCTCCAAATTAGAGAGTTTCGAAATTGCTTCAAATATGATGGACGGTGTAGTATCTGAAGTGTATTTTGCCAATTTAATGAGATTAACAACACTTGCGGCTTATTCAAATCAACTAACTTTTGAAGTAAGTCACAATTGGGTTCCTCCTTTTCAACTTAATTATTTAAATTTGGCATCATGGAATTTAGGGAAAGTTCCCTTGTGGCTTTGATCACAAAAGCATCTTTTCTATTTGGACATATCCAACAAAGGGATTTCAGATACAATTCCTCTTGCGTTTTGGAACTTGCCCTTTCAATTTAAATATCTAAATTTCTCTCACAACCAGATTTATGGAGAGATTCCAAATATTGTGGTTCAATACCTTTTCTATCCTCAACTGTGGGGTTGCTAGATCTTTCGACGAATTTATTCTCCGGATCTATTTCTCACTTTTTGTGTTACAAGATGAATGAGCCCAAAAATATGGAATATCTCAATCTTGATAGCAATCTCTTATCAGGGAAAATAATTGATTGTTGGATGATTTGGCAAAGTTTAAAGTTCCTTAATTTGGGGGACAATAATTTCATTGGTAGTGTTTGAGCATCCATTGGTTCTTTGAGTCTTCCACAGTCGTTGCACCTATACCATCCTCTTTGAAAAATTGTGAAATGTTGGTAATTGTGGATATTGGTGAAAATGAGTTTGTAGGAAACATACCTTCATGGATAGGACACAAACTTTCAAGATTGATGATTCTCAGTTTTTGCTCAAATCATTTCCATGGTCACATACCAAAAGAACTTTGTGCTCTAACTTCACTCCAAATCTTGGACATTTCACATAATAAGCTATTTGGAAGCATGCCTAGATGTATTAGCAATTTCAATGCCATGGCCATAAAAAACAGTTCAAATCCTAACATAAATTTCATGAACTTTTTGGGGCCATATGATATGTTTGAGAGTGCATTGGTTGTGATGAAAGGGAGAGTTCTTGAGTATATTACAACTCTTCAATTGGTAAAAAGAATAGACCTTTCCAAGAACAATTTATCAAGAGAGATCCCTCAAGAGTTTTTTTTTTTTTTTTTTTTACAAGATAGAATTCTACTCTAGCCTAATCTAAGTGTATATGTGTGTGAAACTCCTTCTTGGAGACTTGAACCCCGGCCCTTGCCCCCCACACCTCACAAGCATTTATACTTGTGGAGTGACCATCGCACCAAGGGTGTGCGGTGGTAGATCCCTCAAGAGTTGATTAGCCTTCAACAATTAGAATCATTGAATTTATCATTTAATATCTTGACTGGAAGGATTTCTGAGAGTATAGGTGTTATGGGGTCATTGTAATCTATTGATTTTTCTGTAAATAAACTTTCAGGACAAATTTCTCAAAGTATATTAAGTTTGACATTTTGAAGTCACTTAAACTTGTAACCTTGTGTATATGCATGGATACACTTAAAGATATATAATAAGATGCATAATATAATTCTTATATATATAATTTAAATACTATTGATAGTTATTTTTATATTTTGTTAATTCTTTAAAAAATTTTGTAAGGATATATATATATATATATATATATATATATATAGGAAGTCACACACTTAATATTAATCAAACAACAATAGAGTTTACATCATGAAGAATTGCTAATTCTAAGAAACTAGGACAATTCTCCATCCACATACACTGATTAACTATGCCCTTGGCATACTTTGCTAACAAATGAGATGGGGTATTTGCATTTTTTTTTACATGAGAAAAATAAACATTATGGAATTCCAAAGAAGTTGAGCTAATACCCATAATCACTGCATCAATCGAGGCCGGAACTAAGGAAGAATGATTCAACGCTTTAGAGACAATTAATGAGTCACCCTCAAGTATGAAATAAGAAAAACCAAGCTGCTTTGCGAATTGTAAACCAACTTCAACAGCCTCGGATTCTGCTTCAAGAGGTCCCAGTGGTGCATGTATTTGTTTGCACATTGCTGCTACAAATTGTCCATTCCAGTCACGTACTATGACTCCAACTCCCACCGAATTCAGCTTTGCAAACACAGCACCGTCAACATTGAACTTAAAACACGATACAGGTGGTGGAATCCATCTCTGAACTTGCTGGACAATCACCTGAGGGTTCGATAATAAATCAACAGCAGCCCAATATTCCTCTAAGTATTGCACTGCCCATTGAAGAAGCATTCTTCCATCTTTTCGCATTTCGCTATGACGAATATCATTCCTGTTACCCCATATCGCCCACGCACAAGTCAACATCAGTTCAATGTTTTTCGGTGAACTCTTTTCGTTCGTCATTAAACACCATAACATCTCCTTGAAAGAACTAAGCTGGTCCATCACGTTGGGAAAAACCAGTTTTGACGAAGACCATAGTTCTTTAGCTCGGGAGCATTTCCAGAAAAAATGGATCGAATTCTTTGCCTCCATGTTGCATCCATCGCATATATCAACCTGCAAAATATTTCATTAACAAGGTTAGTTTTCAACAGTAGGATGTCTCTACAAGCCCTCTAAGCGAAGTGCCTTATTTTATGAGGCACATTGATCTGCTATAGACGTTTCTAGAAACTCCTTTCTTGGCTGCTATCAGAACTTGAACCTGAGAATACAGCTAGTGACATTTGAGAAGCAACCTAGTAGGCATTTTTCATTGAAAAAGCTCCATTAGTGCTCCAAACCCAAATTTGTTTGTCTTCTAGCAGATGGGAACTTATAGGGATTGCTTTTATAGCCTCTGCTTCATGCTGCAAAAACAGAGCATCAACGGCATCAACCTTCCACGAAGCCTCTTCCTTATTTATCAATTCTCCAACCTTCATATCTTGTGGCATAAACAACTTGAGGGATGAAACCATAAAAGTTGAAGGCTTAGGCAACCATCTATCACCCTAAATCCGAATTTTCTCACCATTACCAAGTCTCCACCGTAACCTTTGTTTAACAAGAGGTTGAGCAAACATAATACTCCGCCAAGTAAATGATTGATTATTGCCAAAAACAGCCTGTGAAAAATCACTTGTAGGGAAATACTTAGCCTTCAAAACCTTGTACACCAATGAGTCATAACCTGTTGAAGTCTCCACCCTTGCTTTGCCAATAAAACTAAGTTGAACTCCTTAAGCTTTTTAAAACCCATCCCACCACAATTCTTCGAAGCTCATAATTTTTCCCAACTCATCCAAGCTATTTTCCTCTCATCATTTCTTTGCCCCCACCAAAAATTATGAATCATACTCATCAAATCTTCACATAGAGAGTCAGGCAATTTGAAAACACTCATAGTATACGTCAAAATTGCTTGTGCCACAGCTTTTATCAACATTTCTTTCCCTGCCTTAGACAATAACTTCTTTTTCCAACTAGCAAGCTTTTTACTTAATTTGTCCTTAATAGAATTGAAAGTGTTTTTTTCTTATTTCTTCCCACCAATGATGGCAAACCAAGATATTTTTCATGGTGTTTAATCACTTGGAACCCAAACCTATCTTTGATGATTTCTTGAATTTCCATAGAAGTATTACTACTAAAAAACAGAGATGTTTTAGCCTGATTTAACTGATGCCCCGAAGCACACTCATGAACCCTCAACACCCTTTGAAGGGCATCACACTCCTCCAAAGAATCAAACTATCATCGGTAAAGAAAAGATGGGATATTTTGGGACCCCTATGACAAACTGCAACTCCCCCCAACCTTCCATTCTCCACCTCTTTCTTAATAAGGGCAGAAAGTCCTTTTGCACATAACAAGAAAAGATACGGAGATAGTGGATCACCCTGCCTGATTCCCTTACTGGGAACAATATGCCCTTTAGGCTTACCATTAATCTTCACAAAATAAGAAACAATAGTGACACACTTCATAATCAAAGCACACCATTTATCATCAAAACCCAACTTCTGCATAATTTTTTCCAACCATATCAACTCTAATATGCCTTACTCATGTCAAGCTCTAGAGTCAAATCACCCACTCTTCCACTCTTCTTTTGCCTAATATGATGCATCATCTCATAAGCTACAAGAACATTATCAGTGATTAACCTACCATGCACAAATGCACTTTGGGTATCACTAATAATAGAAGGAAGAACTTTTTTCAATCTATTAGTAATGGCTTTTGATGCAGTTTTATAAACTACATTACAAAGACTAATGGGTCTATAATCAGTCATAGATTTTGGCTCTTTACATTTAGGAATAAGGACAATATTTGTATGATTAAAGTTCGGTGGAATGATACCTGAATTGAGGAAGGCCAAGACGGTTGAAGTAACCACACCACCAATTTTAGACCAAAAGTGTTGATAAAACAATGGAGGCATGCCATTTGGTCTAGGGGACTTCGAAGGGTACATTTGCTTAATGGTATTTTTCACTTCAACTTTTGTAAACTCCCTTACAAGTACCTGATTCATCCTAGGGGTGACTTTATGTTGAATTGCATCTAAAATTTCTTCAAACTCCGTAGGATCACTACTAGTAAAAAGCCTCTCATAGTACTGCAACATCAACTCCTCCACATGCTCATCTCCCTCCAACCACCTACCATTCTCATCCAACAAACCCTCTATGAAATTCTTTTTGTACCTTGCAGAAGCTTTCTTATGGAAAAACCTAGTTTTCCTATCAACATTTTGCAGCCAACTAATTCTTGATCTTGGCCTCCACATATCATCTTCTTTATCCATCCAACAATTCAACTCAATTCTAGTGTTCTTCAAAGATCTAATCATATCCAGCGTTGAAGGTTGCAGCTCTAACCATTCTAACTTTTTCTGTAATTCAGCCACTGTTTTCCCCCACATTACCAAATTCTATAACATTCCACACCTCAAGTCTAGCACGGCAACTCTCCAAACATCTATTAAGAACATTACCCGACCCTTCAAGCAAGCCTTCATCCCAAGCTTCCTCCACAATAGCCTCACATCTCTGGTCCTTTAACCACATTGATTCAAATCTGAAAACCCTACCCATCCTCTTTTTTCTTGGTTTTGCAAATAACTGAAGAATGAGAGGGGAATGATCTGAAGCTGAAGAGGAAAGATGAGTAAGCTTAGCCATTGGGAATAAATGAAACCACTCCACAGTAGCCAAAGCTCTATCCAATCTTTCTCTAATTTGGGACCCATCCTCTTTTTGATACAACCAAGTAAACAATCCGTAAACCGAACTTCCTTAAGACCACAACAATTGATAGTGTCAACAAAATATTTCATTTGCTATCTGGTTTTATTACTTACCCCTTCCTTTTCAGTCATGTTAGTAATTTCATTAAAATCCCCAATTGCTAGTCATGGCAAAGAGGATGTCCCATGCAAGTGTTTGAGTTTTTGCCATGACTCCTATCTTTTAGAAGTATTAGGTTTGCCATAAAAACCTGTAAGATGCCACCACCTAATACCATCCCCCCATCTACCCATGCATCAATATGTGAATGAGAATAAGTCTGAATATCAAGCCTAATCTCTTTCTTCCAAAATAAAGCTAAACCACCACTACTTCCCCTACTAGGCATAATAAGACCATTTTTAAATTTACACCATTCACGGACCTTTAGCATCCAATCCAAACCAGATTTTGTCTCCATTAAAAAGACAATATTGGGATCTTGTTTATTGATTACCTTCTCCAAGGCAGGAACTATTTGACGATTCCTAAGCCCTTGGCAGTTCCAACTCAATAGACTCATAATGCCCGGCGGGGTTGCGTAGCAACCTCTGCCGATGTAATCTGATCTACCCCAGAAAGAGTATGTAAACCTTCATTGTTACTCACCTTAGTTCTCTTTTTTGTCAGTTCTGCCTTCTCTGTTTCACGTGAAATCTCCTTGCTACTCCTCTTTGGACCAAGCACATTAGTAAGAGGCAAATCCAAAGAAGCCCGTGGCTTAGTTTGAGCCCTCTTCCAAGTCCCTTTCTTGAGCCCATCCCCTCTAGCAATAATTAAATTATTATCCTTTGAAGTGGGCTTTTTAATCATAGCTTCATCTGATCCACTAGAAGGTGGGCTTTGTAAAGTGAGAATCCCACTCTTTATTTTATTTCCACTCCTCTTGGGCCTGCCTTTAACCAAGTTACTACACTCTTGCCCACTACCTTTACCAACGTTAAAACCACAATCAACCTCCTGAAGACACGAAGGAACACATGGCTCAACTTGTTTTCCTGTTGAAACATGTTTATAGGAAGTTAAGTCTTCATCCATCACCTCAATATTAACCAAACCCGAGTAAATGTCTCTTTTATCCATCAGCTGCTCCATTTGGATAGATTTTGAATTTGAAATAATCGGTTCTGATTGGATAGCTTGATCAAGCTCAGAAATTATCGCCTCAAAATCAGGAGTAAGTTTCCCAGTGGATATTGTAACCGTTCCAGCCTTCGCAGCTGAACCAGTCACAGCACCACCCTTGGACGGCCCACCAACAGAACCTCCACTGATGACTTGACGACCGTTCTGCTCTATAACTATGTTGAGGTTCAAAATATCACAGCCCAAAGTCCAAGGAAATAACACATTGGGCTGATCCCATGAGAAATAAAACTAGAGAAGTAAAAGAGTTGGGCTTACGGAATAATAAAAAAAAAAATGGAGAGAAGAAAAGGATGAGGGGTCCAAAGAGTTGGGATCCAAAGGTCCATGAAGGAAAAAAGCTTTAGAACCCATGAAGCAAGAGTAAAGGCCCAGCCAGCCGGACCAGTAAGCCAAAAGAAGCCTAATAGGAGGAACTGGGTTGGGATCCCCAAGACTGCCAGAGGCCCGAGATCCCCGAGATGCACAACCCGGTCTAGGAAGGATTGAAACGGCTTGAAAGAAAGTACCAAAAGACACAAAGAACGAAGGACAGATAGGTCCTTCTCAAGCACCCAGTAATGTAATAAGAAATCAAAAGGCATAAGCAACCATTCATGAACAAAGGAGCAGAACTTCAAGGAACCCAAAATGAGAAACTAAAAGTGGAAGTGGCTGGAAGGAAACTTTCAACCTAGCAGTAAAAGATTCCAACTACTTGGGAAAAATGACAAGAAAAGGGGGCAACCAAAAGCTGAAAATGTGAAAAGTGCCAATAGCTAAGGTCAACAACTTGAGGGGATTTCGGAATAGAAAGTCAGCAAGAAGCTTTCAAGCTTGGCAGCACCAAAAGAAGAAATTTATGAGAAAGAAGGAAAGAACCAGCCCTCTGGGTAATTGACGTAGCACAAGCTCTAGCACCAAGGAGGGGCAAAAGAGAGATATCACTGGTACCTCGGAGCCCTAGAATCGCACTATAAAAGAAAGAAGCAACCAACGTTGGAAAAGATAGAGAGAGGAGAACATCACAATAGAATCATTGAGAATACTCTGTTAGATTTAAGGAAAAACAGAGGAAATATCTCCTGGTATCCCAGAAATAGCCACTATAGCACATACTCGGATTCAAAAGGATTCAAACTTTCAAAGTCTGTAATTTTTGAGCTTATTTGAACCTTGTATCATGTCTTAGTGAGCAAACTGTAACTATAATCAAAGAAAATTAATAATAAGTGTCTCTCTTTAATCCGAGGATCCCTAACCATTGTTTTGTGCATTTATTGATTATTTTGCATTCCTTTGTTGTTTCTTTGTCATTCAATACAAATATTCTCGCTTGTTAGTTTATTTGTGTTGTAGGAAACTTGCTCTGTGCACCACTTGGTTCTTAAACAGCCCTTTAGCTGTGGTGAACCAAGCCCAGTCCACCAAGCTACGACTATTTGGCCCAAGATCCTTGGGCCTGTGTGCTAAAGAAAAAGGCAATCTCACAAACTACACCCCTAGTATCAATCACCGGGTTTACATTCTCCTTGTCAGACTGCATAGATGATCTTCCTCAGCTTGGAACCTCTTGCACATCAACCTCCCTCCTTTCAAAATTACCATCAGTATTTGCAGAAGCATAGTTTTTATGAAAACCTGCCTTCAACCATTCACCATAAGGAAGATCTTGCTGATGGTCAACTTGAAAAGAACAAACTCTAGCTTCATGACCAATTCGACCACACTTGAAATAGAGCCTCACTAACCTTTCATATTTAAAGCCAATACAGACCTTATCTCCTTCAGGATTTGCAACAACACCACCTCTGCGTAGCGGTTTCTCCAATGGCAGTTCAACCCTTACTCGTAGAAAATGTGCCTAATCTGATGAAAAAGTTTTCATATCGACCTCCACAACCATACCCAGTCCATTACCAATATCTCTCCCAACCTCCATAGACAATAGATCAAAAGGAAGTCCCCAAATCTAGACCCACATTGGTATTGAAGTAAAACGAACAGAATTTGCAGTCATACCTCGCTCCCACCTACACAACACCAATGGATGATCCTCAAAACTCCAGAGGATCATTTGCTAGCACCCACTTCAACTGGCTCTCCATGGAAAATTTAAATTGAAATACACCATCTCCAACATCAACTATACGAACATCAAAACCCATCTTCCACACAGATCGCAGTAAAGCCTTGGTAGCACGTTGGTTAAAAGACCTATTTGTGAGAAATCTCCCCAATAGACTGAGAGAGCATTCTTCCAACATCCTATCTCTATGCACTGTTCCAACCCTAATAATCTCTCATTCATCTTCCGTCAACTTAATGTTTTTCAGTTTTTGAACAAAATCCGAATCCATAATTGCAACGTAAAAACTGAAAGAAGTCTAATAAAACGAACTACCAGAGGAAAAGACCAACCACACTACTACGTCTCACCTTAACAATGAGAATGAGACTCCCATGTAGAGAAAAAAACTCACCTTACGTGAGAAAGAAAACTAAAAAATAAAATATTTGTTTATATAATTTTGTAAGGATATTATTAGGTATAAAATGTAAATTGTCTTTTTTTTAAAAAAATTATTGTGAAGAACTTCTTTATTACGATTCATTTATTCTAGACTCTTTAGTTTTTGTACTTAATAACTCACTTGGATGAATATTTATGATGTGGTCTCACATTTGATACTAATAAGAAATAAAACTCTTTAAGAATAAATAATTTTAGACACATGACGCAAAATTAGAACTCTAATTTGGAATTCTAATTTGAGTTTCTCTCAACTTCACCTATTATTATATATATATATATATATAGATTAGCTTACACTTTTTTTAGACCATGCATTTCTAAAATATGTAATGGTTTCTCATATTATATATATATATATATATATATGATTTAGAATTTAATTGGTTTTAGACTCTTCGGTTTTTGCACCCAATAATTTACTGGCCACAAAAATTAAAAACTTAGATATATACGTGGCGGAAAATTGAACTCCAATTTAGAATTTAATTAAATTTGGACTATTCAATTTTTACACTTAGTAATTCACTTGGCACAAAATTAAAAATTAAATGGGACACTTGGCGCAAAATTAAGAATCCAATTAAAATCTAATTGGATTTTTCCTATATATATATATATATATATATATATATATATAAAGAACGGCTTGAAAAAAAGATAATTAAAGAAAAGAAAATAAAAGAAAAAGAGCGCCATATGATGTAAAGGTTAATAAAAAGAGTCTGAATTTGATAAAGACCTGGTGTAAAAGCCTAGTTTTACACCCTCAATAAAATACTAACACATTATATTTTTTCAAATAAAAGAATAAGCACAAAATACACCCAATCACACTCCCAATAAAAAGTCGTTCACCCAAATATTTAAAATAAAAATATTAAATACAAAAAAATCGACGCCACCATTTGAAAGTTAAAACCCCAACCAAACTTCTTCTCCTACATGCTGCCAAAAATGCCTTTGATGAATAGAAAAGTGTCGTTTGTTAGAAATATATTATGGAGTGAATAAGAAATTGACTCCTAATGTGTCCACTTGAACATTATATCGAAGTAGTGAGAATCCTTAAGTCCCATATAGAAAATGATAGAGAATATGAGTTTTGGGTTGGGTTTTAGGCATGTGTGGACTGGACTCTCTTGTTCAATTAATAATAATAATTTATTATTTTATTTTTTGAGTCAGTAAGTCTGTGTACAACAGTTATTTCTGAAATAGTGTGTTTGTTCAGTAACGTATATATGCATAGTCCCTCATTCATGAAAAAGAATAAAAAAAAAAAAAAAAAAACTCTTCCAAAGAAAGAATATTTTTTGTGCATTCATTTGAGTCAAAGAGTAGTTCGCAGAGCATGAACCTTGTGTGCTTCTTCTTCGTGTTATAGATCATTTTATCTTGGGAGGCTAACGTCGGTAAGTCTCAAAGAACCACAGATTGTGTAAGGGGTAAAATATGCTTTAAGGAGATTGTGTCAAACACAAGATTTAGTCTGAATAATTCATCCTTCACACATTTGGTCTGTAAGTTCTTAATTATTTATAGATTTTATATATATATATATATATATAGTATTTATTTATTACTTTTGTCTATCATATCTATTTGTGTTATTACTTGTATTTAGATATGTAAGTTGTTTTTTTTAGTTAAGAAGATTGTGTCAAACACAAGATTTAGTCTGAATCATTCATCCTTCACACATTTGGTCTGTGAGTTCTTAATTATTTATAGATTTCTTATATATATATATATATATATATAGTATTTATTTATTACTTTTGTCTATCATATCTATTTGTGTTATTACTTGTATTTAGATATGTAAGTTGTTTTTTTTTTAGTTAATCACAAAAGTAAATTGTTGAAAAATATCCAACCATCTTAAAGTGTATTTCGTTTTTCTTAATTTATTTTTGTGATGATTGTCAAAGCAATTTCTTGCGTGGTTATATTGTTTATTTTATTTTTGATGAGAAATATGAAATTTTTATTAATAAGAAGATAAGAACAAAGCATCATGAAACACTTGTAATTCCACGAACGGCGGACATTCCTCCATCCATGTTACAAAGAAATCAATATCTTTTGCATATGCAGCTAAAGCATGCGTGGGAAAGTTGGCTTGTCTCTTGACGTGTGAAACTTCAAAAGAATGAATCTCCTGTAGCTTAAAATGGGTCCCAGCGACAAGGCTAGCAATAGAAATCTGGGCATTTGCAGGGTCCTCAAGAGCGTGAGAAACAATGCTTGAGTGTGTTTCAAAAATTACGTCTCTGACTCCTACGTTCCATGCAAAGAGAGTAGCCTCATCCAACACCTTTGCTTCTGCTTCTAAGGGTCTGAGTGGGAGGGGAAGACGTTTACTTAGTGCAGCAACCACTGAACCTTCATGTTCACGGATGTTTATTTTATTGTTGCGTGTATCGGTGTAATTCTTGAGCAACGCTGTTTAATCTTGAGTCCGACGCAACTGTTGTGTTTTATGGTTTTGAAAACGTGGCTGTGGGTTTTTGTCAACCGCTGTGTTCCATTGTTAATTCGTTGTTTTTGATAATGGTTCTACGGTTTCTGTTGCTTGTATTTGGTTCTCTCTTTACTGGTGTAAATAGTTTCTTTGCGATTCAATCTGATTGAATAGTTATTTCACTATTTGTAATATTCATTAGTGAACCTGTGCTATCAATTGCATAGTAAACTGAGATTTTGATAATCTTTCAACACGTGTAAAAGGTATCATCTGGAATTCAGTTTTGAGGATTGGCATTTAATGGGTTACTATTAAACCGTGTTTTACATTACTTTTAAGTTAGTCTTATCTATACTGATTGCAGGCCACTTGTTTGGCGTTGGTTTTTGTAAGGTTGAATTTAATCAACTATCTTGTTGGCTTTATTCCGTGCCAATTTGCTTGTAATTCAACAATTAGTAACCCTGTATTTAGGTGGAATTATTGTAAGGGTAGTGTGTGAGAAGATGTGAAAAAAAGCTCAAGTATGTGCAAGAAGGCAGAGTTTCGCAGTTAGGACTCGCAGCTGACTCACGACTGGCAAGCCGCCAACTGCAGGCACGTGAGATGCACACAGGGGAGTTAAAGGGTCGCGCCAGCTGTCGCACTACAGGATAAAAGTCCCAGGCCGGCCAGGTCGTTACCTCGCGGCTTGAACTCGCGACTCAGACTAGTCGCGAGGCCAAGCTGCCAATCAACCCTGTTTGGGAAAAACTGACTCTTCGCATTCCTTTCTCACCCTACTATATATAGACCCTTATACCCAGCAAATGTAGAGAGCTTCTAGAGAGAATTTTGTGAGAGAAACCTTAGAGAAAAACAAGATTGATTCATTCACAATCTTTACCTTAGAGACTCTTCACATTCCTCTACTCTCTTCCTCTCCATTGTTACATTCTTGAGAGGTCTTTAGCCAAATCATTTTCTCACCATACCCATATCCGTGAGAAGGTTTATTTTATGCTGTTGGGAAGCAGTTAAGAAGGAACCAATTCACATTGGTTGATGCTATGGTCCAGTAGCGGAATCCAGTAAGCTAAAGAAGAAATAGGTTTGGCGTAACCTCGTTGGAGCAAGAAGCTTGGAGGGCTTAGGTACTTGGGTAGATTAGGCTTGGAGGGTCTTCTGCTGTTCATGTATCCCGACTACATTCTTTAGTGGATTATTTACCGCTTAGAGGGCGGCGGAGAGGTTTTATGCCGAGGGCTTCGGTTTCCTCTTCAATAACACATTGTGTGTTGTCCGTGTGTTTGCATCTTCCTTCCTTTATCTCTGCCTTATATTTACTGCTGTGGATGTGTTTAAATTTGGCTTAGATTGTTTATCAATTCTGTATTTGGCTTATGTTCATGTTCTGCACATTAATTGTTTGATAATAAGCTTGAATTGATAATTTGTTAATTGGGGTCTAAACGTTCAAGGGTGTTTCATACCCATTTTGAACATTCAATTGGTATCAGAGCGGGTATACTTGTTGTGGTTTAATTACCTAAGTGTGATCCCTGACCCCCTTTGAGATGGATAGGTCTCAATCTCTTAATGTACCACCATTTTTTGATAGTAATAACTATGCGTTTTGGAAGGTCCATATGAGGGCATTTCTATGTTCTATTGATGATGCTTTGTGGGATGCAGTTGAAGTAGGATGGACAAGGCCAGAGGTTGCCAAGTCTACTTGGGATAAGGCTGCTCTTATGGCGGCCAATGCAAATAGCAAGGCATTGAATGCTATTTTCTACAGTGTCTCTCCAGAAGAATTTCCCCGGATTTCACATATCACCATTGCTAAGGAAGCATGGGAAATTCTGGAGACAACTTATGAAGGGACTAAGAAAGTGAAGGACACCAAACTTCAAATGTTGACCACTCACTTTGAGGAGTTAAAGATGAGTGAGGATGAGTCTTTTGATTCGTTTTACAGTAAATTGAATGAAGTGGTTGTTGGAAAATTCAATTTGGGGGAAAAGACGGAGGACTCGAAATTTGTAAGAAAGATCCTTCGGTCACTACCAGAGAATTTCCGTGCCAAAGTTACAGCCATTGAAGAGAGCAAAGATCTTGACAACATTAAGGTTCAAGAGCTGGTTGGTTCCTTGCAAACATATGAGTTGTCCCTGCCCACACAGAAGAAAACCAAGTCTCTAGCTCTTAAAACAATTGATGAGAGAGCAGTGTCTTATGATTCTTCGGAAGAGGATGCAGTAGACAAAGACGTGGCGTATCTTGTAAAGAACTTCTGAAAATTCTTAAAGCTCAAAAACAGTGGGAAATCTGGTGACAAAGGAAAATTTCAAAGTGCCGAAAAAGAGAAGAAAGAGCTCAGAAGAAAAGAGGGTAGAGATTCCCAATCCTCACAAGGAATTACATGTTTCGAATGTAATGGACATGGGCACTTTAAAAAGGAATGTCCCAATTATTTGAAGTCGAAGGGAAAGGCCTATGCCACTACTTTAAGTGATTCGGACTCATCAAACTCTGACTCAGAAAAGAGCTGTGATGGAGAAGGAAATTTCTCTACATTCATGACCATTGCTCATGTGGAATCCTCAGATGATTTGGATACATTTGTGAAGGAGCTTGGTGAGCATTCTGATTTGGAGTCTATTGGGATTGCGGAAGAATCGGAGGCTGAAGAGGATGAAGATACATTGGGTCTTCAAGAGAATTACACCTTACTCCTTGAGAAATCGGGTGAGTATGCAAGGGTTGCAAAGGCGGTTGTAAAAAAGATGAAAAGGGTTGAAGAGGACTACAAAAGTCTTCTGGTCAGATATAAAGAGGCAAAGTGTGAAATTGAGACACTAAATGATGAGTTATATGAAGCTTATACCAAAGTAAGATTTTTTGAACAAGAGGTGGTGCAAGCACAAGCCAAGATAGAAAGGGTCTCCTCCAAGAAGCTGGAAGATGTTATTTCATCTTAAAAACACTTCTCAGATAAGTCCAGGTTGGGATATACCAGAAGAAGTAGCTCATCGGTCAATGTCACAAAAGAAGTGAAATTTGTAAAGGCCAAAGAGACGGTTGTAGAAGAGCCTGTTTCTGAGAAAGTTAAGGCTGAATAGAAAAAGAAGGTGGCTGATCAACGGGTGTTTAATAAGTCCCGTAATCAATCAGAAGGTAGAGTTGAAGCTAGAGGAAGATCTCTTCCAAGACCATAGCGAGGCCCTAGAACGAATTATGTTTGTCACTATTGCGGCTTGCAAGGACATACTAGACCCAACTGCCAGAAGTTGAGAGCATTGAACAATACAAGTTCTCCTCGGTCACGAGGAAGAAGAAATGACAAGAGGTCGTGGGGTGGTGAACAACCGAGAAGTCAGAACAGTGATTCCGGAATGATGGACGTAATGAAGGTGATCGGTGCCTTCACCAGTTGCCTGGAAAGCTTCATCCGAAGGTTTGAAAGTCCTAACTCTCGTACCCAATCTGTCAAGGATATCACCCCAAACGCACGTGACGTGTGGGTGACGAAGGGTACTTATGCATAAGCATTACAACATGTCTATGCATTAATACTTCCTATATCTTGTGTATATGCTTGGTTGTTTTGCTTCTTGCATGTTTGAGTAGAAATTTTTTGTTTGAGAGCTTTGCGTAAATTTTTTCGTTTTGATCAACATTTGTTTTTCTTGTGTCAAAAATCCAAAAACACATAAAAAGTAAAAAATCCAAAAAGTTTGATCCACTTTGTTGAGTCTTGTCTCATAACATGTTTTGCCTTGTACCTTTGTACTAATGACTTTGTGCATCTATGAGCTTAGCTTGTTCCCTTTGCACTCATATCATTGTGGGAGAAATTCTGAAATCTATGTGACTGTTGTAAATAGATTTTCAACCTTGTCATGAATAATTAATGAATGGTTTTGTTGATCTTGAGACATGCATAGACTCATGCTTATATATCTTCCCACTTTTTATTTTTTGTTTTTGCTTAAAAGAGCTCTCTAAATGTAAATCTCCAAATGAAAAGAGATATAGAGCTGCAAAAGCTTGTCGCACATACTAGTATTTGATTAGGAAAAAGGGAAAGCGACCAAAATAATATGTATGATGCTCAAAAAGCCAAAGGCTAACTCATCGATTGAAATATCAAAAATTTCAGGCACCAATCTCACAATGAGATTTTGATTCAAAAAGTTCAAATGTCATTATGTATATGGAGCTAAATGAAAAGTTTCAAAGAATGTAATCAAGTTCTTGTGGGAGGTCATATATGCATGTTTCTATAATTGAGATAGGTCACATTATTTAGTGCTAGTTGTGTATGCCTTGATTGAATTGATCATTGAAGCTTCACATTGGACTAAGGACTATCTTATTTTTGATATCCACACACAACACACAAGTCTATGTTCAATGAATGTCATATTCATTTGTATGATTGTACTTGATTAAATGTGTTTTCACATGCTCAATCTTTGTTTGATCAAACACAAAAAGATTTTTGAGTGTTTTAGCTGTTTTTGGAAAGTATTTTGTTTTTACAAAAATATCAAAAATTTCAAAACCTGTTTTCCCCTGTTTTGGCGACTTAGTCGCGGGTTAGCCTAGTCGCATATCCCAGTCGCGAGCCCACTCATAGATTTTTCGCGGCTTACTGGCAAGTTAATGCCCTAGTCCCGAAAAAGACTTAGAAATTTTTTCAAAATTTGTGTTTTTATATTTTTCGCGACTCAGTGTGGCGACTTGTTCGCGGGTGAAAGGTCCAGTCACAAGGGGTATACAGAGATTTTCACGGCTTTGCTTGCGACTATCTCGCGGGTAGACCTTCTAGTCGCGAAAAACACTTAGAAAATATTTCAAAACTTTCAGTTTCAAAGCGTTTCGCGGCTTACCCTGGCGACTTACTGGCGACTTACTTCAGTCGCGAAAAACGCGTATTTTGCATTTTTAAGTCAGTTTTCAAAAACTTTTCAATTTTTCCCTCGAAAATTAGTGACTGTTCATTGTCTTCAACATTTCACTCTCTTAAACACTTCATGTTGTTCTTCAAAAATCCACCATTTCTGCATATTTTCTTCTCAAATCTTCAAGAAAAAGGTATGGGTTTTCTGTCTTTCACTTTAGATTTCATGATTTAAGTGTTATATTCTTGAATCTGTGTGTTTTGATAATGGATTGTGTTTTGGGGGTTCGAACATGTTTTTGCTCAAAAATTCTAGGTTTGGTTGATTGGGGATGTTTTCTCTTCTTGCTGAATATGCTTAGTATCATGAATTTGCATCCTTGTACTAGTATTTGGTCTGAGCCTTTCATGTTTGAGAGTTGTTATACCTTTTGGGTATATGGGTTTGGGTTTTCTATGAATATATGTTTGAATGTCTCAGTTTATCTGAGATTGTGAATTTGTTTGACTCACAATGTTATGTTATCACATTTTGTATGGGTTTCTGGGTTAAGGGTTTATCTTGCACTTCTCACACTCATTCAGACTTGTCTTAGTGGCATTCACTCTGTCTGTTTAACTGTGTTCTTTCACTATCCTTATATATTATTTAATGCTTGCTCCAGTTTGCATTTATACTGAATGATCTTATTTGATTTGTTCTTCACATCTCTGGTTATCAACTTCACTTGATTTGTGGGTTGGCTTATCACTCTGTTATTGTCATTGTAACTAACTTGTTACTAATGTGTGTACATTTCCACATATTGTGTTTCTGCTCTTGTTGTGGCCTTTTCTGCTTGATTACAGATGCCTCCCACACCTTCAAAGAAGAAGACTCTCGCTAAGAAGGCTGATAAAAGGATGAAAATGGACAACAACTTGTTTAAGTCTGTCAAGTACTTTGAGAGATACAGAGATTCCTTCATGAAGGGTACCATTATCCAGGAGAGGTTTGTGGACTTAAATGACCTGAAGGATACCTTCATTCTAGAATGCTTTGAAGGCAGAGGATGGGATAAACTACTTAGTGACCTACCTACAGAGTGTGAGCCCTTAATAAGGGAATTCTATGCAAATGTGATCATAAGGGAGGAGGAGATGAACTACTGGATTAGAGGACATGAGTTCACCCTAAATGCACATGACATTGATGAGGTACTTGGTATTGAGGGTTTAGAGGAGTATGAGTTCATCAACTACAAAGACAGGATGTTGTCCTTAGATACTGTCCAGGCTCGGATTGGTGGTGTTAAAGAAGGGAGATGTCTCAATACTAAAGCCTTTCCTGCTGACATGAGGTGTTTGACCACCATAATGATGTTCAATTTGTATCCTATAAGAAAGATGACTACTCTTACTAATTCCAGAGCTATATTCCTTATGGAGCTCAAGGAGAAAGTCATCATTAACATTAGCTCTCACATATTTGACACCTTTGTGGATGAGACTAAAACCTCCTCTAGGCCAAAATTGGTCTTTCCTAGTCTCCTTATGAGGATCTTCAAGGCAAAGGGTGTTAGAATTCCTCAAGATATCAGTCCCATGACTCCATTGTCAGCAATAAACAAATTCACCATCACAAGGATACAAAGTCGTCTTCCAGGTGATGAAGAGGAAAGGGCTGATCAAGAAGGAGGTGATCCAATGGAGACTGAAGTTGAGGCTGCAGGACAAACTTCCACACCTAGAAGCAGAACCAAGAGGAGCAGGGCTTCCACTTCTTTAGCTGTACCTCCTAATGCATTTCAGATCATCCTTGAGAGGCTTGATGGACTCAGAGAGGTTCAAATTCAGCATACTGAAAGAATGATAGCAATGCAGGATCAACTGGATGTACTTTCAGCCAAGTTTGACAGCATTCACACCAACCAGGAGCAGTGACCCTTTGGCCATTTCGGTCAAAAAGGGGGAGATTTTTGTTGGCCAGCACTTGAGGGGGAGTGCTTATTTAAGGGGGAGATTCATAATCTTTGCTGTTTTTATCTATAGTTTTGTTACTATGGTTTGGATAATTGTTGTTTTTATTGGTTTGATACACTGTGGTTTTGGGTTATATACTCATAACTCTTGAAGGTTTTTAATACTTTTTATTTTATGATGTTATTCAGTTTATTGTGCTATGGTTTATTTGTACCCATGTTGCTTATGTAAGCTTTAAGGGTTTGTTTCCTTGCACTTTGCAGTTTGTAGGCTTTTATGTTTTGTACCATGCAATGCAATCTTTTTGCTTTGTAGCCTTGCTTTGTGGCTTATGTACGTGATGATTAAATGCTATGCATTTCTATTTAGTACATCACTCTTATGCCCTTGTAGGATTGTTCCTAGATGCATATATGTTTGTATGCATTAGTTGAGTGTTGGACTTGCAAATGATACTCTTCAATTGAGCTTATCACCTTGCATGTCTGGATGTTCATTCCATGTGTGAATGAACATAGTGATCACTTTTGTATAGTGATTGCTTGTTTGGTCAAGCCATGATTTATTGCTTTATTGCTTAAGTCCATTTTTGCTTGATCATGCTGTTATTGCTCCATATGCTTTTCAAGTTTTCTGCATACAATGATATTATTGTGTTGTTGTATTTCAGGAGTTACTTGTTCATATGTTCAAGAGCTTTTCAGAATCTAGAATTAGGTGTGAGTGAGTTTTGTTCAACTGTTCCCAATTCACGCGTTAAGTCTAGAGTCTGTTGTAGGGTTTTGTCACGGAATAGCCAAAGGGGGAGATTGTAAGGTTGAATTTAATCAACCATCTTATTGGCTTTATTCCATGCCAATTTGCTTGTAATTCAGCAATTAGTAACCCTGTATTTAGGTGGGATTATTGTAAGGGTAGTGTGTGAGAAGATGTGAAGAAAAGCTCAAGTATGTGCAAGAAGGCAGAGTTTCGCGGCTGACTCATGACTGGCAAGCCGCCAACTGCAGGCACATGAGATGCACACAGGGGAGCTGAAGGGTCGCGCCAGCTGTCGCACTACAGGATAAAAGTCCCAGGCTGGCCAGGCCGTTATCTCGCGGCTTGAACTCGCGACTCAGACCAGTCGCAAGGCCAAGCCGCCAATCAGCCCTGTTTGGGAAAAACTGACTCTTCGCTTTCCTTTCTCACCCCACTATATATAGACCTTTATACCTACCAAATGTAGAGACCTTTTAGAGAGAATTTTGTGAGAGAAACCTTAGAGAAAAACAAGATTGATTCATCCACAATCTTTACCTTAGAGACTCTTCACATTCCTCTACTCTCTTCCTCTCCATTGTTACATTCTTGAGAGGTCTTTAGCTAAATCCTTTTCTCACCATACTCATATCCGTGAGAAGGTTTATTTGGTGCTGTTGGGAAGCAATTAAGAAGGAACCAATTCACATTGGTTGATGCTATGGTCCAGTAGCGGAATCCGGTAAGCTAAAGAAGAAATAGGTTCGGCGTAACCTCGTTGGAGTAAGAAGCTTGGAGGGCTTAGGTACTTGGGTAGATTAGGCTTGGAAGGTCTTCTGCTATTCATGTATCCCAACTACATTCTTTAGTGGATTATTTACCGCTTGGAGGGCGGCGGAGAGGTTTTACGCTGAGGGCTTCGATTTCCGCTTCGATAACACATCGTGTGTTATCCGTGTGTTTGCATCTTTCTTCCTTTATCTCTGCTTTTATATTTACTGCAGTGGATGTGTTTATATTTGGCTTAGATTGTTTATTAATTTTGTATTTGGCTTATATTCATGTTCCGCACATTAATTGTTTAATAATAAGCTTGAACTGATAATTTGTTAATTGGAGTCTAAACGTTCAAGGGTGTTTCATACCCATTTTGAACATTCAGTTTTTATTAATGATAAAAACATTTGATACATTTACTAATTACAAGGGAAATAAATCTGTATTGTTGAATGGGTCATGCTAACGAGTGCTCTTAGGACACTCATTAATAATCCATTTTAGGAAAGTTTTAATACCACTTTTATGGGAAATGAAAAAAGCTATCAAAATATTAATTATTTTTTTTATTTCCCATAAAAAATTTCTTTAAATGGATTATTAATCAGTGCCCTAAGAGCACTCGTTAGCATTTTCCTTGTTGAATATATATTAACAATTTAATATATGTGATTTGGATTGCACTTATATACTTTTGTGATTTTGTTCTGTGCAATCTTCTTGTGTGCTGGTGTATCAACTTTGAAATGTTTTACCATTGATTTATGTGCAAGATTGTAAATGACAGTTAAACATGTCATTAATACTAATAACATGTTGTTGAGGGTCATTTTTGTAAAAAAATGCCCAACCCAGCAAAGCAAGCAGCAAATAGGAGCGGCAAGCATAAAATAAAACTATTAAGCCCAAGCGGCAGGAGTAACAAATCATAGGCCCATAACAGGAACAAATGGGTCTCGAGGAAGCAAATGGGCCCAAAGGACCCGGAAAGATAGAAATGGCACCCATGGGCAGTAAATGATATGGAAATGTGAGAATGGGCCGCGACAGGCCCAAGGCAATGTAAACAAAGAAAGTAGGGGTTGATGGCAAGCCCATGAACCCCAAGGATGAGAATGAGGAGATTGGGCCGGGGAAGCCCAATCAAGTTAGTAAAAGCCCATGGGAATGCAGAGTTAGTAAATGGGCCGAGGAAACCCAAAGGAAGTAAATGGGCCGCAGGCCCAAGGGAAAGGGACACTGGAGCCCATAAGTAAGAACACCAGTGGCCATGTTAAGTCACTGAGGGAAGAAATGAAACGGCAGGCTTGAAAAAAAGGCCTAGCAGAAACAAATCACCACGGCAGGAAATGCCAAGTAAATGAGGCAGGACATGAGGGCAAACGAGAAATGGGCCAAGAGAAAAGTAAAATCCAGTATTAAAAGAAGCCCAGCCCCAAAGGAAACAGTGAAATATACAGAACGGCCCACCTAAAAGAGCAAAGAAACATGGCAGATGATGTAAACAAAGCCCCAGACCGCGGTAAACACATGAGTCGCAGGCAGATTTTGAACGTACGTAACAGGAAAGTACGCGCAAGGCCCAGGCACCATCAGCTTATACCCAGCCAATATGGGACATGGTGGGGCCATGGGTCAGAGGTAAGAGGTAAGGGGGGGTGTGGTTTGGCGGTGGGGAGAGGGGAAAAGATCTATTTTTGCGCTTCCTGTCCAAGCTCTTCTGGGAGGTACGTCCTACTGGGATGACAGACCGCCCAAAAGAGGCAAGGTTGGGTGGGAAATGTTGGGTGTATGCCATGGAGAGAGAAAGAAAGCATTTACGCCATGGCAGGAGAAAGTGCCATGGCGGACTAAGAAACAACACAGACCTGCCTTTGTCTGGCGAGGGTAAGTGGTACACAGACGAGCTCCTGGGTGGTTGGCAAGTATGCCCAATCCAGACAAAGGCCGTTAAAGGGTAAGGTGGTAAAATCCGGTCACGGCAGGCCCTATAAAAGGACCCTTGCCGTGCCCTGTAAAAGGGACCAAAAAACAAAGCGTTCTTCCTCTTTGATTCTTTGCCATTGAGGACCCAAGTTTGACTTGACATTTATTTTAATTAACTTCCATTATCGCTTAATCAATTATTCCTTTTTTAAAAGCCGTTATTATCAATACCATTGTCATTACTATAATGGCCGTAAAAGTAAAGATCATTTGGTCATTTTTCCATTAAGAAAAGGCCACTGTACTCTGTTTTTCTTTGTTGTTATTATATTTGCCTGCCGTAAACTTTTGTAACAGTTCTGCTTGTCGTGAGAACGTTCCTGTCAGACAAGGCTTAGTTTGTGCACAAGCCGGCCCAAAGTGAGTTACAGTTGGGCCGGTCTCAACTCTCCTACTCAGAAACACTTGGGCCAATCACCGCAGGAGGTAGCCCAGCCCAAATCCAAAACACAAAAAAGGCCCGTACAAATGTTCTTGGCATTTTGTGTGCAATCGTGTATGTGCTTGATGAATAAAGGAAATTGAAAATTTCTTTGGAGACAAATTTTTTGAATCCTTTTAAATGCTCTCAATTTTGAGCATGGCTGCCATCTATTTATTGGTTAGTCTTTTCTAATTCATCAAGTGATCCACTAATTGATAATTAAAATAACATTATGAGAGCTGAACGGTTTAGACCCCTTAAACTTTAACCAGATTGCGTAGCCTAGATTAATTAGCCAAGTTGTTACTTAGTCAAATTATGTAATTCTAGGTTAAAACAATCACAAGATCATATCATGCAAAAAAAAGTAAAGCAGCGGAAATAAAGAACACAGTGATATGATCACCCAGGAAACCACACCGGAAAAACCTGGGGAGGATTTTACCCACCGATCCTCAAGGCAATACGGAATCCACTAAGAAAGAATTGAAGTTTTACAAAAGGACTTACAAGCTCCCCGCTCGACTTCCTAATGCTACCCACCAGTAGTAACTTCCTGACACGACCACGCGCAGGCTCCGAATCCACGGACTACTTCTTTCTTTGAACTCCTTCTTCAAGTACAAGCTCCTCACTTGTTTTTCTCTTTAAGTTCTAATGGCTGCAACCTGTTTGATTATCAAGATGTTGAAGTAATCTCAATCTTGAAAACCCTAAGTTTTGTGTAAAGGAAAGCTCCTCTAGATCTCACAAGAGATTTACACAAAACAGCAATGTATGAGCAACAATACAACTTGTGCAACTCTGAAAAACGTGGCTAGGGTTTGCCTTATATACCTAGGGCAAAAACATAAAAACCTAGACGTTTAAAGAGTTAGGGCTGAGTTGGAATTCTGCAGAAAAACGCATCTGGGCCGACTTTCGATCGATCGAGTCTAACCTTCGATCGATCGAGCCAGGCCGAGAAGCCCCAATGCTTCTGCAGTCACTCGATTCCAACTTTACAATATTAAACCAACTTTGAGCAAACTTAAATAAGACTAAGTACATTGTTTTGATCATGGTTTGCCAACATTACAAATTAGAGTTCTAAATACATAAAATCCTAAGACCTTAGAACCTAACAAGAGCTATTGTTAATAATTTAAAAAATGTGGATATAAGCTCAATATTTGGTTGTGTCGAATTTGAAAAAGAATGAGACAAAATGCACATTGATGGGCTATAATTATGGGGCTTAACTATTAGTTAGAGAGTGTAATGTTTACAATTAGACCAGAGATAATATTTATGTATTGATATAAATGATACATGATTGTTGTGTATAGCCTTTTAATTTGTTTGAGCATGTATAGCCTTATTTAAACATGCGTGTATTTATATTTTGGGCATGTGTGAACTTGATTCGATATTAATGTGTGTGTGGGTCCTTTTTGGATAGTACCCAAACCCAAGTAGAAACAAGGACCCTAGGCCGTTTACTTGTTGTTTTAAGGAACTGAGCTTGATTCACTGCAGCTAAATAGGCTGATTACGAACCAAATGGTGCACAGAATACGAATTCTACAACACATACATGCTAGCAAACAAGAAATATATGAATTGAACAGCAAGAAATAGTAAAGGTGTAATATGGTAAAGAAAGACACAAAATAAAACGTTAAGGGTCCTTAAGACAATGTGAAATGTACGTTTTTAGACACCTTAAAACACAAGTAGTTTAACTTAGTTATTTAACCAAGTGATTACTTAGATAAATTATTCAGATCTAGGTTAACACATTCAAATCATATCATGTAAATAATGTGAAAATATAAAGAACACACGATATGATAACCCAAGAAAACCAAACCAGTACAAAATCTGGGGAGGATTTAACCTAGCTATCCTCAAGGTAAAACAGATCCACTATGAAATAATTGAATTTTTACAATAAGGTTTAGACCACTTACATCCTATTGCTACCTTGTTTAGAAAACTTACTACCACGATCACGTGACAACTTCGAGTCCACGGACTACTTCTTTCCTTGATCCACTGCAACCACAAGTACTCCTACTTGTGACTTTGAGACTTCACTCAAAGGTTTCAGATCTCCTTTAAATTCTTTATGTAGCAACTGAAGTGATCACCAAGTTCTTGACATGAATCTAGATAACCTTAAGTGTGTATGAAGGTAAACACCTCTAGATCTCACAAGAGATTCAACACACACCATATCAACAACCTCTAAAATGTGGTTAGAGTTTTTCCTTTTATACTTGGAGTAAAATATAAAACCCTACACATTAAACCGGGCTTGGGATAGGTTGGAAATTCTGCTAAAAAAATAATCTGCACGAGGTTCGATCAATCGAGCCTAATTTGCGATCAATCGAGCCTTGCAGATTTAGCCAATAAATCCTGAAATTCACTCGATTCCAACTATACAAATAAACACACTTTGAGCAGCCTAAATCTAGACTCTAAGTTTTGATCATGGTTTGCCAACAGATTATAAATTGAACTTCTAATACATTTAGATCCTAAAGTCTTAGAACTTAACATGAAATATTCCATTACTTTCTTAATTGTGTAATACATTATGCTTACTAGGACGTGTTACAAGGTTCAAATAAGTTCAAAAATCATAGACTTAGATGGCTCTTCAGGCCTCTAAGACTTGCAAAGTTTGAATCCCTTTGAATCCAAGTGTGTTCTCTAGTGGCTGTTTGAGGATACCGGACGATAGTTCCCTCTCTTTTCTTTCTGTTTTTGAATTTTAACAGAGTTTTCTCAATGATTCTATTCTAATTCACTGTTGCTGAATGCCATTCACTGTTGGTTGCTTCCCCTTTTTATAGTGTCGTCCTAGGGTTCCCAGGGTACCACTGATTCCCCCCATTTGCTCTCCTGGGTATCAGAACCAATGTTGTACCAGCAACATTGGTGGCTAGTCCCTTCCTCATTTCTCATAATTTTCTTCTTTTGGTGTTTCTTCCCCAAAAGTCTCTTGCTGACTTTCCGTTCTGGGGTGTCCTTAGAGAGCTAACCTTTGGTTCTTCTTCCTTCAAGGCTTCTAAACCTCACATTTTCAGACTCAACTTTTGGCTGCCTTTCTGTTTGTCATTTTTCCCAAGTGAGCTGATTCCTTCCTGCTAGGTTGAAAGTTTCCCAGCCACTTCCTTTCATGGTTCTTCTTTCTGGGTTCCTCGAGGTACCAGCCCCTTGTTCATGAATTGTTGATTTCTAAGCCTTCTGATTCCTTTCTGCATCATTAGGTGGCTGATAGGGACATATTTGTTATCGTTCCTTGTGTTTCTTGGCACCCCCTTTGAACTGTCTTAATCCAACCCTGGCTTTGCTACATGTCCCAAGGATCCCAAGCTCCTGGCAGTCCTTAAGTATCCCAGCCCAGTTCTTACCACTAGGCTCCCTAGCGATTTTCTGACCTTGGCGGGCTGGGCTTTTCTTCTTCCCTTCATTTCATGAGTTCTAAGGCTTACCAATTTGTGGGTTTCGGTTCCTCCTTAAAACCCTTAATGGATTTGGGCCTACCATTTTTTTCTTTATTACAGGCTCAAGTATTTTATTTTTACGGAGTTCAATTCTCTGTGCCATTTTGGGCCTTGGTGTAACATTGTAACTTTTTAGACCTCAATAACTATCATGTCCACGGTGGTTCGGGCGTATTTTCCAGACTCTTACGTCACCGATGAAGGTTTTTCGGTCTGGCAACAACTCCAACCGCTTGTGGAGGAAGAAAGTTAGATTAGGATTTTTGTTTTTTTAATTAGATAACAGTGAGAGTGTGATTGAATGAGGTAACACCCTGTACTTATTAAATTTAATCTATAATGAAAAATGTTTTTTCTTTTTTCCTTTGTGGCCTCTATAATTATGCATCACAACTCACATGTCTTATCAATCAATAGTAGTATACTAGTGGGTTAAAGTTAATTCAATTGGTTAAATTTTTTATGGTTGAATAAAAAATCTGAGGTTCAATCCCCGCCTACACCAAAAAACTGATTAGTGTTTTGGTCTAATGATAAAGAGTTATCATCAAGAGCGAACATCATAGGATAAAACTCACTTAAAATAAAAATAAAAAATAAAAAATAAAAGAAAAAAAAGAAGAAGAAAAAGAGAACAGTATATCAACTTTGGCGGCTTTTCTGATGGTTTGAGTTTTGACTTCTCCGACATATAATATATCCTTTGTCGTGACTTTCGTTCCTAGGACTTTATAGCCTTTAATAAAATTAAACCCCACATGCTTATTATTGTATTGACTATGAAATTTATCAAAGTTCAAGATGCTTTGTTTCACGTCTCTCTAAGAATCTCTCTCTCTCTCTCTCTCTCTCTCTGCACCCTCGAAAAAAAAAAAAAAAATTCTGAATCTTTGAGGTTTAGGAAGGGAAACATGGTGAGCCATTTGAGGATGGTGTTACTTGGTTTTCTTGTATTGGTTGTGGGGATTAGTAGTGGAGCCTATGGAGCAATCTCTAATGGTATAACTAAAAAGATTGAAAGAATAAATAAGAGGGGTCCATACTTAGGCATTGTGGTGCCAAACTCATTTGAAAGGGACCCTCTTTTGCAGTCTCCAAGCTTTGTAGCTGATGATCATTTTCCCTACTTGGATTTTTCAGGTAAATTTGGGTTTCAGTTTAGTTTGTCACCTGGGGATATAATTTCTTATTTGTTTTTCTACTTGGTAAATATCTATTTGGGTGATATGGAGTATTCTATGATCAGTCCTGGCTTTGGGGTATTCCAAGCTTATATTAACAATAAGAACTTTTTCAATGAGTGTTCTTTGCAACCATTTGTATCAGTTTTTGTTTGTTTCTTTTTTATCTTGGCCCTTTCAACTTGCCTGATGAATCTTAAGGTGTTAACTCATAGTTTTTTTTTTTTTTTTTTTTTTTTTTTTTTTTTTTTGGTAAAGTGGGAAATGGGGTGTTTATCTGTGGACTACGATTAATTTTCCTTCAAATGACTGAAGTTTGTTCAATGGAAGATATGGAGAAAAGGAAGCAAGTTTAACAATATCACAAAAATGCTGCTCTTCATAGTGGAAATGACCTGAGAAAAAAAGAGCAAATATAAATTTTTTTTTTTTTTTTTTTGGATTTAAAAACGTTGCCTCTTTATAATTTGTTTACAGGAAAAAGGTTTCGAATTGGAGAGCTGGGAAATAAAAAGGTTATTGTTGTTATGACAGGATTGAGCATGGTATGTACATGTGCATTCTAGTCTCTTCACATTTTATTTTTTTCCATTTTATAGTTTTTAATCATAAATAACCGCTGGTGCTAAGTAATTAGCGATACATTTCTTCTTTGACCAGCTTAATGCAGGTATAACCACACAATTACTGCTAAGTCTATTTAAGGTGGAAGGTGTTTTGCACTATGGAATTGCTGGAAATGCAAATCCTGATCTCCAAATTGGAGATGTGACTATCCCCCAATATTGGGCTCATACAGGTCTTTGGAATTGGCAGGTACTAAAATTTAGGATTTGTTCTCTCTCCATGTTTTTTTTTTGTTTGTGATGAGCGAAGAATGAATAATAAAAATGAAAATTTTGAATTTTGATCTTACTACCCTTTTCCTTCATCTTCTTGGCAATTAGTATGTAGACTTCGGTAACAAAGAGAATCAAAGAGAATGATGACTTTTTTCAACTTTACATTAGGGGTACACATTCAAGGAAGAATGGCTTTTGATAAATATTTCAAATGCTCATTCTCCTCAAAACTTTAAACAAGTGGCATGTTAAAATAAGTTGCTGGATTTTGAGGTTCAATAACGCACCCTCTTGGCCATGTTATTTCTCCCTAGTAGCTTGTCATGTGGCTTTGACTTCCAACTCTGAGTAACTTGCACGGCACAAGGGCAAAGAAAGTTCACTATGACATTTAATAACCACGAAACTTATCTAATATACACCATAGAAGCAAGTAAACCAGCAATTACGTACATTCTAGTAAACTAATACTTAGATACCACAATATTTATTTTCTAGATAATGTATTTATAAATGATCCATTCGTCATGCTTAAAATAAAATCATTGCTAGGTTGAACACAATTCTTTACTATAAGCTGAAGGATGATCATGATATTTCCCTCTTCTGTGTGGTTCTTAGATTTCCCTTCAAGTATATTGGCAATTCACACTGCTTTAATGTCCTGTTTTATGTTACTTCACACTTCATAGACTCAGGCTATCATTGTCGTTCTAATATGCCTCGTGACACGGCATAATTCTACTTTTCTGCATCATAATTTCTGCAATAGAGTACATCAAATTAGTAACTTTTCATCTTCCTTTTTTGGTTGAAATGTAATCAGAGGTATGGAGATGGGCCCAATGATGAATTAGCATTGGAATCTAGTGGAGACTACACCAGAAAAATTGGTTACCTTGAGTTTTCTGACTATAACAATGTAAGTAAAAATGGGAAGCCTGTAGCAAATTTTCTGAACAATGTTTGGTATCAACCAGAAGAGATCTTTCCTGTTTATGGAACACCTGAAGTTAGACAGCATGCCTTTTGGGTTCCTGTTGACAAGCATTACTTCACAGTTGCAGAGAAACTCGAGGTAATTAATCTAGCTCCTACTCACCATCTCCATATGATTTTTTACCTTACTGGCTAGTGTTGCAAGAGTTTTTCGCTACAAAAAATATACTGAATCCAATGTTCTCATCAGAACTTAAAGTTGGGGAGTTGTGTCAACACAACTTGTCTACCAAGAACACCAATTGCTGTGAGGGTCAAAAGGGGAGCAAGTGCTAATGTTTTTGTTGACAATAGTGCCTACAGATCATTCTTGAATACAAAATTTAATGTGACTCCGATTGACATGGAAAGTGCTGCGGTTGCTTTGATCTGTCTTCAACAGAAGACGCCTTTTATTGCTATTAGGTCTCTATCTGATTTAGCTGGTGGGGGGTCTGCATTGTCCAATGAAGCCGGTATATTTTCCTCATTGGCAGCTCAAAATGCAGTTGATGCTGTAGTTAGATTCATTGCCCTGCTTTCATAGTCATAAATGCAATATATAATTTTTTTTTTCTCGTGCACGAGAAGGTATTCTCTCATTCAACAACTTGACACCCCATCAATAATTGATTACCATGTGTAAATGTACTCGAATTAATTTGTATGAACATTGGAATTCATTTAATCATTTCTGCATAATGCTTGTGCAGTGAGATAATTTTTTGTTCTTTAAGTCATCTGAACTTAGGCAAGTTTCTGAGCTAGGCACCTTCTATGTTGTATTTGTGCCTTTGTGGTTTACATGCTGAGATCAAGTTCTAGCATCAAGGATCAACTTTGCTCCCAAAAGGGAACCATTAAGAGTACTAGATGATATCCCACGCGATGTGCGGACTACTTTACAATTTCATTTGAAATTATTTATATATATATTAAGACCTGCATATAATACTTATTTTATTGTATAATATTTATATTTGCCCACAATATTGTTGAATACTTTGAAACTTGATTTTCTTAATTCATATTTTATTAAAAAAAAAAAAACTATATAAGACTATAATATATTATAATATCCATGGTTAAAAGTAGATTTTATTTTTTAAACTAATTAAATGATTTTGAAATCTATAAATAAGAATTTAAAGCATAAAATACTTTTATATCCTAAAATTACATAAATTTAAGTAAATTCTCAAACACTTCCTCACTACTCTTTTTTCACAACCAAATATAAAGACCTCAATCACAAACACCCAATTCATTATCTCAATGAAATTAAGAAAATCATTCGTAAGTATCAACATAAAGAGAGCGTGATTAAACAAAGAGAAATTGGCTAAAAACACATCCATGTAACAAAATTTAATTGTCTTTAGTTGGATTTCCATATAATTTTAGAAAAAATGAAAATACTTCGAAATCATCATCGATTTTTATTTTTATTACTGTGACTCATATTGCACAAAATAATAGTAAAAAACGTACAAAGAAACCTACAAAGTATGACTTCTAACATAAATATATAAAAAATAACTAACTTTATAAATAATCAATTAGAATGTTTCTTTTTCTTTAATTTTAAAAAAAAATTTATAACTTTCCAAAACCAAAATCTCAAACACCCAAAGACTCAAAACAAATCACAACATTCACAAAATCTACAACGTCCAACTTTAACATCAAAATGTAAGCTACCATCACTGAATAAAAAACGCAAGCCCCCTTCCTCGGTTATAGCCTACTTATACGAGCTAGATACAAATAATATTGCAATGTTGGAGTTATGTAGGTGTCGCTGGAAGGTTGAAGGCAAAAAACATCATTTTTTGTCTGAGTGAATTTGAAAGGAGATGGCATGAAAGGCTGTAAGCATGTGTATATAAAGGAGTAGAAGTAAAAAGTGTGCATGGAAATGCAAAAAGTTTTTTGTGTATGAGAAAGAGGAAAAGTCTTGAAATATTGAATCAAATGAAACAAATAGTAATCTTAAAACATTAAATAAAAAATGTAACAAATAGTAGTCTCGAAATATTGAACCAAAGGAAATAAAAAGTCTCTATTTTTAAATTTGTTTTTATCTTTGATGTGGTTTAAAAGTATTTCAATTTTCTTTATAGAGTGCACCACATGGTAGAAGTGTAGAACCTCATGTTTTCTCGCATGAGGTCTCTACTTATTTATATATATATATATATATATATTGATTGATTGTACTATAAATGATGTAACTCCCAACATTGAAAACAAAGGGGGCAAAGATAATGGTGGACTTGAAGTGGATTGGTTTTACGTGAGTATGGCACTTGGATTTGTGGTTGGGTTTGGGATTGTTTTAAGTCCTTTGCTATTGAACAAGCATTGGAAATTTGTATACTTTCAGTTCCTAGATCACTTGGGATACAAGCTAGCCTAGGGGCGTTCTGGCACAAACTTGGTAGCATTGTAAGTAATGTTGTAAGATCCTTAATACTTGGTGGAAAAATTATGTAATATTATTAATTTCATATTTTGATGATTTTCACATGATCTCTTAGAGCTGGCTAATACTTGTATTATTAGTTATGTTCACTCCATATACATATATGAATATTATGTTGCTTTCTTATGAATGTCAAAGGCAATCTGAGTTGTGGTTTTATTATCCCTATAAATTTGTGTAATAATTCTTAGTTCTGGTCGGTTAAAAGCAATATACAAGACATGATCCCTAGTTTTTCTTTAAGATCTCGTAGTGATCACTTCGTGAAGTCTCAAATCTCAAAGAAAGAGAAGTTTATTCATAATATTTACAACAAATTGAAAGGCAAGTGGATTCCTTGCAAATGGTTCGCCATTCAGATATACAGAAAGAAAGAATCAATATAAAAATAAAGAATTGTTTCTCTCCTAATCGCTCTTGGAAGCGAGATATCAACTGTCAAAGATTCCAGACTCTTGAGTCTTCATCATTCTTCAACCAACTGTATCAGTATTACCACTTGCTTGAGCAAAAGTTATTAAAACGAGCCTCACCTGGATTGCACATCAAAATTTTATGACCATTTTGGTTCTTATAAATCATAAAATTATTCATTTATATAAACACCACTTATTCAAAAAAAAATTTGGGTTTGATAATCAAGAAAACTTGTAGGGGTCTCTATTAGCTTACCTTCTCACCCAATCGAAAGAACATGGAGGGAAGCCTAAGGAAAAACATTTTGCTTCAGCTATAATGCTGTGAATTCGCCAATGATCGAAGGACTAGCGCATCGATACGGGAGTTTGATTTGCTCTCGCCTCTCAACTTCAACCTCCACAAATGATGGTCTTTTGCTAGCAACACTGTCCGAAGTATAGCCCTTACTTCTGCTTGGTCAGGGATACTGGTGTGAGCCTTTTTTGTAAAAGCAAACACAACGGTCTCTCTCCAACCCCTGGCAATAACCACAAGCACGAGTTGTCCTTGCCAACAACGTCACAGTTGAGTTTAAATATACCAGATTGTCTTGTGGCTTGATCCACTTGTTAACCCCTCTGGACCTACTCAAGCTTGAAATGTCCAGCTTCGTCTTTGAATGGTCAATACTTATACCAGTCCTTTAACTTTGAATCACCTACCTTATTGACCTCGGTATCCTTTTGGGTTTACCAATTACCATTCCTCATACGTCAAACCATGGAGATTTAAACTATTGGCGTTTCAAGTTTTAAATTGGCACCTGGGCAATCCAAAATTTTAGAGATTACTCTTACTCTTTTTTTTTTTTTTTGATACAAAGATTACTCTTACTCTTGGAACCTGGGAAATTTGGGACAAAGCTATTTGAGCTGGGTGGCAACAGCTTGGGTCGAATACGACCTGAGCTTGAGACTCTGGTTTCCCTGAGCTACGATTGAATGGCAACAAGTTTAGAATAGCTCAACTGCATCCCATAATTTCTAGTATTTGTTCTGCATTTCAAAATACATCACTTCTATGCAAAATCTCAAAGATACTATGAGTTTTTCATAATTATTTAAAAATAAAAATAAAAAACAAAATTTCCATGACAGAGATTCATGTAGACCCAACCTCCCCTGTTCCTCTCTTTACTCTTTTTTTTTTTTTTTAATTCTCAGGAAAGAACCCCCCACTTCCTACGTAACAATTACAACGAAAGAAAATAATAATAATATAATAAAAACAACACAAAACCTTTAGTGACCAACAAACCAAATACAAAGAGACTTGGTTAAAAATTTTATTTAAGAGAGATCACATGGGAATAGGAACTCAGCCTTGCCACTAATTAATCATATGATTAACTCCATCTATTCTAAGTACCACTTTGAACCCTTATTTTGTATGCTTAGCTTCCAGCTCGCCCCTCTAGTATGACTGGGATCCATCGAGCCCCAAAGTCGCAGTCAGCCAATTACAAACTTCATCAGTTTCTTCAGGAATTGTATAGTGACCTAACCTGCATGCGACATTGAACAAAAAGGAGACTTTAACTCTTTTTCTTTTTGTGGGGGAGGAGGATAGCTAAAAAAAGAGACTAAATATTGAAAGAAAAAAATTGTAGTCTTTTCTAAAGGTGTTTAAATACCCATTGTAAGTTCTAAATGTAAGATTTCGAAATCCAGCAGAACTTAAGTTCTCCGCTGATCTCTTCCCATGTTCATATGCAACCACCTCATCACCTGCAGCACACGAAAATAAAATATCTTGATTTATATGAGAGCAATTCACTTTCGGTTTTTTCCCAACTGAGATCTTTCCTATAATCCTTTTTATAATTCTAAGGGTCAGGAGTCCTTTGAAAATAGCAGTCAACCCAAGAAGCATCTTTTATCAATCAACAAATGAAATCATGGTTCAAAAAATATAGAGAATTAGATGTCTACTACACAGATTTATCTTTACCAAACCTAGAATTAACTACATGATAGGTCAAGACAATCTATTCCATCCCCACAGGACAATTAAGAAAATTATTTTAGTCAGAAACTTTTTACAATGGAAACGCTAGAACTGTTTCTAAATGTATGTAGGAAAGGAAACTATATGGGAGCCCAATGCTAGAAACATTCTATATATCGATTATCATGAGTGCCAATAAAGCCAGGTTGACTAAGTTGTCATGTATATTTAAGTTGCAATTTTCTCTCATATTGGGTGGACTTAACTAAATAAAACCACTGTGATTATGACCCCCCATCCCCTCTTTTTTCTTTTATTAGCATTGCTTGACGTGCTTTGAGGAAAAACAATGCCGTACTCAAGTTACATGTTAAAATTTGACAAAAGCCAAAATACATATGCTGAACTGTATGGTCAAGGTATATCAAGAAATTTTGCTTGATGAAGACCAAGACATATGGAACATAATTTTGCACAATCAAGATACATCAAGAAATTTAGCTAGATGAAGACATTCAGATGGATTACTGAGTGAAAAAACTGGCAACGAGACATTTGTGATAACTCAATTATATGACTTTAAAATGAAAGCTCCAATAAAGGTACATGCACATGCATCTGTGCATACTTGTGTGCATCTATATCTGCAGGTCTATTAGAAAGAGAGAGGAGAGAGAGAGAGAGAATGTACTCCCCCCCCCCCCCCCCCCCCCCCCAATACAGAAACAGTTCCATTATAAAGATAGATTATTTTTAGTATTTGAATCTGAGATTGACCCCTAAGCACATTAACAAGTCACAACTTTAAAAGGTTGAAACTGATCTTTTACATTCTCAAAATAAGTGTCAAGCAGCTTGGTGGCTCCTAAACATGATTATAAATGGTAGGAATGGCTAGCTTAAGTGTTTCCATTACCATAAATTAACAAAAAATAGTATAAAAAAATTCCAATTCAAAAATGAATTGAAACCATATTACAGAAATTTGATAGATGAATATGTATACCTAGGCCATGGCAGAGAAAAATGGGTAATGATGCTGCACGCCTTGCTGCCTCATGTGATCCCTCCATTCGGTTCCTCAAGTTCCTAGAAAACATTAGCTGATACACTGAATATATTGCTTACTAACAAAAGAGCATGTGGATGATTGAGTTTACAAGCTGGTGTCTTGGTGTGTTACATGTTTTTCAGTGTACATGTATATGATAGAAGCCAAACCTTGAACATGGGAGCCAGCCACTTAGACCAACAATTGCGCTTAGATTGACAGGATAAAGGTTTCCATTCCCATAATTTCCTGAAACAAGGCATATAGCAGAATAGAGTGCAGTTGCAGCACCCATACTGAAGCCCCCAACACCAAGTTTGACTGTCCAGTAATGATAAAATTACATGAGCTTGAGTAGTAGTAATACAACAACAGCCGAGCCTTAGTCCTAAATTTTTTGAGGTCAGCGATAACAAGACTTTTTTTTTTTTGATAGGTAAGAAAGTAATAAAGGAATCAAAATAAAAATGAAAAACAGAAATAAAAGATAAACAGAGTTCACAGTAGTGAACAAAGAACAACATAGCAACAAAAAGAAATAAAGGAATCAAAATCCTATTCTAGGAGACAAAAGAAAATCAATAATAGTAGAACAATCTGAAAGATCCCAACACTGACACCAATCGAAGAGAGTCCACTGGCACAAATCGAACAATTGGGCCATTGATTTCTCGATATCCTCAAAAGAACGCTGATTACGTTCAGTCCAAATAGTTCACATCAAACAGCTTGGTACCAAATTCCAAATATCGGAATTATATTTCCCAAGCCAATGGTGCCAACAACAAAGTAAGTTTGCAACTGAACGTGGCATGTCTCAATCAATCCCAAAGTTTATATAGCAATACTCAGCTCCAATCTATGTGCTTCTCAGAAGTACAAACCAACCCAGTATTTATCCCCCAAATTTTTTATTTTTTTATTTATAAAAAGGGTACAAATACACTGAAACCCACCCCTACCCTTCTTTCCATCCAGGAACTCACCTGAAAGGTTTGTGATTGCACGCCTACCCTCCCTCAAATTGTCACATATTAAATAACTGTTTTGCCCCTAGTCTAAATATTATGTTGAAATATTATAGTAAAAGACTGAAGGATTATTTTCTTTTAATTGGTGACAGACTGAATGATACAACAGTAACCCTGTAGCTTTCACCTATCTGGACAACCTTGACAGACAAAGTAACATTTTCATGGGCCTCTCAAATTATAGAGGACAGGACCAGAACACACAGCAATAAGAACAGTGGAAAAGGTTGAAAATGATAAAGTGGTTGAAGTATCTTGTAATAGCTAAAAACTTAAATTTTTATTGAAGATTATGCCTTGTTATAAATTTTAGAAGAGAAAAACCCTTGGGGAGAAAAAGACATAAATATACCAAAAGTAAATGAATTACACATGAATCACAAACAAGAAACTTTCTGCACTCTTGTAGCATGCTAGGCTTCAATTTATATTCCCTAAATCACCACATCCAAATATATCTTTACAAATTTTAGTACTATCTGGACAAAGAAGTGTAGCCAAACAACTAAGGAAGTCATAGAGTAAGATTCCTAGACTCATCAAAAAATAAAAAATAAAATAAAGATTCCTAGGAAAGCCTAATAAACCCTGATTGTGAGGAAGATTTTCAATTTGTTAAGGAGTACAATGGACGCCCCCATAAAATTTATTCAAATTATTTCACTTTAGGTTTTTCATCTTGTTTTAGCAGTAGATAGGCATTATGATATGGAGACAACACGAATAAGAGAGAAAGGAGAGGAAGGGGGGGAGGGTTTCTTGTTGAAAAAGCTGACGATAAACCATATAGGCTCATCCACTTAGTGTAAAAACACTGCTAACGTATTTCAATGCCACTAAAAAATGACATGAACTCATAGACAACCAAGATTAACACCTGAAAGCAGGAAACTAAGGAGCATAATCACAATTTATTATTAACGCATGACTTGCGCAAATGCTGATAAATGAAAAATTAGACAAATAAGGTCACTGATATACTGCTATAAAACTGTGGGGAACCAGGTGATGATAAAAAGATCAAAGTAATTTGAACTTGACTTTCTTACACTATAAGGGGAGAAAGTGAATGAATTTTTCACATAGCTCTCCCAAACTTCAGAACTCTTTGTTTTTCCAGTCTACTGAATACATAAAATATTATACATGCAAACATAAATACATACCTCCTTAAAATCCTTTATGTTTATTTCATATAACTAAAACAAGAGAGCATTCAGAGCTAGTGAGGATTTAAAGGAGAAACCTACTATCAGCAGGCTCTGTTGACAATAGGTTGGCAACATGTGCTGCTGAAGCATCTAACCCCTCCAAATCATCAGGGGCGTCTTCTGAAAAATCTCCTACGTCAAACCCTGATATAAATCACCAAAGCACTTTAAATTGTATTATTTAGAGTTGCAAATAGAAAAGGGAACTGAATCAGACATAAAATTCTTGAGACACAACGAATATAAGTTACTGGATAACTAATTTTTTGGCACACACTGATGGAATAATAAAATTTGCAATCAGCAAGAATTTAATGGTTTGTTTTATCATAAGAAAAAAAAGTGAGGTTTCTAAAGCTGTAGATCTTACAAGCAGTGCAAGGAAATCCACCAAATAATCGTACTGGCCGAGTAGGAGCTGTGGGGCAAATCCATTTTATCTAAAACATTAATTTGAATAGAAACAAATAATTAGCACTCTTCTAGATGTTCAAAGAATTAGGGCTGCTATGCATGTTTCATTTGCATACATTGAGAATCTACTAAAAAAATTGAAAAAGCATACTTATTTCTTACATTTGGAAGAGGAAGGGTTTCCAAGAGCTGGGACCAGCTGCAAAACAAAGCAAAGATAGAAAATTCACCTTAGCCACTATTGGCTACCTTTATCTCAACTGATAACATACTTGATAGAATAACAAAATGATAAAATTCAATTGGTAAGAGCATTTCCAGAACATCTCAAGAAATTTGAAAGCCATACAACCATCTAATAAACACCCAATAAAATCATATTAACTATCTAACCATGGGACCACTTACAAAGTTGAGAACAGGCCTTAACAAAAAAATGTTATAAATCAGAATATATGCCAATATAAATGCTTCAGGTCAATCTGGTTTCAACATATTTTAGAAATTTAAGAATTATTTACTTAAGCATTAGAATTATACATACCATTAATGAATAATATATTTATGTAAGTTTAAAAGGACAACCAAGCTATTGAAGAAGTGGTCCCCGTTCTAGGCTATGGCATATATAGTTTTTGGATTCAAGGCTTCCCTGCATAGCTTAGAATCAAAAAGAGACAACAGAAGAAAACGACAGCTAGACATTTTTTTAAGTTGATGGCACCATACAACTCCCCCATCAAATCAATCAGAACGAGAATCTTCTAAAAAGGAAAATTGAACTCAAAAACTAAATAAAACAACAAACTTTCTTCAGCATAACGGGACAAGACATTGACATTCTCTTACTCCCTTTGATTTTAGTACAATACAAGTCCGCCACTATTAAAAAATGGATGACTCAAATCAGATGCTACAGAAAAGCATGGAATAAATATATTCATATAGATGATTATTAAATCTCAAAAATTTGAATCTCATAAGTATTGATCCATGCACGTTCAAAGAAGCATTAATGAGCAAAAGCCTGATAGTAATACCACATGTATAACGTTGAAATGACAAGCCATAACTCAAGTACATGTATGACTTTCAAATACACTTATTAAACAACTTATAACACACTAAGTGTTTCCTCAACCAAGAAGAAAAAAAATTTAAAAAACTGGAAACTAATAAAGAGAAGGACCATCTCAAAACCATTATTGCATAATTGATACTGTGAGCAAGGATAGATTTCAATATCGAACTAACTTTAATACCTTGAGCCCTTATCACCAAGGCCATGTAGCCAAACTATAGTAGCCTGGTGCCTCCCTTTGGGCCTGACCACATGGGTCCTTCCAAACTCAAATGTCCTTGTAGCAGTTCCACTAACTGAGACATTGGAGCAACAAAGTTAAAACTAACAAACATGTTTGATTCATAGGTACACACAGTAGGTGAAGAAAACTGACCAGAACCTATACTGGAGCTACTGTTGCTCATTATTCTTTATCACTCAAATGTTTGCACAGTGCAAGCCACTTGTTGCAATGGTTAAGATAAGCTCCTGCAATGAAGACAATCAACCTTGACCACCTCTACTTATACCCAAACGGGAGGGTGAAAATGGAAATAAAACCCATCAATCAATCAATCTGCATCAACTATTGTTGTTTACACCAGTTCTACTTCTACACCATCTCAAATCTATTAAAAAACTAATAGAAAGTGAAAGGCACCCAAAAAAGGGGCAGAGATAAAATAAAGTGGCCCAAAAGGCATGGAGTTTTATGTGCAAAGCATCCACAGCACACCAATGCAGAAAAATAAACTAACAAAGCAATTAGTTTGCAATGCACAGGGACACAGGGAATCTATTCTGTAGACAGTAAGTAAAGTAAAGCACTTCACCCAAAACAAAAAAACCCAAGAATAATATCCCATATAATTAAAAAAACAAAATTTTATCTATTCTTCCAACTCACATACAAACACAAAAGCATTTAACTTTTATAAGTATATTTTGATGAATGACAGATAACCATTAAAACTAAAAAAAACCAGAAATTGAAATATTCACGGGGCCAATGAGATAATGGAAGTGGCATGTAGGGAAAAGATCTGATTAAAAAACAAACATATATAGTGAGAGAGAGAGAGAATATAGGAGGTGAAAAGGCAAAGTGGGGTTTAAGCTTTTTGAGTTTTTGTACCAACCTGGTGTGGAACCAACCTAAAACCATATGGGCTTTTTATCTTTTCAGACTTTGATTTGAGCTAGCTTAGCTTGGCTTCCCACAACTTTTCTCTCACCTCTTTTTCTTTTGTTTGTTCTTGTTCATACTACTTCACCAAAAACCCCTACAGCTACAGGAACAGGGCACATAAAAGCTAGAAATTCCAAAACACAAGGTCATTTTCTTACCAGTAACCATATGACTAAACTACCCTTCATATATGGTCATTTTCTTACAACTACTCTATCTGTAATTCTGTATGGCTACACTGCCCTTCAGATATGTGCACGTTTGCAAATCTTTATTTTATTTTTTATTTTATATAAATATAAGTCCCATAGGGCTGAGGTGTGGCTAGATCGGGGGTGGTCCTATCTGTCTCACTTCACTTCACTCGAAATACACCATTCAGGCATTCACACTCCCACCGACCAGTAAGTGAGATTCAATGCAAAGATTTGAATTTCGTTTTGAAAACCGTTCTCTAAACAAACTACTAAAGAGGAATATTTCGGTACTAATGTGTATTAGATACTGTTTCAAGATTTCCGTTATGTATACAAGTAAAAGATTTAGGTTTTTAATTTCTAATTAGATCAATTAATAAAATTTAGGGTTATCGAATAAAAGATTTAGGATTCAAACATTGCTTATAAAAAAAACTGATTGGTGTCTTTAGTCTCAAGGACGGAAGAAGGTGGGGCTAGGGGACCCTAAACCTTTTAAAAATCTTCCCTACTTCTTGTGTTTTTGGCAATACACACACACACAAATATATATATATATATATATATATATATATATATATATATATATATATATATATATATATATATATATTTATTATTTATGGACATAAAATTAAATAATGCTCTTAAGATTTTTACTAAAAACATGTAATGCATTTATATAGTTAACTAATGCATTTTTATTCCCTTTAATTACTCTTATATCGCACATAACTCATTTAAATCAAAATGTATATAATGTATACCATACGTAATATAATTTAATTATGTTTTATTCTTTATTAAATTGATTTGTATATTCTTAGCCATGTCAAGAATTCTTTTTTTTTTTTTTGGCAAAGATGTAAAGACTTACTTGATGTAAATATTTTTGTTTATGCAAGAAAATATCATATGTTAAATCAAAATTACAAACATTTTTCATATATAAGCAATTAATGAATATAATATATAATATATATATATATATATATATGTGTGTGTGTGTGTGTGTGTGTGTGTGCACGCACGCACGTAATTCTTTGGATTTAATTTTTATTATATATTTAGCTTGGCCTTCTATGAAAAATTTTTATCGCTTTGCCATTGCTTCACCTGATAATGAAGAACAATTATCATGGAATGGAATAGAAAGAACAAAATGGAATTCAAAAGATTGATTCAATCCCAAAACACGTGAAGTCATCAACATGGTACTCAATTTTCTCACATAATAATAGATAATAGATCTCACTAATCAAATTAATGATGAGATCTACCACATTTATGTGAGAAGAATATATATCATGTCACCTTACTCCAAAAATACCATGTCATTATATTCTGAGAATACCTAATAATTTTCTCATCCTTTTATATAGTTTAGGACGGGCTTGTAAATAATTTCTTAGCTGTTGAATTCAACCCTAAGGCACTTATAATATCTCTCAGTTCACACATGATAAATATGAGTTATTCGGATCAAGTTAACCAGCGACGGAACCACCCTTGGACTTGCCCCCCCTTAGATTTTTTTTAAAAAAAATATTGTTATATATATATAGGTGTGTGTACTAATTTTAGCAATTTTGTTTTATAAAATTACATTTTGTTTCCTTTAACAATATCATTGATTTCTTTAAGAGTAATGCAATACTCACAAACTTTTTTATAACATTTTTACAAATTGTTTTAGTAGCAAATTTTTATTGGTTTGCATATAGGCACACCACTCACATCTTTTTTTTACTTACTAGTAACTACTTATCACATTAGTAATTTATAAAAAAAACTTGTAGTTCTAGCATTTTCCTCATTTTAGTGACCATAAAAAAATTTATAGATCTAAAATCTAAAACAAAATATACAAGCCAAAAAAAAAAAGCTCAACAACAAAAATTATCAGTAAAAATAAAAACAAAATTAAGCTTATTTAACTAATTTTATCCAAAATAAATAACCTTGTCCTTTAAAAAACTCGAAACAAAAATAATTTTGTTCTTACCCACAAAAAAAAAAAAAAAAAAAAACTCAACAGCTAAGTAGCAAAATCAGAGGTTGAAACTGTCACACACAGTCAATAATAAAATCACCTCTAACTCAAAGTTCTGGCTCCGTCCCTGAAGTTAACCATAATAAGAAATAACTTTATCTTCGATTCCCTGCTTAAGTAATTTCAATATCTCAGCTCGCTGTTTTTCTAGCAGTAGAGCAAAGTGTAGCAATCTTACCTAGAATTCAAATTAGAAGAAATTATGTGGTACACATGCACTATTAATTATGTCATTTCAGTTGTTTTCTTGTAGAGATTTGTTAGACATCTACATGCAAAAAGTGGCAAACAAATGAAAGATTCACTTGGCAATCAATGCTCGACAAATCGTGGTGCTGTACTGTCATTTGACAACATATTCTTTATATGATTACCAAAGCTTTATTGGTTCTCATATTATAAAATTGAGATCACGTTTTCTAATTTTCTTTCGACCTTGAAAAGGGTTTTGCTTGCATGTAGGAAAGAGAAGGAAGACTTTTTTCAAAATTGGCTTCCTCCACTTTCATTTTAAGTTATGGTGAGAATTATGAACCAGTGCTCCACTTCACAAGTCACAGCCCAAATCCCAAATAGCTCCCCCACATCCCCTCTCTTTTTATTATTATTAATTTTCTTTCGGAAGATTGAATTGTACAAATTTGTAAATTATAAGTCCATAAATATTAATTATTATTTATAATTTATTAATAATTTAAATAGTCTATTTTTAATAAAAATTATATATAATTATAATTTTTAACAATAGAAAACTGATGAATCTAACTTAAATTATATAACTTTAACAGTTAATTAGTTATTAAATATTAACGTAGATTTATAAAGGATTAAAACAAAAAATTAAGTATATTATTTATTAAATATGGGAAAAGAATAATTTAGCAAAAAAAAAGAAGGTTAATTCATGAACATTTTTGAGTTTGTTCGGTATGAAAATGGATTAAACTTAAACATATAATCTAATTTGGTAATAAGCTTGAGCTCAAGTCATATTCAAAATAAAATTAAATAAACAAATATAAATTATTAATATTTGGTTAAGCTCAGCTTATATATGGCCCTATTTATGTGTGAAATTGTTCCAACACTGTCTTAAGATTTATAGTTTACTTTTATTATTAACTAGTGTATAACCCGTGCATATGCATGGTACAATTAAAAAAAAATTACAATTACACACATATATGGATTCAAACTATACTCTCTCTCTCACTTTTATTTATTTATTTTTTGATTTCTTTTGGATATACAGATGAGTTTACTCTTTCTTTTTTTTTTCTTTTTTTTTTTTTGGTTTATTGAGTTTTTGATGATTTATTTATATTAGACCCTTCGTTTTTTGCACCTCATTAACTCACCTAGAACAAAAATTTTAAAAATTTAAATAGGGCACGTGGCACTAAATTAGACAACAATTAGAATCCAATTTAAAACCTAATTGAATCTTCTTTCAGTTTTACCTATGCATGGATACACTTAGGATTGTGCAAACCTTCATTGGAGCCAACAAGACCGACCGGCATTGACCTTCCCGCACCGCCATTGCCACCGACCGACGGAGTCGATGCTAGCGATCAGAACGCAAACGGAGTTTCGATGCCGGTGCAGTGAAGACATTGGAAAAGGAAATCTAGCACCGAGTGAGAGCCGAACCGAACTGATGAACAAATATAGTTTGCTTCTGCTGCTTACGGCGTTGTTTACCTAGTATCCTTTTTAATTTTTTTTACTAAAACATCGTCGTATTGGTATTTTTATTAAAAAAAAAAAACACACACACACACACAAAACGACACTGTTTTATGCTAGGTTTTCAGATTTCCCTAAGTATAAATTCACTCTATTCTCTCTCATAACCCTTAACTCTCTCTCTCTCTCTCTCTCTCTCTCTCTCACCTCTAGCCTCTCATTGGCCTGACGCCTCGCCTCTGAGCTCTCACCGATCGGCTCGATTGGCCTCTGCAGCAGCAGCTAGTAGCAGGCACTCACAGTCACCGGCTCATCGCCGACCTGCAGCAAACCACTGATAAGCCATAGCCCCTTTCCTCTCTCACCTCTCGGATGCACACATATAAACAGTGGCGATGCCACTTTAAGCTCAGAGTGTTCCCAAGAACACCCTGACTTGAAAAAAAAAAAAAATATATATATATATATATATAATAATTAAAATTTTTTTATTTGTTTACCCTTTAAAAAAAAATTAGGAACACCCTCAAGCAAAATTTGGAACACCCTCAAATAAAATAAAAATTATTTGTTCTACTTTCAAGCAAAAAAAAAAAAAAAAACCCAAAAAAAAATTTTGAACTAAAATTTGAAATAAATAAATAAATAAATTTGTAACAGACCAAGCCCACAAAAAAGCCCAACATCAATCCTAAATAAAAGATGGTAAAGCAAACCCAATTTAAAGAAAATAACAACCTAACAGATGGAAAACAGGTAAAGCAAACCCACAGATTCTCAAAAAAAAAAAAAAAAACCAAACCAAACCAAAACCTAAAACCCAATATACACATCCGCTGATTCATCAACTAAAGTAAAAAATGAAATCTCAAATCACTAAATCAGAAACCTAACCTAAAGACAAAAACCTCATCAGTCAACAGAGCAACGCTGCAACACAACAACCAACTGACGGATCGGGCATCGAATCAGAGATCGGTTAGCCAACATAACTCGAGCTCCAATCTAGAGCACATTGCATCGGGCATGGGGCATCAGAGATCGGTTCGATCTGTCGATCACGCTCATAATGGCGCTGCCCCTCAAGCCTCCTTACAAATGGATTGGGCATCGGATCGGAGATCGGTCAGCTAACACAACTCGAGCTTCAGTCCAGAGCACATCACATCGGGCACGGGGCATCTGAGATCGGTTCGATCCGTCAATCATGCTCGCAGTGGCGCCGCCCCTTAGGCCTCCTTGCTCCCTCAAGGTATTTCATCTTTACACTTCTCTCTCTTTTTCTTTCTTACACGATTGGGTTAATGGGTTTGGGGTTTGCTCACACTCACTTTGCTTGCTTTTGTTGTGGAGTGTGGAGTCTCTGAAACTCTCTGTCTCTCTCTCTTTAGTCTTTATCTGAAGACTGAAAAATGAAAATGAATTAATGAAATGACTCTTTCTCTCTCTCTTTCTTTATACGATTCTCTCTCTTTCTCTTTGATGTTGAACTATAATTGGTTAGATTTACTTTAGTCTTTATAACTTTATTAATATTTTTCCCTACTGTTTGTTTTGGCTTTATCCATTGGTGTTGGTGTTGGTGTGGGTAAGTTACTGAGTTTGTCTTTTAGTGTATTGTGATGTGTGAATTCATCTGATTGGCTCTTGTGATTGGGGCCATAGGGCTTGTCTATTGAGTGGGGGGTGGATGGGGGCATGGGGCCGAGTGGGATATTTGAATTGGGGGAAGTAAATGCAATAACTTACCAATAAAAGACAAAATTAAATTATGGGGTATGTGCTAATAGTTAGTAAAGAAAAATAATGAAGCAACTAATAAACAATAATTAATAATTTAATTAACCAATACATTATAAAAGACAAACAAATTAAATTATGTTAGGCTAAACAACAATTAATAATTTTATAATTAATGAAACAACAATATAACAAATTATAGTTTATAAAAAAACAAACAAATTAATGAACAACTAAATAACAATAATTAATAATTTTATTAATATTTCAAATGAACTTCTTAAGGAACACCCTGAGAAATATTCTTAGAGCCACCACTGCATATAAAAACCAAATCCTGTGTTATAGTTTTGCATAAACCATTTTGGCAATGTAAATACAATAATAAATAGTTAAATACAAAAGAACATGTTTATGACAACAAGTTTTGCATAAACCACTGTGGGATAAATGCGTTTTATTGAGTTACATTAATTTATGATTTTGGTACTTAACAATCCAAGAACAAAATTTGTGCACATATGAAGTCATCTGAACTCTAAAGCCCATGGCATAACAAAACTGGATTCCTTCTTGCTCTCTTGCTTATATTTATAATGCTTGTTGTAAGGACTGGGTTTGAGCACCTTTAGTTTTGGATAAGTGGACTCAAACCCAATTAGCCCAATACAATGAATTTGTAGAGAGTGGGCCAAAGAATTAGGCTTTAGCGCATGGCAGCAGTCAATATGGCATTCACAGCAATCTCATAGAAATAAAATGAAACTTAGAAAGTTGGTCCTCGACACAATTCGAGGAGCTTTGCTCTCACCATTAATAAGTAAAAGTCGTTGCAGTCAATTCTCCCGCCCCCGCTCTCTATAGGGGGTTTCTTCAATTATATAATCCCCTTTGATTGATCTCTGCCTTCCACTTGTTGATCATCTAAGCCTATACCTGAGTGCCTGTCCCATCAGCCGCCTTCCCAGACCTCCTGTGAGTTGCAGCAACCAAGGCAGCACTGTTCAGAGGTCATTTCCTCATTAATGTGGCCGGAATGTCAGTTGCGGGCATTTAATGTGGAGGTGACAATTTCTCCTTCGATTGCTCCTCCGCCGTGCTCCCATGGATGATCCATGGTACCTGTGCTTTTCCTTGGGATGTCTTGGGAGGCTGCCTTTGATGGCACATCGCCCCTCCCACCTATGATCTCGGCTGGCTGAGGACAGGAGCATCCTCGGCAATGCCTCTTAGCAACTTAGGTCCTCCTTATTCATCCTTGGATGCTGCTTCCTCCTCGGCATGTGCCTTGGGCTTAATATGAAATGGGTTGGGGCTACTGAATTCTTGGGCCTCACAATAGCCCCTAAAAATCTTGTTGTCCGGCTCCTCGGTCGAGAAAGAGGGTTTTGATGTCCTCGGGCCTGTGTCATGGCTTGTCAAGTCTCATCCCCTTTAAGCGCTAGAGCCCTTTCACCTGCCCAAGGCGCGTTCCCAGCGCTTCAATATAGGGAGTGCGTCCGCATTAAATTCTGGCGACTCTGTGCTTCCCACGTTCAACGGCGTGATGATAATCGAACAATGGGGATCTTTTTGTTTTAATGGGCGGGAAAACCTGCATGGTTACTCTTAACTAGGGGTATAAATACTCATTTGAACCGATTTGCCCCCTAACTTTTGCACTCAAGAGCTTTTGTGCATATACTCTGAACTTGGTCAAGTTTCCAACCAATCTTGTGTCTCTTTTCAGCATAAAAAGTCTGTCTGAGGAGCTTTTCCTCATTTCTGTAAGTTTTCTTCCCTCTCTCTAAGTTTCTTTTCCATTTATTCCTCCTTTTCCTCCATCTTTCCTTGAGTTTCTTAGCCGTTCCTAAGGATGGGTAGATTTAAGAAATTGGTTGAGTCTGAAGAGGCGATGGAGAAGTTTATCGCAGATTATAGGATACCTAGTAATGTGAATTTAAGATACAGTAAAGAGGGGGAGTGGTTTATCAAGAGGGAGGAGGGTGAAGTAGTGGTTCCCATAATTGCCTTCTTCGAGGGCGGTAAGAGAATCCCTATGGGGCCGGTGATGAGGGACTATCTTAGGCACTTTAGGCTAGCTCCTACCCAGTGCGCCATTAACGTGTTCAGGATCCTGGGTTGTGTGGATGCCTTGAACAAGAAGATGGGGCTGAGGTTAACCCACCACGATGTAAACTAGTGTTACAACCTCCAGCACTTAAAGAGTAAGTCCTATTACATGAAGATGAGGGAGGATAGGGTTCGACTTATCCAATGCCTCCCTGAGTCTAGCAAGGGGTTAAATAAGGTCTTTCTCATTCTATCCAGGGAGTGGCATGACGGCCTTCACTACCCGACTGTAGAGGGAACACCAGGTGGGGTACTTAGAGTAGGAAAGGGTCTAGTATTTTTTGTCATCATGGCCCGCTATCTTTATCGCTTGCGATTTAGCTGAACAATCCCCATAGTGGCTTACTTTCTATTTTGGATCAGCAATTAAAAATGCTAACTCCATAGTGATAATTCCCATTTGGACTGTGGTTAATAATTGAGCCTTAATAATATGACTTGCTTTTGTTGAATTGAATATTAAGGGAATGACTTTGCAATATTAATCCTACACCTCACGAATTGGTTACTATGAATAATAAAAAAAAAAAAAAAAAATGCTAAGCACACAATACCCATAAAGATAAGCCTTCGAATCCTAAGATCAAGTTCTACAGCGCAATGTACAAGGGTGCTCCTAAGTATGCTCTAAAAATTTACTAACCTTAAGCATGCCTTAAGTGATGCTCATGGGCTTGTTGTTTGTTCACATCCTTGATGAAAGTAGTTAGTTTTCCCTTAGGTTTGAGTCCGAGGACCATACGAGACCTTAGTTCTGGCTAACACTTAGGTTCTTCTGGAAGTAACTAGTTTCCCCATAGGTTTGAGTTCGAGGACCATGCAAGACCTTGGTTCTGTCTAGTACTTGGTCTTCTTGAAGTAACTAGTTTTTTCATAGGTTTGAGTCCGAGGACCATGCAAGACCTTGGATTTGTCTAGTACTTAGTCTTCTTGAAGTAACTAGTTTCCCCATAAGTTTGAGTCTGTGGACCATGCAAGACCTTGGTTCTGTCTAGTACTTGGTATTCTTGAAGTAACTAGTTTCCCTATAGGTTTGAGTTCGAGGACCATGCAAGACCTTGGTTTTGTCTAGTACTTGGTCTTTTTGAAATAACTAGTTTCCCCATAGGTTTGAGTCCAAGGACCATGCAAGACCTTGGTTCTCTCTAGTACTTCGTCTTCTTGAAGTAACTAGTTTCCCTATAGGTTTGAGTCTGAGGACCATGCAAGACCTTGGTTCTGTCTAGTACTTGGTCTTCTTGAAGTAACTAGTTTTCCCATAGGTTTGTTCTGTGGACCATGCAAGACCTTGGTTCTGTCTAGTATTTGGTCATCTTGAAGTAACTAGTTTTCCCAAAAGTTTGAGTCCGTGGACCACGCAAGACCTTGGTTTTGTCTAGTACTTGGTCTTCTTGAAGTAACTAGTTTCCCCATAGGTTTGAGTCCGAGGACCACGCAAGACCTTGGTTCTGTCTAGTACTAGGTTTTCTTGAAGTAACTAGTTTCTTCATAGGTTTGAGTCCGAGGACCATGCAAGGCCTTGGTTCTATCTAGTACTTAGTCCTCTTGAAGTAACTAGTTTCTCCATAGGTTTGAGTCCGAGGACCATGCAAGACCTTGGTTCTATCGAGTACTTAGTCTTCTTGAAGTAACTAGTTTCCACATAGGTTTGAATCCGTAGACCATGCAAGACCTTGGTTCTGTGTAGTACTTAGTCTTCTTGAAGTAACTAATTTCCCCATAGGTTTGAGTCCGTGGACCATGCAAGACCTTGGTTCTGTGTAGTACTTGGTCTTCTTGAAGTAACTAGTTTCCTCATAGGTTTGAGTCTGAGGACCATGCAAGACCTTAGTTCTGTGTAATACTTGGTCTTCTTGAAGTAACTAGTTTCCTCATAGGTTTGAGTCCGAGGACCATGCAAGACCTTGGTTCTGTCTAGTACTTGGTCTTCTTGAAGTAACTAGTTTCCTCATAAGTTTGAGTCTAAGGGCCATGCAAGACCTTGGTTCTGTCTAGTACTTAGTTTTCTTGAAGAAACTAGTTTCCCCATAAGTTTGAGTCCGTAGACCATGCAAGACCTTGGTTCTGTCTAGTACTTGGTCTTCTTGAAGTAACTAGTTTCCCCATAGGTTTGAGTCTGAGGACCATGCAAGACCTTGGTTCTCTCTAGTACTTAGTCTTCTTGAAGTAACTAGTCTCTCCACAGGTTTGAGTCCGAGGACCATGCAAGACTTTGGTTCTGTCTAGTACTTGGTCTACTTGAAGTAACTAGTTTCCCCATAGGTTTGAGTCTGTGGACCATGCAAGATCTTAGTTTTGTCTAGTACTTAGTCTTCTTAAAGTAACTAGTTTCCTTATAGGTTTGAGTCCGAGGATCATGCAAGACCTTGATTCTGTCTAGTACTTGGTCTTTTTGAAGTAACTAGTTTTTCCATAGGTTTGAGTTCGAGGACCATGCAAGACCTTGGTTCTATCTAGTACTCGGTCTTCTTAAAGTAACTAGTTTCCCCATAGGTTTGAGCCTGTGGACTATGTAAGACCTTGGTTCTGTCTAGTACTTGGTCTTCTTGAAGTAACTAGTTTCCCCATAGGTTTGAGTCTGTAGACCATGCAAGACCTTGGTTCTGTCTAGTACTTGGTCTTCTTGAAGTAACTAGTTTCCCCATAGGTTTGAGTCCAAGGACCATGTAAGACCTTGGTTTTGTCTTGTACTTGGTCTTCTTAAAGTAACTAGTTTCCCCATAGGTTTGAGTCCGAGGACCATGCAAGGCCTTGGTTCTGTCTAGTACTTCATCTTTTTGAAATAACTAGTTTCCCCATAGGTTTGAGTCTGAGGACCATGCAAGACCTTGGTTCTGTCTAGTACTTGGTCTTCTTGAAGTAACTAGTTTCCCCATAGGTTTGAGTTTGAAAGCCATGCAAGACCTTGGTTCTGTCTAGTACTTAGTCTTCTTGAAGTAACTAGTTTCCCCATAGGTTTGAGTCCATAGACCATGCAAGACCTTGATTCTGTCTAGTACTTGGTATTCTTGAAGTAACTAGTTTCCCCATAGGTTTGAGTCCGAGTACCATGCAAGACCTTGGTTCTATCTAGTACTTAGTCTTCTTGAAGTAACTAGTTTTCACATAGGTTTGAGTCCGAGGACCATGCAAGACCTTGGTTCTGTCTAGTACTTAGTCTTCTTGAAGTAACTAGTTTCCTCATAGGTTTGAGTCCGTGGACCATGCAAGACCTTGGTTCTGTCTAGTACTTGGTCTTCTTGAAGAAACTAGTTTCCCTATAGGTTTGAGTCCGAGGACCATGTAGGACTTTGGTTCTGTCTAGTACTTAGTCTTCTTGAAGTAACTAGTTTCCCCATAAGTTTGAGTTCGAGGACCATGCAAGACCTTGGTTCTGTCTAGTACTTAGTCTTCTTGAAGTAACTAGTTTCCCCATAGGTTTGAGTTCGTGGACCATGCATGACCTTGGTTCTATCTAGTACTTGGTCTTCTTGAAGTAACTGGTTTTCCCATAGGTTTGAGTCCGAGGACTATGCAAGAGCTTGATTCTGTCTAGTACTTAGTCTTCTTGAAATAACTAGTTTCTCCATAGGTTTGAGTCCGTGGACCATGCAAGACCCTGGTTCTGTCTAGTACTTCGTCATCGCCGCTTGGGGTGAATGGACTTATCCTCAGGGTTGGAAAGCTACCCCTAGAGTGATAATGGCCTTGGGCTGGCTTTGCCGAGGAGGGGGCCTTTTGCAGACTGGGCCCTCGGCCCCACACTGACCTGGACATAGGCGGCCCGGCCTTCCCTCCCCACGTACGACAATGGCCCTAGCGCGCCACTTTTTCGCCACTTCCAATTACGAGGTGTCTTTTGGCAATTTGAGCTGCGTGCTCGACGCTTCGGTACGCGAGGCAAGCCCTCATTAATGCCTTTGTGGATTAACGCAGATCTAGCGGCTGGTGGTTTCGTTGGAAATTGGGCGGAGATAATATTGCTTGTAATTCCTCCTTTGAATTTCATGCGGATTAATTTCCACCAACCTTCGCCTTCTATATAAGGCGTTCCGGGAGAATTGTTCTCTCACATTTTACAAATCTTTGAGTTCAATAGGAACTTTAAGTTCTCCACCTTCTGGGCGTTTCCAAGGACCTTGCCAAGATTGTGAACAAAGCCTGAGGAAATGGGATGGCCCTGGATAAGGGTAAGGGCAAGGAAGCTAAGCCCTCTTCAGGGACCGAGAACGCCGCTTTGACCCTGGACGACGCAGATGTTCCTTCCTGTCAACCGAGCAAGAAAGAGGACCCTCGTCCTTTAGCCGAGAATCAAAGAGGGCGTAAATAACCTCTTTCTCCAGTACGCAGATTTGCCCGCCCTTCAAGCTAGTAGTGATTTGCGTCCAGTTTACTTGCCGATGGAGGTTTGTGAGATTGCGAGATGGTTGATGCCTCAGTGTTGCCACTTCCAATACTTGATTATCATGAAACTGGCAGAGAATCAAGGGATCATCATGGAATGGGGCCATCAGGCGCTTCCGCTTCTTCTCCTTTCTCATCTTTGGTTCCACCGTTGTTGGTGGCCTTAAAACAGGCCTGCCTCAGCCTTTCTTTTTATAGTTAGTTTTAAAACAAGCCCACCAAAGGCTCTGTTTTTATACTTAGCTTTAAAACAAGCCTGCCTAAGCTTCTGTATTTATAGTTAGCCTTAGAACGAGCCTGCCTAAGCTTCTGTATTTATGATGTACTTTTTATGTACTTTTCCTTTATTTAATAAAAAAGTGGTTGTACTTTTTACTTACTTTATTTTCTGAATATTTCGTTTCTTTGTGACAATTGCTTCATAAGTGAGTGTGTGGTTGTTTTTTCGAGGCAGGATGTCCGAGGACCCGGCCCGATTGAGGTTCTGTTTAACCGCAACAAAAAATCTCAGGACATTAATATGTTTCTTTCAGGCTATCAAACCCACAATAACCAGCCCCTCGGCAGGGGTACGGGGTGTATATTCGACGTCTGGAGCCCCTAGGACTGTCCCTCATTTAACAATCCTCCCCGCGTAATCAGTGTTTCGAGGTGTATACTTGAGCGGAGGCTGAGTTACGACAATAACTGCGTGTACATTCTCGGGGATAAAGGGGGAGCTTTTGTTTGGCCTGCACCGCTGCCGAAATGATCCTCTTCAGGGACCCTTATTGATGGGAGCTCGATCCTACCATGATTGACCGTTGCACGCACCAACGCACAAGTTCTCTCTACAGACGGTGCCAATTGTAAGGACTAGGTTTGAGCACCTCTAGTTTTGGATGACTGGATTCAAACCCAACTAGCCCAATACAATGAATTTGTAGAGAGTGGGCTAAAGAACTAGGCTTTAGCGCATGGCAGCAGTCAATATGGCATTCACAGCAATCTCACAGAAATAAACTGAGACTTAGAAAGTTGGTCCTTGGCACAATCCGAGGAGCTTTGCTCTCACCATTAATAAGTAAGAGTCGTTGCAGTCAATTCTCCCGCCCCCGTCTCCTATAGGGGGTTTCTTCAATTATATAGTCCCCTTTGATTGATGTCTGCCTTCCACTTGTTGATCATCTAAGCCTATACTTGAGTGCCTGTCCTATCAGCCGCTTTCCCAGACGTCCTGTGAGTTGCAGCAACCAAGACAGCACTGTTCAGAGATCATTTCCTCATTAATGTGGTCGGAATGTCAGTTGTGGGCATTTAATATGGAGGTGACAGTTTCTCATTGGATTGCTCCTCCGCCGTGCTCCCATGGATGATCCATGGTACCTGTTCTTTTCCTTGGGATGTCCTGGGAGGCTGCCTTTGATGGCACACCGCCCCTCCCACCTATAATCTCGGCTGGCCGAGGATAGGAGCATCCTCGGCAATGCCTCTTAGCAACTTAGGTCCTCCTTATTCATCCTTGGACGTTGCTTCCTCCTCGGCGTGGGCCTTGGGCTTAATATGAAATGGGCTGGGGCTACCGAATTCTTGGGCCCCACACTTGTCATCTGAACCTCCAGTAAAGATATTTATCCAATTAAATGTTTGTCATCCATCCCAGATTGTGAGTAAAAGCAGTAACTTGCAAAAACTGTAGAGGTATATATATCCGAATAGAGCTAGATGTGAGTGATTTGCAGAGGGCCCTTTCCTCTCTCGCCTCTCGACAAAAACAAAGCCATAAGCTTATCATGTTTTTTAATTTTTATCACTTTTTTAGCACCTGTTTGAGTTTGAGTCATGCTCATCTAGCTTTTAGAATTCTTTTTCTAAAAAAAGAAGAAGCTTGTAGTATTCTTTTTGGGAAATAGATACAGTACATAATTTTCTTGAAGAATAATTTCAGTCACATGCACGAATGGCTACCGTGTAGTTAATTTATTTAGTTAGTTTTTAGTTAATGGAAATACAATACTTAATCTTCTAGTTAGTTTTTTTTAATAATCACCTGATATTCTACCCCCAAAATGTTTTTTTTTTTTTTTTTTTATATCAATTTTTCAGCACTTGTTTGTCACAGTCTACTAAGTAGTAAGTACTAACGTTTTTTTTTTCTTCAGCATTTTAATTTTTGAGGGAGACAAGATTGAAAGAGTTCATGCTTTCAATCTTTCATCGAGAGGTAATCACTAAACACTAATCACTCACTATATTCAGCATTTTCATTTTAAATTTTTAGTACTCAGTAACATCTACTTTAAGTTTATATATATATATATATATATATATAAAATTAACTTTTATTTTATATTTATATTGAGAATAATATGATGAATTCCATGTTAATATTAGTGACATGAATTATTGAGTAATGACTAATGATTGTTAGTCTATTATTGTTGCCTTATTGTAACTAAACTAATTAGTTATTGCTATTATTGGATTTGGTTGTGACATTCATTGATTGAGAGTGAGCTATTTGATATTATATTTGCTAAAAAATTATAATTTGACATTGTTGTGGAAACTTTGTTTTTTGGTTGGTTTGAAATTTTTATTAGATAGATGTCGATGCTCCACCTGGATTTGGTGCCCTTAGGGACCCTAACCCACCTCCTCCTGACCCTAATCCACCTGAACCTGCAGCACCAATTGGTCTTAGTGCATCACTTCCCCGACTATCACCTAAACAAGGTAGTGAGGACCCATCTATAGTATGACAGCACTTCATTAAGTTGGCTAGTCTTGATCCTAAGAAGCCTAAGTCTGAATGCAAGTATTGTAAAAATCAATATAATTGTCATGGTAAGACAAATGGCACTTCGGGCATGTTGCAACACATGAAGGTGTGTAGGAAGTGGCCTTTTCCCAGTGATGATAAGCAAAAAAATGTCTTTCCAAGCTAAGAGGGAAGGGGGAAAGTGGTTCAAATGTGTTAGTGGTTGCAAACAATAGTGAAGAGAAGATAAGGTTGGCGTTGGCAAGGATGATCATTATTGATGAATTGCCTTTTAAATTTGTGAAGCGGCAAGACTTTCAAGAATTTATGGAAATAGTTGAGCCTAGATTTCCTATTCCCCATCGCACTACCATTACAAGGGCTTGTATGAAGATTTATTCTAGTGAGGTGGATATTTTGAGAAGGTCTTTTGTTGGGCAATGAGTTTGTGTGACAACGGATACTTGGACGTCCATACAAAACTTGAACTACATGGCAGTCACTACACACTTCATTGATGGGATTGGACTTACCAAAAGAAAATCTTAAACTTTTGCCCTATAGCTAATCACAAAGGGGACATCATAGGTAGAGTGGTTGAGTCATGTTGGTTGAAGTGGGGTATAGACCGATTGTTTACAATTATTGCGGACAATGCTAGCTCTAATGATGTGGCAATTGATTATGTGAAGAAGAAAATAAAAGAAAGAGATAGTAGCATATTGGGTGGTGAGTTCATGCATATGCGTTGTTGTGCACATATCATGAATTTGATAGTGCAAAGTGGGTTGAAGTCCATTCATGAATCAATTACCAAGGTTCGAAATGCGGTGCGATATGTGAAAGCCTCTCCCACAAGATTTGAGAAGTTTCAAGAATGTATTGAAAATGAGAAAATCAAAGCCAAATGTTTGTTGTCCCTTGATGTGACAACAAGGTGGAATTCCACTTATCTCATGTCAGATTGTGCTTTGAAATTTGTGAGAGCATTTGATAACATGGAAAAGAAGGATGAGCATTACAAACTTTATTTTTGTAAAGCGGATGGGAATGGGAAAAAGTCCATTGGTCCTCCTAACTATCTTGATTGGGAAAATGTCAAGACCTTTTGTGAAATTTCTTGGCATATTTTATGAGGCGACACTTAGATTTTTTGGGTCCTTGTTTGTCACTTCTAATACAAACTTCCATGAGCGAATTAGCATTGAAGATCAATTGCAATAGTTGTGTAGTGTTGATGGGGATCCACTTTTGAGGAGTACGACGGTAGAGATGAAAAAAAAATATGATAAGTATTGGGGAAGTATGTCAAGGTATAGATTGAAGTATGTCAAGTTTTGGTTTAGGGAGTGGTATGGAAAGGACAAGGGGTATGCGATGAGCTCAAAGGTTCAGGATGCATTGAAGAGGTTGTATGTGGAGAGAGTGGGTCAAAATGGAGTTTCGAGTTCTAGTGGTAGTGGTAGTGGTGCTTCATTGTCTAGGGACTCCAGGCCAAATGTTGGTAGTGCTTCATTGTCTGATCGCATTAAAAACTATAATAATAGGTTTAAGCAACACTTGACGGACGAGGATAGTGTGGAAAGCAAATCTAAGTTGGATAGGTATTTGTTGGAATCTTCTGAAGACCCTAATGTGGAAGATTTTGACATCTTGATGTGGTGGAAAATGAATTCTTCTAGATATTGAGTCCTTTCCCAAATTGCTTGTGATATGTTGGCTATTCATGTCTCTACAGTTGCATCTGAGTCTACTTTTAGTACGGAGGGGCGTGTTTTGGATTCGTTTCATAGTTCACTATCTCTTAATATAGTTGAAGCCCTTGTTTGTACCCAAAATTGCTTGAAGGATGCAGAGAAAAAAAGACCAATAAAGCTTTGGGGGTGCATGGATAATGTGGAGGATATGGATGGTTTTGAGATTGACACTGGTAAAAATATATATGTTCATTTTTTTTGTTGTATGTATCAATTATTTAATTGTTTATTTCTTGGCTAAATGCTTAAGAATCATTTTGTTTTGAATGGGATTGTAGAAATTGCATCGGTTTGCCCAATGCCTATAGAGGAGGATCCAAGCACCGTTGTGTTGGATAATGATGAGTGATGTGCTACTCTTTACTTTGAGTTAGTTAGTAGTTAGTATTATATAAGTATACTTGCTATTATCATTCGTTTGTGGTAGTTATAAATATTTTATTGTTCATAAATGATTTATTGTTATTAACACATGTTTATTTTGTTTTGTTTAGTATTTTGTAGGAGTTCTAGAATGATGCATAGTGCATAGACTTACTGGACAAAGGACTTACAAGAATTAGCATTCTTTTGTCTATATGCTAATTATATTTGTACATGTTATTGGTAGTGGACTTTTTACTAATGGTAGTTATTTAGGTATTCATGGGTGAGATTATCATTGGGATACAAGCAAATAGCATTCTTTTGCCTAAATGCTAATTTAATTTGTATATCATTCTTTTGGCATTTGTGGGCAGCGACAAATGGTTCTGTAATACGATATTAAGTGGATACAATAACGCTTATTGTTATTGACACTGACACACATAGTGACACTAATGATATTATATGCTACATGATAGTATTTTGGGAGTTGAACTCTTATTGAGGCAATTTCAAAATATTTTGGCATGGTGAATGAAATGAAAAAATTTGGATAGTTTGTCATGTGTGAAACTATGAACAAATTGTTTATTTGGGAGTTGCTCTTTGCTGTGTAAAAAATTTTAGGAGTTGCAAAATTGTGAACAAACTGTGAAACTGCAAAAATTTTGGGAGTTGCTTTTTGTTGTGTAAAAAATTTGCACAGATTTTTTATGTGAATTAAATAATGAAATTTGGATCATTATTGTAGTTGTGGGTGAACAGATTTTTGCACAGATTGTTTATGTGAGCCAGATTTTTTGCACAGGTTTTGGGTGAACAAATTGTTTATGTGAGCCAATTTGGATCATTACTGTTTGCACAGATTTTTGCACAGGTTTTGGGTGAACAGATTGTTCATGTGAGCCAACCGAACCGCGCACATCCCTAGATACACTTAAAAATATACAATAAGATGCATAATATAATTCCTATATATATATACAATTTAAATACTATTGATAGTCATTTTTATATTTTGTTAACTGTTTAAAAAATTTTGTAAGAATATTATTAGGTATAAAATGTAAATTGTACATTTTTTTTTTAATTATTGTGAAGCACTTTTTTTTTTACAATTCATTTATTCTAGACTCTTTGGTTTTTGTACTTAATAACTCACTTGGATGAATATTTAAAATGTGGTCCCACATTTGATTCTAAAATTAAGAAATAAAACTCTTTAAGAACAAATAATTTAGAACACATGGCGCAAAATTGGAACTCTAATTTGAAATTTTAATTTGAATTTCTCTCAGTTTCACCTATTATATATATATATATATATATATATATATATATATATATATATATATAATGATGACTAGTATGAGCAAGATTTTAGTGGAAAATTACATGCATAACACGAAAGGGCTCGCCGACTCTCCATACCCGGCCCCCACATAGACTTAGTGAAAGGAGAATGAAAATTATGGACTTAATCAACTTTAGAAAATCTTTTTGGTAGTTGATAAAGAAGTCAAGTAGTCTTTGGCTTTGGAATAATAATCATGAAACCGAAGCAAGACATTGAAACAACTTTCCCCTACTTTGTGGCCTTAATTATTTAACGCATGAACACCATATGCCAATGCCACTATTAACTAGGTCTAAGACTCTAATACCATTAAGAAATTGATCTATAGCCTATGAATGGCTCAGAATAAAGACTATACAAAAAGTTTCAGATGATTTTATATGTATTTTAATTGGTGCATTTTTGGAGTTTAATACTAATGCGACATTCCACATGTACATGTTCATGTTCACCACAATCGGGGTGACATCTTTTCAAGGTTTCAAACGTTCAAATTTAATATGCCACTTGCTATACAAAGCCATAAGAGCTTTTCAGTGGACTCGTGTGTGACATATAGGACTCAAGATTTATAGTAGGAGCCAACCAAGCCAAGATTTCGTCACATCTAAAATATTGATAGTGGGGTTTTAAAAAGATGGAAAAGATTGATCAGTACAAAGTGGAAGGATTATCTTTGACAGCACAATTAGGAGCCTAGAATTTCTTATGCTAAATGATAGCTTTTCTATAAAAGAAACATTTTCATTTGTTGTTTTATGACATCTTTGTTCACATTGAAAACTAAAATGAGTATGAAAGAATGAAATGTTAAGGGTCTTGTAATTTAATTGATTGACAATTTTTGTTGTTCTCTTTGTTTTGGCGATAATGTTTATTAGAAAACAAGTTATTTTCTATATATGAGACTATATCATTTTCTTATCATTGGTAGCAACCTTAAATTAGTTGAAAAACAATCTCCTAATTTCCCTTATTTAGCTTATTGTGAAATAGAATTGTTTTTCAAAAATACTTAGTGGAAACCAATCTCTAGGAAAGAAGTCATACTTATCTATTGACCAAAGATAATTTTCTTTTGACTTTTTTTTTTTTTTTGGATGATGTTACCAAACACTGAAAAAAAAAAAAAAAAAAAAAAACTATCTATACCCAAGATTTTCCATCGAAACAAACGGAGAATGAAGACATTTAAGGTTTAAATTCTCTCTCACCTAAATATCAAATTATAAAAAATAAAATAAAAAACCTTTAAAGCATTCTATTTTGTTTGTATGATGGATTTGTCTTAAATTAGATATTTTATAAGATGAGGTTACTTTTATTCAACTCCTAATGTACAAGGATTGAGTTAGGATTTGATCTCGAGAGAGCCAAAGCATGAAAGAATTCTTTTTACCATTCAAGAATAAGGGAAGAAAATATACAAAATAGATAATTATTACTACTTTCAAATTAAACCATTTATCACTCTCAAAAAAAAAAAAAAAAAAAACCATTTATCAAAATGGAACTCGCTATTTTATAAATTCCCAAAATCATCTAAGATTTATTTTTATATTGAAATTTGTAACAATTTTTTTTTTCAATGTAAAAAATTAAAGAGATTGATCATAAAACCATCTTCCATTTTGTTATAATATTAATGGCCAAACATGCTTAATTTGTGATAAAAATTGGAAAAATAAGTACAAATACAACCGCTTTATAAATAAATTAGTAAGCAATTGATCTTTCTAGTCCTTTTTTTTTTTTTTTTTTTTGCCAAGCGATCTTTCTAGTCCTTTCTATATATTGGCACAATCAAAAGATATTTAATTTTTTGAATTCTAAACGATGAAAAAAAAATTTTATCCCCAAAAAAAAAAAAAATTTACCAACTAATAAATATTATCAATTTTAAAGTATTAATATGCCTCCCAAGGAGAATCTTCGATTGATCTTCAATTCATGGATTAATAATTGGCCACTAGTGGGTGGTCATAGCCATAGCCAGCGGCAATATAATACCCCTTGGTCTTAGGGCATTGGCAATTGTAGAGGTTCCCTCTCTCTCAAACGCACTTTTATTGATATTTTTGTAAGGTTTTAGGGATTTGTTTTGATTTGGTGCATTTTAAAGCAAATTAGGAAAAATTTAAATTTTATTTGGGTAAGCCAGAAAGTTTTTGAAAGCTCATATTTTTCCACATCATCCTTCTAATACACGTATATATTTTTTAATTTGATTTCTAGAGTTACAAATATTGATCCACTATATTAGTTTATTTAGTTTTTAATCCTTGTTAGTTTCTAATTTTTCTTTTTAAATCCAGTTTAGTCTAAACTAATTAGCTCTCTATTTTTGTTAGATAAACCAATCCATCACTAAACTATATATATATATATATATATAATTAAATTCTAGTCACAATCTCAGGAAGATGTAGTGTATTGGGTGTGGGATATTTCCCCTGTGCATTTCTACTATTTTAGATACTGATGTACACCATTTATAGTCTTCAATAAAACAGCACTATCTTTTTTTCTTAAAAAAAAATGTAATTCAATGGTGCTTGATCTTATCTAAAAAACGTCTAATTATGTTAGATATATTCATCTTCTCAAAAAAAAAAAAAAAAAAAAAAGGTTAGATATATTCTCTACCACAAATTCTTTAATTCAAATTTTTATGATTTCTCATTGAATAAATATATATCATATATAAAAATATATATTTTTTAATTGCATTGCACAAGTTCGCAACTTTTGTGTATATATAAATTTTTAAAAAAAAAAAATCAAATTTGGGAGGGGGGCAATTCTTCCTTGAATAGATTCATTCCTGGATTGAATGACTGGTGTCACAAAGATAATGTGTAACAATATTCTCAAAAATTAAAAATAAAAAGATAATGAGTAACAAATAACAACTACCATTTTTTTGGGAGGGGGGGGGGGGGGGTGGTGGGTGTTGTTTATGGCCCCATCTTCTTGAGTAGCAACGTCTTTGAATGCACTTTCAAATATTTCTAATTTTCCATTATGTCAATTTTTTTAGAATAGACTAGCATTGTAAGTATCATAACAAAGAAGAGACAAGGATAAAAATGATCATATTCATTGAAATTCTTAAAACCAAGTCTACATCATGTTGCGTTCAACAAAAAGAAGAAGAAAAAGTTTGCAGCATTTTTGCGAATTTCTTACTTCTATCTCGAAAGCCCTCCCTATATCTATCTTCTAAAAATTCGATTTTATTTTTAGTCCTCTTCTTGGTAATTATAAGTTTATATTAGTAAATTAATTAATTATATATCAATTCCGCAGATTTTGTCACAGAATCAACCTCTAAATAAATATTATTTAAGCTATTTTAGTAACCATTCATAAAACATTAACCACCTCTTATGTTTGTTTGTTTGGGGAGTACCATAAATGCGTATTCTCTCATCTCACATAAATTGTGAGTTCCACAATGAATTTAATTAGTGTAACCCATAGTTATATGAGAGGGAAGAGTACGCATTTATGATACTCTGAGAGTACTCAATAATTACTCGAAAAAATAATGTTGGATATAATTAAGAAAGTAACAGATTTGGAGCATTTACTTATTTCCCAAATACATATACAAGAAAAATTGATTAGTTTCAAAGATAAAAGAGAGGATTGTAAACTACCATTTCTTTTTGAGAGATGCTATGTTTACAACAATTTTATAACATTTTTACAACAAATCACAGGTGGTTAGTTATTATTAATTCAAATTTGAAACTAACACTAAGATTACTTTTTTGCCCCAACAATAACAGCCAGTAACAACCTGCCACTTAGGATTTGTTGTAAAAATGTTGTAACAATGTTGTAGATATATCATTTATCTTTTTGTTTTTGTTTTTTTTTAGAAACTGAACTACCCTAAACATAAGTGAGGGAAATTTTTTTCCCCCAAACATTAATGATATGTTAAAATCTGAATTAAGAACTCTAAATATTCTAATCCATCTCAACCGTAGAGACCCAGAGGAAAAAAAAAACATACATTTGTTAAGTTCATTCATATTGTTTATATAAAAAAAATAGAGTTCATTCATATTGGATTCCAACCGTTCATTATTTGTTCCTTTTTATTTTTTGGGATGTGGAGTGTGGAAAATTAGAAAGTTGATTTATGTGAGAGGAATCTGCATAGCTGTAGCATTCTGTGTCGAATCCTTCTCCATATATTTTTCTCTCCTCTGATCTCAATATAATACCTAACTAATATTATTATTTTTCTCACTATTGGCTAGAATCTAGATTAACTTTCTGAACTTCAACCATTCTTATTGTCAATGAGTTTTTGTCAATTTGTTCCAAAAAAAAAAAGAGATCGACAGTAATGGATTCCTTCATTCCTTGGCTTTAAAAATCTTTCTTAGAATAGACAAGCATAACAGGAAAGGGAAAAGTAGAGGGATAGAGAGGCACGACACTTGTATCACGCATAATCTCCCCCCTTTTCCGGGTCAGATGCATGAAATATTGAAGTATACATAAAGACCTGCCAAACTCATTATTAATAAATGGAATAACATGAGTTTTAGACATGAGTTTTAGTTAGTTTAACTAGTAAAATTTATTATCATTGAATAAGAGATCGATTTAGGTTTGAACTCTACTTTCACCAAAAACTGATTAGTGTTTTAGACTGTTGATAAATAACAATTATCACAGAGCAACTCTGATGAGCTATAGGACTTGGATTGAAGAAAGGTATCGTGCAAAAATTTCATGTAATTACTATGTCCAGCTTTCCATAACTGGATTTTCAAAAACTTCCGTTGGGATTTAATTGTAAAGAGTAAATAGAGCATGGCAAATAATTGTCATAGATCTTTGGTTGGTGTTTGTATTGTGCCAGACTCAAAATGTAACGACATCGATCAAACTAGGTTTATCAACAGAGGACAAGAGTTGGAACTTGGAAGGCACATGTAATTTGGATTTGCACTCTTATTTAACGTTCTCAAATTATCATCATCTTATTATTTTATTTTATTTTTGTTTTTCCTTGCTTGCGTCAGCCACGACCATTTATGGTGGTTGCTGACTAGAGATTTCAATGAAGTAACTGTGCAGATCAAAAATGGGGTTGTGACAGTAGCCCCGGCCCGCATATATAAAAAAAAGACTTCTCTGATTGTTTGACCAAAATTTAGCGGTTGTTTCTTCTTTCTATGCATGGAATAATGAAAGGGAAGGAAAAAATATTGTAACAATGAACTTGGATAGAGATTTAGGGAATGAAGGTTGGTTAGGTAGACATCTAAATCTAAGACATGGATAGGAAAAAGTAGTGCTAGGATCACATAAAATGACATAATTTATGCCATAACTCGTCACGTGGTGAGTTGTGAGTGATAAAGGTGTGGATAACTCGTCATGTGAGGATACACCTCTACCGCTCACAACTTGATACATGGTGAATTGTGGTATAAGTTATGTTATTTTATAACGTCATAGTATTCCTTGACAGGAAATTGTGGAGTTTTATACCATCCGGACTCTAGAGTGTCTGACAATTCAGCTGCAGTTATCACTACAAATAGTAAATACTGCAAATAACTTTGGCCCCAAACTATAAAATTTATAAATTAATTCTGGACAGAGCATGAGAAGTTTTTGTCATCGGTCAAGCATGGCTGGGAAACAGTAGCAAAATGGTCCCTATGTTTAACCTCTAGGCAAAGCTTTGCTAGAAACTATCCCAAAATATAATTTATCTATTCAAAGCAATATGGGTGTACTGTTTTCGTCAATAAAACGAATACTTCCATGGTTTGATGATGAGCGTTACATTGAAATCTTGAAAGAGGATCCTTGCATTTCCCAAAACGATGGTGACTACATGATAAGAGTGTACGTGTGTGTGGGAAAGCGAGAAAAGTTCCACTTTCAAACCCTAACACCCAATGATAGTAAAGAATGAAAATTTAAAAGGGCCAGTTCAATTGTCTTTTTATTTAGAGTGAGAGTAAGGGCTTACTCATGGATTCAAAAAAAAAAAAGAATTAGTTCATCTCGGAATGGGCCCCTAAACAAAAGAAACATAATAGAAGCCCTCAATCAGTCACATAACCACTATATATGACTATGCCAGTCCACTTAAATAAAGGAATAAAGACAGTAGTCTCCCACTTGGGAGTTGGGACGACTTGACTCTTGAGTCATTCAACCAAATAATGTTAAATGTGAGCAAAGCATCTCAAAACACAACTCGGTCGAGAGTATGTTTGTAAGTACCCAGTTATATCAACATTTCATCGACTGGATGCATAACATATAATCAAATGCTTACAAGTTACAACCACGAGATAAAGGCAATAGAATGTAAATGTGACACTAAAATAAAATTTAAAAAGGACATCAACACACTAAATTCCATAAGAAGCCTATCAAGACTTAATCTAAATGTCTCCTGTTGTGAAATTTAGACCCTAATTACAATTAACCAAGTACTCAAATTGATTAATTAGTCAAATTATGCAAAGGTCCGATTTCATATGTGATGGGTACAACCATATCACAAAAATAAAGTGTAAAAGAAAATAAATTTGAAATGGCGATATGGTTACGATGGGAAAAAACCTCAATGGGTGGTTTAAAGGTAGCCACCAAACTTGAAGAATTTATTATGTAAGATTGAAGTTGCATTTACAAGGAGCATTATCCGATCCCAAAGTAGCTACCTTTATCAGAACTTACTAACACTATTCTAGAGCAACTCCAACCTAGTTGGACTACTCTAACAGGTGAATCTCTTCAGTGTGCGATACAAATTCGTGACTGACCACTTCACCACAACTCTTGGATGCAATAGTCTTATGCAGCAGCTTCACATAAAACACTAATAAGATCTTCAATAGTTGGTGTCGGAGTCAATGCTCGGTAAAGAACCCTTGGTGCACAAAAGTTGCAACAAAATCTCATTTTTCATTTTCTGAACTCACTGGTTCAATAGGTGGAAGTTAGGATTTTCTCTTTTAATACCTTGGGATTTTTGCCTTTACAATTTTATTAAAAGTTGGCTTAGTGGGCCTTTATATGGGCTTTTAATTAGGGTTACAAAACCCACTTATACACGCAACTTAAATTAAAACGTTTAAGCCAAAACTAAATTCATGAACAGTGAATCTCAATTAATTGACCTAGTTTTGAGAATCATTAAGTCTCAATTAATCGGCTAATGTCAAGATAATAGATTCAACAGTTCTTGAGCAGTGTCTTGTGTCTTCAAATGTCATCTTCAGACACAAAATTAGATATTAAGAACATACAACTCAATATACAATTGAACAAGGTTTTGGATACAGGTTTCCAACGCCTAATAATTTTGGACCTAACATCTTGCATCATAACATTTATCATGTCATAATCAACCAAATGTGCACACAATAAGATATAAATAGTGTTCACAACATGCACATACACACAAAACTTCCACTAGCTCAATATAACAACAAACTCCAATAATCCCATATGAGTCAAATGCTCCTTAAACACTTTTTCAGCTAAACCTTTCGTTATTGGATTAGCCAACGTATGTTCTATGGAAATGTGCTCAACACAAATATGAGAATTGGTTACTTTCTCTCTAACAAACAAATACTTTATCTCAATATTCTTAGAGTGGGAAGAGCTCCTAGTGTTTCGAGAGAAAGAAACTACCGCTGAATTATCACAAAATATTTTCAAAAACCTTGCAATGGAATCTACAATATCTAGCCCTAAGATAAAACTCTGGAACCATATAGGCTCATAACAAGTTATAGACTTTGCTTTCACAGTTGATGAAGTGTCTGTTTGACACTATTCCATTAAACAACCCAACTTGCCATAATAAATATATAATTGGACGTGGATCTCTTGTCATCTTGATAACCACCATTATCAGGATCAAATTATCCAACTATATCAAGAATTTCATGCCGACTTGTTTAACCAGCAATCAACTCAAAATGACTAGTTTCATATAAATAAATATTATTTTTATCTATAAAAAATTTGAATTAAATATAGTTGTGTAGCTAAAATAATTATATTGGTTATGCTGATAACCAATAAAATTATTTTAGTTACGCAAAATCCCTAACCCTTTTACCAAAAAATACCTCTTTTTACCTTATTTTTCTTAGATTTTATATTATACAAGTTGAAATTGGCCATGTTATATCAACCTATTTAATAAACTGGTTGTGTTAGGGTTGAGGGGTTTTTGACACGATTATTAAATCGGTCAATTTAGATTTGAGTTATATATTTGAATATCTTTACCATGACCCGTTAACACAAATTAACACCCCTATTTAGCCACATCGAGGCAACATGATACCTCAAGCCCATAGCTAGGCATCGTGCATCCGAAACATGATATACTTCCTCAAGAGAAAATCTATCATGTTTCAGATGCATGAGTCCTCCTCGTCACATGAGGGTGGACCCCAAAGCTAGGCACCGTGTATCCGAAATTTGACACACCTCCTCTTCAGTTAAGAGGTCAGAGAACTTGTTGGCTTCACTGTAAGTGTAAAGGCCTAAAAGAGGAGGAGTATATCATGTTTCGGATACATGAGTCCAAGGAAAGACTCATGTATCTGAAACATGATGTATTTTCTCCTTTACGATATTGTATCTTGTATTGTCTTTGCATTTTAGTAATGATTCTGATTTTTTCTAGTCTCTTCACGCTCACTCTCTTTTCAAACCATCTCACAGCACTGAGGTTGTATCACGTACAATTATTATGGTCATTTCGTTACACTTCTTTGCTCATATCATGTGGGATTAAGATATCCTAAAACAGTTAACTATTTTAGTTTTCTGAAACAATTTGTTTTATTTTCAATACTGGCAGCCCAAAGATCATATTCATCGTAAAACTTGTTTACGTAGCAAAAATTAACCATGCGGATTAATGAATACTTTTAACAATGAAAAAGGTTGGGAAATATTATCCTCTACATTGCTTTGAAGAAATTCCAAATCAAAGTACAAATCAAACGCGTTGTACTTGCCAATTCTATCACCATTAATGGAACCCAATATATCCACTTAAGAATCCATGTTGGCCTCCATTTCAACACATTCACCATTAAGCTCACAACATGGTCAGGTTTTCTCAAAGCATTCAATCCTTCATCAAACCTAGCAAGCAGACACAGAACGGCAAGAGAAGTCCCGGCAAGATCCTCACCATCAGCGCTTTCCACTATGTTAATAAGCACCGGAACAACTCCTGATCGAATGGCTACAGTGCAGTTCCCATGGAACTGGACAAGCTCAGTCAAAGAACTTAGGAGGTGATGGGAAGCTAGGCTCCTGGGTCCAGATAGTGCCTTGATTAGCAATTGGATGGTACCAGCTACTGCAAACTTTGCTTGTTCTTATCAAGCATTGCCAGACTACAAACCAATGAGGAAGTTAATCTGCTAGTTTCTGGAGAGCTTGGTGAGAGAATCATGGAATTGAGGTGATAAATGGTTTCCATATCTGCAAGAGACCGCTTTAGATCAGGGTTTAGAGAGATATTGAAGAGGGTGGACAATGAGAGAGCTTGGATGATTGAAGGGGAAGATCTGGAGAGAGTAAGAAGGGCAGGGATGGCACCATCTGTTTGTGCAAGCAAGTTCCTGTTTTGAGGACTAACCTTCGTTATGGAAACTAGCATTTCGAGCACTTTCTGTTGAACTTCATGGGAGCTTGAGAGTGCTTCGAAAAGAGATTCACTAACGGTTTCACGAATCCGAGCTGATGACATTGTGTAATCTACAGAAATGGTTTCAGAAAGCAAAGTAGCTGAATTGGCTGAACTGTGCAACGGGAAGATGGAACATATCAACTATACTAAAACATGAAGGATTTTTCAAGTAGGGCTGACATGTAGATCGTTCCAAGGTTCAATAGCATTGGAAAAACCTCTAATTCTTTCTTGGGTTGTTATTTTCTCCTAATCGATATACTCAAAGTTTCGGAGAAAAAGACACCGTGTATTATCAGGCATGATATAAATTCAATATATATTCATACAAAGGATGTGACAGAAACATGCCCTATTAAAATTGATAAGCATCCATGTTCACATATAATATTCGATTTTTCGAACAATTTAAGGTATTCAATATATTTAGATGCTCCCATATAAGGGACAACTGTCAACAGTGCCAAAAAATATGAGATTTTAATGCATTTTTGTTAAACTAAAGGCATAGCTTTAATCGATACAAGAGAATAAAATTTACTGTTGAACAATACCAAAAAGATATCACTCGGTTCCATCAATTTTATACGTAAATAAAATATTTTTGATTTATAATTTATGGATCCAATTTTGATAGGACGGTACATTCACAGAGTAAATGTGTGCAAATGTTCAAAAATCATCTTATAGGCTCACTCCATAGCACGGTTTCTCATATTTAAGATTTAACACACACATAGGGAAAAACAAGTCAACAAAGAGCTAGTAGGAATACAAAAAACAAAAACCAATGAGTAAATAAAACTAATAACAAATCAAAGTGACAGAATTCTCCTTCAAACTGTTTAAACAAAAATTCTGATAACAATTCAAATAACAATCAACATATACTTTTAATCTCAACTAATTAATAATCATCTGACCTATTTAGATAAATTAATAGATCAATAAAGTACACATAGATAATCTGAATTGCAACTTAATAGGTTTGAAGATAGTCCTCCAAACTGTTTAGAGTAAACCCTTGTCCTACAGAAACACCAGAAATCACCATTTACAATTGATTTTGTGAACGAGATATTATTCTTAAATCGTTACATTACTAGCACAATGAACTTCTATAAAAAAATCCAAAATTTTTATTACAATCAATTAGCAAGAAATGTCGTTTATGAGCACTTGAAAACGTCCAAAAAAGGAAAAACTAGCATGATAATGCATTCCAGAAGATACAATGAGATAAGAGATCATGAACATCCAAAGAAGAAAATGTCCCCAATAATTATTTTGATATTGGTGAGGGTAAAAGATAATTTATTGCTTCAATGAATGACCAGGCTTTGAAACCAAAAACCATCAACTTGGTCAAGGTAATGTCAAGAAACAGGGATCCACAAAGAGGAAACAGGAAAAATGTGTGCATCACACTACACCGTTTAATGAATTGTTTGTCATCATCTAGTTAAATTTTATTCTAGCAAAAATTTTCCAAGCTGGATCAATGGTGATGGTCGTCTCCATGGCCATCAAGAGGACCCCCAGGGCCAACCACTTCCAGCTGTAAACATAAACAACAATCATGAGGAGCCTCATTCAATTAATTAAAAAATCCATAATAGGATGTTATAATAAATAGGGTAAATTTCACTAACTACCCCTGAGGTTTGGGCAAATACCAAAGAGGTCCAGAAGTTTTCAAAACTAACCATTTCAGTCCTTAAAGTCCAAACGGACCTAACGCCGTTAACCTCTCCTCTCATCCCTTTCTCTATCTATCTCTCATCTCTTTCTTGACTGATAAAAATAGAAACTCTCCTGTAACTTTCTCAGTAAACAAACAGGGAAAAAAAATGCTTAAATGAATCCAACAATCAAAATGGCAAACACACAACAAAAATCACAAATCCATCAAGAACTGTGACAAAAAAAAAAATCAGCCTCTCAACTCAAAATCCTAATCCTAAAACCAAACCCAATAAATCAAAACCTCTCTTAACCAAAAACCCAAAATATCTTCTCAAATTCACAAACACTGCTCACTCCATCACCAAAACCCCTTACCAATGGCTCTCAAGCTCAGTATCTTCATCAGCAAAGAGAAAACCTTTGCTCAAACCACAGCAAACCCACAAAACCTTTGCTTAAACCAAAGCAAACCCACCTCGCCGATCCAAACCAAAATACAAAAACCTCCGCCGCCGACCTACCGCCGATCCAAACCAAAATCACAAACCTCGACTGCCGACCCACACCCGATCCAAACCAAAATCCACACCTCAACCGCCGACCCAAACTAAAATCACAAACCTCCATCACCAACCCACAACCAATCCAAACCAAAACCCACACCTCCGCTGCTGACCCACAAATAACCCAAACCAAAATCCACAAACAACCTCCATTGCCGACCCACAAATAACCCAAACCAAAATCCAAAAACAACCTTCACCGCTTCTGCACCAAAACCCACGAACCACTGCTAACTCACAGCGCAACACCGCCGAAAGACCATGAGAACCATCACCGATCCACACCGAAACTCGCAAACACCGTTTACCCACAGCACGATGTTGCCCAAAGACCATGAGAACCAACACCGATCCACACCGAAACCCATGAACGCTGCTTACCCACACCACAGCGCCGTCGCAAAGACCACAAGAGAGAAGAAAGGGACAAGAGAGTCAAAGAAAGGTATGAGAGTGGAAGAAGGTTAAGGCAGTCAGAAAGATTGAGAAGAAATGTCTGAGAGTGGAAGAGGGATGAAGGATTCAGAGAGAGTGAGAAGAAAGAGGGATGAGAGAAGAAAGGTTTGAGTGAGTGTGAAAGAGAGAAACTAAAAGTTAAATAACGGCATTAGGTCCGTTTGGACTTAAAGGACTGAAAGGGTTAGTTTTGAAAACTTCTGGACCTCTTTGGTATTTGTCCAAACCTCAGGGGCAGTTAGTGAAATTTACCCTAATAAATAATTAAAAAGAACTGCATAAATATATCTTTTACTTCTTTTTTTTGTAGGATTGGGACGTTGGGGGTAGGGTATTGGAGGGGCTTAAAACAACATCATATGGAAGAAAAATGGAATAATTTACCTTGAAATATTGAGAACAGACAGGGCATTCATGTGGCTTGCCTTTCTCCAGCCAAAACCACACAACATCGTGCTCATCTTCTGTTAATTTATACAAATTTCAAGACCCTATCAATTACTATAAACTACAGGAGTTCAAGGATTGCAATGAATTTTTATTGCATTAAAGAAGGGGAGAAATCAAAATTAAAAATGAGCAGAAGGTTTACCTCCTTCACCACCAGGGCATCCAACTATACGTTTGTCAAAGACAGACTTGACAATAGCAGGTGAATCCTACAAGCAAAAAACATTACAGAACCAGACATTTAAGGTCATCTTTAAATCTCTATAAACCCAAATTATGACAACTATAATACCATAACCATTCATCAATTAACTCTATATAATAAAAATTCAATAATAGATGCTGTAGGAGCATGTCGTTGATAGTGAATACGCACTTTGCCTTTAAAATGTTACAAAAATAGTATCTCTTGGGTTCAAACTATGGAAGCAGTGGAATTTAGGAGGGGGCAGGCTAAACATCATTGTGTAGCATACTGTAGATGAGCAGAAAGAAAAGGAAATAAATAAGAGGATAAGAAATTGGGTGGGGTGGGCATAGGACAAATTGGGGATTTTGTCTAGGTGTGCTTGTAGCGGGTTAAGGTTTAGGAGGATTTGTGGATCTAGAGTTTAGAGTTGTGGAAGAAAGGGCTAGAGCTTAAAGTTGGTTAGGGTTTGATAAGATTTGTATGGCTACTTGATAGAGAAAGAATGTGGGGTTTATGGATTTGATAGGTAAGAGGAAGGGTTTAACTTGGGGTTATAAGTTAGGAAGGAAATAGAGAAATTGATAGTATTCAGAGGTAAGTACAAAAACCACAAGAAAGAGAAGAAAAGAGAGAAGAGAAAGGGAGGAAAAAGAATAATAAGGTAATAACTGTTAAAAGACTAACTTGGCTTCAAAACTTAACATGCGTAAGATCTTCTAAAAATTCTAGAGTCAATTAAATTACCAAAATACCCTTAATTTGCATAAGTTACAGAAATTACAGTTTTACTCCAGAATACAAAATTGTCCATTAAGTTGTTATTTTAAACCCAAATATATATATACCCCCCCCCCCCCCCCTCCTTTAAACTAGGACACATATAACTAGACCTTTAAAACCGCATGACTTTTACTTCAATTGGACTTTACAAATAGGCCCATAAAATATATTTTGAATAGACAATTTGTGAAGTAGTAACAAATTAATTTTTTATAACTACATTAAGTGTCCTCAAAAGTTTGAAGGAAATGGTGAAGAAGAGAGTTCATAAAGTAAAAGTACTAGTGGGAGGGGGGGGGGGGGGGGGGTGTCAGGGAGAGTTGTCTAAGTGTTAGGGCATAAATTTGATAGCAAGAGAAGTCACTTCATGTAAAAATTCTGAAGGGTAGTCTTGTAGGACCATATTAGATCTTACCTCCAATAACCTGCTCAGAGGTTTTTCCTTGGAAAAATAGGGAAAGAGGGGAAAAGCTTTTAAAAACACAAACACACACACACACACAAAAAGAAACTATATAGCAAAAGGGCTAAAGAGAAATCACAAGATGGAAAAGTATCTTATATTGTAATATTAACATGTCACCTTGTATGCATGTTAGCATGCGTGGAAGTAACTCCATATGCTTGTATCTGAATATGTATTGAGTATAAGTATATGTATATGTTATATCTTCACAACTTTGTTACTTCAACTATGGGCTATGATTTTCAACTTATATCTGAAGGGTTATAGTATACATTTATCTTTCCAGATATACACCAACCAAATTATGTCATCTTGAAACCTTCACCCTTTGAGAAAGTGGTTTGACAGATTACTTAAGAATTATAAAGAATCTCAATTTCTCCCTTCTGGAGAACAATTAAGCTGATATACTAATCACAATTTTTCTCATGAAGTTGTCATTCACGCAAATATGGAAAAAAAACAGCACTTAGGATTATACTATTGCTTATACCTTTTTTGATAGGTAGCTGAGGATTATACTATTGCTTGTACTACTCCCTTGGGTTAGGACTTAGGAGAATTAGTCCTAGGACTCCATGTGTGTATATATGGACCTCTCTGTTTACAGTTTAGTTGCTCAATACAATCGAATACATATTCTTCAGTTCTCATTTTACATAATGAATTGCAAAGAACCAACAGCAAACTATCACTATTACCTGCTAATATCCTAAACAGTGATGGCTATCTTGAATACTTTAGTAGGGAATAGTCAGTGCAACATCATTAAATTTTTATCAGTGGCAATAACCTCAAAAGGCTGGAGAACAGAAATCCCTTCAAAGGACAATTTAAAAATCAGGACATTGGTAGAACTAAAGGTAAAGACAAAGTTCACTTGTGCAACATGCTTATCTCTTACAGCTGATTCCCAAACTCAGATTCACACCTATCGAACCTTCTATGTCGCAATTATTTATTTATTTATTTGGATTGGTAAGTTACACACACACCCAATGGGTCTTTGAACACAATACCCCACCCTCCACCTAGAACTACTAAAGGGAGGAGGTGCCAGTTGAGCTAGAGCTCATTGGCATTAATGCAATTATGCATATAATGTTGTTCAAGTCTTTTATTGTACATAGAATAATTCATAACAAGAACACAGAATTCCTATCAAAGAGTTGATTTACACAAAATGTGTATGTGTTTTCATCTCAACCAAATTTCAGGGGAAAAAGAAGAAAATGCTGCTATGATAATGAAAAATCGGCAAAGAAAGCTAGCAGCAACATACATCTAGAAACAAACATTTTGCGATGCAGCCATTATCTAACCATGCATGAGAGTATAAAAACTTTTCAAAGTTACATGATTAAGTCAAAATAACATTCCAATCAATCGAAATTGCATGTGACATCTCAAGAACAAATAAATCAAAGATAGGAAAAAAAAAGGGGGGGTACATGAAGAGAGGTAATTAAGAATTGTTAGAGTTGTGTTAGTATTCAATCCCTCATTAGAATGTAAGTGAAGGAACACCAAAGTAAAGCAATAAAACTAGGAAAACGCTAAACCTACTACAAAATGATGCAGCAATGAATATGATTGTCTGATTTTAGTGACATATCCGAGGCTCTGTTTGTTTTGGCATTAACATTTTCTGAAAAATTAATCATTTTTCCAAAAAGCTTTTTCTAGAAAACTATCTCAATTTCCTATGTTTGGTAGCGACCTTAAAACGAGTTGGAAAACTATCTCTGGACTTCCCACTTATCAAAAAAAAAACTATCTCTGGACTTCCCTTATATAATGTTATTTTCCTTATTTAGCTTCACTTGAGACAAAGTTGTTTTCCCAAAAATTTTAGCCGGCGAAGCTAAATAAGGAAAGTTACGAGCTTCTGATTTTTATTTTTAATTTTAATACTACCAAACACAGAAAAATGTGAAAAACTATCTTCTAGTAAGCCTCGTAAAAATGAGAAGAAAGAAAGAAAGAAACAAGGTTACCTTGGTACCAAAGGGGCCAACTGGATAATTGATTTCAAGAACGTTCCTCCCCTAATTAAATAAATAAAATTAGTTATAGAAATGGAAATCTCGTAAAAATTTATATTTAAAAATAAATAATAAACAAAAAATGAAAAACCTGAAGGGCAGCCTCAAGTTCCTCGCGCTCATGTCCAGTAGCAATGGGCATTACATCTTCGACCTTCTTCAAAGTATTACCTTACAATGATTTCAATTATAATATTATTATTATTATTATTATTTTTTCTAGATACCAGACAACATAAAAATAAATATTTAAAAAAAAAAAAAAAAAAAAAAAAAGAGGAGATACCGGAAAGAGGGGCAGAGAAAAGAGTATGAGAGTGAGGCGGCGTTGTTGCAGAAGAAGTGGTGGTAAGCGATCGGACGATAGTGAGGGAAGGAGCGGATGATGGCGGTGATAGCTTTCGCAGGAGGAGCTGAGGTGTTGTTGACGACGATGACACCGCTCGCTTCCACATTTTGTTTGATAATACTAATAGTATTAGACTTATTAACTCTCAACTCTCAAGCCAAGCAGCGTGATTGATCATTTCATCCATTGTCTTCTCTTTTTGGGCGTTTTATATGTACTAGCCATGTACGCGTGTATTCCTACTTCAATTCTTTTCTCTTTTTTCTTTTTTCTATTTTTCTTTTATTTTTATTCTCAAAAATGTATATATATATATATTTTTTCCTTTTGTTTTCTTCTTCTTCTTTTTTGTTTTTGTAATTTTTAATCTTTTCTCTCAATCAACTTTTTAACCTTAACTATTGTTAGGGGCATTTTTGGCACAACCAGTCAAGTGAACCCAAGGCCCATAGGCTTCATTTGGTAGCAAAACAATGGCCCAATCACACGCACAAAATAATAACATGAAGGCCTTAAAAGGCAAAAATGGAAGTGATAAATTAACCCAAACAGCAAGCCCAATTCCTTTTAGCATAAGGAGATAGGGGTGGGACGGATTAGGTTTAGCAGTGTAGGCCAAAATTTTAACCAACTTGCTAATGGCAAGTTGGTAAATTCTAATAAGCTACTGACCCACTGATCTCTAAATCCGGCGAATCCGTTAAAAATCTTAGCAATTTCGACTCGGTAGATTAAATGGGTTGAAAAATTCAGTTGATTATATGAAATTATTTCAAATAAGTTGAATAATTGTTTACTCCCTTCAATAAAAAAAGAAAAATAAAAAATTACATCTTTAATTAATAATAATTATAAATATGACATTATTTTTAATTATAATAACTTAAATTTTATCACACTGAAAAGAAAAACATCTTAGAAGCTAAAATTAAAATCTTAGAGAGAACAACTGAATTTTATCAAGAAAGAGAAATGTGAAAAATGAAAAAATGAAAGGGAAAAGAAAGAGATGAGATAAATAAAATGGGTGGATAAATGAGGTAGAGTTTTTTTTTTTTTTTTTTTTTTTTTGAGGAACAAATGAGGTAGAGTTTTGCAATATGAATGGTATATAAATATAATATAATACTAGTCGCTAACCCGTGCGATGCACGGGATAGTTAAATAAAAGGACAATTAACCAACATCACGTTAAGGTAAAAAAATTAGTGAGAGACTGATTTGCCCACCAAGAATTTAAAAGAAAAAAAGATTGATATAATAAAATCTAAGAAATTTAGAAATAGAAAATTGGGTTAACAATATGCATATTATAGACATTTTGCTAGTTAGCGTTTAAAAAAAATGGATCTGTCATAATTAAATAAAATACAATGGGAATAAATATTTAACTTCTATGCTTTTCATTAGTTTAGAAGTGTTGTCTAGCGTAGAATGTTATTGGGTTGTAAGAAAGATTTTTATAAAATAAATTCTAAACATAACAAAACAATAAGATAGAATGAAAATTTCAGGCACATATGAAAGTAAATAAAAAAGACAAAACCTACGTTTTTTTTTTTTTTTTTTTAGTTGAGTCTCTCTCCTTCTTATTTTTTTAATTTTAAAGTGAAGTTAAGTTTAGGGTTTTGAGATGGTAATTGCTAAGGTTTTAAGGAGAGAAGAGAGAGTCCTACCAGGAGTCTAAATAATATAAACAATTCAAAACATGGAACATTATCAAATTTATAACACCTAATTCCATTATCTTTTACGTTGAATCCAAACAAATAATTAATTGAAATTAATCCAAACAAATAATTAATCAACCAAAAATCAAAGCTTTAATAAAAAAACAAAAAATCACATGAACCCAAATAAAAATTCTCAATAAAGTAAGAACATATAAAAATTTACCACACCTAGGGCTGGAAGATATAGGTTGCAGTTTTGATTTTTCTCCAAAAAATAGAGATGCTTCATCTGCCATATACAATATAAAATAATTATTAGAATTTCAACCCAAAAACCAAACCCATAAAAACACTATCAAAATATAGAGATTAACTCAAATACTTATAAGAAAATCAATTCTAAACATAATAAAACAATAAGATAAAATGAAAATTTCAGGCACATATAAAAGCAAATAAAAAAAGACAAAAATTATTTTTTTATTTATTTATTTTTTTACGTGAGTCTCTCTCCTTCTTCTTTTTTAATCTTAAAGTGAAGTTGAGTTTAGAGTTTTGATATGGTAATTGCTAGGGTTTTAAGGAGAGAAGAGATTTTGGTATTTTTATGCAAAAAATGTTATTTTAGGTCTAGGTGATTTATTTCCTTGTTTTTAGGCTCTTTTAATGTTTTTTTAGGTCAAATTTGGTACCTATTATGGTTAGGTATTAATTAGGGCTTATTTTAGAATATATTTTCTTGTCCATTAAGTTTTATGGAGCCCTTAAATAGGCCTCCAAATTTGTATACGTTTTTTAATATTATTGTTATAAGATATAAAACCTAAAATAAAAAGAATCAAAAATAAAAATAAAAAGAAAATAGTGATGATGTGGAAAATTGTGAGAGCTTCAAAAGCTTCGGTTTTATATATATATATATAGATTAGATATAATATAAGTAGGCAGGTTAGGTTTTGGCAAGTGAAAAATCACATGTGGAAAAAAGGTCTTAGAAATACATATAAAAGTCAATTTGCGCAACATTTTTTACAACTACTCACATAAAATATTTTGATTAAAAAATAAATATATAAAAAAAAAAGATAAATCAATAGTGCGTCCGTGTTAAAATAGCCGTATTCTAATTACGATTTATTATCTAAGCAAATTGTAAAAATATGTTATGAACAATTTCAGACAACAACCACATTATTACAACAAAAAAAATAAATATAAAAAATCACTGCAATAACATTAAAGCCGTTGCAACAATTAAATAATCGATGCAATGTGTTGCAATAAAATATGAGAAAATAAATTTGTGCATAAAAAAAAATCATTGCAATAAACTCAAATTATTTTAATAACAACTTTGATGCAACGATTTATATGTTGTTGGAATACATGATTAACTGCAATAGATATCTTGTGGCAATAAGCTATTTCTCCACTGCACTAACTCGAGCTCACCCTTTTTCCTTCCTCCATGTCAAATTTCATTCCGATTAACCTAAAGTCTCCAAGCAATTGACACTGCAAGAGCTATCTTGTCCTCTTTGAATTTCTCCACCATCATTATATGCCATAAGAGATCATGGAAACCATTAAATTAAGTAGACCAGGACCAACCAAAGATTCCAAAACAATCCCATATTTTTCAAGCTCTAGAACAAGACCAGAAAAGATGGCTCAAAGATTCACTGCTAGTTCTGCACTCCTCACATAAATCATCACTAAGCACATGTTGATGCACAAGATTTTCTTTAGTAGGTAGAATATCTCGGCAAGCCCTCCAAGCAAAGTGTCTAGCTTTATGAGGAATATGTAATTTTCATAACAGTTTCTAGAATTAAAGAAGTTGCCTAAGATGTGCATAAAATATATACAATAAAGTACTCTCATATTTGCATTTTAGCCTTATTTTTATCCTATCATCTGACATGGACCCAATCAATGAGATAGAGGAGAACTCCAATACATACTTATATGCACTTCGGACAGAGAAGAAACCATTCTGAGTTCCAGACCACATCAACTTATCAGATGGCCACCTACCACTCAATGGGATACTTCTAATTGTATCAACTTCAAAAGGTAGAAAAAGATTCTCCAGTACTTCTAACTTCCAACAGCAATTATCAAAATCAATAAGGTCAGCAGCCCGTAACTCTGGATCAGAACCAACTCTTGGGGACACCACTTTAAAAATAATTATTTTATACATTTTCTTTTATACTAAATAGATGCTAATTTGAATTTTTGTTCAAATTTTGCCCCCCCGCCCCCCCACACACCTTGGAGTACTGCGGTTATGATACTTGTGAAGTCACCCAATCCATCTAAAGCCATTATAACGTTAGCTGAAATCTCATCTACTCTCATCTGCTTGTATGAGTTTCCAATCATGGGAGTCAAACCATGATTGAAAACCATGATCCACTATTGGTATTTGCTAAACGAAAGGTGGCAATTGATCATTGACTAATTTGGTCACTTTTTCAAGGTTCATTGCCAGCATGTCTTTCATAATGGTACGCATTTTAGTTTCATTCAATAATATAAAATAAAACAATTATTACAATAACTTGATACCAATTACTTTTATAATTTATTATAACGAAAATCTTGAATTTACAATCTATTGCAACGAAGATATTATTGTATGATTGCAACAACCTCCGATATCAATTATATAGCAATCTATTGCAATGGCAAATATGAAATGTTGGAGCATTTTAATATTATTTAATTAATATGAATAAATATGACAATGTAAATATAAGACGAAACTACAATATTGGTCCCTCAAGTTTACCTTATATGCACAATTGGTTCCTTAAGTTTGAAGCATGCGCAATTGGTCCCACAAGTTTTTAAAATGAGCAATATAAGTTCTTTTACTAACTACCATTAACAGTGTTACTTATGTGGCTAATAGAACAATGACTTAGTATTTTGTTTTAATGATGTGGCATATTTTTAATAAAAAAATTACAAACTAAAATTACAAGTGAGAAACATTATTTACCAAATTAAAAAACTATTTTCTACCAATTGTAAACACCCAGCCACGGAGATGAGGAAATTGAAGGAGGATCTTGACTGTCGGATCCACGATCAAAAACTCGCCGTCGATATCCATAAAATCCCTGACCAGGGAAAAATACAGCGATAATTACCACTACCCCTACTGTATGGCCAAGTCTTCGCGATCATCTTCGTCTTCGTCTTCGAAGGCTTTGGTTGACTCAAAGTGTTTCAGGCTGTATTTCAAGGGCTTGGTGAGCGAAGAAAGGGTTAGGGGCATAATGGTAAATGTGGCTGGTGCTGGGGTTGCCATTTGCGATTCTTGGGATAATCTGATCTTAAAGGCAAGGAAGAATGTGGAAGCTATGGTGAACGGTGTGGTGATGAGTGGAGAAGTTGTTGTGCAAAGCTCTCATTGAAGCTCTCATTAAAACTCTGACCTTGGATTTGAAAAGCATCACCTTTTTCTGTGACGATTACAATTGGTGAGTGGAGGAGTGCGTGAAGAGCTTGCGTGTAAATTTAGTTTGTAATTTTTTAATTAAAAATATACCACATCATTAAAACAAAATGCCAAGTCGTTATTCTGTTAGCCACATAAGTAACACTATTAATGGCAGTTAGTAAAAGGACTTATATTGCTCATTTTAAAAACTTGAGAAACCAATTGTGCACGCTTCAAACTTGAGGGACCAATTGCACACACAGGGTAAACTTGAGGAACCAATATTGTAGTTTCGCCTAAATATAAAGATGTGGGAGTTAATATGGAAGATAAAGAGTTCATGGAATGTTTAATCCACATTGAAAAGGGGAGAGACTCCTTTATTCTTTTTTATTGTGGTGATTAAGGTGCTGATATGTATTGGAGCAAATATTAAGCTAGATACATTTATAATATTTTCCATATCCATTGGTGAGTAAATGGCCTTTTTATTATGGAAAATGAAGAGTCATTCACCCACTTAATGGATTAGCTGTTGGGCCTATTTATTTCTTTAGAAACTCCTTATCTCATCCATTTAATTGTGTAACTCCTGTTTATTAGATTTATGTCTAGCAATTAATCTTGTAACAACCACTACATCAGAATTATGGACCTAATTAATCAGTTTAATTTGGGTAATAATTTCGTGAGACCCATTGAGCCTATAAATAGACTCATTCATACACAATACAAGTAACAGCATTACACAACAAAAAATCCAGCAATTACAAGTATTCTTATACACTAAAAAATAGAGAGGTTCTTGGCAAGGAAGGATATTCTTTCTTGTGGAGTTTTGGGCTTTAACACTTTGTGCAGAGGTCGTTCTAGCCATACAACATTTGTTAGACTGTTGTATCCTGGGGGAGACAACTTAGAGAAGGTCTGCACCGGTTACAAAATTTAATCTCCTTAAAGAGAGCGAGTGCCGCACCTCAATCTAAATAGTGTTGTGTATTTTTTATCTCAAATTAATAATATTCAAAAGTATTATTCAGTTTCTCTTTGTGTTTCTTCCATTATTATTGTATTTACACCAACATGAAACAATAATTTAGATATAAAGCAGTAACTTGATCCGAATTATTTTTGTCAATTATTTGTAATCTATTGCAATAAGAGTCATGAAGAAATAGCCTATTGTTATAAGATATCTATTACAGTAAATCATGTATTTCAACAACATATAGATTAGGGGTGTGCATGGTTTGGTCGGTGTGGTTATTGGGAAAATTTGCAATAGCATCGCAGGGATCGGTTAGCACTTCTCCATCTCCGATCATCATTGCCAAAGGTTGGTTCTCCGATCTCCATCAATATGGTTTTTGGGCATCAGGTTGGTTGAGTTGGTCGGTTTTTCTGATGCACATACTCACATATTAAAACCCATATGTTCACTGCCACAAATTGAAACCCACATACCCACAAATCGAAACCCACATGTTCACAACCATAGATTGAAACTCACATCCAGAAATCTTAGAGAGAAAATCAAAAGTTCAAAAAGAGCTAGCTAGTACATTCATAAAAAGAGTTGATTCAAGGAGATTGGAGGAGGCAACCAGATTTCAACAAAGAGATGGCAATAAGCGGCGGCTAGGGTTAGGGTTTGTGTGTGTGTGTGACGCATCAGAGAGTTTGCCATGAGAGAGAGAGAGAGTTTGGTCCACACACCAAGTCAATTACTATATTTAAGGTTTCTCAACAAAAAAAAAAATTACTATATTTAGGAACTAATGACCCCAAAGGCCAAAGCCCAACCCAAATCAAGTGAGAAAAAATGTGCAATTTGATTTCAATGGTCAAGCCCAAGCCTAACCCAAATTAAGTAGAGAAAACTAAGTTATAATTAATAAATAAATAAATAATAAAAAAACCCAAACCATCCCATAAATATCAAAACCCAAGCCTCAGTCCACATCCCTCCCTCATATTCCTTTCTTATCTCGCCGTCAGCTCTATTACAAAACTCTCTATGCATGTTTTTCTAACTCTCTCTTTCTATCGGTGTGGTTCAGTTAGCATCGGAATACACTATCCAGCTTCGATAAGGATACCACACCGGCATCAAAATCATCTATCTTCTCTGATTGCCAACTTCGGTTCAATTGGTTAACTTTTGGGGCAATGCGGTTCAATCGGTATCGGGGCAAAGGATCGGTGCAATTCGGTGCTTGCACACCCCTACTCTTGACTAGATTCGTGGTTATTCTTTTTTATTTATTAAAATTTTCCTTTAAAACAAATTAGAATCCACAAGTTGTCTGGCTGTCCCACTAAATCATAATTAGACATTTAAAATAGTGCTACTGCAAGATGAACATTAAACAGAGTTGGTGAAACAAAACTGAGAGAGAGACGCCAAAGTTTGAGGCATACTGAACTGTGTGGTAGCATTGACTCATCGTTGCATGATTTGGGCTAGGTGAAGCGTCGCAGCGGTGATGCCTTTGGAAGAATGGCTAGGTGATGCTTCGCAGTGGGATTTTTTTTTTTTTTTTTTTTTTCAATACATCTATCATCTAGGTTGATAAAATGGTTTTTTTTTTCTTGGGCCAAATCTTAATTTTTATACATCTATACATAGTATATAAATTTTTTTCACAGTGGGGGGGGGGGGGAGGGATGGCACCCCTTGGTTCAATAATAGCTTCATCCCTAGTTTGTGATTTATATCAAGAAACGCACCTACAAGTGAATGTGACAATTGCTAGGAAAAATGGATATCATGTTGGTAGATGATGGTATTGGTCAAACAATCATTTTAGGTAATAGAAGTCACGCCAAAGGTTGGAGGACATATTATTCATCTATAATTGGTAATTAACAAGTGTCAGCACCTATTTTATTCTTTTAATTCAATTTATCTCTAAAATATTTAGCTATATAATGACTTATATGTTAACATTTCCTTTTGTTATGTGCAGTTGTTGAAGGTTGTGGTGGGCCTTTTTGTGTTTTGGACTGGATTGCTCTTACTGTACTACGACTCGTGATTTTGGGGTAGGAGAGTTGGGACTGGCCTAACTGAAACACACTTTAAACCAGCTCGTGCACAAGTTTGGCCCTTTTTGTGCTGACACATCCTAGCAGGAATCTTGAACATCTCACGTACTTACGGCAGGAAAGAATGTTGCAAATGTTATAGCAGGAAACACAATGCAGCAGGATAACTAAAGCATCTTCTACTAATAACAATAATACATGAGTAGCTCCACAGAGGAAGAAATCACAATATGATTACGAGAAACAAGGTCACGGCAAAGAAAAAATCGATAGCAAGATGCCCTATTAAAATTGATAGGCATCCATGTTCACATATAATAGTTGATTTTTCGAACAATTTAAGGTATTCAATATATTTAGATGCTCCCATGTAAGGGACAACTGTCAACAGTGCCAAAAAATATGAGATTTTAATGCATTTTTGTTAAAATAAAGGCATAGCTTTAATTGATACAAGAGAACAAAATTTACTGTTGAACAATACCAAAAAGATATCACTCGGTTCCATCAATTTTATACGTAAATAAAATATTTTTGATTATAATTTATGGATCCAATTTTGAAAGGACGGTACATTCACAAAGTAAATGTGTGCAAATGTTCAAAAATCATCTTATAGGCTCCATAGCACGGTTTCTCATATTTAAGATTTAACACACAGGTACATAGGGAAAAACAAGTAAACAAGGAGCTAGTAGGAATACAAAAAACAAAAACCAATGAGTAAATAAAACTAATAACAAATCAAAGTGACAGAATTCTCCTTCAAACTGTATAAACAAAAATTCTGATAACAATTCAAATAACAATCAACATATACTTTTAATCTCAACTAATTAATAATCATCTGACCTATTTAGATAAATTAATAGATCAATAAAGTACAGATAATCTGAATTGCAACTTAATAGGTTTGAAGATAGTCCTCCAAACTGTTCAGAGTAAACCCTTGTCCTACACATAGAGTAAGATCAATAATATAACTTAAATTTTATCACACTGAAAAGAAAAACATCTTAGAAGCTAAAATTAAACCTACACATAGAGTAATATCAATAATAAAATCTTAGAGAGAACAACTGAATTTTATCAAGAAAGAGAAATGTGAAAATGAAAAAATAGAAGGGAAAAGAAAGAGATGAGATAAATAAAATGGGTGGATAAATGAGGTAGAGTAGTTTTTTTTTTTTTTTTTTTTTTGAGGAACAAATGAGGTAGAGTTTTGCAATATGAATAGTATATAAATATAATATAATATTAGATATAATATAAGCAGGTGGGTTAGGTTTTGGCAGGTTAAAAATCACAAGTGGGAAAAGGTCTTATAAATACATATAAAAGTCAATCTGCGCAACATTTTTTACAACTACTCACATAAAATATTTTGATTAAAAAATAAATATAAAAAAAAAAAAGATAAATCAATAGTGCATCCGTGTTAAAATAGCCGTATTCTAATTACGATTTATTATCTAAGCAAATTGTAAAAATATGTTATGAACAATTTCAGACAACAACCACATTTTTACAACAAAAAAAAAAAATAAAAAATCACTGCAATAACATTAGAGTTGTTGCAAAAAGATGTTGCAACAATTAAATAGTCGATGCAATGTGTTGCAATAAAATATGAGAAAACAAATTTGTGCATAAAAAAACAAATCATTGCAATAAACTCAAATTATTTTAATAACAACTTTGATGCAACGATCTATATGTTGTTGGAATACATGATTTACTGCAATAGATATCTTGTGGCAATAGGCTATTTCTCCACTGCACTAACTCGAGCTCACCCTTTTTCCTTACTCCATGTCAAATTTCATTCCGATTAACCTAAAGACTCCAAGCAATAGACACCGCAAGAGCTATCTTGTCCTCTTTGAATTTTTCTACCATCATCATATGCCATAAGAGATCATGGAAACCACTAAATTAAGTAGACCAGGACCAACCAAAGATTCCAAAGCAATCCCATATTTTTCGAGCTCTAGAACAAGACCAGAAAAGAGGCTCAAAGATTCAATGCTAGTTCTGCACTCCTCACATAAATCATCACTAAGCACATGTCGACACACAAGATTTTCTTTAGTAGGTAGAATATCCCAGCAAGCCCTCCAAGCAAAGTGTCTAGCTTTATGAGGAATATGTAATTTTCATAACAGTTTCTAGAATTAAAGTAGTTGCCTGTGATGTGCATAAAATATATACAATAAAGTATTCTCATTTTTGCATTTTAGCCTTATTTTTAGCCTATCATCTGACATGGACCCAATCAATGAGATAGAGGAGAACTCCAATACATACTTAAATGCACTTCGGACAGAGAAGAAACCATTCTGAGTTCCAGACCACATCAACTTATCAGATGGCCAACTACCACTCAATGGGATACTTCCAATTGTATCAACTTCTAAAGGTAGAAAAAGATTCTCCAGTGCTTTTAACTTCCAATAGCAATTATCAAAATCAATAAGGTCAGTAGCCTATAACTCTGGATCAGAACCAACTCTTGGGGACACCACTTTAAAAATAATTATTTTATACATTTTCTGTTGTACTAAATAGATGCTAATTTGAATTTTTGTTCAAATTCCACCCCCCCCCCCCCCCGGAGTACTGCGGTTATGATGCTTGTGAAGTCACCCAATCCATCTAAAGTCATTATAACGTTAGCTGAAATCTCATCTGCTCTCATTTGCTTGTATGAGTTTCCAATCATGGGAGTCAAACCATGATTGAAAACCATGATCCACTATTGGTATTTGCTAAACGAAAGGCGGCAATTGATCAATGACTAATTTGGTCACTTTTTCAAGGTTCATTGCCAGCATTTCTTTCATATGGTACACATTTTAGTTTCATTCAATAATATAAAATAAAACAATTATTACAATAACTTGATACCAATTACTTTTACAATTTATTATAACAAAAATCTTGAATTTACAATCTATTGCAACGAAGATATTATTGTATGATTGCAACAACCTTTGATATCAATTATATAGCAATCTATTGCAATGACAAATATGAAATGTTGGACCATTTTAATATTATTTAATTAATATGAATAAATATGACAATGCAAATATAAGGTGAAACTACAATATTGGTCCCTCACGTTTACCCTATATGCGCAATTGGTCCCTTAAGTTTGAAGCGTGTGCAATTGGTCCCTCAAGTTTTTAAAAGCAATATAAGTCCTTTTACTAACTGCCATTAACGGTGTTACTTATGTGGCTAATACAACAATGACTTAGCATTTTGTTTTAATGATGTGGCATATTTTTAATAAAAAAATTACAAACTAAAATTACAAGTGAGAAACATTATTTACCAAATTAAAAAACTATTTTCTACCAATTGTAAACACTCAGCCACGGAGATGAGGAAATTGAAGGAGGATCTCGACCGTTGGATCCACGATCAAAAACTCGCCGTCGATATCCACAACATCCCAGACCAACAATGGGAAAAATATGGCGACAATTACCACTGCCCCTACCGTACGGCCAAGTCTTCGCCATCGTCTTCGTCTTCGTCTTCGAAGGCTTTGGTTGACTTGGAGTGTTTCAGGTTGTATTTCAAGGGCTTGGTGAGCGAAGAGAGGGTTAGGGGCATAATGGTAAATGTGGTTGGTGCTGGGGTTGCCATTTGCAATTCTTGGGATAATCTGATCTTAGAGGCGAGGAAGAATGTGGAAGCTATGGTGAATGGTGTGGTGGTGAGTGGAGAAGTTGTTGTGCTTCAATCTCTCATTGAAGCTCTCAATAAAGCTCTAACCTTGGATTTGAAAAGCGTCACCTTTTTCTGTGATGATTACAATTGGTGAGTGGAGGAGTGCGTGAAGAGCTTGCGTGTAATTTTAGTTTGTAATTTTTTAATTAAAAATATACCACATCATTAAAACAAAATGCCAAGTCATTGTTCTATTAGCCACATAAGTAACACTATTAATGGCAGTTAGTAAAAGGACTTATATTGCTCATTTTAAAAACTTGAGAGACCAATTGCGCACGCTTCAAACTTGAGGGACCAACTGCACACATAAGGTAAACTTGAGGAACCAATATTGTAGTTTCACCTAAATATAAAGATGTGGGAGTTAATATGAAAGATAAAGAGTTAGTGGAATGTTTAATCCACATTGAAAAGGGGAGAGACTCTTTTATTCTTTTTAATTGTGGGGATTAAGGGGCTGATATGTATTGGAGAAAATATTAAGCTAGATACATTTATAATAATTTCCATATCCATTGGTGAATAAATGGCCTTTTTATTATGAAAAATGAAGAGTCATTCACCTACTTAATGGATTAGCTGTTGGGCCTATTTATTTCTTCAGAAACTCCTTATCTCATCCATTTAATTGTGTAACTCCTGTCTATTAGATTTATGTCTAGCAATTAATCTTGTAACAACCACTACATCAGAATTATGGACATAATTAATCAATTTAATTTGGGTAATAATTTCATGAAACCCATTGAGCCTATAAATAGACTCATTCATACCCAATACAAGTAGCAGCGTTACACAACAAAAAATCCAGCAATTACAAGTATTCTTATACACTAAAAAATAGAGAGGTTCTTAGCAAGGAAGGATATTCTTTCTTGTGGAGTTTTGGGCTTTAACATTTTGTGAAGAGGTTGTTCTAGCCATACGACATTTGTTAGACTTTTGTATCATGGGGGAGACAAGTTAGAGAAGGTCTACACCAGTTACAAAATTTAGCCAATTAAGGGCTTGAATCTCTTTAAAGAGAACAAGTGTCGCACCTTAATCCAAATAGTGTTATGTATTTTTTATCTCAAATTAATAATATTCAAAAGTATTATTCAGTTTTTCTTTGTGTTTCTTCCATTATTATTGTATTTACACCAACATGAAACAATAATTTAGATATCAAAGTAGTAACTTGATCCGAATTATTTTCATCAATTATTTGCAATCTATTGCAATAAGAGTCATGAAGAAATAGCCTATTGCTACAAGATATCTATTACAGTAAATCATGTATTTCAACAACATATAGATTAGGGGTGTGCATGGTTTGGTCGGTGTGGTTATTGGGAAAATTTGCAACAGCATCGCAGGGATCGGTTAGCACTTCTCCATCTCCTATCATCATTGCCAAAGGTTGGTTCTCCGATCTCCATCGATACGGTTTTTGGGCATCAAGTTGTCTGAGTTGGTCTCGGTTTTTCTAACTCACATATTCACAGATTAAAACCCACATGTTCACTGCCACAAATTGAAACCCACATTCCCACAAATCAAAACCCGTATGTTCACAACCATAGATTGAAACTCACATCCAGAAATCTTAGAGAGAAAATCAAAAGTTCAAAAAGAGCTAGCTAATACATTCACAAAAAGAGTTGATTCAAGGAGATTGGAGGAGGCAATCAGATTTCAACAAAGAGATGGCAATAGGCGACGGCTAGGGTTAGGGTTTATGTGTGTGTGTGTGTGTGAGAGAGAGAGAGAGAGAGAGAGAGAGAGAGAGAAAGAGAGAGAGAGACGCATCAGAGAGTTTGCTATGAGGGAGAGAGAGAGTTTGGTCCGCACACCAAGTCAATTACTATATTTAAGAACTAATGACCTTAAGGGCCAAATCCCAACCTAAATCAAGTGAGAAAAAATGTGCAATTTGATTTCAACAGTCAAGCCCAAGCCTAACCCAAATTAAGTAGAGAAAACTAAGTTTATAATACAAAAAAAAAAAAAAAAAAAAACCCAAACCATCCCATAAATATCAAAACCCTAGCCTCAGTCCACATCCCTCCCTCATATTCCTTTCTTATCCCGCCGTTAGCTTTGTTACAAAACTCTCTATACATGTTTTTCTAACTCTCTCTCTCTATCGGTGTGGTTCGGTTAGCATCGGAATACACCATCCAGCTCTGATAGGGATACCACACCGGCATCAAAATCATCTATCTTCTCCGATCGCCGACTTCGGTTCAATCGGTTAACTTTAGGAGCACTGCGATTCAATCAATATCAGGGCAAAGGATAGATGAAATTCGGTGCTTGCACACCCTTACTCTTGACTAGATTCGTGGTTATTCTTTTTTATTTATTAAAATTTTTCTTAAAAAAAAAAAAATTTAGAATCCACAAGTTGTCTGGCTGTCCCACTAAATCATAATTAGAAATTTAAATAGTGCTACTGCAAGATGAACATTAAACAAAGTTGGTGAAACAAAGCTGAGAGAGAGACGCCAAAGTTTGAGGCATACTGAACTGTGCGGTAGCATTGACTCATCGCTGCATGATTTGGGCTAGGTGAAGCGTCGCAGCGATGATGCCTTTGGAAGAATGGCTAGGTGATGCTTCATAGTGGTTTTTTTTTTTTTTTTTTCCTTTGAAATCAATACATCTATCATCTAGGTTGATAAAATGGTTTTTTTTTCTTGGCCCAAATCTTAATTTTTATACATCTATACATAATATATAAATTTTTTTTCACAATTTGGGGGGGGGGGGGGGTGGGGGGGAGGGGATGGCACCCCTTGGTTCAATAATAGCTTCATCCCTAGTTTGTGATTTATATCAAGAAACGCACCTACAAGTGAATGTGACAATTGCTAGGAAAAATGGATATCATGTTGGTAGATGATGGTATTGGTCAAAAAATCATTTCAGGTAATAGAAGTCACGCCAAAGGTTGGAGGACATATTATTCATCTATAATTGGTAATTAACAAGTGTCAGCACCTATTTTATTCTTTTAATTCAATTTATCTCTAAAATATTTACTATATAATGACTTATATATTAACATTTCCTTTTGTTATGTGCAGTTGTTGAAGGTTGTGGTGGGCCTTTTTGTGTTTTGGACTAGATTGCTCCTACTGTACTACGGCCCGTGATTTTGGGGTTGGAAAGTTGGGACTGGCCTAACTGAAACACACCTTAAGCCAGTTTGTGCACAAGTTTGGCCCTTTTTGTGCTGACGCATCCTAGCAGGAATCTTGAATGTATCACCTACTTACGGCAGGAAAGACTGTTGCAAATGTTATATCAGGAAGCACAATGCAGCAGGATAACTAAAACATCTTCTACTAATCACAATAATACATGAGGAGCTCCACAGAGGAAGAAATCACAATATGATTACGAGAAACAAGGTCACGGCAAAGAAAATATTAATAGCAAGATGCCAAGGTAGTCATTAATCAACCAAAACAAGAGAAAAGAAGATTAGTCTGCTAAAAGAATGGGCTTGGCTTTTTAGCGGATTCAAGTCCAAAAAAGGGAACCAATCTCCAACGTAGGTAACCTCAGAGGGTGCTCCTGCCGTGGAAGTTACGCACTTTGGAAAAAAGACCTAGATGGCTTAATCTTGGATTCTTGATTCATTAGAGAGTGGGCTATTGAGAGGGAGAGAAGTGGGTAGCCTATTTATGCATGTTTTTGCTCCTATCACTCATATTTTTTCATTACTTTTGGTTTTATGTATTCTTTCTTTCTTTCTTCGTTTGCTCTATTTTCTTTTCTTTCTTTCTTTCTTTCTTCGTTTGCTCTATTTTCTTTTCTTTCTTTCTTTTTTTTTTCTATATCTCTTGTTTGCTTTTTTTTCTCTTCCTCCTCCTCCCACTATGCACATTTATGGCCTTTTATACTGTCTGCCGTGATAAGATTTTCCATTTTTACCCTTTAATCGCTTTTGGCCTGTTGTGGGTATCTGTCCAGGATTGTCCACTAGTCTGTCGGCTGCCCAGCCACCACCACTATACTGTGTTGGCTGTGCCACGCCTCTTCCCTATACAAAAGTGGTTTTGTATTGTTTCTTACCCCCCTTGACCCTCCCATCCAGATAAGGGTTAAACCTCTCCCTTAACAACCTCACTAGTTTGTCGGCTGCCCAGCCCATCACCATTATACTGTGTTGGCTGTGCCACGCCTCATCCCTATACAAAAGTGGTTTTGTATTGTCTCTTACCCCCCTTAACACTCCCATCCGAATAAGGGTTAAACCTCTCCTTTACCAACCTCTATAACATGCATCTAGTGATTCTAGCTCATGTTTACCTCTTTTGGGTGAAATGTCATTCCAGCAGGATTATCCCAAAAGAGCTTGAACGGGAACCCCAAAATAGGCTCCCCTTTCTCCCCACCGCCAAACCACACCCTATCATACCTCTGACCCGTGGCTCACCTCTCTTGTATTGGCTGGGCATAGGTAGGTGGTGCCTAAGCCTTGTGTGCATGCTCCACTTTTGTTTGAGTCCATTGCTTTTCTAGTTCTCATGCATTTGCCATTGCCTCCAAGTTTGTCTAATTCTGCTGCACGTTCTGGTATTTTTTTAACTCTTGCGGCATGAATGATGCATGGGCCTTTAGGCTTTCGTTCTCTACATCCCATCTCTTCTTCAGGTTGGGCATTGCTTGGGTATGGGCTTTCTCTTCTTTAACTTGGCTCATGTCCCTTTTTATCCTGCATTCGTGGGTTGATTAGTGTTCCTGCCATGCCACTGCACTGCTTCTACTATGATATCACTTATCTTTTTGCCTTGTTGTTACCTCTGGGATTAGGGTTGAAGCACCTGCCATGTCAATTTCTTACATTATTCTTTCTTTTGGTATTTATTGCCCAGCATTCCTACTGGGTCAATCCATTCCGTACCTTGGGCTTCCTCAGCCCATTTCATTCTTTGGGCGTCCTCGGCCCATTTCATCCTTCCCTACCTCTTTCACTCCTATGTGTTTTTGCTAAATCCTTTTGGCTTCACTGGCCTAATTACCACATCCTTACCTTTAGGCTTATTGACCTTTGAGCTAACCCCATTTACAAATTCCTTCCTTTGGCCTTCCCCGTCCCATTTTTACTTTCTTTCCATCTCTTACAATTCCCATAGACCTACTACTTCATTCTTTTGGGGCTTCCTCAGCCCGTTTGCTTTCTCTTATGCCACTTATTATTTTGGTGGGCCTGTTGACCATTATTCTTGCCATTCTGGCCCATGGTCTTTATTTTACTATTCTCTTTTTCCATCTTTTTCATATTGTTGGATTTCTTTTGCCATTGGGCCCTTTGGTCAAAAATGGGCATCAACAAAGGTCAACAGTTTATCGCGATAAACATTACATTTGAGAACACCACAAGACATGGCCAAAATATGGCACTTCAATCCAACTCTAACCTTTCAATCTACTATTGCTATGGTATTTGGGGTTATCAAGATACTTTATGTCCACATGCTAATCGTGAATTATATTGAGAGTGGAGTAATGCTTGGATCATCAAAATTGGCACAACTTTGTGCCACAACTCGTCACATGATGAGTTATGATTAGCGAAAGTGTGTCAATGGGCCAAACTATGGCACTTCAATCCAACTCTAACCTTTCAGTCTACTATCGCTATGGCATTTGGGGTTATCAGGATACTTTATATCCACATGCTAATCGTCAATTATATTGAGAATGGAGTAATGCTAGGACCACCAAAACTGGCACAATTTTGTGCCACAACTCGCCACATGGCGATTTGTGATGGGTGAAGGTGTGTTAGTGGGCCATGTGAGGACACACTTTCACCAATCACAACTTGCCATGTGGCGAGTTGTAGCATAAAGTTGTGCCAATTTCAGTGGTCCTAACATTACTCATTGAGAGTGCTAGATATGTGGCTCCAAGGCTTTCATATTCGATGATGTAATTGTTGTGTTTCAAAAATCTGATATTATTCCAAGTAGGAGTGTTCGTTAAACCGCACAAACCACAAAAACTGCACCAAAACCGCCCGCAAAATAGCATAACCGCATTGCACTGCAATCCAACTCTAACCTTTCAGTCTACTATTGCTATGATATTTGGGGTTATCAAGATACTTTATGTCCACATGCTAATCGTGAATTATATTGAGAGTGGAGTAATGCTAGGATCATCAAAATTAACACAACTTTGTGCCACAACTCGTCACATGACGAGTTATGATTGGTGAAAGTGTGTCAATGGGCCAAACTATGGCACTTCAATCCAACTCTAACCTTTCAGTCTACTATTGCTATGGCATTTGGGGTTATCAGGATACTTTATATCCACATGCTTATCGTCAATTACATTGAAAGTGAAGTAATGCTAAGACCACCAAAATTGGCACAATTTTGTGCCATAACTCGCCACATGGCGATTTGTGATGGGTGAAGGTGTGTCAGTGAGCCATGTGGGGACACACTTTCACCAATCACAACTTGCCATGTGGCAAGTTGTAGTACAAAGTTATGCCAATTTCGGTGGTCCTAACGTTACTCATTGAGAGTGCCAGATATGTGGCTCCATGGCTTTCATATTCGATGATGTCATTGTTGTGTTTCAAAGATCTGATATTATTCCAAGTAGGAGTGTTTGTTAAACCGCACAAACCACAAAAACTGCACCAAAACTGCCCGCAAAATGACATAACCGCACCGCACTACAAGTAACAGTGCATCGCACCGCAAATAACAATGCACCGCACCGCATGGTGCAGTGCAGTTTGCGGTTTTATAATAAGAAAACCGCACTACACTGCATCCTCTATATATTAATATATTTATTTTTTTAATATTAAATATATTATTAATAGTTTAATAATCCTAATTTTAAAAAAAAAGTTTTTTATTATTAAATATATTATTAATAGTTTAATAACCCTAGTTTTCCAAAAAAAAAAAATGTTTAATAGCTTTAGTAAGTGTTGATTAGGAAAACCAGTCCAAAATAAAAACTAGCTTAATAGTTAAAACTTGGCATAAAACAAAGGGAAAAATCAATTTTGGGCTGGGTAGGAAAAGTCTAAAATTTGAAAAATATACCAGCTTCAAATCATTCAAACTGCATATTAAATATCACACCGCACATATGACAGCAAAAATGAGGTGCAGTGCGGTTATGGTTATGGTTTTGGCTAAACTCTAAATCGCACCGCACTGCACCACACCGCACTACACATGTAACCGCAAAAATGAGGTGCGGTGCAGTTATAGTTTTAGCTAAACTATACTGCAAAGTGCTGTGCTAAAAATTGTCGAAAATCGCACTGCGAACACCCCTAATTCCAAGCCAAGCTCAACAAGGACAATCCAATATGATAACTGCCCAAGGCCGTGAAATTCCAACTGGAACGATAGGCTTCTCATTTTATTGCATCAATAACTTGCATTTATAATATTTAGTTGTAATAACTTATAATTCTTTGTTGCAATATAGGCCATTCTAGCTAGGAGCTATGTTTCGTACTCGTTAACAAGACATAGACACTTTTTTTTTTTTTTTGGAGAAAGAGATATATTAGACACTTGAACAAAGTCTATAGCAAGTTTGGATGTAACTAATTTTTTACTAGTATCAATGATTTCTTCATCTCTTCTACTGCTACATCCTCCCCCTTTTATAGATATTTTGAAAGGTGGGTTGGTTAGGTTGTCTAGCCTCAAATTTAGCATGGGCTTTCACACTCGTTTTATACGTGAATTGTTCTTTAGTCTTTATATTTATTCCAACTAGTCGCAGACCCATGCAATATGCGAGACAGTTACAATTTTTTGTGTTGATATTTTTTTTTTTGGTTTAGTAAAAACTTTGGTGCTTCCTTTCAACCCTACAATAGAGTGATTAACATAAAGTTTTTGCTTCATGCAGCCTTATTTTGTAATATTAACTATTTTGGGTGTTTTTATGAAAATATATATGATCATTCTTGTTAGAGAATGGTGAGGACAATATAATTTATTTATAAAAGAATTTCTACCATGGTATGTTGAATAACTTATACATTACAAGATGAGCTTTATATGTTAATAGGAAAAAGTTTTCATGTACCCAGGAGCATCATTTAAAATTTTATGAGAACCATAGTTATAACAATCTCCTAATTTTAATCTGACTTAAGCTTGTTTACTCATTCTAAGAAGCCAATTAGTGAATCATTGGCTGAAATTATGAAAGATGAGAAAATAAAATGATATGTAATTAAATAAAATTGTGAACTTCAAAAATTTGAGAAATCCATGCTTTCAAATATGCAAATCATCTTATGAATCTGTCTCTCATATCCATTATTTTACGTTCTTCATAATTATATAAAACTTACATGTTCTATAAATAATAAAATAATAATAATAATAAAATTGCAGATCTGGCGAGTCAAAGGACATTCTTGTAAAATTGTGCAATGGGATTTATTCTGGACTATTGGAATTTGGAAACTCTCAATTCAACGCCTATAAAATACCATTAATGATGCATGGAGGCTCCAAGGCCATGTCACGTTGGTAGGAAGAGATTCCTATATTAGTAATTTTACATGGCGATTACTAATATAAATTATAAATAGAAAATTGGAGGTGGGATGGGCTTAAAATAAATTCTTAGAATTTCAGTAGGGCATAATCCAAATTGAATTTAAAATTTGATGCCTAGGTGGACATACTACTCTTACTCAATTATTTTGATGGTAGAGCCAAATTACGACTCACTCCCCCCCCCCCCCCCCCCCCCCCCCCCCCCCCCCACACCAAAAAAAAATATTATGAAGTGTGAAAATAATTGGGCTTGTATCCCTTATATCACTAATAAAATTAAGGGTGAATTGTAAAGTATACCTCTAAAATTTAGGATTGTTTAGATTTTATATCCTGAAATTTGAGAAATTGGATTTCACACTTTGAAATTTGATTCCATTTGTAAAACTCCACCCTCCATTTGTTTTGACCATTAAGTGACAAGCTATCGTGTTGATATGTATTTTATTTTGCAAAATCAGCATCCCAAAATGACGTCGTTTTGGAAGCACCAGCAGTGCTCTTTATTTTAAGTGAAACAATGTTGTTTTTTAGAGGCTAATTTGGCAAATAAAAATAAAGATCAGCACGCCAACATGTTAGTTAATTACAAAAACTAACAGAAGGTGGGGTTTTGCTAACAGAACCAAACTTCAGGTGTAAAATCCATGAAATCCTAAATTTTAAGGGTGTACTTTACAATTTACCCTTAATTTTATTAGTGATATAAAGGCTATAAACCCAATTATTTTTACACTTCATATATATATATATATATATATATATATATATATATATATTGGAGAGTGAGTCATAATTGGGCTCTACCATTGCAATCATTGTGTAGAGTGGTATGTCCACCTAGGCATCAAATTTTAACTTCAATTTGGATTATGCCTAGGGGTATCAATGTTTGACCCAACCTGCGAACACGACACGGGTTTTGTGGATTAGGGTTGGGCCTTAGTGGGTTTGGATCATAAATTGGTCAACCCGAAAGCAACACGATAAGAAACGTGTCATAAGCGGGTTAACTTGCATGATCCGTAATAGACACATTTGGCATGCCAAATTATTTGTGTCAACCTGAAATGACCTATTTAACACAACTTGTTTAACTCATAAAACAAATAAATATTCATTTTATTTTAGATTTTTCAATACCTTTTATATCTAACCTATATTTTAAACTTAAAAAGAAAAGTGAGTAATTACAAAAATTTACAAGTGATATAATGAAAATTGAAACTTTATAAACCCTAGTCATGATCAACTCCTCTAGGCTGTAAAGGTTGGAAGACAAAAATAATGTGTGTATATTATGAATAATTTCTGTACCAAAATATCTACAGATATCTACAGAGGTGAGAAAATTAATAGGTTAACTATAATGAACTTTGGAAGCTTTGTAACAAAATATTGTGCATCCCTATGGAACTATTTGTTTGCAGCGTTCAACTGTCCCAGCTTTTAAAGATTAGTGGATAGATACCAAAACCAATGTGTTACCTTGCACAACTTGCAGAAGGCTAGAAATACTAGCAATATATTTGTGCATACAAGTTGCATAAAGAAAGTTCCATTCTTTCATGATTTACCGGCATTCCTCGCTTTCTCACTTTCTCAATATGAATTCTTCTAGGAGTACAACCTTTGTGCCACCAATTTTGTCACGTCCCAGATTATAAGTGAGCATCCGATATCTATCACTTTTATATAATCCTACCAGGTTCACAGCTAGCCACATTATGTTGTAACATAAACTGTGGCGCAAAAGTTGTCCACACATTCTCTCTATCAACATAGCATATCTCACTTGGCATTAAACAATAATTGATAACCTATGCTGTGACTGAAATAGCACAATATTTAAAGAGAGAACCCAAAATGATCCAGCAAATATAATATTCTTAATTCAACAAACATCCTCGACACATGTCGGCTCAAATGATAACATTCTAAGTGAGCATTAAAGCTAAATATTTAACTAGCAACTAAAATATCTGACAACATTGAAAATCCGAAGTTAAAGTTCCATCATAAAAATGCAAGCCTCCAGTCTATAAAAAATAACATTAGCTCCTTGAGAACCACCACTGCTATGCTTTTCACCGTTGGCCAGAATCGGGAGAACCATCTCCATAAGAGACCAGGCCCTTCTTCCCATCCGGGCTTCCAGATGATGACTTTGACCTGTCTTTGCTTGCCCGCCTAGGAGATTGGGAGTCCAAGGATGACCTTGATTCTGATGGGCTCCTGCTCCTAGAAGGTGATCTCCTCCTCTCAGCCCGTGGAGAGGCACGAGATCTATATGGCTCAACTGGTGAACGGCTGCGGCTGTAACGCCGACTTCGGTAGGGTGGACTCCGTGATGCAGACCGTGTCCTACTTCTTCTGCTTCTGTATCTGCAAACAGGTCATGTAGAAGCCTACCGTAAGAGAACATTAATACCAAGAAAAGCTTGGAAGCGTTAAACATGGGAAATGAGAATGAGATACATATTAAGAAAAAGGGAAACTCAGCAGGCTTTACACTTTTTGGCAGTATTTTTTCAACCTCCTAAAGGTGTCTAAAAAAAAAAAAAAAAAATCTAAAAATCAACAGTCCTGCCCTTACCCACCCCCCCACAAAAAAAAAAAAAAAAAAAAAACAGAAGGAAAAAAATAAGGCAATCAGGTCTTGTAAATGAAAAGTAATAGTTGAAACAAAACTGGCAACCACAAATGCGAGACCACAGACCTTGGAGGAGTTCTTCCTCTTGGTGGTGGGCTTCGAAAACGCCTAGGGGAATACCTTCTGTAACTTGAAAATCTAGGAAAGCAGGCATGAACAATCAGTCATTGGCATTCAAGTCTGACAAACATTACATAATTATATTTTGAAGGTCAAATCATTCACAACTAGTTGCTACTTACCTCTCACGATCACCTCTACCACCATAACGATAAGATCTCACAGGAGAAGCAGAGGGGGTTCTGTATCGTCGTGCATAAGAGTACCGATCACTAAAACCACGCCCCCTTCTGACGCGCTTGGGTGATCCATCTTGGGAAACACTTCTCCTTCTGATGCGCTTGGGTGATCCATCTGGGGAAACACTTCTTGATAAACTCCTTCCTCGGTCAGGAGGTGACCTAGCTCTACGTGCAAGGCTAGGGCTCCTAGAATAACTGCGACGATTATTTCTGCTTGGAGCCCTCATTGGACTTCGGCTAATTCTCCTAGAAGGGGCCCTACCTGAGCTTCTGCTTGTACTTCTTGGAGATCTGACTGGGCTTCCACTTATGCTTCTTCTAGAAACTCTTACAGGGCTTCTGCTAATTGATTTTCGTGATGAGGTTCTTGGTGGGCTCCTACTTGGGCTCCTTCCTGCCAGTGACCTTACAGGGCTTCCACTAACAATTCTTCGAGACCGGGCCCCCACTGGGCTCCTAATGATACTTCTCCCCTTCCAGCTCCTCGCAGGACTTTGGCCGACACTTCTGACTGGGCTCAGACTGCTGTCACTTCTAACAGGACTTCTAGCAGGACTCCTGCTGATACTCCTCCCAGTAGCAAGTGGGGGGCTTCTACTACGACTCAGGCTTCTGCTCAGCCTCCGTTTTGGACTAACACTTGGACTCTTGCTCAGACTCCTGGGACTAATGCTCATACTCTTACTCATGGTCCTCTTAGGACTTATGCTTCGGCTCCTGCTCATCAACTTTTAATAAAATACCAGATCTTGAACAATCGATAAGCAAAAAGAATAACTGAGGTGTGACAAGAATGGAGAGTAGACCTAGATTTGCCAGGGTGATCATCTACTACATCAGGTTGTCTATCTTCGCTTCTGTCAGATTTAGCATCTTGTTCGATGCCATTGCTTCTCTGCTCTCCATTCTCCTTGGGGGATTTTCCCTCCTCCTTTTCAAGCAAGATGGCTTCGTCCCTCTTTTTGCGACGGCTGGGAGCAACTTCTTTCGTGGCCAAGGGAAGCTGTTCTGGAGCTGCATAATATTAAAACAAAGCAGCAACACAAAACATGAATCACAAGGTGATAAAATGATTCACAACTTTAAATTAGAGAAATACAGTTGTGTATCATTTTGAAACAAAACCAAGTATAATACAGCTAATACTATAGGGAGGGATTTTTCCTCAAGAATATGAAAAAAAAAATAATAGCACAATGAAGTTAAATCTAACCATTATTCTGAGAACGGTCTTTCCGCTTCTGATCTTTTCCAGGAACATCCAGGTCATCACTATCAGAGTCGCTTTCACTTTCACTTTCAGTATCTGTAGAACCATCTGATGCTCTACAGGACAGAAAGGCAGAATTTAGCAGTGTCAATCGGAAGATGTTATACACAAACATGAAACACAATGCTTAGGTTTCACATATGGCAGCAACCAAAAACTTCTATGTTACACATTCCCACCTCCAAAATGCATCTCAATCATCCATGCCCCACATAAATAATAACCAAGTGATTTCTTATCATTACAATACGCATAAACATTAAGCAGAAGACAACAGGAATATTAAGTCGCATTCTTTAATTCAAGCTCCCCTCTCTTCCCCCCTCCCCCCCCACCCCCCAAGCCCTTTTTTTTGAGGCGTTTGTGTGGGTACCATTTGAGTTAAGAGCCAGAAAATCTAAGATATTATTGTACTATTAGCAAACTAAACACACGCAAAATAATGATGAGAAGAAATGGACATGTTACAACAAACAATACACATTATTTTCCCAATAAGTCACAATTCACAGGTATTTAAAATTTACAGATTTCATGCACACAACCTTTTTGATCTGCGCTTGGATCTTTTATCACGCCTCTTTCGCCTTTTGTCACGTCGTTTATCCCTTCTTTTTCCCCGTCTGTATTTGTCTCTTTTCGAAGATCTCTTTCTCTTCTTACGCCTTTCATCACTTGAATAGCTAGTGTCAGATAATGACGACGAATCCAAGTCTGAATCACTCTCAGATTCAGATGTTTCCAAATCAGTATCTGAGGAACTCTCAGATTCAGATGAATAGTATCTTCTTCTCCTTTTCCTTCTATCTCTAGATGATTTCTTGTGTTTTCCCTTCCGCCGTGCTTCATGATTATTTGCATCCAAAGTTGCGTCCTTCCCAATTTTCAATTTATATGCTTTTCTCTTGTCTGCACAAAGAATAACCAAAAGGCTATCATTCACAGAAAGAGAATCTCTCACAAAACTAGGAGCTGATAAGTACAGAAAATAAAATATGTATGCCTACAGCATTGAAAAATTAAATGCCATCCATTATAAAAACTTTAAATAATAATACCCTCTCTGTTCAAAATTGAGAGTCCCCTCTTTCTTTTTTGGGATGCCCCAAAATGTGGCCCTCTTGATTAGTCAAATATAAAAAACTTTTTAAGTTTCTAAAGTAACCCCTTTGGAGAGAAAATTTGAAATTTATTAGATTTTGAGGATAATCTTGACCATTGTCACCTTTACCAAGGAAGAGTTGAATTCTCCCAATGGGATTCTCAACTTGTAACAGAAAAAGTATTTCGTTTAACAGTTTGTAAATAAAACTTGGATATTGTAGCTCCATGATTCTTACTGTCATTTAGTTCACCACAATTGATGATTTTAACTGTCACTGTTGGACTCCCATCTTCATCACCCACGTTTTCAATTTTTGTGAGTAATTCATGTCCATGAACAAGCTTCCCAAAGACAACGTGCTTCCTGTCAATATAAGAAAAGGCTGCTGAACATACCAAAGAGTGTACACACAAGAAATAACTTAAAGAAGTATAATGAATTTTAAATTTTAACACAGGTCACCGTTCGGTTCAGCTTGTGTTCATCCTAAAAGAGAATGTACAGCTTTCAAAGCTTCATTTTTTCTATAGGTATAGTTGCACTTTTGCCTAACTTATATTTTGATGTAAGGCATATATAGAAGTCTATTTTCATCATCTGTTAATTATTTATATTCTCATATAATTTTCGTATTTTTCGGATTTGGGAATTTATTTCCATGATTTCAGGTGTTTTCAAAACTCTCCTAGTCAAATTAAAGTCTTATTATCGTGCTATGTCAATTGGTACTATATCAATTAGAATCTGTTCAACAATATTTTTACTTGAAAAATAAATTTTATTGAGCCTTTACATAGGCTTGCAATCCGTATAACAAAAATAACAATTCATCTTCAATAAAATTTGGGGTTTTTTTATTTATGGTAGACTCCAAAGTTTTTCCTTATGGATTCAAGAAGCTCTATATGGATTCTGTTTGTTTCACTGTAAAATGAAAGCATTTTACATTTGAAATCATGTTCAGCTCAAAACATTTTCAGGTGTTTGGTGTGACAAGTTTTCACGCTCAAACCACCAAAACTGGTGCCTCCCAGACACCAGACCAGAAGCCCATCCACGAGATGGGGGGGAGCCACTATGTTTTTGTAAAATGTTTTACCAAGTTTTTTTGATAGAACGTTTTACAAAATTTTAGGAATGAATTTATGGTCAATGGCAAACATTTTCAGGTTTGACCAATTTTTACAATGAATCAAACACGATAAAATGCTAAAAATGTTTTTAGGAAAATATTTTACAACAAAACAAACGGAGCATAGTCCTTTCATGCTTTCTGTTTCAAAACTCATTAGCATCCTGAAAATGGCAAAAAAGGTAACAACAAATGTAACCACCCTATTGACAATGATCATGGGGATTTCACGGCCTCAGGACAGTGATTCAAATTCATGATGAGGGAATGGAAATGACTTGTGGACTCCGTGAGATTCACAACATGCTCATTGATCTTGAAGATAGTACTGATATTTATGTCAAAGATTGCACTCATCGTTGACTTGTAAATTGACAGGTTTTAATTTTAATGATATTCCACGGGCATATCATATAAAGAAGAGTTCATAGATTGGATCTCAAGATGAGATCTTGAAAATTATTTTCTTAAGCAAATATCCAAGAAGATTTCAAGGTGCAGCTTGTATTGAGCGATGCAGCAAATTGGTGGAATGATATAGAGAAATTCCAGATGCAAAGGGGAAGCCTAAAATTTCTTCATGGCCAAGAATAAAAAAATGATGCTAGATTTTGAAGAATATTGTTTCATATGGATCTAAATTGTAAAAGATTAAATTCATATAGTATGGATAATAATTTTGTCTTCCAAGTATCAAGTGAAGCTAGGTTTAGCGTTCAGTAACTTCAAAACAAATTTTGAAGAAAACATCAAAGATGTTTTTTTACAGGTAAAAATTATCAAAGATGTTGACCCCACAAATTAAGATTGAAGACAAAGATAATTTTTTGCAAGAAGTTGCAAAGGCTAAACAATATTTATATATATATATATATATATATATATGGCGTTGATTGAGGAGAACGGGAAAAAAAAATCATGATACAAAGATTATTAGAAATTTTGTGGAAGGTTTAAATAAAGTTATTTATGAGTTTTGAGCCAATAACCCTCAAATCTCAAGATCTTATTGAGAATATATCAATGTCCATTGATATTCTGGGGTTAGAAGATTTTAATTGCCTTCAATACTTTATAGAAGAGATTTTATTGCAAATCAATTGAAGAGTGAAAAGAAGAAATTTTGGGTTATACAAATTGTGGAAAAAAATTTCAAACAGATTTTATACATGGTCAAATATGCTTCTTTCCATTTTTAGCAGAAAATTTCAATTTTTGGATGAGAACTCAAAGTCAAGTTTCATTCAAGTAGAAGGTTCTAATGTAGGACAATATATATTTTAGGATTTTCCTAGTCAAATTAAAGTCCTATAATGGTACCATATCAATTAGAATCTACTTAGGAATATTTTACTTGAAAGAAAAGTTTCTTTGAGCCTTTTAATAGGCTTGCAATCTGTAGAACGAAAATAACAATTTATTTTAGATAAAATTGAGGTTTTCTTTATTTTAGGCAGATTCCAAAGTTCTTCCTTTTGGATTCAAAGAGAAATTATGGATTTAAGAATTTACATTTAGCTTGAACATGATCTAGGCCTTTTACACTTTACATTCTGAATCACATTTTAACCAAAATAAACCAATAAAGATATGCTATACCAAACGGACACTAGCACCATTAAAATCATCTGTCTAACAATAAAGCAGATTAGACATCCCTGTCACCATTTAAAAAAATAAAATTAAAATTAAAAAAAAAAAAAAAAAGGATAAGACAAACCTGTCAAGATGATGATCGGCCTCAAAGGTGACAATGAAATGAGAACCTAAAGTATCTCGATCAGCAATTGCCATTGATAAGAGACCAGGTCCATCATGCTTGAGGCTGGGTGACTCATCTGAAAAAACATGACTAGCAATTGTTACACAGCAAAATTGCAAGACCAAGAAACATTACAGCTTGCATAATCAATCTATTGAAGACAAAGAACCAACATATATAATACATCAAAATTCTTCATTAATCTGCACATATCAAAATAGATACATGCAGAACTAATAAGCGCCTTTTTCAAATAAAAGATATATTGAAACAAAAACATACTGCATCACATATTAACTACATAACCAATTCCCGGCATTGAACAAGATAGAGAACTTACAATGACCTGAAAAGAAAAAAAAAAGTATGAAAAACATGGAGTTGCATTGATTGAATTCCAATTCTCACTCATTATTCCTTTTTTTTTCTTTTGGTTTTTGGCAATCTTTTTTTATATGAATACAAAAATCCATTACATCTTTCAGAAATTAAAAACATGTTAAAGCTATATTTCTTTACAGGTAAGTTACACCTCAATGGGCCCTTAACCCACAAGCTCCCCAAAGATGTGTCATTTGAGTTATTGGTCATGCTAAAGGTAGAAAACAAACAAACAAAATATTTTGTGGTGGAGACTGAAACAAACTGACAACCAATACTGCTAAAAGCTTTTTGAATAAATAAAAATTACAATTACTGTTCTAATACAAAACTAAACTTCTCACACCCAATAAGTAGGAAAATTAATACAATAAAAAATAACATAAAAAAGGCACTCATGCATATTGCAAGCCTATGAGTTAATATACTGACATCCAAACGAGGCAAATAAAACACCTTGCCATGAAGCTAGACAACCAAGCATTTTACACCCTTATCCCATAGAGAATGTCCACCTTCCATTGTAGTATTCCCATAATGTCTGTCAATTTATGAAAAAATGATGTATGGATAAGAACTCCTAAATCTCTTGCAATCATGTTTTAAAGACTTTAGGAACTATTGTCTATGTTTAAACGCTAAACTGGATGGGTAGCAATGGAAAAATCAAACCTGAACAGTAAGTGTTAAAGTGTTCCTATCATCTCCACAAAATATTGACTTTTAAAAAGTAAACATGGCACTTGATTTATGTGTTGACACTCACAGTAAAGGACCATCAAACTGAAAATTATATTTGTAAACATGTAACAGCTTCAGCTATCCAATTTTTGAATGGTAAATATGATTTCTACTTCAGATCAATACAAATAGCTTGATAAGATATTGAAAAATCTTTCTTCATTGTCCTTTCAGAGTTCCCACTTCTCAAAAACCCAGTCCACAATTTTGGATTCAAAAGAGGTTTGAGATAGAAAGAGATAGGTATAGCACTCTAACCTGGAAACTCTTCCCCGTATATGCTTTCTCCACCGGTACCTATAAAAGGAGAATTAAATTTCTAAGCCAGAAAAGAAACAGGTTCCATCCTTATACTGTCAAATGTTTTTGGACAAAGATTAAAACCATACCCAAAATATTGCATTTCTTGGGTTACTTAACAGATCAACCAAGAATAAGGACATTGAAAACATAAACTTTGGCCACTTCCAGGGAAATAAAGATAAAAGATTATTGAACAGTGAGTAGAACTCACAAAGAAGTACAGCCTTTTAAGTTTCAATCTTGTCTGAATCTACTTTTTTTATTTTGGAGGGGGGGGGGGGGGGGGTAAGAGAAATTTTGCAACTTCAGGAAACTGTAATCTTCTTCTGTTCTTCCCCACTTTTGGAAAAACCAGACTCAACCATACATCAATCGATGTCAAATTCCCACCGAACCAACTTGTTGCCAAACCAAAAAAATAAATGTATGACAAGAGAGGAATTAACTCATTAACATGTGGTTGATGGTAGCCTGACATCTTGTATCCCAACTCCCTCCCCCTCCCAAGTCCAACATCTTCATACCAGTAACATAGAGTCACCTTTGACCCTTTAGCTTCAAATAGGACTATTCCCAACAATAGGAAACCAAAAATGCAACCAGCAATACTATTAGTTCAAACTAGTGTGTGTTTGGCTAGGCTTATATCTTGGAGAGCTTATTTGCTTAAATATGAGTTAGAAAATGGCTTTGAGACGTTTGGAACAGAATTTTTTTTAGCTTTTTGAAAAAGCTTTACCTAAAACAGGTGAATTCAAAAAAAGTTGTACTTTGAAAAAGTATAACGTGTTACCAAACCGGCACTAGCTTGCTTTAAGCAAATATGCCAACTAATATGCTTCAAGTCATTTTCTAGTTTCTACCTTACCTTTAAGCAAATAAGCTACCAAAACATAAGGTAACAACACACACAGCAAAGAAAATGCGAAGAAGGCCATTAGAAAGGACGCATTGACAATGTAAAGACAACACAACCAAAACATGGTCTGCATTCATTGGCCCATATATACACCATGGCAGGCAAGTTTAGTTCAATAATACGGCTCTTTCGAACTCGTTCCTTAATGAAAATTCACCATCCTTGGACAGAAACCCTCACAGAAGAGTTTTCCTGACTAGGGAAGACACCCCCTCCCCCCACCCCCCCACCACCCCAAAAAAAAAAAAAATTATAAAAACAGGCGATAAACAATTTACTCAATGGGAACAAATATTACCAAAGAATTGCAACCTCAAAAAATTTTGTGAGACGAGACATGAAAGGAAATAGCTTTAGAAGTGATACATACCATCTCGTTTAACAAAATCACCACCCTGCAAAATAAACACAAGCTATTAATCCACTATTAAGCATAAAAGTGTACAATTTTTGGTTGGACATGGTGAAGCTTAGTAAAATTTTGAGGATGGACAACTTAGTAAGTACAACCTTAAAACTATATCACAAGAAAAGCAGGCGTGACCATCAGCCCTGTATCCTACAGCATAAACAAGGGTAACTGACTAAAAGACACACACTTCTAAGTCATGTTCAACCAGAAACTTAGCACAGAAGCAAAATCAAAATTAAGCTATAGAAGAAATTGCCAAAATGTCAATTAGAACAAAAAAAAAAAAAAACATACCTGTGCGAAGGAACCTCTGATGATGCGATGGAAAAAGGATCCTTTGTAGTGCAGTGGTCTTCCAGTTTTAGGCCCAATCCCCTTTTCTCCTGAAAATTGAAGGAAAGATTAAGAATGATTTAAAGAAATAAGAAAACTACCTCACTGATATAAACTGAACTTCCTGACATACAGTGCAAAAGATAAAAAGTGCAGTATCATAAGCAAACATGAAGGCTACATATTAATGTATGTTTGCATAATTTTTCATAATAAGGAGGAAATAATAAGACTAAATGCATGGTAAAAAATTATGATGCTACATTAACAAAATATAGGTCAACGATAAGACAAGGTACCCATGAGAAGAGTTACTAAGTAATGAAATTTTATAACTGAACAAGACTGTAATATCACCTGTACAAAGCGCACGGAAATTTTCTGCAATCTTAGGAGCAACATCTGGGAAAAGCTGTAGAACCAAAGATGACCAACAAATAAATTAGTTTTTCTCTTCCATCAGGGAAGGGAGCAAGTCACACTAGAAAAGCAATGAAAGTAAACAACAAATTTGGCACCATTTATTACATATGCAACAGACAGTTTACAGATTCAAAAATAACAATACCTCAAAAACCAATCTTTCAGCAGGATCTCCATCAATGGACACATCCATAAAAACCCATGGGTTTTTCTTCTTTGCCATCTTCTTCATTTTTCAGTATTGAAACTCAAGCCAGCACAACCATTAATCTGCTGGTGTGATTACAAGTCAGTCAACAACTACTACCAAACCATAATAGCAGTCAGGGTTAAAAAAATCACCATTATGATAATCACCACTCAAACAATTAACTAATGAGACCAAAATTTGACAAAATAAGTTCTTGAAGCCACATAGATTCACAAGTATGATATAACATGCAGTACTGTATACTTATAAAAAAAAATAACATGCAGTACCTGTATGCACATACATGTCATCTCTAAGGATATGTCACAGATACGTTCCAAAATATGGGATCAAGAGCACTTACGGGAAACACTCCCACTGTGTCAGAAATAAACACTCCCACTGTGTCAGGGATAATCTACAAGACCATAATAACATTTACAAGTCGTTCCTCTGTTGAAACTAAATTATTTATCAAAACGCTTTATGTATACAACAACCAGGCCTTAGTTCCAAATTTTTTCAACGTTGGCTATGCATATGACCTTAGTGATAATATTTTGTTTTAACACTAGAGAAACATTGGAAGTAAAGGTGAATATGACCCTATTAGCAACTACTGTGAAAAAGAATTCAATCCAGAGAACAGAGTCACACTAACGGTGCTGCTGCACCCACATTCACCCAATTTACTAAATTTTAAACCAATCCCTTTTATAGACTAACCACACATTCACATGATACGGTAAACACATGTACAATGGGAAGGAAAACAAAAATGAAAACCTAGTTAATATACTAATGAAAAACACAATTTTGATAAATGCTGGTTTCAAACAAGCACTGAATACACAATTCCCAAATACTACTCACTGTTTTATCAAATAACGCACATTTGGCCTTCTCGAAACAAATTCTAATTCTAATTTAAATCCTTTCTACATTCTCTAATTTTTCCTATTTATTTGTTAATATCTATTAAATATGTGTCATCTATAAATATCCTTTGATAAACTTTTCCGGGCATCACGCGGGTTGGCAACTGGTATAAAAAACCCAATACCCACAAGCAAAAACCAAACAAACTAACAACAAAATTATACATAGAAAGCTAATTCTCCGAGAAAGATAAAATATTTTATAAAAAATTAAACTACTCCGTGCATAGATCCACACCTAAACTTTACAACTATACCCTAGAAATTGATTAACAAACTTTTACAGTGAAAACACAGTGAAATCAAAGCGATTTGAAATAAAAATTTCACAATCGCGGTTAATGAAGATGCAAACCTTAAACCCTAGCTGAAATTTCACAAACCCTTGAAAAAACGCATAAAAATAGCATCGCAGATAGATGATAATTATAGCATCGAAACCGAACTGAAATTACAATTGCTTAAAATGGCTTAGTGATTCGAATATGTATAATATTTATGCACACAAATTCAATATACAAATTCATTTCTAACAATTAAAAATTAAAAAAATAAATAAGGCAAAGGTTTTGGGAAAAGATTAAGGTATTGGAGGATCAAAGGCATAAGCAAAAGAAATTGCGGGGAAGAGAAAAGTAGAGAGAAACCCTAGAGAGAGCACCTGAGAGATGCAGAACCACAGAAACGTGACGACGAAATTGGAGAGAGAGACAGAGCTGTGTAGCTGATTAGAGCTGAAACCTAAACTTTATATATATGAGGACTAGGAGAGTACTGCTTCTACAGAACCCTCCTGAAGTTACTGGACTGTCCCTCGTTTTTTTTTTTTTTTTTTTTTTTTGTTCTTTTATGGAAAATTTAACCTTTTTTTTCATAACATTTTTGCTATTATAACGTGGCAGAAGGTAAGCAATGTAAAAAAATTAATGGATTTACACGAAAGTGACCGGTTTTTTATTAAACTAGTATTATGCCCAGTGTGATACATGATTTAATAAAAAAATTATATATAAATTTTAAAATATATATATTTTTTTATAATATAATCAAATCTAATAACAAATACAAATCATAAAAATATTTTTTTAAATTAAGTTACATGGAAAATGTATATTATGTAAGTTTTTAAAAAAAAGATATTATGAAATATTTTTAAAAGTTATGGCAAGTTTTAAATTTCAAAAAGCTCTTAGTTGTAAAATTTTAATTTAATTATATGTGTGTGTGTGCGCGCGTGTGTGTGGCACTTAAAAATGTTTTCATTATACTTGCTAATGTAGTGTCTGTTTGGCATAATTAATTTTGACAACTTATTTTATTATTCAGCTTATTTTTGCTATTATTCATGGGTCCCAACGCACTTTTTGGTACTATTCATGGGTCCCACTATATTATTTCAGCTAACTTTTACCTTTATTTATCGTATTTTCAATAAAAAATTTTCAATTTCAGCAAAATAAGCAGATCTCAAACAGACTCGTACAGTTGTAGAAGTACTAATCATATATAAATTTCTTGTATATATGACCAAAAACAAATTCCATAAATTACAAAAATGTAAGTATTTAGACTGCAATGTAAATATTTACTTATAAATTACTAGTCATGGTGATTTTAATGTTGTCATAAGTGAGAAAATAATCTGCATAATCAATTAAGAACACCAAATCAAAAAATAATATCAATAATCAGGATGAATTGCATTATCTAAAATTTAAAAAAAAAAATCATATAATTTAAACAATAATTGAACTACGTTAATAGAAAAATAGATACTCATAAAAAAAAATGAAGATAGTCTTTCTCACATAAATCTCCTAATTTCATATGGTAGATGAGTTCCATCCTAAATAGATTCAGTGATAAAATTTTGACTGAGATAAAAATTCCATAAATTATATAGTATCTAAACCTTCTAGGGCACCACAATTAAAATTGTATGGGCCAGTGTGGCGATGGCCTGCCCATGCGAGTTGGGCCTTGGGCCAACGAAGAGGGCCATGGGCCTAACATCCGGTGTCCCCGGGGCACAGCCTAAGGCCCACCTATGAACAGACCTGGCCCAAATGTCATCCGAGGACCCAACCCCTTCTGTCGGGCACGAATGTAACCGCTGATATGACTGCCCGAATTGGTCTGCCGAACACTATTATACTTGCCCGGTCACACAGTAATGGGACTGTCCGGTGTTATCTTGGGAATGTCGCCGCCGTACATATCCGCTGTAGTGGGGATTATTTCCAAAGCCACTCCCACCTAAACACCCACTAAACCACCCTTTTGAGATTGGACCTCCCAATCCATTAACCATGAGGACAATCATGATCACTCTACTAAAGATGTCCTATAAATACGAAATTGGAAGGAGGAACAAAGATTGATGAAAAGAGGGAGAAAAAGTCATATAGAAAAAAGGAACAGCAAGAGTAATACAAAGGGATAGTAAGGTGGTGCGTGAATAGAGATTAGGGGTGTTCTCGCCAAGGCTCCTAGCTGCGGACGACCCATAGTAGGGATTATTATCCCACTATACAAATAGGTTGTGAGTCCAGGTGTGAGGAAGTCCATTAGGCCTCCCCATTCGCCCGCCACAAAAATAATTTCAAAAATAGATAAATAAAAGTGCATAAAGAGAAACAAAAATTGTATTGCAATGTAAATGTAAAAGTTTACATATAAATTACTTGTCTAGCCATTTTGATATTGCCATAAGTGAGGAAATAATCTGCACAATCAATTAAGAACACCAAATCAAAAAATACATCAATAATTATGATATTTTGCATTATGTAAATATTTTAAAAAATCATAGAAATTAAGTAATAATTGAACTACATTAATAGAAAAATAGAAACGCAAAACAAAACAAAAAAAAAAAAAAAAAACCAAATCCTTCCTTCTGAAGCTACTCACTCAATTTTGGTTTTTAATTGATTGATTTTAGCATTCTTAAATAGTAGAGTAAAGTAGACTTAGGGAGTTTTAGTTCAACTCAATTTCTCTTGGAATCAAACTTAATTTGTGGAGGTATGGAAAATAATCACGTTAACTCAATCATATGTCACTTCTTCTTTTTTTTTTTTTTTTTTTTACGTGTAGTAATTTGATTTTTTATTGATTGATTGTAGCATTCTTAAATAGTTTTAGTTCAACTCAATAATATCTCTTGGATTCAAACTTAATTTGTGGAGGTGTGAAAAATAATCACGTTGCTTTTTTTTTTTTTTTTTTTATCCCAAAAAATTGTAGCTAATAGGTGTAGTAATATAGTTTAAATGAAAAAAAAAAAAAAAAAAGATTAGATGAAGATGAAGATGGATTGTCATCAAATTAAGAAGAAATAGATGAATAAAAGAATTTGGATTGTAATTAAATTAAGATTTTTAGCAACTTAGAAATTATAGGAGAAGAAGATAAGAAAAATAAATTATATCTTTTTTTTTTTTTTTATGTGTAGTAATTTGGTTTTTTTTTTTTTTTTTTATTGATTGATTTTAGCATTCTAAATAGTTTTATATCAACTCAATTTCTCTTGGATTCAAACTTAATTTGTGGAGGTGTGAAAAATAATCACCTTAACTCAATCATATATTACATTGCCTTTTTTTTTAATCTAGAAGAAGATAAGAAAAAAAAATCTATTTTTTTTAAAAAAAAGTCTATAAATAATGCTGCAATTTAAAATGTATTAGACCTCTTTAATTACAAGTTGAAACCTTATACACTGTTTTTTTGGGAAACAAACATCTCAAAACCCAATCCATAGATGCAAGTGTTTGGATTACACTACATTGCAACCTTAGACAAAAAGTCTAAAGTTAATCTAATTTTATTTCAATTCAAATACATATTAAGATTTGTAATTCCTAGAGACATATTAGGCACAGCAAATGTAATTCAATTGTAATCAAATTAAGATTTGTATCACGTGAAGCAACTTTATCTCCAACATATTTAATTATATCTTTCCTAATTCTAAAATCTCTCACAACTCCACGTTAAAAAAAAAAAGTAAAAATTACATGAATTATGAAAGAAGTAGTTGATATAAAAACACAACTGCTACTTTATCAAAAAAAAAAAAAAAAAAAAGTTGATAAGAACGAAATTTAAGATATATTTTATCAACTTAGAAATTATAGGAGAAGAAAAATTATATATATTTTTAAAATCTAAAAAATTTTTGCAATATGGTAAAGCCACTTTACACAACTACGGTGTCTAAGCCCAACTGCTACTTTATAAATAAATAAAAAAAGTTGATAAGAACGAAATTTAAGATATATTTTATCAACTTAGTAATTATAGGAGAAAAAAATTATATATATTTTTAAAATCTAACAAATTTCTGCAATATGATGAAACCACTTGGGGCAACCACGGTATCTAAATCCAACTTTTATTATATAATATATGATTTGGTCAAGGGTGGTGCCAAATGACGACTATGTCCCTTGGCTAACTTTTTTCCTCTTTAAGGGTTTTTTTTTTATTTTTTATTTTTTTAAATAGAAAAGTTTTCTATCCAAAACATTTTCAGTTATTATTGGTTTTAATATGAACTCACAACTAAAATTACTTTTTTACCCACTAGTTTCAACTTGGCACATATTGATGGCAAGATATTTTACCAGTTGGACTAACTAAAACTCACGTTTTGATTCATTTTTATTTCAATGTGAGTAGTATATTGTTTGTTTAGTATTGTTATATGAAGTTGAAACTTTACTTCAATGTAAATGGTATATTCTTTGGTATTGTTATATGAAGTAGAGTTCAACTATAGTGCTTTAGATGTAAATTAAATATCCCAATTCTTGTGTGTTGGGAAACAAACTCCACGGTAAGCAAGTTTTGGTGAGAACAACATGAAGAAAGAAGGAAAAATTCACTATATGAGATGGGAAAAGCTTTGTGATCCAAAGTGAAAATAAGACATGAAATTTTACAACTTAAAACTTTCAATTTAGAAATATTGGCTGAATTAAGGAAGAGACTAATCATTGAATCCAATTCTCTTTGCTATTGAGTCTACAAAGAAAAATAATTCCCTAAATGTACTTTTATGGAGGTCACAGTGGGACATAATGCGTAATATGCCTAGAAAAGCATCATAGGAGCATAATGTGTCCTTAAAAGAAGGAACAAGATGGAGAATTGGAAATGGAAAATCTGTGAACATTTACGATGATAAGTGATGTAAAGCATGATGAGATGGTCGAGTATTCCACATAGAAATGGTAACATGACCAAGTATTCACATTAGCACTAGTGAATAGTGACATGGTCAATTATTCCACATGTGGAAATTACTTGTATTTTCTTTTAAACACATGGTTAATTGTTTTAGACATGAGATTAATTAGTTTAAATATGTAGTTAATTGTTGTAGCAATTCGTGCTAGCTATAGTTTATTTTGGAATTGTACTAGTTTGTTAGATGGGGATGATGCCAATATTAGGTCACCATAATAAAATCCTTAGTGTATAAAGATTCAAGGGTGATCATGCCATTGTCTAAGAATTTTACTCAACAATCATCTTGGGATCATATTTTTATCTATCATTCTACTCACCACTATCTCTCAACTCAATTTTCTCCCTTTTTCTTTGAAATCTCAAATCTTTGTTTTGCATCATTTTGGTATAAGAGACTATGCATTGATCAAGCTTTCATGAGTGTTTCAATCTACTAGAAAACCTTCAAATTGAGCCAGCCTTTGAAACTCTATGGTTTATGTTACTTTTGGTTAAGTACATTAGAACCCTCTTTGAGAAATTCAATTCAAGTTTTGATATTGGCCGAGCACATCAACAAGCTTTTTTATTTCATATATTCTTGGAAATTTTGACTTGGTTGATTCATATTTGACTTGTCTTCACCTCAACTTTGATCATTCTTGAAATTATTCCTCAAGGATTTAAGCACTACTTGTCAATTATCATGGCACAACGAGTAAGAGTTCGATGAAATAGAGGATGAAGGAATGGAGTGAATCTTGAAAAATAATAAGATTTTACTCCTCAAGTGAAACAAAATGATAATCAATCTCATGAAAATGAGATGGAGCAATGGAAAATACAAATTGTTGCATTGACCGAAATGGTGCAATACTTGCATCCTTAGAGTGTAAAGAAAGATGAATTCAATGATGTTTAGAACTTTGAGAATCCTTTTGGGTTTTCTAAAAGGAAAGACCTATTGAGGGGTACGACGACAAGTAGTAGAGTATCATCAAGGTTGAACTTATAGAAGTTCAAAGAAATCTCAACCTTAATAACTTCATTGATTTGTTGCGCAATATTTAAAGGGTAAAGGGTGTTCAACTAATATGAAGTTTTTGAGGAAAGAACTATGAAATTATTGTCTATTTGACTTAAGAGAAGGGCTTCCACATAGTTGGAGCAACAAATGAATCAACAAATAATGGGCAAGAGCAAGATTAAAGATTGGTGCAATATGAAGAAGAAGCTCAATGAGCAATTTCTTCCCTTCAATTACATGCAAACCTTTTACAAGAATCTACACAACCTTAAATAGGTTGGTAGTGTGAAGGTGTATATCAATTCATTTTATCAACTTATAATAATAATTTATTTGAATGAAAATGAGGAGTATATATTAACAAGGTATCTTAGTGGATTGAATCCATCCATTTAAAATATCATTGGGTTGCATTCCTTTTGGATGGTTTTTGAGGCTTATAATTTAGCCCTTTTAGTGGAGAAGCAACAAATTTTAATTGTTTCAAGGCATAGACACCATTTTCAAGGTTTATACTTTACCAATTGGACTAACTAAAACTCACATTTTGATTCATTTCTATTTCAATTGTAAGTAGTATTTTGTCTGTTTGGTATTTTTATATGAAGTTGAATCTCTACTTTAAAGTAAATGGTATATTGCCCGTTTGGTATTTTTATATGAAGTAGAGTTTCAAATGTAGCGCTTTAGTTGTAAATTAAACATCCCAATTCTTGTGTGTAGGGAAACAAACTCTATGGTAAGCAAGTTTTTGTGAGAAAAACATGAAAAAGAAGGGAAAATTCACTATATGAGATGGGAAAAGCAGTGTGATCTAAAGTGTAAATAAGACATGAAATTTCACAACTTGCAACTTTCAATCTAGAAATATTGGCTAAGCTAAGGAAGAGACTAATCATTGAATCCAATTCTCTTTGCTATTGAGTCTACAAAGAAAAATACTTCCATAAATGTACTTCTATAGAGGTCACACTGGGACATAATGCCTAATATGCCTAAAAAAGCATCATAGGGACATAATGTGTCCTTAAAAGAATGAACAAGATGGAGAATTGGAAATGGAAAATCTATGAACATTTACGATGATAAGTGATGTAGAGCATGATGAGATGGTCGAGTATTCCACATAGAAATGGTAACATGACCGAGTATTCCACATTAGCACTAGTGAGTAGTGACATGGTCAAGTATTCCACATGTGGAAATTACTTCTTGTATTTTCTTTTAAATATATGGATAATTGTTTTAGACATGTGATTAATTAGTTTAAATATGTAGTTAATTGCAGTAACAATTTGTGACAGCTATAGTTTATTTAGGAATTGTACTAGTTTGTCAAATGGGGATGATGCCAATATTAGGTCACCATAATAAAATCCTTAGTGTATTAAGATCTAAGGGTGATCATGCCATTGTCTACGATTTTTACTCAATAATCATCTTGGGATCATATATTTATCTATCATTCTACTCACCACTATCTCTCAATTCAATTTTCTCCATTTTTCTTTGAAATCTCAAATCTTTGTTGTGCATCATTTTGGTATCAGAGACTATGAATTGATTAAGCTTTCATGAGTGTTTCAATCTATTGGAGAACCTTCGAATTCAACAAGATTTTGAAAACTCTATGATTTATGTAGTTTTTGGTTAAGGACATTAGAATCCTCTTTGAGAAATTCAATTCTAGTTTTGATATTGGCCGAGCACATCAACAAGCTATTTTATTATTTATAATCTTGAAGATTTTGACTTGGTTGATGCATATTTAACTTGTCTTCACCTCAACTTTGATCATTCTTGAAATTATTCCCCAAGGATTTAAGCACTATTTGTCAATTATCATGGCACAACGAGTAAGAGCTCGATGAAATAGAGGATGAAGGAATGGAGTGAATCTCAAAAAAGGATAAGATTTTACTCCTCACGTGAAACAAAATGATAATCAATCACATCAATCTCAAGAAAATGAGAAGGAGCAATAGAAAATACTAATTGTTGCATGACCAAAATGGTGCAATGCTTGCTTCCTCAAAGTGTAAGGAGTGATGAACTCGCTGATGCTTAGAACTCTGAGAATCCTTTTGGATTTTCTAAATGGGAAAGGCCTATTGAGAGGTAAGAGGACAAGTGGTAGAGTAACATCAAGGTTGAACTTCTAGAAGTTCAAAGAAATCTCAACCTCAATAACTTCATTGATTTATAGCACAAGATTTAAAGGGTGTTCAACTAATACGAAGAGAGAAATGTGAAATTATTGTCGATTTTACTTAAGGGAAGGGCTTGTACATAGTCGGAGTAATTGCAAATAAATCAACAAATAATGGGCAAGAGTAAGATGAATGCAATATGAAGAAGAAGCTCAATGAGCAATTTCTTCCTTTCAATTACATGCAAACCTTTTACAAGAATCTACACAACCTTAGATAGGTTGGTATTGTGGAGGTGTATATCGATTCATTTTAAAAACTTATAATAAGAGTTCTTTGAATGAAAATGAAGAGTATATGGTAACAAGGTATCTTAGTGGATCGAATCCATCCATTTAAGATATCCTTGGGTTGTATTCCTTTTGGATGGTTTTCAAGGCTTATAATCTACCCCTTTTAGTGGAGAAGCAACAAATTTGAATCGTTTCAAGGCATGGACACCATTTTCAACACTACTCCAAGATTGTTATTCTTTAAACGATGTGAAAGTTGATGACCTTGATGAGAAACAAGCAAAAACCTATAAATTTTGTGTGCCTTCATCCAACCAGCCTAATTCAAACTATGTACATGTTAGAAAATAGTCCCAAGGGTGAGGAGTTAAGTATTTTAAGTGTAGTGAACATGGTAACTAATCTTAAAATTGTAGAAAGACAAAGGAAAATTGTTATAAAACCCTATTATTAGAAGAGAGATGAGATGGTAAAGGAAATTGGGCCCCTTATTTATGATCAGCCCCTAAGTGAAGAAATCAGAGGATATTTTGAAACTAAAGATGGCTTATGACTTACAACTTCATGGATTCCAAAATCAGGCCAAAATGGGAAATTAGCCATAATTTTTAAACATTATAATTAGTAGGCTAAGTTTTCAAACTATATTTTTTATTAGCATCTTGAGGCTAAGAGGCTTGATTTTGGACTATAAATCGAGTCTTTGAGGGTCGGTTTTCATGTTTTGATCAGGTCTGAATTGGCATTTTTTCCACGTGGCGTCTGCCTGTAAATCGAGTCTCTAAGACTCGATTTACATCTATATTACATTCACAATAAAAAGAAAAGATTTTGGCCTTTACACCTTCTCACCTTAACAACAAAGAAAATATTATTTTTGACAACAACAACAACAACAACCACAACCACAACAACAATGATTCCATCGACTTCTTCGAGTTATTCAGCGACCTCAGTTACTCTGAAAATATGTGTTCATTAGAGAGAGAGAGAAAAAAAAAAAAAAAAAAACCCAGAAACAGAAACATGGGTTGCAGTGAGAAAGGCTTGGGTCGTGCTGCGACCTGGGTCTCGCGCGGCTTGGGTCGGCTTGAGCTTGCATCTCCATTTCTTCTTCTTCTTCTTCTTCTTCTCTCTCTCTTTCTTTCCTTTTTTCTTTCTTTCTGCGTTTTTGCTGTTTCTGTATTTTGGCTCTTCTGAGTATATTTTGTAATTATTTTTGGGTTATAAATCGAGTCTTAGAGACTCAATTTCCAGGTAGACACCACGTGGAAAAAAATACCACATCAGAGGTGATTAACCCATGAAAATCGAGTCTCAAAAACTCGATTTATATGCCATAAATCGAGTCTCTTAGACTTGAGATGCTAGTAAAAAATATAGTTTGAAAACTTAGCCTACTAATTATAATGTTTAAAAATTATGGCTAATTTCCCATTTTGGCCCCAAAATCAAGCCAAACATATGGAAGTTGGAAACTTTAATGAGAGATGTCAATTTTTGAAATAAATTGCACGCCATAGTCACTCTACTTTTGAAAGGACTCAGGTTAGCTGTATTTATTTCAATAAATTTATTTTCCAGCAAATATAAAGGTATAATCCCTCCCTTGTAATTGTGAATCAATACGCTAAATATGCATAGGAGGAGATATATACATACTTGAAAATGAAATTATCAATGTCCCTCTTTGAGCCCGTTTGTTTAGGCGTATTGAGAGAGCTAAACGCCCGTTTATCAAATCGCAAAAATCAGGAAATGTTTGGCTGGGCGAAATTTGTGAGATTGCGTTTTTGAATCAGCAGATTTTCGCGTTTTAGGAAAGGCAATTTTCCTTTGCGATTTCGATATCGCGCGATTTGCAAATCATGATTCCGCAAATATTTTTTGCTGAAAACCAAAAATAGCCTTCAGTCCTCTCCCTTTACCGTTGCGTCTCCAGTCCTCTCCCTTTACCATATATATCAGTGGAGTCAATACCGGTACAGAAACATGGCTATTTCGTACCGCTTTTTGTACCCCAGCTCACCGGATTGTACCGGAAAAACTGGGAAAAGAGTCGGATACCGGACGTTAAAAGAAAAACAAGAAAAATGGAACTTAAGTGATTAACGGGAAAAGAAAATACCATGTAACCCATGATACCGCCATCGCCAGCACTGTTCCGAAAGTGACCAGCCATTCTTCATCTTCTTCTTCACGCTCATCCTCCATCCGTCTGCATCTCTTCCTTTTTAAGTTTTTATTTCTGAAGGCTTTGGTTGATTGATTAGTTGTGACTTTTAATAGTAAAAAACTAAAAAGTAAAGGACGTTTGCTTTTTGTTTGTAGCTTGTGGCAGTGTGCCCTCTGACACACCCACGTAAATGGTTATAAAATTTTGAAATTTCAAATTTATTTATTTTTTTCCGCATAGAAGTTTCAAACGACACTTTAACTTTTAACTCTTTATTATTATTATTATTATTATTATTATTATCATTAAAAAAAAGTAGGAACATCAGTTCCCTATTATTGTTAACATTAGTTGAAATTTTAACTAGAGATTAACATATTAAATGAGATAAAAATTTATAAATTTAAACTTTTTAATAAATAATATAAATTTTGTTTATATTTATATATATAATTGCGGTAAATCTGAAACGGTACACAGAAAAAATGATAATATAACATTCAAAAAATAGTTAAGTCATTTTTTGAAATTTACACTTAAAACAGCTATTTTTAAAACAGCTTATCCAAACGCTTAATATAACTTTAAAAATTGAAAACGCATTTTTTCACATTTTTACCAAACACTTATATGTGGTTTTTAAAATGAAGTTTTCAAAACGCACGTTTTAAAAATGCTAGTTTTTAAAATGCACATTTTGAAACAGCTTATCCAAACAGGCCCAAAGTACCAAAAGCGAGATGCTATTTGGTGCATATTATCATTTAAACATGGGATTCTATCAAAATTGACACGAAACTTCACTAAATTATTGCAAGATTTTCACAATATAAATGTAGTAGAAAATCATGCAAATTAGAAAAGCTAGCGTAGAGGCCACATCGTATTTTCAAAATAAAATTTAAAAAGCCTAAAATCCTTTTCTCAAAAATTAATTCCCAACACCTAAGTTATCTCATTGAAAAGTTCCATACATGGGTGGGTGCTTGGTCATGGGTTTATGTACTCGTTGGCCTCTCCACATGATAATTTAAGCTTTTGGGTTGGATGCTTATTGTAGCTTCCATTTTGCTCCATTGTGAAAAACTCTCTGTAGAACCTCAGGCTATAAAGCCTTCATCTACATGAGTTTGACACCCCCCGCCCCCCATCCCAAACAAAATAAATTGCTCCCCTCTATTCTCTGCTAACTTAACTCTTTCAGGTCCAAATTGTTGTCCTCTTTAGTAAATCTTATAGGAGGTTTTCAAAATTTTTTTGTGTGGCTAGCTATTTTCAAAATATTCCAGCTATATGGCTGTGCAAGAATGAAGTGAATAGGCAACATCTTGATATGAAAGAAGAAGATTACCCGCTATTGCCTGCTGTCATGAATGATGAGAAACTGCATCTGCATGTGCAGAAGGTGGGCAAACTTTTGCTTGGTCCTCAGAATGTCAAGGTGGGCGTGAAAATGATGGCAGGTGAAGACTTTGCCAACTATCAAGAACTGATTCCAGGAGTTATGCTTGGCATTGGAATTTGAAATGAGGACTTGGGTTCAGTTCACTCCCCGCATTCCCCTTACTTCTTTCCTGATGAGGGTGTCCTTCCAATTGGTGCAGCATTTCACACTTCTCTTGTTGAGATATATTTGAGCGAGCACCAACGCTCACTTGTGCCATAAAATTTTCAGAATATGGTGTTAATAACAATGCCACATTGCCATAAAAAGCCGAAAACCTTACCCTTCAATGGTCTTTACTAATTTTATGCAGTAAAATTCAAGGACTAAACCTCACTGGGTGGATTGGAGGCCAGCTTAACAACCTGCATCATTTGAAGCACCTGGCTGTAACTGAAACTGCCTTGTTATATTTAGCTCTTATTCAAATAGTACCTGTAGTATTTATTTAATTCTTTTTTCTGGTATCTTCTTTAAGGATGACAGCTGCAATAACATTCAGGGTGAAATTCCATATAGCTTACCCCCCATTGCCACAAATATATAAGATGCCTGTTTTGTAAATTGTGATTCTTATAGGCTTAATTTTTTTTTTCAAGTTTTTGGTGATTCTTCTACTTTTTTGTGAATGCAGAAATATGGCATACAACTATTGAGCCAAAATATTCCCTACTCTTAACCGACCTTGAAATATCTCCGACATCTGTGAGTTACTTCTCCCCCCAAGTGCCTATTTACCGAATTGCTTTTTTTTTTTTTTAATTATTCAGTCTGAAACTCTTGATTTTTTTTCTTGTAGAAATCTCAGCCACAATTTGTTGTCGGGACCAATTGGCAATGTTTTTACTGGCTTACAGAATCTCAAAGAGATGTATTTGTTCTTCACCTGATCCTTATATTTTCTTTTCCCTGGCGTTTGAAGTGAAAAGAAGGTAATGCAAAGTACAACATTCCATGAAATATAAACAAGTTCTAGTATAACTGAACTTATGGTTTCTGTTACTAGTTTTTCTTATGAACAATTCTGAAACTTCTTTCATGGTATGGCCTCTTACTATCTTTTTGATGTGTTTGAATCAAACTTAATATAAATTGAGTAAAGCAGAACTAAGATAGCTGGTATTGCTTCTTGAAATCTTCTGTCTTAAGCGTTCTATTTGTTTATATAGTAACAGGAAGGGCAACTGTTTTTTCTTCCCAGGTTAAACTGTCAAATTGGTCTTCTTTCCTGTAGTAGTTCATTTGATGAATTCGTCGTGCAATTTAAGTTTAAGCATTGGGCAACCCTCTTTTTGAATTGATTATTATTCCAAACTTAAGTGTATTAAGCATGTTATCAATTGATAGTATAATCTGATGGACATCCTTAAATTAAATGTTTTGTGTCACTCCTTTAACAGGGACCTATCATAGAATAACTTTACTGGAGATCTACCAAGTTCATTTGGTGAAATATGTAGTTATTAATGCTAAGTTTATATAATTGGAATGTACTTTGAAGATAAAAATATTCCATGATGCCATAAATTAGATGTTACATGCACTATTATCTACTTATAGTTCTTTAGAGAGTCTTTTATTTATTTATTATTAATTTGCAGAATTTTCAGAATAATTTGTGGAACCTATTTAGTCATAGTTGGTTCAACAAGAAAATAAACAGGTTGTACCAGTGAACACCTCTTACTTCTGTTGGGTTTAGGAAAGTTAGTTGTTATTCCCAACATTGAAGAGGTTTAATGTCTACTTAAGAAATAGCAATAGGATTTTGATCATATCCTTACAATGCATGTGTAATGATATTACAATGTGAAGTCACTTTCTTTGCATTTTAGAGACTTGTTGTGCCCATTTGCACAGAATGTGTGCGCTATGTTCAAGGGAAGAGTTCAGAAATGCAGGAATGAGGCCACTGATTTTTTCCTTCTTTTCAAGCAGATGCAGCAGAAGCATAGCCAGTTGGAGTTGGAGAGATGGGCAACCACGGCATGGGCAATCTGGAACGCAAGAAATAGATTCTACTTTCTGTAGGTCCGAGTCCATCTGAAGGCAATCTTTGAAAGTGCAAGTGGTTTTTCGGAGGAATATCAAAGAATAATGGCCTCACAAGTCTAACGGGCTCTAGGTATAAACTTTCTGCGGTTGGGGTCTGTTTTTTCCTTTGTAAGTTTGTATTCCACTGTCTGGGTTTCAGCTTGTGTTGGGGACACCACTTAATGTAGTTGGTGTTTCCCCCCTACACTAGTTTTTTAACTAGCTTTACTTGTAATTCTTTTTTGTTTTCTAATAAAGCATTTCTATCCTTTCTAGCTAAAAAATAAAAGAGACTTTGACTTCTTTGATAATGTTTATATTGTGATTGGCCTACATTCCAATTAGACAAGCTCGCTTTCCTTGATGGGAAGAAATTTTTATTCACTTTTGAGAGAGAGAGAGTCCACAAGACTGCTATTTTTGAATTTTAGACTACCATTTTGAAGTTGAAAGTGCTATTATTTTTTTATGGGTAAAATTTATAGAAAATAAGGACAAACCTTTCATATATAGGATGTAAATAAAAGGCTTTAAACAAATGGTTCATCTAAAGAATACAAAAGTGCTACATGTTTATTCCTTCTTTTTTTCTTTGAATCTTAGAATAACTTTTACCTCCAAAAATTTATTATTTTAATGATTATTTGCGAAGGCCAATCGTGGCCCTCGCAAAAGATTTAATGTTAGTGATAACCCACACCAAAAATAAACTTTTTGCAAGGGATTTTTATTGTCCCTCAGAAATAATTTGGTGGGAACACCCCCCCCCCCCTAAATATTTTGACATTTTAATGGTTATTTGTGAAAGCCGATCTTGGCCCTTGCAAATAATTTAATATTAGTGACAGCATTTTTTTAACTTTCATAAATAATACACTTTTTACGAGAGATTTTTAATTATCCTTCACAAATAATATGGAGGGAAAATTTCCCTAAAAAATATTAACATTTGTGATGGCTACAACACATAATTGCGACAACTTTTCTTATTGGTCACAAATGTTTCACATTTTACCAAGTATTTGCGAGGACTTTATTTTGTCATCAAAAATAGGATTTTTTGAGATGGCTTTTTGGGTCCGTAAAAAATTTTTCGTCACTAAAAGGCATTTTTCTTGTAGTAATGTGCTTAAGAAAGAATAAAATTTATTTTGTTGATCAATCTTATATTTCAAATTGCCTCGGAAATGATCTCATGCATCCCTTGTGTGTGATTTTGTACAAATATACTTTTTTTTTTTCATATTAGTAAATTAAATTACTTGGATCCATATTAATCATTCAAGTGACTTCAAATGGGGTGTCTGCATGTATATCATTAATGGGAAGACCGACCAACTTTAGGAGAAAATACAGACCAAATTTACAACTCAAGAAATATCAATACAAGAGTCGAGTCTTCAGACCAAGAAAAATACAAATTTGAACAAACCTTCAAGGTATCAGTGGCTAAGGGGTAACAATAGATACTGTAGAGAAAATCACCCCCACCGTGAAGGCACATGGACTCGAAAGCCAAAATAAGGAAACCGCTAGGTATTTGAGCTCCAAATCCTTAGATCTAAAGGATGTGATACAAGAGAGCTCAAATCAAGACTAGATATAGACTAGGACCACTCTTCGTCTCACGATCCACAAAGTATTCAAAGAAAAATCAATATGGGAGATGGAAAATCCACGATAAGGATAAGAAAGCACTAACAGGACATAGAAAGGCTCACGTCAAAGCCCAATCTACATTTCAAGATGGTTAAAGACTGACAATTAATTTAATAAGAAAGAACCTACAACAGATTTTTTTAAGGGTCCATCGCTTTTCCCAAACCATTTGATTATAAATTATAGGACCACAACTTATTTCACACTTATTTTCACAATTATTTTTATGTGGCAATCTGTGATTGGCTGCCCATCACTTTTACATGAATTCACCGCTCAGAGTCAACCACATCAAATATTTGTGGGAGTGGGTTCACAAAGGATTCAAAGAAAAACCACCATGGGAGATGGAAAATCCACTATGAGGATAAGAAAGCACTATAACAAGACATAGAAAGGCTCACGTCGGAGCCCAATCTACAATTCAAGATGGTTAAAGACTAACAATTAATCTAATAAGAAAGAACTACAATAGATTTTTTAAGGGTCCATCGCTTTTTCCAAACCATTTGTTTATGAATTATAGGGTTACAACTTATTCCACTTATTTTTCACAATTATTTTTATGTGGCAGTCTATGACTGGTTGCCTATCACTTTTATATGAATTCACCGCTCAAAGACAACTACATCAAATATCTGTGAAAATGGGTGTGAAATAAGTTGTGGTCCTTAAAAATTTTGTCCTCATAATTTCATGTCATTTCAACTTGACCAATAGCCCTGCTTTTTGTCATTGAAACTTCAATATGATCGCAGACTGCAGTTTCATGTCTCAATTTATAAAGTTTTTCACCTTGACCCCAAATAACATAAGCTTCCTCGTTGTGAGCCGCTTCATCACTAATTTCCATATCTTCATCAGACATCCTTAGAGAAACCACAAATTGCACCAAGAACATAGTATGCTTGTAATCGCACTATTTGCTTGTCTTTTTGCTTTTATCCTCACATTAGATACACTCCCTTTTTGCTTTCATTCTAATGTTAATTTTTTTATGGAATGAAAGCAAAAAGGGAGTGTATCTAATGTGAGGACGAAAGCAAAAAGACAAGTCTCATTTTATCTCATGCGCTTCGATTCTCTTTACTATGGTTCTTAGATTGTGAATTTTGTGTGTCTTGCTCTAGTAGCAAGCGCCACCGTAAACAAGAACATAAGAAATGGCGAATTGATCCTAGAGGTATGTACTTATTTTCTTTCGATTGTAATTGAGGTTTAAGTTTAAGGGGTAGTTAAATGCATTAATTAATGCCCTATTTCTCTCTCTCTTTTATCAGTTTATAGAAAGGACAAATTTTTTCCATACCCAGTATGCTGCTGTAAAGCCAGCAACTCCTGAGGACAAATCACAAATGGATCACAAATCCACCGGAATAACCTATGATTCCTAACTTGAAGAGATACACATTAGGACTCCATATAGTAAACGCTGAAAGCGTGTATGAAAAGGTCAGCCACTAAGGCACAGAAAGCATCCATGCATAGAAGTTCATCCTTCCCAACAAGGCCTCGGCAATCAAAATCAAAGTAATTGCCGCAAAGACGAATTGGAAATTCCAGCTTGAGAAGGTCGTCTAATGCAAAGTTGGGAATTGAATTCCCAAAAATGGAACGAGCAGCTCATTTCCAACAGACATATATAGCCCCATAAAACCCAACAAACAAGAACACAAGCAAAAGCATAGAGTGCTATCAAAGCTGGGTTCACTAGTAGTCTAGTACTGCCCATTCTTTCTTCTTCACCACGCCACCGTATAGGATTATGAGCCCCAGAACGCTAATTAGGCCCTCAACAAATGTTGCGGCAGTGAATTGCCATGCATCGTCACCTTTGTTCATCCAAGCCAGTAGCGACTTCAGAAATTTTTTCCAAGCTGTTTCTCAAGAAGTATAAATTACACAATCTAATAAAAAAAATTTTATATATTGACAACAACAACAACAACAACAACAACAACAATAAAAAAACACGCAAATATATAAAGTTTTACAACGTAAAGTTTGTAGAGTTCAGTTGTAGTTGTTGTTAGTGTTGCTAAATTGGGATGAACCGCGATAGTTGGGGAGAGTAAGTGAGTTTCTTATTTCATTTTAACCTTTATGTTTGATTTAGTTTTAGTTTAAATTGTTTAATGGCTTGTGAATCCGCGAGGCACTAAGGCAGTGAGGATTTTTTATTTATTTTTTTAATATTTGTTGAATTAAAAACGTAATCGTGTTGGTGTTGGAGTAGTGATAGCGAGTGTTAGTTTGAAATGAGATTGATCTTGTACTGGGCTTTTCTATTGGCATTTGGTTTGGGCCTTGTTAATGGTTTTATTATTATTATTATTATTATTATTATTTTTTTTTCAGATTTTCGTTCAAGTTTTTTTTTTTTTTGGGTTTTTTCCATGGTTTTATAAATCAGTACGGTGAAAGAACCGGAAAAGGGACTGGTTATTGGTCTTTTGGTCGGACCAAGATCCGACTAATGGTCGAATTGGTGAAGTCATAAATAATAAAATTTTAAATTATATAAATAAAAATATAACAAGTTTATTACTAATAATATGATAGCAAAATGTAAAAACATAATATTTAGGGACACTTTTCGTGTAAATTTAATCAAATTTCCTTAGAATGGACAATCACATGTTTAATTATAATCATATGTGGGGGTAAAAGCCCAAATTCGTACATTGGGCCTTAGGCCCTATTTGAAGATACGGTATGTCTGAGCAGGAATAAACGATCAGAAAAAATCCCAGAATGGAGAATTGCCTAAGGAAAGAATAGAGGAATATCATCCGAGGAGTTTATACTCCTTGGACTTGAAGAATGTCGATCAAGCCAGTACCTGGGCAGTTTGAATAAACTTCCAAGAAGTTCCAACGATAAGGACGAACCTCGTGCATACAAATGTGATAAGAATAGAAAAATATCTCAAGCAAAAGCTGCTACCACCTCATTTAAAGTCCTGCAGCAATTTTTCTGGCCGCATTTATGATGAGAAAACCCCTGAACAGTGTCATCTCAACGGCCACTCATAAAGAGCCAGAGACGTTACCTGATGGGACAAGTACTTGAGTGGATGCTTAGATGAGGAACAAGTGTACGACGAAGATGAAAAAGAGAAGATTATATAAATGCAAAAGATCCCTGAAGAGGCGGATCAGAAGAAAAGGGAAGAAAGGAAATAGAGAGAATTTACTGTAGCTGTAAAGTTGATATTAGCCCTTAAGACAATATAGTATCTCTTCGGACATCAATTAATTCAAGTCTGAATCATGTGTTACACACTGGTTTTTCTTATAGAATCTTGATTAACCGTTGTTTATTTCACCAACCACTTAGTTCTTTTACCCACTCTCTATAAATTCATTGTATTGGGCTTATTGGACTCACTTCCTGTATCTTTTGAGTTTGGGCCACATATCCTGTCCCTACATCATAAAAATAAAAAGTTTATTTTATATATATATATATATATATATATATATATAATGAATTAATTGATGTTATATGTTTCTCAAAAAAAAATAAAATTTTGATGTTATATAAAAATGAAGTAACTTTTTAAGTTTATTCACTTAATTAACTAAAACTAATATTTTTTCTAATCAAATTTATTGGAAAAAGAAAAAAGAAAAGTAATTGTACAATGAAAAAAACTAAATTTAACTTTGACCAATTAGTTGTATAATATATATTATAATGTTTTTGAGGAAAAGTAGTCGTACAATGATAGTGTGTTAGGTAAAACAAAAACTAAAAGTAAGCTGTAGTATAGGCTTAAAAGAATATAAAAGCATGTGATTTTTTATGCTTGAAAAACTTTAATATATTGTTAAGTTGCTCAAATTATGGACCAAAATTTAATTTTAATTGGTATAAAAAAAATTCAGGGTTTTCCCAATTTTTTTTTAAAGGTAGATAAATAGGACCACCCTGGCCATAAGGTGGCGCCGTCCCTGATCCAAGCCTGTCTCGTATTGAGAATAAGAGGGAGGGCAAAGGTAGTATTATTCATTTTCTCTAGAAACTAGGTTTCACAACGTAATAACAAGTCTAATGGTGGATTTATATGCCAATTTGATGGGCTTAGTTATATCATATATGAGACGAACATTTGTCTTGAACCTCATGATAGGAACGCATTTGTTTATTTGTACAATGCTATTTCTCTTCGAATACTTCACTACGTATATAATTCCTAATTTTGGCGGGTGTTCCAACAGTTCAGTCGACGTTTTCAATAAGGAACAAGGGTCAATAAGATCATACACATTTATATTTCTTTTTTCGGAGTACAATAAACATATATATTGCCCTTTACAAAATATGTAAATAGATGAAGTACTTAATTTGGGTTTTTGGCAGATACGCCGAAGACGTACGACCCTGTTTAGCAATACGATGATGACATTCAAAAAATAATATATAAAAAGTCACTGTAATAGTATTATAGTAAGGTACTTTTACAACATTTATTAATTGACAATTTTAAGAAAATTTTAATTCAATTTTCATGAGAAGTATAAAAAGTTACAAAAAATCAGTTTTTTTTTTCTTAAATATTTTTTATTTTTACATAAAAAGTTTCTAAAAATATTTTTTAAACTAATGACCTTAGGATATCTATTAACATTTCCCTTATAGTTATATATTTATTCAAAATTAAAGCAACAATTATCAATTATGCATGATCTGGAGTGGTGTCCTATGATTGCCACTAATTGGCTATTGCACCCATGGTTTTAAAAACTGGACCGAAGGCAAAATTGGATTTGCCTTCGGTTCCCGGTTTTTGGCCAGTTTTTCCTGGTTTTGCTGGTTTTTATGGGACTGGACTGGTAGCTAGTTCCCAATTGAACCGGTCAGTCCGACCGGTCTGATCCAGTTTTTAAAACAATGATTGCACCATTCATAATTCATGTGGGCATGTATATCAGTAGGCATAAACATGTTTTGAAAGTTTTAGAAGTGATCATAGTTTTCTTATATTGCTAAGGTAAATAAGTAGTTTGTCTTGTTTGCTATAATTTTTTCATAGTTGAAATCGCTATAATTGTTGGAAAAATGTATATATATGTAACAAAATTAAGGAATAATAATAAATAAATGTGCAACAAAACAGGTGTAGGGGCCTTTTTTGTTGTTTGGGCTGGGCTGCCCTCTGCAAGTAATGGGCCCTGATGTGTTTCTGAGTAGGGAAGTTGAGACCAGCCCAACTGCAACTCACTTTGGGCTGGCTTGGCACAAACTTAACCTTGTCTGCCAGGAACACCCTTTATGGCAAGCAGAGCTATTATAACGAAATTACAGCAGGCAGATACAAATGATAACAAAGTAAGCAAACAGAATGTTATATCTTTCAATGATAATGATGGCCGAATGTCACAGTAGTAGTAATAATAATAATAATAATGGCTTTTAAAAGAAAAGAAAGCAATGGATTAAACAATGAAGGTTTAATCAAAGATAAACGTCAAGCCAAAATCTAATCTGTAATGGTGACCGTCCAAAGAGGAAGAACGCTTCCTCTCAATGAAATCAACCTCCCAGGTGAATATCCTGCCGTGGAGATTGATAGCTTTGAGGGAATCGGACCTAAATGGTTGAGGTATGAAGAAAATTATTGTTATATTTTTTTACCGCTTTGTTATCCTTTAGAGAGCGTGATTTTGAGGGGGAGAGGAAAGAAAAGATCTATTGGTGCATGCCTATTATCCTCACAAACGATTTTCTTATCTTTTTCCTTTCTTTTCCTTTTCCTCTTAGTTTTTCTTTCTATGTATTTTTCCTTCCTCTGTTTTTCGGTCTTTTCTACAGGGCACGGCGAGGCTCCATTTATAGGGCCTGCCGCAAGCATTCTTTTACCATTTTACCCTCTAACGGCCTTTGTCTGGTCTGGGCATGCTTGCCGACCACCCTCTGCGCATAGCTCGCCCTTGCCAGACAAAGACATGTTCGTTTTGTCTCTGTCCGCCGTGGCCTTAAATGCTCTCTCTCTCTTCCTATGGCATGCACTCAGCGTTCCTTCTCCAATCTTACCCCTTTTGGATGGTCTGTCATCCCAGCAGGACGTACCTCTAAAAAGGGTTTGGACAGGGAACGCAAAATAAATCTTTTCCCCCCTCCCCACCACCAAACCACACCCCCCCTTACCTCTTACTACGGACCCATGGCCCCACCACGACCCATATTGGCTGGGTACAGGCTGGTGGTACCTGGGCTTTGCGCATGCTCCCTGTTATGTGTGTTTCGAAGCCGGCCTGCGGCTCATGGCGCCTTGTTTGTATTCGTCTGCCACTCTTCTTGATTCTTTTAAGCGGACTGTTTGCACTTCCACTATCTCCCTTTGGATTGGGCTTTTCTTAGTACATTCCCCTTGGCCCATTTCTGGCCTTATGCTTTATGTCTTATTTTCATTGCTTGGCCTTTCCTACCATGGCAACATGTTCCTGCTAGGCCCATTTCAGACCTGCCGTTTCACTTCTTCCCCCAGTGACTTATGGAAGTCTGCTGGTGTTCTCGCTTTATGGGCTCCATTGTCCCTTTCTTTCTTCTTTGGGCCTGCGGCCCTTGGGCTTCCTCGGCCCATTTACTAACTTTGTATTCCCATGGGCTTTTATTTACTAACTTGATTGGGCTTCCTCGGCCCAATCTCTTCATTCTCATCCTTGGGGTTCATGGGTTTGCCATTAACCCCTACTTTCTTTACATAGCTTTGGGCCTGCCACGGCCCATTCTCACTTTTTCATACCATACGTTGCCCATGGGTGCCATTTCTCTCTTTCCGGGCCCTTTAGGTCCATTTGCTTCCTCAAGACCCATTTGCTCGTGTTATGGCCCTGTGTTTTGCTATTCCTGCCGCTTAGGCCTAATAGTTTTATTCTGTTCCTGCCGCTATTATTGTCTCTTATACTGGGTTGGGCTGACTTTACGAAAATGACCCTCAACATTTAGCCCCCTGAACATATGGAGCGTTCTTGCGGTTCATATGTGAACGATGGACCATTTTGTCTTTTTCACTTTTCCTTTTCCTTCGCGGGCTTTTTGAAACCACGAACTCTTTCCTGCACGTACAGGTATTTTTCTTCTTTTCTCTTGCCGTGAACAGTGGTGACTCTTCGGATTTCCCAAAACGGTAGTTGCTTTAAGACATAACTGCCGCCTCATTAATTCCATTCTCTTTTCAATGGCTGACCAGTCGCCTCCCTTCACGCCGGCCTTAATTACCCAGGTATTTAAGAGAAGAGTCCCTTCCCAACGCAGACACAAACTCTTTTTATTTCAAAACTTCTTCCTTTCCTCACCATTTTCTTCTTCTCGAATACCCACCCCTTTCTTGCTCCGTTCAAATTCTCACACCATGGCGCCAGTGAAAACTCCGGCTTCCTCTCGCCGTAAAGGAAAAAGTGTCGCCGTGGACCCTCCAGTAGAACAGGAAGTGGAAGAGGAAGAGGCGCGCTCCGATTCGGACCATTCCGAGGAGGAGGAAGCACGGCGCGACCCAGACAGTGAGTGCGCCCCGCTGATTGATCCTTGGTACAACCTTAGTCCTCATTTCCCTAAGGCTCCTGGAGAATATGTGCTGCCGCCGGTGAACCGTGTGTGGCTTGCTCTTTGCCGGCGAAAGCCTGAAGTTTCTTGGGCTCCGGTGTCTTCCTCCATCTCCGACTTGATCATTCGCCAAGGTATCGCCCTCCCCGTACCCATTCACTTCGAGTTTGGGTCCGGCACCGCCTTGGGTTGGAAAGAATGGGTTGATAGTGAGTTGTCCGATACCCATTTTATGGGTTTGCTTTAGAGGGCCGGTGTTCTGAAGGCCGTCGTCCTTTCTCGAAGCCTTTCCAACTTTAGGGACCTTTACAACCTCCGCCACCTAGTTCGTCGATGGTGCTCCACCACTCACACATTCTTCTTCTCTTGCGGCGAACTTACGGTTACTCTTGAGGATGTGGCTAACCAGCTTCTTTTGCCTATTCTTGGGGACGCCGATCCTGCCACTATTGAGCTTTCCCCCGAAGAGGAAGATATTGAGGCGGAGTTGAAGAAGAGGATGACCGGAAATGCCAAGCTGTCTTTTTGGGTTAGTTCTTCCTCTAAGTTTTCTGCTGTTGCTCGCCGTGCTGCTTTTATTGCCTTTTGGCTTTGCAAGTTTGTTTTCGGGTCCCCTCCGCATTATGCCATAAAGCCTCTATATTTTCGTTTGGCTATCAAGATATCTGCTGGGGTGAGTCTGCCGCTAGCCCCCATGTTCTTAGGGCATTTATATGTGCAACTGGATATCCTGCGGAGCGACGAGAGTCAAGCTGGTTCTTGTCACATAGTCGCCTCTTCTGTACATAGCACTATCCTGCAGCAGCTGTTGTTTGAGCGTTGTGCTCAGTATTTGGTGAAGTGTAGGCCCGTTAGATTTGCCAAGGAGAAGTATCACTCTTGTCCGCAGGCCATCACTGATTTTTGTGGCAGGTTTGAGCATGACTTTCCTTTGGCTTTTCGTTGGTCCGGTTTGAACCCCATAGATTATTCTATTGTTGAGTCTTTTGATGAAGGTGTTGGTTTTTCTTGGAGAGCTTATAGACAATTGCGTCCTGGTTATACTTGTGCGGATTCGGTCATGGGTCCGTTTGTTGATACTGTTGGTACTACCACCCCACTGGCTGGCTTCGATGAGGTGGGCATTATATACTTGGCTGCCACCAATCCTGGATGGCTGCCCTACTTGGCGGATGAGGGTGTTAGATTTGTTCATTATCCTGCTAACCGAGTGAGGAGACAGTTTGGGTTGGACCAGGATATTCCTGATGATCTTTCCTTCCTTGCGGAGTCCCCTACTTCAGCCAGACCCTTCCTGCGGTCTACTGCCTTTGCCTTTTGGAGAGAACGTTTTAGCGCCGTCACAGTTGCCGGTTCTTCGAGGGAGGGCCTTTACACTTCTGCTATGCATGTCTATTGGCAGCTTGTCATGGACTCGTTTGGTGCAGAGTTAGCCGGCAGCCGTGGTTTCTCCCTTGTACCTCCTGAGGGGCTTAGTATGGTTATCTCTCCCAACCCTCGGTTGCTCCTTCCTTCTAAGTCCGTGTTGGCTTATACTAGGAAACAGAATCGGTCTGCCATCTTTGAGTGGGATGAAGAGAAAAGAGGGTGGTTTTGGCACGCAGGGGATTACCCCCCAGGTTGGGCGAAGAAGGTTAAAGTGGTGAACATTCCTGCATCAGCCAAGAAAACTCCTGCCAAGCCTAAGTCTGCCAGTAAGCCCAAGTCTGCCGTTCCTCAGCCTCTTGCAAGTGCCACTCCTGCCAGCAGAACACGAGGCAGTAAAAGGAAAACAACTCCCCATCCTGCGTCTGCCGCTCAGCGAAGGGTAAGTTTTCCAAGACTTTTTCTCGTTCTGTCTTCCAAGTACATGTATATATGTATACATTTCCTTTCTCTTTTTCTCTGACTTCTCCTAAATCTTGGCTGTCTTTTTCTTTGACTCACTTTCTTATCCCTTTTGCTTTTGCAGTCTAAGCAAAAGGAGGATACGTCAGCCGCCCATCCCATTGTACTTGAGGAGCCCGAATCAGAGGTATGTTTCCTCTTGCTACTGTACTTTGTCTATCCTGCCACATTTTGTTTCTTTGGTTACTTTACTCGATCAAAGTATTAACTCGGCCCCTCATACTTCTTTTCTCTGCTCTTCCAGGATGAGCCTGAGCCTCTTTCCATATACCGCCCCACGGCTGAGGAGCTTTCTGCCCCCATGGGCACTCCTATGGCGGGTTCTTTTGATGGGGGTGAGTTTGCTGCGTCTGCTCCTTCTACGACCACTATCTCCCCTACTGGACCGGTACCCATGGATGAGGGTACTCATACTGGGGAGGTTAGTGAGGCCATTCCCACTCCTGCCATGACATCTCCTGACAAGGAAACCACCCCTCTCGCCGTCACTGAGACCGAAGCCACCCCTGCTACTCCCCTCGTCATCTCCACTGGTGACCCCTTCGCCGCTCTCTCTCAGGCAGTGCAGGGTGTTTCTTCTTTGGTAGTCACCCCTTCTTCTATTCCTGCTTCTGCCACACATGGGTCTCGTGCTGAATTGTCCTCAGAAGAGTCTGAAGAGATCTTTGAGGATCCTGAGGATGAGCCTGGCTTGGGGAGGAGGATTTCTGAGTCTGAGGAGGAGGATATTGTTCCACCCGAGGCAATGGGTACGCACTCTCCCTCTTGCTTTTTCTTTTTCTTCTTTTGTTAAACTTCATTCATTTCCTTCTTCATTGGCACGTCTATATTTTTTTTTTGCTTGCAGAGACGTTTGGGGAGTTAGGCATTTCAGCGGGGGTGTCTGCGGTAGCTTCTCCTGCTATGCCCACAGCACCTATTCCTGCCATATTTACAGCTTCTGTCTCCGCGGTTCCTTCCGTTCCTGCTTCTGCTTTCCCACCAGCCCCTATTACTGTTAGCTCTGGTAAGTTTCATATCTCATTCCTTCATTTCTTCTCCGCTGGCTTCTCTTCTTTTTTATTCTCAACAAGGTTCTTTATTTCTCCCTTTGCATTTTCTGGCAGGTCTACCTCCTTCAGTGCTTCCTCAATTTGAGATAGGTAGTAGCTCTGCCACCCTTCCAGATCCTGCGAGCGAGGCTGCGGCCTTCTTTGTGCGCTTTGATCAGCCCGAAGTCAACGACCTTGATCCTGCTACTTTCTGGGGCTCCGGACCCCCTTACATAGATTTTCATGGCTTCAGAGTCCCTGCGGACTGTGCTCCTCACTTGGTGATGATCTATGATAGTCGCGGGGACTTCATGCAGGGATTCAGACTTGGTCGATCAATCAGAGAGCATTTCTTGAGGATGTTAGGCAGCGTGCTGAACGACATCGAGCACAACTTCGTGGATACTGTCTCCACAGAGAGGATTCTGCAGTGGAGAGCCGCGGTACAGGAGCTCGTCAGTGTTGGCTTTGCGGTGGAGTTCATCTTGGATCACCTTCGAGAGGTTGCTCAAGCAGTTTTCATGAGGAGAGTTCAGCCTACCGTCGACGCCATTGATTCTCGCCTTGCGATCCTGAGGAAGGAAGTGGCAGATTTGGAGGGCCGCCGAGAGCGTCTTCTTTCTGGTGTGGGAGGACTTGGTCGTTTTGGGGATCAGTCACTTATCTCTGGACTTTATTGATGATGCAGTTGTTTCCTGTTTTTCGTAGTTTTTCTTTTGCCTTGTTACTCTGTTTAGTACATTATGCTTTTCTATAGCACCTATTTGGGCTTGTTTGCCTCAGTTTGGGTTTTGTAATCTAACTTCATGATACTATACTTATGATGCTATGCTTTGCTACTCTTGCTATGATATATGATAACAAAATACTTCGTGCTTTTCATTGCAAGGAAGCAAGTTACAGATTTCGATTTATGACATAGTCATTTCTTGAAAGACAAAAAACAGAGTAAAAGAAAAACATGATAACTTTGGGTAAAACAAAAGGGTAAGAGATAATCACATTGCTTTTCCCCTTTAGGCGTAATAGTATTTCAACCATTTCCCATTGATGGGATCCATTAAGTCCTTTCCATCCATCTGAGTCAAACGGTAGTACCCACTTGGATGTGCTTCTCTTATCACAAAGGGTCCTTCCCACTTTGGTGCGAACTTCGATGGTCCTGCCAGGCCTCTCCTAACGTAGTCTGCCACTTTTAGGATCAGTTGTCCTTCCGTAAATATCCTTTCCTTAGTCATCCTGCCGTAAGCCTCAGTCATCTTTTGCCTGTATCTGCGGCTGTGTTCTTAAGCCTTTTCCCTCTTCTCATCAAGTCCTTCCAAGTCTTCACATCTTTCTGCCGCAAAGACTTCTTCATCATTATCCTTTTCCTGCATTTGCATGACTCTCAGGGATGGGGTTATCTTTTCTGCGGGGCTTACCACTTCAGTTCCGTAGACCAAAGAAAAAGGTGAAAAACCCGTGGCTGACTTAGGTGAACTCCTGTAGGCCCAAAGAGCGTCTGGCAGATGCGTTGCCCAGCCTCCCGTGTATTCTTGGCTCATTTTACTGATGATTCTTATGAGGGTTTTGTTGGTTGCCTCCGCTTGCCCATTTCCTTGAGGGTAATATGGTGATGACCGGTGATGTTTGATTTGATAAAACTCTAGCATTTTTCTCACCTCGCTATTCACAAAAGGTGTGCCGTTGTCACTGATGATTCTGTGGGGGACTCCAAACCTTATGATTATGTTTTCTTTGATAAAGTTTGCCACTGCCCCTCCTGTGGCCTTACGAAGTGGCACTGCCTCTGCCCACTTGGTGAAGTATTCTGTAGCTACTAGTATCCATATGTATCCTCGTGACGGCGGATTCACCGGTCCAACTAAGTCAAGCCCCCAAGTGTGGAATGGCCATGGTGTGACCATGCTGTGCAAGTTCTGTGGATGAGTGTGAATCAAATTGGCTTGTACTTGGCAACTGTGGCATCTTTTCACAAACTCTGCCGTGTCCCTTTTCATGGTAGGCCAGTAATAGCCCATTTGCAGCAGACATCTGTACAGCTTCTTTTTTCCCTGGTGTTCCCCACATTCCCCTGAGTGTACTTATTTTATCATTTCTTTTGCCTCTTCAGGGCCCAAACACCTCAAGGGGTCTCCTTCATACCCCTTCTTGAAAAGGATCTCATTGTGCACAAAATAGCGCGTTGCTAACCTCCTGAGCTTGTATTTTTCGCTGTGCTTCTGTGGCAGGATGCCTTCGGTCAGGTACTGTATAAATGGGTCTCTCCAGTCCTGGCTGATGAACACAGCGTAACTTTCTTCTCTGTCTGCCGTGAGCTGGCAGCTTCCACATTGGGTTTGGACTTGGTCCGCGTCTTTACTCATGGTTGGCCAATAAAAGCCCGCCCTTTGGAGTCTGCGGTAAAGGCTGACTTCTCCGCAGGATCCGCAAGTCTTTTCATGCACTTCTTTCAACTTTCTCTGGGCCTCCTTTTGTCCCACACATCTAGACAAAACTCCACCCGGCATCCTGCGGTATAATTCTCCTTTCATCAGGGCGTAGTCCTTGAGTACTTTTAGTCCCATGGCTTCTTCTCCTCTCATCAAAACTTCCTTTATAGGTATTCGCCAATCTCCTTCGCGGTGTTCCTCCTGAAATCTTTCTTTCAGTACTTCAATTATGGATTCTTCCCTCTTGCTAATCTCCACTCTGGTGCTTTCCCCTTCAAACATCACTTGCGAACCCAGCGCGGCCAACGCATCGGCAAATCGATTGTCGTTTCTCGGGGTGTGTTCTATTTCGAATGTTAAGAATTTTTCTTCCATTTTCTGTGCCATTGCTCTGTACGGGGCAAGATTGGGTTCTTTCAGGGAGAAACTCCCTTTGGTCTGGCAGACTACTAGGTTGGAGTCACCTAATACTTTCAAATGCTTAACTCCCATCTCAAGGGCTGTGGCCAGCCCCGTTAAATAAGCTTCATATTCTGCCGTATTGTTTGAACAGGGGAATTCCAGTTTGAACGATAGCGCTACTGCTTTATCTTCTTCGTGATACAAAACCACCCCAACCCCTCCAGACTGGGCGGTGGAAGATCCGTCGAACTTCATTACCCACTGTTCCCTGAGTTCTTCTGCCATGGCTACTTCCCCTGGAACTTCGTCACCCAGCGGGAATTCTTCCTCCCCTGAAAACTGTGCCAACAAATCTGCTATAGCCTGGCTCTTTACTGCTTTGGGCGCCCCCATCCTTAAATCATACTGCGACAGCTGCAACAGCCACTGTGATATCCTGCCAGAGAGGATTGGTTGCTGTAATAGAGCCTTGATGGCGTGGGACTTAGTCATCAGCCATACTTCATATGCCAAGAAGTAATGGCGTAATCTTTGTGAGGCATAAACAATAGCCAAACATGCCCTTTCTGCCCTCGGATAACGAGTTTCTGCGTCTTTCAGGGCGCGGCTGATGTAATATACTGGTTGCTCGACGCCACCTCCATCCTCTTGGGCAATTAAGGCACCGATGGCATATGAGTTGGTAGCCATATAAAGGAGTAATGGCCTTTTGTGTATTGGGGCTTGTACGGTAGGGAGGTTCATCATGATCTGCTGCAGCCTCTTGAAGGCCGCCTGCTGCGCTTCTCCCCATACAAAATTTTGCCCTTTCCTCAGTAATTTGGTGAAAGCCGAGGTGATCGATGCCAGCCCAGGGATGAATCTTCGGATGTACGAGACTTTCCCTAAGAAACTTTTTAGTTCTTTCACTGTGGTTGGAGGTCTCATAGTTGCAATGGCCGTAGCCTTTGCTGGGTCAACATCTATCCCTCTGCTGTGTACTAGGAAGCCCAAAAATTTCCCCGAGGATACACCAAACGCGCACTTGAGGGGATTCATTCTTAACTTAAATGCTCTGCACCTTTCGAACACCTTTTTTAGCACATGGAAATGTTCTTCCCTCTTCCTGGACTTGACTACTATGTCATCCACATAGTCTTCTAACTCCTGATGCATCATGTCGTGGAATATAGCCGTCATTGCCCGTTGATAAGTTGCGCCTGCGTTTTTTAACCCGAAGGGCATTACGGTGTAGTGGAAGTTTCCCATGGGCGTTCTAAAGGCTGTTTTCTCCGCATCTTTTGACGCCATTCTGATCTGGTTGTATCCGCTGAAGCCGTCCATGAATGAGAACATAGCGCTTCCTGCCGCAGAATCTATCAATAAGTCCATATTGGGTAATGGAAATTCATCTTTTGGGCATGCTTTGTTGAGATCCCTGAAATCTACACAACACCTGATCTGGCCATTCTTCTTTCTTACTGGTACTATGTTGGATAACCAGCGAGGGTGTTGAATAGGTTTAACGAATCCTGCGGCTAGCAGTTTCTACACTTCTTTGACTATCTGCCCTTCGATTTCTGTGTGAAATATTCTGGCAGGCTGGACTATTGGCCTAGCCTGTGGGTCCACATTCAACGTGTGCGCTACTAACCCAGGGTCTAGCCCTGGCATTTCACTGTAGTCCCATGCAAACACGTCTTTGAATTCTTTCAGTAGCAATACCAATTCTTTTTTCTCATCTTTCATTAAGCTTACACTGATCGAGATGGGTCTCGGCCCTTGTGAAACAGATCACAGGTCAACTTCTTCCATTTCCTCTTCTGCCATGACCTGCACCTCCTTTTCGGTTATAACTCTTTCGTATTCCTCTTTGTTACCTCCCTCCTCTGGGCTTTCTTGGACTCTACAGCACATCAAGCCCTCGTGCTGTTCTTTCTGAGTGGGGCCCATCTGGGTTTCAACCGTGGGCCCCACGTGCCTTCATAATTTGTAAATGATTCTGCCGTCAGAGCCTCTGACCCTTGTGCATTGGGGTGCGTCTTCAAATCCTGCGGTGGGCGCTTCTTTCCTTCGTTTCTTTCTTGCCAATAATTCTCTCAGATCGGGTTCTGGGTCATCTTGAACATCCCTCCATCTAGGTACGAAAGTACCCAGCGGCTTTGACACTGAGCTCTCCTCAGAGGGAGCCCATTGATCGTAGAACATAGTCTCTACTAAGTGAGCCTCCGCTCGTTCAAATGGTGAAGGATTCGCGGCTATGCGCACTACTCTGCCGTTCAATCTTCCTTTCACACATTGGTGATAGGTGGATGGGACCAGCCGGTGTTTATGCAACCATGGCCTCCCCAGAAGCACGTGGTAGGATACTTCAGTCTTTACCACGTGGAATCGTGCTAAAGAGGCTATGGGGCCCACCTTCAGCCACAGCTGTATGTGGCCTGCTGTGTACTCACCTCTTCCGCCGAACCCTGTTACTTCCATTGGGCATCCCTGAATCTTTCTTTCTGAAATCCCTGCTGCCTGCAGAGTGCTCAATGGAATGAGGTTCACAGAAGCGCCTGTGTCTACTAAAGCTCTCTTTATGGGGATTTGATTTATGGATGCCGCCAAGTACAAGGGTCTCCTGTGGTCCGGTTGCCCCACTTCCATATCTTCCTCACTAAAAGTGATTTCAGTTGACTCCTGTAGGAGAGCCCTCTCATCTGATATTTCTGCCGATAGGCACTCTACTCCTGCACCAGAGGCAATGCTCACCAAGGCCTCGGTGGCTACCTTTCTCTCCCTTGCTGATAGTCCCAGCTGGTCAAACAAATTTCTGAACTTAGAACTCTGCTGTAGAGTGGTAATGGCCGCCGCAGGCAGAGCCAAGTTTTCTTCTTCATCCTCCCCTGGGTCAGCACAAATTACCACCGCTGCTACACCCTTCCCTTTGTGGTTCGGGAGTGGGTTTCTTTGGACTTCCTGCTGGGACAATTCTAAAGTCCCCTCCTTTATCCTGCGGTGAACAAGTCTGCGGAGGGCTCAGCATGCTGCCGTAGCATGTTGGACATAATTGTGTAAACGACAAAAACGTGGGTCCCTCCTCTCTTCCTCCGAGGGTTCCCTGGCAACCTGGTTAGGTTTGAAAATTCCATCTGCTATCCATCTGTTTAGCAGTACATCTAATTCTTTTGAGGTGCATGGTATTGGCGGGGGAGTGTCATATTCCCTCCCCTCAGTCTTCCTTCTCCGTTCTCCAGTGGACACCGCCATCGCCTGTGGGGCGTTTCTCTTGTCTGAGCTTGGCTTTACAGACTGAGCCGTCTTTCTTACTTTCTGTAATAGCTGGGCGAACTGGGAGATTTCCAAATTCTCGAGTACAGCCCTGTACTCCTTGATCATGTTCGTCATACACATCTCAACCAACGTCCTTTCTTCGCAATGGTCATAGCAGTCAAGTGCTATGTCCCGGAATCTCTTGATATATTCCATCAAATCTTCACCGCTTCTCTGTTTGGTTGCTTGCAGGGTTGCAAGCGTCACCGTTTCTTCTCCATGGAAGTACTTGGTGCAGAATACATCTACCATATCATCCCATGTTGGGATAGTTCCTGGCTTTAACCCAATGTACCAAGTGTAAGCCCGGTCGCATAGTGATTTAGAAAATTCTCGAAGACATAAGTCCTCGTCTGCGGCGTAAGGGCCAAGTGTGTCGATGAATTTGCTCACGTGTTCGACAGCACTTCCCCTTCTACCATCGTATTGTGCGAAAGCTTTTGGTTCGTACCTCTCAGGGTATGGTTTGCTGAGTACCCTCAGTGGGTAAGGAGGCCTTCGTGCATAGAACCTCTCCTTAGGTGCTCTAGCCCTTTCCTGCTCCAGGAGGGCGGATACCTCAGCCATTGTGATGAAACGCTGCTCTGCATTGTGTGGGACACCTCCTGCCGGCGTCTCTTCTTTATCCGTCGCATGCCCTGGGTCATGCTGACTTCCCTTTTCTTTTGTCTTGTCGGTTTTCAGCTGACGGATTTCTTCCATCATTTGCTGCTGCGAGTGTTGCAATGACTGTAAGACCTCAATGAAAATATTGGCATTGTCGGTGGGCATTCTTGGTGGCGGTTGGGGGTCAGCCCCCGTTCCGTTGGCACCTTCTGCCTGGTTGGGTGGTGGTTGGTGAGGCGTTGTAGGCCTCGACTCTGCTTGTGAAGGTACAGCACTCATATTTCGAGTTGTCCTGGACTTTGGAGGCATTTGTTTGCGTGGGCTCTTGTCCCTATTTATTTCTCAACTCCCCAGTGAAGTCGCCAATTTAATGTAGGGGTCTTTTTTGTTGTTTGGGCTGGGCTGCCCTCTGCAAGTAATGGGCCCTGATGTGTTTCTGAGTAGGGAAGTTGAGACCAGCCCAACTGCAACTCACTTTGGGCTGGCTTGGCACAAACTTAACCTTGTCTGCCAGGAACACCCTTTATGGCAAGCAGAGCTATTATAACGAAATTACAGCAGGCAGATACAAATGATAACAAAGTAAGCAAACAGAATGTTATATCTTTCAATGATAATGATGGCCGAATGTCACAGTAGTAGTAATAATAATAATAATAATGGCTTTTAAAAGAAAAGAAAGCAATGGATTAAACAATGAAGGTTTAATCAAAGATAAACGTCAAGCCAAAATCTAATCTGTAATGGTGACCGTCCAAAGAGGAAGAACGCTTCCTCTCAATGAAATCAACCTCCCAGGTGAATATCCTGCCGTGGGGATTGATAGCTTTGAGGGAATCGGACCTAAATGGTTGAGGTATGAAGAAAATTATTGTTATATTTTTTTACCGCTTTGTTATCCTTTAGAGAGCGTGATTTTGAGGGGGAGAGGAAAGAAAAGATCTATTGGTGCATGCCTATTATCCTCACAAACGATTTTCTTATCTTTTTCCTTTCTTTTCCTTTTCCTCTTAGTTTTTCTTTCTATGTATTTTTCCTTCCTCTGTTTTTCGGTCTTTTCTACAGGGCACGGCGAGGCTCCATTTATAGGGCCTGCCGCAAGCATTCTTTTACCATTTTACCCTCTAACGGCCTTTGTCTGGTCTGGGCATGCTTGCCGACCACCCTCTGCGCATAGCTCGCCCTTGCCAGACAAAGACATGTTCGTTTTGTCTCTGTCCGCCGTGGCCTTAAATGCTCTCTCTCTCTTCCTATGGCATGCACTCAGCGTTCCTTCTCCAATCTTACCCCTTTTGGATGGTCTGTCATCCCAGCAGGACGTACCTCTAAAAAGGGTTTGGACAGGGAACGCAAAATAAATCTTTTCCCCCCTCCCCACCACCAAACCACACCCCCCCTTACCTCTTACTACGGACCCATGGCCCCACCACGACCCATATTGGCTGGGTACAGGCTGGTGGTACCTGGGCTTTGCGCATGCTCCCTGTTATGTGTGTTTCGAAGCCGGCCTGTGGCTCATGGCGCCTTGTTTGTATTCGTCTGCCACTCTTCTTGATTCTTTTAAGCGGACTGTTTGCACTTCCACTATCTCCCTTTGGATTGGGCTTTTCTTAGTACATTCCCCTTGGCCCATTTCTGGCCTTATGCTTTATGTCTTATTTTCATTGCTTGGCCTTTCCTACCATGGCAACATGTTCCTGCTAGGCCCATTTCAGACCTGCCGTTTCACTTCTTCCCCCAGTGACTTATGGAAGTCTGCTGGTGTTCTCGCTTTATGGGCTCCATTGTCCCTTTCTTTCTTCTTTGGGCCTGCGGCCCTTGGGCTTCCTCGGCCCATTTACTAACTTTGTATTCCCATGGGCTTTTATTTACTAACTTGATTGGGCTTCCTCGGCCCAATCTCCTTTAGGTCCATTTGCTTCCGGGCCCTTTAGGTCCATTTGCTTCCTCAAGACCCATTTGCTCGTGTTATGGGCCTGTGTTTTGCTATTCCTGCCGCTTGGGCCTAATAGTTTTATTCTGTTCCTGCCGCTATTATTGTCTCTTATACTGGGTTGGGCTGACTTTACGAAAATGACCCTCAACAACAGGGTTAGAGGAAAATTAGTTATCCTTAAATAATATTTGTCCCCACAAAGATATATATTAAAGGGTTACTCCAAACTTGCCCTAAATACAACTAAGCCTAGAATTCTTCAAATAGTATTTTGAGAGAGTTTTTATATATTTCTATAAGATAGTGAAGAGGGAGTGGTTACAAAATGAATATAGATCACTATTCATACTTAAGGGTTATGTCTCGTCAAAAGACACCTTTGGAGACTTACATAAGTTTTTTTAATATTCACAAGGCATTACAATTATATGAGATACTAAAACAATTACCAGAAATTCTACAAAAACTGTTTTGTTCAATTTAAAACTGGTCGAATAGGAATCGAAAAAATCCAAGAGGCTAGGCCCAGAAATGTCAAACAGGAATCAAACTACTTCGACTCGTTGAACATGAAATTCGTAAACTAAATGTCTATGTAATGGGGACATAAGAAGGAACTTTACTTATGTGAGCATAGACATGGTGCCGCTTCTATTTAATATAACAAATGGGGCATCTACATTTGTACCATAAATTTAACATAAAATAAAATAAAATAAAAAAACAATGGCTACTCTTGGGTTCATTTGTTATTGTTTTTTTTTAGCTTATTTATATTATGTACAACTTTTTTTAACTTTACTTTAATATATATATATATACACACAAATATTTTTTAAAGCTTTTTAGCCTAATAAACCAATACAAATTAACTCTATTAGAAAGACACTTAGAAAATAATGAAAATGGGTGGAGATAAAGGTTAGAGTGGTCAATTTTATTTATTGATTTATCTTTAAATTTTATAATTTGATAGTTGGGAAAGAGAAGATTTGAACCCGTCTCTATAAAAAATACTATAAAGTGTCAGTTAAGCTATGAAGCTATTTGCAAGAAGATTTTTTTTTTTTTTTGGGAAAAATGATATTTTATTTCTATAAAAATAATTAAGAAATATAAAATAACAAAACGATAAAATTTGGGGAGATTGACCAACTCTCGAAGAAAATATAGACCTAATTTACAACTTAATTATGAAACATCAATACAAGAGTGGAGTCTTCTTTTCTCAAAAGAAAAAGAAAAAGAAAAAAGAGTGGAGTCTTCAAAACCAAGAAAAAGTACAAATTTGTATAAACATAAGACCCATTCTCCCAAAGAATCCACCTTCAAGGTATCAATGGTGTTAGGTTTTAGACCCCTTAAAAACAAACAATTGGATTAACCTAGTTAATTAGCCAAGTGATTTACTTAGTACAATTTCATGCAAATCTAAGTTAACACAATTAAATAATCATATCAAGATATAAAGCAGCGGAAAATAAATAACACAGGATATGATGACCCAGGAAACCACACGGTAAAAACCTGGGGAGGATTTGACCTAGTTATTCTCAAGGTAAACTTGAATCTACTATAAAAGAATCAAAATTCATACAAAAGGACTTACAAGCTCCCCGCTTGACTTCCTAATGCTACCCACCAGTAGAACTTATTGACACGACCATGTGCAAGCTCCGAATCCACAGACTCCTTCTTTCTTGGATTCTTCAATCAGCTACAAGCTCCTCGCTTGTTTTTCTTTAAGCTCTAATGGCAGCAACCGAGCTGATCATCAAGATGTTGAAATAATCTCTACCTTGAAAACCCTAAGTTTTGTGTAAAGGAAAGCTCTTTAAAGATCTCACAAGAGATTTACACAAAACAGCAAAGTATGAGCAACAATACAATGTGAACAACCTCCAAAAACGTGGTTAGGGTTTTGTTTAAATACCTAGGGTAAAACATAAAACTCTAAACGTTTAATGAAGTAGGGCTGAGTTGGAAATTCTACAGAAAACGCAACCTGGGCGATTTTCGATCGATCGAGCCTGTCCTTCGATCGATCGAGCCAGGCCGAAAGTCACAAAGACTTCTGCATCCACTCGATTCCAACTTTAGAATAATTAATCAATTTTGAGCAAGCCTAAACAAGACTAAACATATTGTTTTGATCATGGTTTGCCAACATTACAAATTAGAGTTCTAAATACATAAAATCCTAAGTCTTTAAAACCTAACAAATGGTTTAGGGGAAACACTAGATCTTTTGTAGAGAAACCAACCCCACCATAAGGCACAGGGACTTGAAAGACAAAAGGGGGGAAACCACCAGGTATTTGAGCTTCGAATCCTTAAATCTAAATGATTTGATATGAGAGAGCTCAAATTTAGACCATATATAGACTAGGACCACTATTCGTTTCAAGACCCACAAAGGATTAAACCACCATGGGCGATGGAAAATCCACAGGAAGGACAAGAAAGCTCTATAATAGGGTAAAGAAGACTCATGTCAGAGCCCAATCTACAATTCAAGATGGTTAAAGACTGACAATAACACTAATACGATCGAAAGAGCTACAATATATATATATATATATATATATATATATCCAAAAGGGGGTAAGTTACCAATAGAGGCCGATTGAGGCCATGAGGATGCGGAAATGTAAATAAAGTACAGTTGATAAAGCCATGACTATGGCGTTACAAGTGTAAATTGAGAAATAAACTGAGGTTGCCATCTGATTACAATTGCTGTAAGGGAGGGAGGTATTTTGGATTTTCCTAAAATAGACCTGCCTGATGGACCTGCCTCAGACTGGAGAGGGAGCTGCCTTATATAGGAGAAGGGAGCTAGCAATCTGCTGAAGGAGCGCCTTGGATGCTGCTGGAATCACGGAAGGTAAATCACTTTTACTGTGGATGAAAAGTCTTTTCAGCCGAAAGTGAATAGTAACTTCATGATTGTCTGTCGGGCACTGTTGGTGAACAGTAACTGTTACTGTTCATGAATAGTGACTTGTCCCTTGTCTTGTTCTGGAGTACTGTTCAATCAGACTGTTGATGAATAGTAGTCCTGCTGGAATCTTCTGGAATGGGTACTGTGCATGTACAGTTGATCTGGACTGTAGATGAATAGTAGCCGGTGCAGAAACTGGAACTGTTCTGAATAGTTGATCTGGACTATCCGGAACACTTAGTCTTCATCCAGGTTGTAGCCATCATAAGGATCTTGTGAATCCTGGAATGGGTCAAGCTGGCACTTGTTGACTGAAGCTTCTGAAGAGGCAGGAGAGACATCTGACTTGCTGACTCTGAACTGGAGGAGTGAAAACCTTGAAGGATTACTGGATCCTTCATCTGGGGTTTCAATCCTTAAGACTGGGAGGAGATTAGTCTGTATCATAGTATTCTGATGGAGGACTATGAATATGTTCATGGAAGGTGGTGAACTGATTGCAAACGCCACACCAACTTAATGGTTCATAATCAGGAGGTTTGGTGATGAATCTTCTTGGATCATTATTGTGACTAATCCATTGGAGATCCATAGCCGCTTCTGAGTATGGTTTGGTGGAAAACACTGAGATCCTTCCAGTGGTTCCAACAAAATGGTAATGTGCCCACAAATCTTGGGCAATGGAGAGTATCTCATTGTTGTAATAGTTACGCCAGCAATCTGCAAGGTAATCAGGTTCTTCGTACGATAAGTAAGAATCTCCTTCATGCCAAGGTCCTTGGTAGGTGTAACCATTAATGAGAACAAGGTGTCTGGACGGGGTCACCGTCATCCAATTGTTACCATCCCATTGTGGGAGGGTGCTCCAGCATCTGATGGATACAAATGGACTTCTGACCTTTTTGACAACTTGTTGAATGATCTGGGGAAATTGGTTGACTTGGTCATGGTGTGTTAGTTTGATTAATCTAACAAACCCATATTCAAACATTCTGGAAAGCCAATATGAGGTTTTAACACCTTCATCTGTTCCATCATCTAGACCATCTTCATAATTAACGATGAGTCCAGGGAAAGGATGTCGGTTCTCATAAACTCTGTGGCTGCTTCCGAAGTATTGTTCCCAGATAGACTGTGTGAGAACTTTGTCAGCATCTGTCCTTGCTTCACCGGGGATGGGGAAGTGGATGGTGACAAGAATCTTGAAATGCTCGCACCATTGATCAAATGATTCGAACATAGCCTTGCATCCAAAAATATTAGTTTGTATTTCTGGGGGCAAGTTGGCAATAGCACTTCTTAAGATAGTTTGAGCCTTAAGGCTAAACTTTGCATAATCAGTGCTCATGATAGTCAATTTATCCGTTGAATGGATATCCTCTTTGCCAAAGAGTTGACTAGTAATGGCTTCATTTCTCGCCTCAAGGTTTACTAGATGGATTTCTAGGGCTTTGAGGGTTCTTTGGAAAAGGCCTTTTTTATTTAGGGTCCAGGCTGCTTGGAAATTATCAAGTATGAATTTAATGGAAAATGGGAGGTCTGTATATGCACCTTCTTTCCATTGTAATTCTTCTTTTAGAACTTCCTGTAAAACAACAGCCATATCACAACTGGAGTATGTCACATTTGCTGGGACATAATCCTGAAGGGATGTTGATCCTCTCAGGTTTCCCTTAGAAGATACGCCTTCATGCTTTTGAGGAGATTGGTCCTCTGTTGGGTTTTGCTGAGGGTAGCATTGTGCTTTGCCTTTATCCCTTGAAGGGGTTGATTTCCTCCACATTCTGTGGGGTTTGCTTTTAAAAGATATTTGCTCTTTTTCCTGCCAAAATTGGTTTAAACAAATAGTTTGAATTTCTTTTTTAAGAATGCTATTGTTTAAAACATGCTGTGGCTTAAAACAAATACTTTTATAATGCATGAAAGGAGTAAGGTGCTGTGATGAGTTTGGGATTTGATCAAAGTCATCGTTGGTGAATGGTATGGGATATTCTGATAAGTTTGTGAGCTGATTTGGGCTGACAAAATCATTACTTATGAATGGAATGAGAGATACAAATGAATCAAGGTTCTGGGCTTGATTGAGTTGTTCTGTTTTGGACGTGATTGTGGGTACGAATGAATCAAGGTTCTGGACTTGATTATGAGTAACTTTGGTATGGATAAGGTTAAGGGTCTTGGAGACTGCAATTTCCTGGAGAGTACTGATATCTCGAGGTTCTGGGTTCCTAAGAAACTTAAACTTAACTGGCTGACCAAATGGATGGGTAGTGATTCCTTCACTATCCGTGGTGAATGGATATAACAGACACATGAAAGGGTTTCCTAAGATAACCTTATCTGTCATATTCTTGACAAGAACAAATGTGGTTTTAAAACACGTATTGTCTTGGCAAACATGAGCTTTGGGAATTTTGAATTCAATCTGCATTTTACCTCCACTTGCAGAAGTTAACCTTTCCTTGGTTTTTCTGAAGTACTTAGAGGGAATGATTCCTTCTTGAATGCAGTTGAGATCTGCGCCTGAATCTATTAAGGCAACAACCTCAAATTCAAAATCTTTGTTTATGACAATCCTGACTTTGGAGTGCCATTTCTGGAAGTTAATTCTATTGATGGCATTTAAGAACGGTTCTGGTTGTTCTTGTACCATATCTGCAGTAGGGTTAACTGATTTATCAACTTCTTCATCCGAAGGGTTCTGTAATGAGGTTCCTTCCTCATTGCCTTGATGAGAAGTACTTTCTAGGTTCCTAATCCTTTGATCATGGAGATTCTGGTCTACTTTAAGAATAGTTAACTCACTCTTGAGGGTCCTAATCTCAGACTTGGTTTCCTTGATTTCTTTCTGAAGGTCGTTGAGTGTAACTTCCTTCTTGGATTTGGTAAACCTATCGTAGATTTTCTCCAAATCAACTTTGGGTTCTTGAAACTTAGGTTTGGGATTACTGACATCCCTAACTAAGGTTCTTTTGAACTCACTGAGTCTCTGGGCTTTAGCTACTGGGTCTTCGATCTGTTCTATGAGATCTAAGAGTAGTTCTTCTTGCTTAGAGAGGACATTGAGAGTCTTGTTTCTACAACAACTATCAATGCATGGAATTGGTTCATCTGAGCCACTAGAGGAACTAGAAGAGGTCCTATAGGGTTCCGAGGATGACTGGTAAATCTGACGAATCTCACTGCTAGAGGTTTCACTATCTGATTCATTACATTCATCTCCGTTTATATCTTTTCCATCAGTTGTTATTGGTATCTTGATGTTTTCTGGTATAATTGGTAGGCTGAGCCTCCTTCTCATCCTCTGTCTATCATTCTGTGTTTATTTGTCCCAGTTGCTCAATTATTTCCCAGATACTTGCTTCTTCTTGTTTCTGTGTTTACCCAGAAAATCTGTTGCAGATGTGTACTGTTGAGAGTCGTAAGACCGTGACCTGTACTGTTTATAGCCCAGTAAGACCAGACGATCCGAGAGTTCCTGAAAAGTGTTGGTCAGCCCGTGTTAGCCGACGGACAGGCGTTTAGGGTGGTCCCACTGTGGAAATACTGGAAAGAAAGGCACTAAGAGGTTATAGTGTACAAGGTTAGGCAAGTTCTCATTGTTTCACTCTGTTCTAGATCTAAGGATAGATCCAGAAGTTAGAAGTTAAAAGTATTGAGGTTATAGTTGTTTAGCTAGGCTTTTAATACAAGATGATGAATAGATTGTTTAGAAGTAACTCTTCTACTAGTTATAGATCCAGTAGTTCATCACTCCCTGAGCCAATTCCCCAGGAAGATGGAGTTATAAACTCTGAAGAGTATTCGTTATCAGATACAGATCTAAGACTAGGAGATTGGAATATCCCTAGAGTCCCCACTGAACAGATCTACAAGCTCTCTTCATGGTCCTTGAAAAAAGCTTTCAAGACAGATTACCATGTTAGGACAATAGAGCAAGTTTATAGCATTAGCAAGGAGTATGAGAAATGCTACTTGTTACCCTCAAAAACCCTGAAAGCACACAGGAAAGAAGGACACAAATTCCTCCATATAGGTTTAGTCCAAGTTGGTATTAAACCATTGTTTAGAGAAGGTCTAAACTGTTCAATCCTTATGGCCCTTAGAGACACTCGTCACATCAGGTTTGATGACAGTCTTCTAGGCACCATGGAAACCAGTCTTAGTAACGGACCAGTCCATTTTGACTGTTTCCCCAACTTTACAGTAGGTCTTACCTGCCCACATGTCATGAAGACCCTTACCCTCAACCTAAAGACTCACGGTACCTTCATGTTGGAAGGAGTCCAACAAGTTGCCCTGATCTATAGAATTTACTATAAGTGCATGAGGACGAACATGAATGTTCAAGCACTTGATAAGAGAAAGGCAGGAGAAACCACTCTTATCCAGACCAAAGACCCCACATCAAAAATTAAGGTTCCCAGGACCCTTAAATGGTCAGAGGTCACATTTCCCACAGATTGGATGTTAGATAATGAAAATCATCATCTACAAATCCAACACCAGACCCAAAATCCAGATCTAGATTTTGTCCAACAACTAGCCGATGGATCGGTTAGGTTAAGTTTCGACCAATCTAGGTTTAGAACACCGGTCACCCCACCTTCACCATATAGTGAACATAGCTTTAGATCTCGATCTGATCTAAACCATCCCCTCAGACAGCCTCCTATCCCTCTTAGAGATAGACCTGCATCCCAACATAGTTTGTCTAGACCCTTTCAACCTTTTCCCAGATCTAGAAGAGATTTAGGATTAGATCTCCAAGGTGTCCAGACCAAGTCACAGGTTAGCACACCATGCTACACAGCCAGACAAGAATCTGTTGTGGACCAAGAAGAAGACCAAGAAGGTCAAAAGAATGTATCCCCAACAGAAACCGATATGTTAAACCCTTATCCCCAAGAACCCCAAGATCCCTTCCAGCAAGAACCTGGAATTGATCAACAACTCTTGGTTATTAGGAAAGAATTCACCCCAGATATGGCTGCCCTAGGAAAAGAATTTGAGTCTGAAGAAAACCGACTCAAAAGAGAAACCTATAGAGCCAACCATACCCTTGAACAAAAGAAAGAAGTTTTGGAAAGTTGGAAAGAATTCATGAAGGAGATATCCAGTAATGTCCCTTTCTTTGAATACTTTGAAACCCACTTTGAATGGCATAAAAAGTCCTGTGTCATTACCAAAACCAATTGGAACAAACTTCCCAGCAAGGATGCTAGCAATTCTAGTCAACCTCCAGAAGTTCGAATCATTTGATCAATGGTGCGAGCATTTCAAGATTCTTGTCACCATCCACTTCCCCATCCCCGGTGAAGCAAGGACAGATGCTGACAAAGTTCTCACACAGTCTATCTGGGAACAATACTTCGAAAGCAGCCACAGAGTTTATGAGAACCGACATCCTTTCCCTGGACTCATCGTTAATTATGAAGATGGTCTAGATGATGGAACAGATGAAGGTGTTAAAACCTCATATTGGCTTTCCAGAATGTTTGAATATGGGTTTGTTAGATTAATCAAACTAACACACCATGACCAAGTCAACCAATTTCCCCAGATCATTCAACAAGTTGTCAAAAAGGTCAGAAGTCCATTTGTATCCATCAGATGCTGGAGCACCCTCCCACAATGGGATGGTAACAATTGGATGACGGTGACCCCGTCCAGACACCTTGTTCTCATTAATGGTTACACCTACCAAGGACCTTGGCATGAAGGATGACTGGTCTCTGCTTCTTGCTAAGTTGCTTGGGTTTGGCTAAAGCTTTCTTAGGCGAAGGTTCTTTCTTCGTGCTAAGTTCCTTAAGCTTTTGTTCTACGATGTCTAAGGCTGTTAAGTCCTTAGGTTCATTTAAGACATTTAGACGGGGGTCAACTGCTGGGGTTGAAGTGCTAACAGGTGAAGGGGTGACTGGTTCCTTCTTCACAAGTTCTTCAAGCATTTGGTTGACTAACTCTAAAGCTGTCTTGTCTTTGGGTCTAAGGCTTGGTTGACTAACTCTAAAGCTGTCTTGCGACTCTAATTCTTCTGCTTGGATCTGCAATTGCCTGGCAAGGTCCTTTAATTCTTTGCTAGATTTTCCGGTGATCTGGACGGAGTCTAGACTGGACTGTGACCTTGTATTGTAAGGAATTGCCTTCTGGATTGGCTGAGGGAAGTCTCGGTCAAGTTGAGTGAGAACAGTTTGGATTCTGAAAGTGTCCCACCATTTAACTGAAAATTCTCTGTCCAATAGATTGGAGTTTATTTTGTAATTCCACATACTTATCCAATGAATCCTGTACATGACTGTCATGTGGAGGATGGGTGGAAACTGGGAACCGTGTGCTGTTACTTGGTACCTGGAACTGAAATACCTGAGGGCGTCCTGTAGAGGTGCTGGGAAGATTTGTGGAACTGAGCCAAACATTTCCCACCACTTAAGGAACCATGTAGGTATTGGACTACGAAATTTTTTGTCAAACATGATGAACCAAGAGTGATCAAGGTTCTTGTTTTGATATAGTAAGACCTTTTCAAAGGCGTCCATGTAATCATAATAGCTGTAATGGAAGCCTGCATCTTTGTGGAACTTGAGCAAAGAGGGATGTTGTCCCCAATCTTTGCAGTTGACGAAACCTGTGATGATGAACTTATGATAAAGAACTTCAGAAGGGTTCGTTTTGCTTGGAATATTTTCTATTCGAACAGAGTCCTCTTGAATGAGTATGTTCTTATAGAAATTAATATTCTTTGCTGGGTGCTTTGGGAGGAAGTGCCAGCCTAAAGGTAAAACTTCCATGGCCACTGCTAAGGGATCTGTTATATGAACTAAATGGGGTTCAATATAAGAGATATGCTGGACAAAAGGTTTCCTATGGTAGGGAGAGGTTTGTTTCTTACCGGAGGAAAGCTTTCTGGGCATGGTTGGGCCAAAAGGTTCATCAACCGTGTAAGGGGTGATTGTCCTAGGAGGCGGGGCTGCTAGGGCTGAACTGTAACTGGTTTGGCCATGTCCTGGTTTTTGGTAATTTGGTTTCGGGATTGTTGAAACCAGGTACCTATTGGCAAGGGAAGAAGGTGAAACAGGGACTAACTGGTGACCAGGAGGGTTCTTTGCCTGACTGGTACTGGCGGTAGTTTGTTGTTTAGTCAATTTTGGGGGTTGGGGTTGGACTGGCTTTTTCCCCGACATTTTGGATTGGATTCTGCAAAAATTCACGGGTTAGGAAGTCAGGGACACTATTTTGAGTTCCTTTTATGAATTCAATTTCAAAATCAAAAATTGAAAGAATGGCTTGCCATCGTGCAAAAATTTGTTTTGATGCCATGTTTTGGACATCTTTTTCTAAAACATGTTTTGCAGATTTACAATCAATTCTTAATAAAAACTTTTGATTCAAAAGATCACTTTGAAATTTTGAAATGCATAATACAATAGATAGTATTTCTTTCTTTATAGTACTATAATTACTCTGAGTGGGAGTCCAAATTCCTGAATGGTAACAAACAATTTGTTCTGAGGAAGTGGGACTAACACGCTGTAAGAGTATGCCGCCATAACCTACATTAGAGGCATCAGTTTGGACAATTTTGAAGGAATCAATTGAGGGGATTCCTAAACAGGGGAGTGTCTTGACATATTTCTTGATGTCTTGGACAATTGCAGAATGGGCAGGTGTCCAAGATAGTCCAGATCAACTATTCAGAACAGTTCCAGTTTCTGCACCGGCTACTATTCATCTACAGTCCAGATCAACTGTACATGCACAGTACCCATTCCAGAAGATTCCAGCAGGACTACTAATCATCAACAGTATGATTGAACAGTACTCCAGAACAAGACAAGGGACAAGTCACTATTCATGAACAGTAACAGTTACTGTTCACCAACTGTGCCCGACAGACAATCATGAAGTTACTATTCACTTTCGGCTGAAAAGACTTTTCATCCACAGTAAAAGTGATTTACCTTCCGTGATTCCAGCAGCATCCAAGGCGCTCCTTCAGCAGATTGCTAGCTCCCTTCTCCTATATAAGGCAGCTCCCTCTCCAGTCTGAGGCAGGTCCATCAGGCAGGTCTATTTTAGGAAAATCCAAAATACCTCCCTCCCTTACAGCAATTGTAATCAGATGGCAACCTCAGTTTATTTCTCAATTTACACTTGTAACGCCATAGTCATGGCTTTATCAACTGTACTTTATTTACATTTCCGCATCCTCATGGCCTCAATCGGCCTCTATTGGTAACTTACCCCCTTTTGGTATCAGAGCCGGATACCCATCCTATCCGTGGCCGGAACTCTCACTTCCCATACCAAAAGGGGGTAAGTTACCAATAGAGGCCGATTGAGGCCATGAGGATGCGGAAATGTAAATAAAGTACAGTTGATAAAGCCATGACTATGGTGTTACAAGTGTAAATTGAGAAATAAACTGAGGTTGCCATCTGATTACAATTGCTGTAAGGGAGGGAGGTATTTTGGATTTTCCTAAAATAGACCTGCCTGATGGACCTGCCTCAGACTGGAGAGGGAGCTGCCTTATATAGGAGAAGGGAGCTAGCAATCTGCTGAAGGAGCGCCTTGGATGCTGCTGGAATCACGGAAGGTAAATCACTTTTACTGTGGATGAAAAGTCTTTTCAGCCGAAAGTGAATAGTAACTTCATGATTGTCTGTCGGGCACTGTTGGTGAACAGTAACTGTTACTGTTCATGAATAGTGACTTGTCCCTTGTCTTGTTCTGGAGTACTGTTCAATCAGACTGTTGATGAATAGTAGTCCTGCTGGAATCTTCTGGAATGGGTACTGTGCATGTACAGTTGATCTGGACTGTAGATGAATAGTAGCCGGTGCAGAAACTGGAACTGTTCTGAATAGTTGATCTGGACTATCCGGAACACTTAGTCTTCATCCAGGTTGTAGCCATCATAAGGATCTTGTGAATCCTGGAATGGGTCAAGCTGGCACTTGTTGACTGAAGCTTCTGAAGAGGCAGGAGAGACATCTGTCTTGCTGACTCTGAACTGGAGGAGTGAAAACCTTTGATTGTTGAGGGATTTATTGGATCCTTCATTTAGGGTTTCAATCCTTGATTCCTCTGTCAAAAGGATAGCAGCATTTATGCTCTTGTTCTGTGGTATACATATTACAGAAGCCACAATAGAGGAGTGGTTCAGCAATTGGGGCTGTGGGAAAAATAATCCTTCCTTGCTTGTTACATTCTGTCCTTTGAGATGGATTCATGGCATTACCATATGTCCTGGGAACAAAGACTTGGATTCTGTCTGTGTTACCAAAATGGTCGTAATGTTGCCATAAGTCATTGATTATCTCTGGGATCTGGTTGGTGAAGTATTGCCTCCAACAATTTGCAAGGTTGAGGGGACGTTGGTAAGAGAAGCGCGTCTTGCCTTCGAACCATGGTCCATGGTGAGTATCTTCACAGACTAAAACAAGATGGTTAGCTGGTTGGACTTCCATCCAATTTTCTCTGTCCCATTGTGGTAGAGTGCTCCAGCATCTGATTGCAATCAAAGGGCTATTGATTCTTGCAACAGCTCTTTGAATGATTTGTGGTAGTTGGTTAACCTGAGCATGACTCGTTGTTTTGATAAGTCTGACAAAACCATACTCAAACATTTGTGATAACCAACTGGGGTCCTTGTCCACCTTCTCCGAATGTTCCTCAGTATGATCTTGATGGTTGATAACAAGCCCTGGGAATGGGTGCCTATTTTCATAAACTTTGAGACTGTCTCCAAAGTATTCTTCCCATTCTGCTTGTAACAAGGTGTCACCTAAATCATCAGAATCTGTAGGGTCAGGAACATTAATTGTAACCAATTTTTTGAAATGTAAGAACCATTGGTCAAATGATTCAGACATTGCCTTGCAGTCTAAAATACATTCCTGTATTTCAGGTGGCAAGTTGGCAACTGCACTTCTTAAGACAGTTTGAGCCTTAAGGCTAAACTTTGCATAATCAGTGCTCATGATAGTCATTTTATCCATTGAATGGATTTCCTCTTTGCCAAAGAGTTGACTAAGGTTTTTAATGCTGATAGAAGTCTCAATTCCTTCCTCAAGGTTGACTAAGTGGGTTTGAAGTCTTTTGAGGGTTCTTTGGAGGAGGGTTCTGTTTTCTGGGGTAGAAATCCACTGAAGGTTGTCAAGAATAAACCTGATGGGGCTTGGTAGTTCACTGTGAACTTCGCTATAGAAATCCAGGGTTTTTGACAAGGTTTCATGGAAGATAAAATTTATTTCACAACTGGAGTATGTCACCTCTGCTGGGACACAATCCTGAAGGGATGTTGATCCTCTTAGGTTTCCCTTAGAAGATACGCCTTCATGCTTTTGAGGAGATTGGTCCTCTGTTGGGTTTTGCTGAGGGTAGCATTGTGCTTTGCCTTTATCCCTTGAAGGGGTTGATTTCCTCCACATTCTGTGGGGTTTGCTTTTAAAAGATATTTGCTCTTTTTCCTGCCAAAATTGGTTTAAACAAATAGTTTGAATTTCTTTTTTAAGAATGCTATTGTTTAAAACATGCTGTGGCTTAAAACAAATACTTTTATAATGCATGAAAGGAGTAAGGTGCTGTGATGAGTTTGGGATTTGATCAAAGTCATCGTTGGTGAATGGTATGGGATATTCTGATAAGTTTGTGAGCTGATTTGGGCTGACAAAATCATCACTTATGAAAGGAATGAGAGATACAAATGAATCAAGGTTCTTGGCTTGATTAAATGGATCAGTATTGGATGGGGTTGTGGGTACGAATGAATCAAGGTTCTGGGCTTGATTATAAGTAACCATGAATGGGAGAGCTTTGGTATGAATAAGGTTAAGGGTCTTGGAGACAGTAATTTCCTGGAGAGTACTAATATCTCTAGGTTCGGGACTCCGAAGAAACTTAAACTTAACTGGTTGACCAAATGGATGGGTAGTGATTCCTTCACTATCCGTGGTGAATGGATATAACAGACACATGAAAGGGTTTCCTAAGATAACCTTATCTGTCATATTCTTGACAAGAACAAATGTGGTTTTAAAACACGTATTGTCTTGGCAAACATGAGCTTTGGGAATTTTGAATTCAATCTGCATTTTACCTCCACTTGCAGAAGTTAACCTTTCCTTGGTTTTTCTGAAGTACTTAGAGGGAATGATTCCTTCTTGAATGCAGTTGAGATCTGCGCCTGAATCTATTAAGGCAACAACCTCAAATTCAAAATCTTTGTTTATGACAATCCTGACTTTGGAGTGCCATTTCTGGAAGTTAATTCTATTGATGGCATTTAAGAACGGTTCTGGTTGTTCTTGTACCATATCTGCAGTAGGGTTAACTGATTCATCAACTTCTTCATCCGAAGGGTTCTGTAATGAGGTTCCTTCCTCATTGCCTTGATGAGAAGTACTTTCTAGGTTCCTAATCCTTTGATCATGGAGATTCTGGTCTACTTTAAGAATAGTTAACTCACTCTTGAGGGTCCTAATCTCAGACTTGGTTTCCTTGATTTCTTTCTGGAGGTCGTTGAGTGTAACTTCCTTCTTGGATTTGGTAAACCTATCGTAGATTTTCTCCAAATCAACTTTGGGTTCTTGAAACTTAGGTTTGGGATTACTGACATCCCTAACTAAGGTTCTTTTGAACTCACTGAGTCTCTGGGCTTTAGCTACTGGGTCTTCGATCTGTTCTATGAGATCTAAGAGTAGTTCTTCTTGCTTAGAGAGGACATTGAGAGTCTTGTTTCTACAACAACTATCAATGCATGGAATTGGTTCATCTGAGCCACTAGAGGAACTAGAAGAGGTCCTATAGGGTTCCGAGGATGACTGGTAAATCTGACGAATCTCACTGCTAGAGGTTTCACTATCTGAGTGGTTTAACTCTAGGAGCTTAAAGATTTCATCTTTACTGGATTGGTCACTAATGAGGGTATTGATAAGGGATTTGGCCTTAGCTCTACACTCTTTGCTGAAATGACCTTTCTTTCCACATTTATAACATTTTCCTGATTCTTTGGAAATATGTTTACCTGTGGACTTGGATCGTCCTTTCTTATAGAAACTGTCCTTACTGAACTTCTGCTTTCTATAATACTTGGTTGCAGTTTTCTTCCTATGGTAATCCTTAGAGGTTTCCTTTCCTCTGTACTTGGATTTTCTTTTGGGAAGAACTGAAGGTAAGCCGTACTGTGTGCAGAAGTCTCCTACTTCATGTTTGGCTTTGCCTTTGTTGTCTCTGCTATGGATCTTGAGATCTCTGCACATCTTCATTCCTTCACTTCGAATGGTGCTAGAGATGTCTCCATAGGTTAGGTTATCATAATCTATGACACCTAAAGGGTTACACAGGGTTTCTTTAACCTTTTGTCCGAAAAGGGTAGGTAAACCATTGATGAACTTCTCCTTCCAATATGGAGAGTTACAATCACTTCTGTGCATGACTCTGGTAGTAAACACATCTTCATACCACCTAAAGTCTCCAAGGGTTTTACATCTAAGATTACTCAACTGGTCGTAAATCCTAGAGGTAATGTTGCTTGGTTTTCCAACGAAGTGGGTTATGATCGTATAGATCAAGGTATTGACTCCGTCTGGAATTCCTCTTCCTAGAATGGAGTCAAAAATGGGGAGTCCTTCCTCATTTTTCTGGACAGCATTCTTGATGTCTTCTTTAGATTCTTCTGTAAGGCAGTTATTCCACCATTGTAGAAGTTTTCCTGTAAATCCTAAGGATATGAGCTCTACAACGTCAGTATGGGGATGTCCTTCACTGATGTAACAAGCTTCTGAAGAGGCAGGAGAGACATCTGACTTGCTGACTCTGAACTGGAGGAGTGAAAACCTTGAAGGATTACTGGATCCTTCATCTGGGGTTTCAATCCTTAAGACTGGGAGGAGATTAGTCTGTATCATAGTATTCCGATGGAGGACTATGAATATGTTCATGGAAGGTGGTGAACTGATTGCAAACGCCACACCAACTTAATGGTTCATAATCAGGAGGTTTGGTGATGAATCTTCTTGGATCATTATTGTGACTAATCCATTGGAGATCCATAGCCGCTTCTGAGTATGGTTTGGTGGAAAACACTGAGATCCTTCCAGTGGTTCCAACAAAATGGTAATGTGCCCACAAATCTTGGGCAATGGAGAGTATCTCATTGTTGTAATAGTTACGCCAGCAATCTGCAGGTAAACATATTTCCAAAGAATCAGGAAAATGTTATAAATGTGGAAAGAAAGGTCATTTCAGCAAAGAGTGTAGAGCTAAGGCCAAATCCCTTATCAATACCCTCATTAGTGACCAATCCAGTAAAGATGAAATCTTTAAGCTCCTAGAGTTAAACCACTCAGATAGTGAAACCTCTAGCAGTGAGATTCGTCAGATTTACCAGTCATCCTCGGAACCCTATAGGACCTCTTCTAGTTCCTCTAGTGGCTCAGATGAACCAATTCCATGCATTGACAGTTGTTGTAGAAACAAGACTCTCAATGTCCTCTCTAAGCAAGAAGAACTACTCTTAGATCTCATAGAACAGATCGAAGACCCAGTAGCTAAAGCCCAGAGACTCAGTGAGTTCAAAAGAACCTTAGTTAGGGATGTCAGTAATCCCAAACCTAAGTTTCAAGAACCCAAAGTTGATTTGGAGAAAATCTACGATAGGTTTACCAAATCCAAGAAGGAAGTTACACTCAACGACCTCCAGAAAGAAATCAAGGAAACCAAGTCTGAGATTAGGACCCTCAAGAGTGAGTTAACTATTCTTAAAGTAGACCAGAATCTCCATGATCAAAGGATTAGGAACCTAGAAAGTACTTCTCATCAAGGCAATGAGGAAGGAACCTCATTACAGAACCCTTCGGATGAAGAAGTTGATGAATCAGTTAACCCTACTGCAGATATGGTACAAGAACAACCAGAACCGTTCTTAAATGCCATCAATAGAATTAACTTCCAGAAATGGCACTCCAAAGTCAGGATTGTCATAAACAAAGATTTTGAATTTGAGGTTGTTGCCTTAATAGATTCAGGCGCAGATCTCAACTGCATTCAAGAAGGAATCATTCCCTCTAAGTACTTCAGAAAAACCAAGGAAAGGTTAACTTCTGCAAGTGGAGGTAAAATGCAGATTGAATTCAAAATTCCCAAAGCTCATGTTTGCCAAGACAATACGTGCTTTAAAACCACATTTGTTCTTGTCAAGAATATGACAGATAAGGTTATCTTAGGAAACCCTTTCATGTGTCTGTTATATCCATTCACCACGGATAGTGAAGGAATCACTACCCATCCATTTGGTCAACCAGTTAAGTTTAAGTTTCTTAGGAGCCCAGAACCTCGAGACATCAGTACTCTCCAGGAAATTGCAGTCTCCAAGACCCTTAACCTTATCCATACCAAAGTTACTCATAATCAAGTCCAGAACCTTGATTCATTCGTACCCACAAATCACATCCAAAACAGAACAACTCAATCAAGCCCAGAACCTTGATTCATTTGTATCTCTCATTCCATTCATAAGTAATGATTTTGTCAGCCCAAATCAGCTCACAAACTTATCAGAATATCCCATACCATTCACCAACGATGACTTTGATCAAATCCCAAACTCATCACAGCACCTTACTCCTTTCATGCATTATAAAAGTATTTGTTTTAAGCCACAGCATGTTTTAAACAATAGCATTCTTAAAAAAGAAATTCAAACTATTTGTTTAAACCAATTTTGGCAGGAAAAAGAGCAAATATCTTTTAAAAGCAAACCCCACAGAATGTGGAGGAAATCAACCCCTTCAAGGGATAAAGGCAAAGCACAATGCTACCCTCAGCAAAACCCAACAGAGGACCAATCTCCTCAAAAGCATGAAGGCGTATCTTCTAAGGGAAACCTGAGAGGATCAACATCCCTTCAGGATTATGTCCCAGCAAATGTGACATACTCCAGTTGTGATATGGCTGTTGTTTTACAGGAAGTTCTAAAAGAAGAATTACAATGGAAAGAAGGTGCATATACAGACCTCCCATTTTCCATTAAATTCATACTTGATAATTTCCAAGCAGCCTGGACCCTAAATAAAAAAGGCCTTTTCCAAAGAACCCTCAAAGCCCTAGAAATCCATCTAGTAAACCTTGAGGCGAGAAATGAAGCCATTACTAGTCAACTCTTTGGCAAAGAGGATATCCATTCAACGGATAAATTGACTATCATGAGCACTGATTATGCAAAGTTTAGCCTTAAGGCTCAAACTATCTTAAGAAGTGCTATTGCCAACTTGCCCCCAGAAATACAAACTAATATTTTTGGATGCAAGGCTATGTTCGAATCATTTGATCAATGGTGCGAGCATTTCAAGATTCTTGTCACCATCCACTTCCCCATCCCCGGTGAAGCAAGGACAGATGCTGACAAAGTTCTCACACAGTCTATCTGGGAACAATACTTCGGAAGCAGCCACAGAGTTTATGAGAACCGACATCCTTTCCCTGGACTCATCGTTAATTATGAAGATGGTCTAGATGATGGAACAGATGAAGGTGTTAAAACCTCATATTGGCTTTCCAGAATGTTTGAATATGGGTTTGTTAGATTAATCAAACTAACACACCATGACCAAGTCAACCAATTTCCCCAGATCATTCAACAAGTTGTCAAAAAGGTCAGAAGTCCATTTGTATCCATCAGATGCTGGAGCACCCTCCCACAATGGGATGGTAACAATTGGATGACGGTGACCCCGTCCAGACACCTTGTTCTCATTAATGGTTACACCTACCAAGGACCTTGGCATGAAGGAGATTCTTACTTATCGTACGAAGAACCTGATTACCTTGCAGATTGCTGGCGTAACTATTACAACAATGAGATACTCTCCATTGCCCAAGATTTGTGGGCACATTACCATTTTGTTGGAACCACTGGAAGGATCTCAGTGTTTTCCACCAAACCATACTCAGAAGCGGCTATGGATCTCCAATGGATTAGTCACAATAATGATCCAAGAAGATTCATCACCAAACCTCCTGATTATGAACCATTAAGTTGGTGTGGCGTTTGCAATCAGTTCACCACCTTCCATGAACATATTCATAGTCCTCCATCGGAATACTATGATACAGACTAATCTCCTCCCAGTCTTAAGGATTGAAACCCCAGATGAAGGATCCAGTAATCCTTCAAGGTTTTCACTCCTCCAGTTCAGAGTCAGCAAGACAGATGTCTCTCCTGCCTCTTCAGAAGCTTCAGTCAACAAGTGCCAGCTTGACCCATTCCAGGATTCACAAGATCCTTATGATGGCTACAACCTGGATGAAGACTAAGTGTTCCGGATAGTCCAGATCAACTATTCAGAACAGTTCCAGTTTCTGCACCGGCTACTATTCATCTACAGTCCAGATCAACTGTACATGCACAGTACCCATTCCAGAAGATTCCAGCAGGACTACTAATCATCAACAGTCTGATTGAACAGTACTCCAGAACAAGACAAGGGACAAGTCACTATTCATGAACAGTAACAGTTACTGTTCACCAACAGTGCCCGACAGACAATCATGAAGTTACTATTCACTTTCGGCTGAAAAGACTTTTCATCCACAGTAAAAGTGATTTACCTTCCGTGATTCCAGCAGCATCCAAGGCGCTCCTTCAGCAGATTGCTAGCTCCCTTCTCCTATATAAGGCAGCTCCCTCTCCAGTCTGAGGCAGGTCCATCAGGCAGGTCTATTTTAGGAAAATCCAAAATACCTCCCTCCCTTACAGCAATTGTAATCAGATGGCAACCTCAGTTTATTTCTCAATTTACACTTGTAACGCCATAGTCATGGCTTTATCAACTGTACTTTATTTACATTTCCGCATCCTCATGGCCTCAATCGGCCTCTATTGGTAACTTACCCCCTTTTGGTAGATCAGAGCATATTTCATGCTTAAGTTTTTCTTCAAACTTGCTGATCAAGGCCTGGGTATCTTTACAAGCTAGTTGTTCCTCAACTCTCTTGTATTTAACGTCAGCATTGAGATACCTAAGGTGATGATTTTTGGCTTGGATAAGGTTAAGGGTTTTGGAGACTGCAATTTCCTGGAGAGTACTGATATCTCGAGGTTCTGGGTTCCTAAGAAACTTAAACTTAACTGGCTGACCAAATGGATGGGTAGTGATTCCTTCACTATCCGTGGTGAATGGATATAACAGACACATGAAAGGGTTTCCTAAGATAACCTTATCTGTCATATTCTTGACAAGAACAAATGTGGTTTTAAAACACGTATTGTCTTGGCAAACATGAGCTTTGGGAATTTTGAATTCAATCTGCATTTTACCTCCACTTGCAGAAGTTAACCTTTCCTTGGTTTTTCTGAAGTACTTAGAGGGAATGATTCCTTCTGATACCAAAAGGGGGTAAGTTACCAATAGAGGCCGATTGAGGCCATGAGGATGCGGAAATGTAAATAAAGTACAGTTGATAAAGCCATGACTATGGCGTTACAAGTGTAAATTGAGAAATAAACTGAGGTTGCCATCTGATTACAATTGCTGTAAGGGAGGGAGGTATTTTGGATTTTCCTAAAATAGACCTGCCTGATGGACCTGCCTCAGACTGGAGAGGGAGCTGCCTTATATAGGAGAAGGGAGCTAGCAATCTGCTGAAGGAGCGCCTTGGATGCTGCTGGAATCACGGAAGGTAAATCACTTTTACTGTGGATGAAAAGTCTTTTCAGCCGAAAGTGAATAGTAACTTCATGATTGTCTGTCGGGCACTGTTGGTGAACAGTAACTGTTACTGTTCATGAATAGTGACTTGTCCCTTGTCTTGTTCTGGAGTACTGTTCAATCAGACTGTTGATGAATAGTAGTCCTGCTGGAATCTTCTGGAATGGGTACTGTGCATGTACAGTTGATCTGGACTGTAGATGAATAGTAGCCGGTGCAGAAACTGGAACTGTTCTGAATAGTTGATCTGGACTATCCGGAACACTTAGTCTTCATCCAGGTTGTAGCCATCATAAGGATCTTGTGAATCCTGGAATGGGTCAAGCTGGCACTTGTTGACTGAAGCTTCTGAAGAGGCAGGAGAGACATCTGTCTTGCTGACTCTGAACTGGAGGAGTGAAAACCTTTGATTGTTGAGGGATTTATTGGATCCTTCATTTAGGGTTTCAATCCTTAATTCCTCTGTCAAAAGGATAGCAGCATTTATGCTCTTGTTCTGTGGTATACATATTACAGAAGCCACAATAGAGGAGTGGTTCAGCAATTGGGGCTGTGGGAAAAATAATCCTTCCTTGCTTGTTACATTCTGTCCTTTGAGATGGATTCATGACATTACCATATGTCCTGGGAACAAAGACTTGGATTCTGTCTGTGTTACCAAAATGGTCGTAATGTTGCCATAAGTCATTGATTATCTCTGGGATCTGGTTGGTGAAGTATTGCCTCCAACAATTTGCAAGGTTGAGGGGACGTTGGTAAGAGAAGCGTGTCTTGCCTTCGAACCATGGTCCATGGTGAGTATCTTCACAGACTAAAACAAGATGGTTAACTGGTTGGACTTCCATCCAATTTTCTCTGTCCCATTGTGGTAGAGTGCTCCAGCATCTGATTGCAATCAAAGGGCTATTGATTCTTGCAACAGCTCTTTGAATGATTTGTGGTAGTTGGTTAACCTGAGCATGACTCGTTGTTTTGATAAGTCTGACAAAACCATACTCAAACATTTGTGATAACCAACTGGGGTCCTTGTCCACCTTCTCCGAATGTTCCTCAGTATGATCTTGATGGTTGATAACAAGCCCTGGGAATGGGTGCCTATTTTCATAAACTTTGAGACTGTCTCCAAAGTATTCTTCCCATTCTGCTTGTAACAAGGTGTCACCTAAATCATCAGAATCTGTAGGGTCAGGAACATTAATTGTAACCAATTTTTTGAAATGTAAGAACCATTGGTCAAATGATTCAGACATTGCCTTGCAGTCTAAAATACATTCCTGTATTTCAGGTGGCAAGTTGGCAACTGCACTTCTTAAGACAGTTTGAGCCTTAAGGCTAAACTTTGCATAATCAGTGCTCATGATAGTCATTTTATCCATTGAATGGATTTCCTCTTTGCCAAAGAGTTGACTAAGGTTTTTAATGCTGATAGAAGTCTCAATTCCTTCCTCAAGGTTGACTAAGTGGGTTTGAAGTCTTTTGAGGGTTCTTTGGAGGAGGGTTCTGTTTTCTGGGGTAGAAATCCACTGAAGGTTGTCAAGAATAAACCTGATGGGGCTTGGTAGTTCACTGTGAACTTCGCTATAGAAATCCAGGGTTTTTGACAAGGTTTCATGGAAGATAAAATTTATTTCACAACTGGAGTATGTCACCTTTGCTGGGACACAATCCTGAAGGGATGTTGATCCTCTTAGGTTTCCCTTAGAAGATACGCCTTCATGCTTTTGAGGAGATTGGTCCTCTGTTGGGTTTTGCTGAGGGTAGCATTGTGCTTTGCCTTTATCCCTTGAAGGGGTTGATTTCCTCCACATTCTGTGGGGTTCGCTTTTAAAAGTTATTTGCTGTTTTTCCTGCCAAAATTGGTTTAAACAAATAGTTTGAAAAATGCTATTGTTTAAAACATGCTGTGGCTTAAAACAAATACTTTTATAATGCATGAAAGGAGTAAGATGCTGTGATGAGTTTGGGATTTGATCAAAGTCATCATTGGTGAATGATATGGGATATTCTGATAAGTTTGTGAGCTGATTTGGGCTGACAAAATCATCACTTATGAAAGGAATGAGAGATACAAATGAATCAAGGTTCTTGGCTTGATTAAATGGATCAGTATTGGATGGGGTTGTGGGTACGAATGAATCAAGGTTCTGGGCTTGATTATAAGTAACCATGAATGGGAGAGCTTTGGTATGAATAAGGTTAAGGGTCTTGGAGACAGCAATTTCCTGGAGAGTACTAATATCTCTAGGTTCGGGACTCCGAAGAAACTTAAACTTAACTGGCTGACCAAAGGGATGGGTAGTGATACCTTCACTATCCGTGGTAAATGGATATAACAGACACATGAAAGGGTTTCCTAAGATAACCTTATCTGTCATATTCTTGACAAGAACAAATGTGGTTTTAAAGCACGTATTGTCTTGGCAAACATGAGCTTTGGGAATTTTGAATTCAATCTGCATTTTACCTCCACTTGCAGAAGTTAACCTTTCCTTGGTTTTTCTGAAGTACTTAGAGGGAATGATTCCTTCTTGAATGCAGTTGAGATCTGCGCCTGAATCTATTAAGGCAACAACCTCAAATTCAAAATCTTTGTTTATGACAATCCTGACTTTGGAGTGCCATTTCTGGAAGTTAATTCTATTGATGGCATTTAAGAACGGTTCTGGTTGTTCTTGTACCATATCTGCAGTAGGGTTAACTGATTCATCAACTTCTTCATCCGAAGGGTTCTGTAATGAGGTTCCTTCCTCATTGCCTTGATGAGAAGTACTTTCTAGGTTCCTAATCCTTTGATCATGGAGATTCTGGTCTACTTTAAGAATAGTTAACTCACTCTTGAGGGTCCTAATCTCAGACTTGGTTTCCTTGATTTCTTTCTGGAGGTCGTTGAGTGTAACTTCCTTCTTGGATTTGGTAAACCTATCGTAGATTTTCTCCAAATCAACTTTGGGTTCTTGAAACTTAGGTTTGGGATTACTGACATCCCTAACTAAGGTTCTTTTGAACTCACTGAGTCTCTGGGCTTTAGCTACTGGGTCTTCGATCTGTTCTATGAGATCTAAGAGTAGTTCTTCTTGCTTAGAGAGGACATTGAGAGTCTTGTTTCTACAACAACTATCAATGCATGGAATTGGTTCATCTGAGCCACTAGAGGAACTAGAAGAGGTCCTATAGGGTTCCGAGGATGACTGGTAAATCTGACGAATCTCACTGCTAGAGGTTTCACTATCTGAGTGGTTTAACTCTAGGAGCTTAAAGATTTCATCTTTACTGGATTGGTCACTAATGAGGGTATTGATAAGGGATTTGGCCTTAGCTCTACACTCTTTGCTGAAATGACCTTTCTTTCCACATTTATAACATTTTCCTGATTCTTTGGAAATATGTTTACCTGTAGACTTGGATCGTCCTTTCTTATAGAAACTGTCCTTGCTGGGTTTCTGTCTTCTATAGTATTTGGATGCTGTTTTCTTCCTGTAGTAATCCTTAGAGGTTTCCTTGCCTCTGTACTTGGACTTTCTTTTGGGAAGAACTGAAGGTAAGCCGTATTGTATACAGAAGTCTCCTACTTCATGTTTGGCTTTGCCTTTGTTGGCTCTGCTATGGATCTTGAGATCTCTGCACATCTTCATTCCTTCACTTCGAATGGTGCTAGAGATGTCTCCATAGGTTAGGTTATCATAGTCAATGACACCTAAAGGGTTACACAGGGTTTCTTTAACCTTTTGTCCAAAAAGGGTAGGTAAACCATTGATGAACTTCTCCTTCCAATATGGAGAGTTACAATCACTTCTGTGCATGACTCTGGTAGTAAACACATCTTCGTACCACCTAAAGTCTCCAAGGGTTTTACATCTAAGATTACTCAACTGGTCGTAAATCCTAGAGGTAATGTTGCTTGGTTTTCCAACGAAGTGGGTTATGATCGTATAGATCAAGGTATTGACTCCGTCTGGAATTCCTCTTCCTAGAATGGTGTCAAAAATGGGGAGTCCTTCCTCATCTTTCTGGACAGCATTCTTGATGTCTTCTTTAGATTCTTCTGTAAGGCAGTTATTCCACCATTGCAGAAGTTTTCCTGTAAATCCTAAGGATATGAGCTCTACAACGTCAGTATGGGGATGTCCTTCACTGATGTAGTTATTAGCTACCATGGTTATATGCTGTATCTTATTTAGGATTTCTTGTTCCGACAAACCATCTATGTTCCACTCATAGAGCTTACCGGAAGAGACTGAGAACTGGTTGCTAACATTCCTTTCTTCATATTGAAGATCAGGAGGGGTAGGTTTGGAATACCAATTCTTGGTTAAACTAGTTGGGGTTACACTGGGGTGAATCAGCTTGTTCACTTGTAAACCCGTAAACTGGTTTTCTAGATGTTCTATCTCCTGTTCAGCTTCTGAGGAGGTTCTGGTAGAACTACTAGAGGCTGTGTGGATGTCTAAGACACTAAGCTTGGGATTCTTCTTAGGAGAAGGGGAGATGACTGGTCTCTGCTTCTTGCTAAGTTGCTTGGGTTTGGCTAAAGCTTTCTTAGGCGAAGGTTCTTTCTTCGTGCTAAGTTCCTTAAGCTTTTGTTCTACGATGTCTAAGGCTGTTGGGTCCTTAGGTTCATTTAAGACATTTAGACGGGGGTCAACTGTTGGGGTTGAAGTGCTAACAGGTGAAGGGGTGACTGGTTCCTTCTTTACAAGTTCTTCAAGCATTTGGTTGACTAACTCTAAAGCTGTCTTGTCTTTGGGTCTAAGGCTTGGTTGCTTATTTGTGGGAAGCTTGACTAGAGGCTTCTCTATAGTCTTGACAGGTTTACTAGGGCTTCCTGGTTGGAGGATGACCTTGTTATCTATCCTGTCTTCTATCTTATCAAGTTGTTTGCCTATTACTCCTAAACACTGGTTGGTGTAGTTGTTTTGCTCTATGACTTTGTTGACTTCTCTATCTGTAGAGGTCTTAAAGGGAGAGGCAACTACATTACTTCCACGGTGTTCAAAAAGGATGGCTTCTTGGGGAGGATGGTGAGATCTAACAACTTCTGGAGGTTGACTAGAATTGCTAGCATCCTTGCTGGGAAGTTTGTTCCAATTGGTTTTGGTAATGACACAGGACTTTTTATGCCATTCAAAGTGGGTTTCAAAGTATTCAAAGAAAGGGACATTACTGGATATCTCCTTCATGAATTCTTTCCAACTTTCCAAAACTTCTTTCTTTTGTTCAAGGGTATGGTTGGCTCTATAGGTTTCTCTTTTGAGTCGGTTTTCTTCAGACTCAAATTCTTTTCCTAGGGCAGCCATATCTGGGGTGAATTCTTTCCTAATAACCAAGAGTTGCTGATCAATTCCAGGTTCTTGCTGGAAGGGATCTTGGGGTTCTTGGGGATAAGGGTTTAACATATCGGTTTCTGTTGGGGATACATTCTTTTGACCTTCTTGGTCTTCTTCTTGGTCCACAACAGATTCTTGTCTGGCTGTGTAGCATGGTGTGCTAACCTGTGACTTGGTCTGGACACCTTGGAGATCTAATCCTAAATCTCTTCTAGATCTGGGAAAAGGTTGAAAGGGTCTAGACAAACTATGTTGGGATGCAGGTCTATCTCTAAGAGGGATAGGAGGCTGTCTGAGGGGAAGGTTTAGATCAGATCGAGATCTAAAGCTATGTTCACTATATGGTGAAGGTGGGGTGACCGGTGTTCTAAACCTAGATTGGTCGAAACTTAACCTAACCGATCCATCGGCTAGTTGTTGGACAAAATCTAGATTTGGATTTTGGGTCTGGTGTTGGATTTGTAGATGATGATTTTCATTATCTAACATCCAATCTGTGGGAAATGTGACCTCTGACCATTTAAGGGTCCTGGGAACCTTAATTTTTGATGTGGGGTCTTTGGTCTGGATAAGAGTGGTTTCTCCTGCCTTTCTCTTATCAAGTGCTTGAACATTCATGTTTGTCCTCATGCACTTATAGTAAATTCTATAGATCAGGGCAACTTGTTGGACTCCTTCCAACATGAAGGTACCGTGAGTCTTTAGGTTGAGGGTAAGGGTCTTCATGACATGTGGGCAGGTAAGACCTACTGTAAAGTTGGGGAAACAGTCAAAATGGACTGGTCCGTTACTAAGACTGGTTTCCATGGTGCCTAGAAGACTGTCATCAAACCTGATGTGACGAGTGTCTCTAAGGGCCATAAGGATTGAACAGTTTAGACCTTCTCTAAACAATGGTTTAATACCAACTTGGACTAAACCTATATGGAGGAATTTGTGTCCTTCTTTCCTGTGTGCTTTCAGGGTTTTTGAGGGTAACAAGTAGCATTTCTCATACTCCTTGCTAATGCTATAAACTTGCTCTATTGTCCTAACATGGTAATCTGTCTTGAAAGCTTTTTTCAAGGACCATGAAGAGAGCTTGTAGATCTGTTCAGTGGGGACTCTAGGGATATTCCAATCTCCTAGTCTTAGATCTGTATCTGATAACGAATACTCTTCAGAGTTTATAACTCCATCTTCCTGGGGAATTGGCTCAGGGAGTGATGAACTACTGGATCTATAACTAGTAGAAGAGTTACTTCTAAACAATCTATTCATCATCTTGTATTAAAAGCCTAGTTAAACAACTATAACCTCAATACTTTTAACTCCTAACTTCTGGATCTATCCTTAAATCTAGAACAGAGTGAAACAATGAGAAATTGCCTGATCACGTACACCATAACCTCCTATTGCCTTCATCCTTTTTTTTCCACAGTGGGACCACCCTAAAACGCCTGTCCGTCGGCTAACACGGGCTGACCAACACTTTTCAAGAAACTAGGATCTCTGGTCTTACTGGGTTATCAACAGTACGGGTAACCTGGTCTTACGGCTCTCAACAGTACACATCTGTAACAGACTTTCTGGGTAAACACAGAAACGAGAAGAAGCAAGTATCTGGGAAATAATTGAACAACAGGGACAAATAAACACAGAATGATAAACAGAGGGTTAGAAGGAGGCTCAGCCTACCAATTATACCAGAAAACATCAAGATACCAATAACAACAGATGGAAAAGATATAAACGGAGATGAATGTAATGAATGGTAATGGAAGTGTTATCAGAAAATAGATGTAAAACATAATTAACTGTATAGGAGACAGATCATAATTGGCTGCATGTCACTTTTATATTAACCCACTATTTATAGTCAGTCACATCAAATAGTTATGAAAATGAGTGTGGATAGTTCATGGCCCTAGAATTTTTCTTTGTTTTTCCTCATAATTTCATGACATTTCAACTTGACCAATAGCCCTGCCTTCTGTCACTGACAATTCGATATCATTGTAGATTGCAGCTTCATGTCTCAATTTACCAAGTTTTTCACCTTGGCCCCAAATAGCATAAGCTTCTTTGTTGTGAGCCGCTCCATCACCAATTTCCATATCTTCTACAGACATTCTTAGAGGAACCACAAATCGCACCAAGATTCAGATTATGCTTGTAATCACAATATTTGACATATCATAATTGGCTGCATGTCACTTTTATATTAACCCACTATTTATAGTCAGTCACATCAAATAGTTATGAAAATGAGTGTGGATAGGTCATGGTCCTAGAATTTTTCTTTGTTTTTCCTCATAATTGCATGACATATCAACTTGACCAATAGCCCTGCCTTTTGTCACTGACGATTCGATATCATTGTAGACTGCAGCTTCATGTCTCAATTTACCAAGTTTTTCACATTGACCCCAAATAGCATAAGCTTCTTCGTTGTGAGTCGCTCCATCACCAATTTCCATATCTTCAACAGACATTCTTAGAGGAACCACAAATCGCACCAAGATACAGATTATGCTTGTAATCACAATATTTAGTTTGACAATAAACAAAATCCCAAGAAGCTGAATTCCCATTTGTCGAAACCCGGCCTTGAAATTTCCCATTTCAAAACCATAAAATAGGCCAACATAATCACCGTATGAATTAAAAAACAAATTGTTTAATTTAGGCTCTGCAAAAAGGCCGGTTAGGATTCCGCCGAGACAGCCAGCAATTGCATGGGTGTGCAAAACTGCCATTGTATCATCAACCATTTGAAGGAGCTTGGATTTCTTGTGGATGATCATCATAGCGAACCAAGGAATTGAGCCTGACCAAACCCCCATTATTATTGCTGCCCATCCTTGCACGACCCCAACAAAATTAAATTGTAAGCAAATTTTACTTCTGTAAATATTTATACATAATGTTGCATGCCTATATATATATATATATATAGCAAAATCATATATTTACCTTTGTGTATTATATATTACATTTGCTTGTAATATGAAAAAAAGCAATTCATGTAATCATTACATATATCTAAACATATACACAAGCCACAAGGCTCAAGGATTTGGTATTGTTTTAGGAAAATAATTTTCCTTACTATTTATGAAAATAGGTTGTGTTTTCTATAAATGGGCAGTAGACTTACCGGCTGCTGGGGTGATGCAAACCAAGCCAGTGATCATGCCTTGAATCGTCCCAATAATGGAAGCCTTCCCAAAAAAGTAGACATCTAACATCACCCAAGTAAGCAAGCTTGTAGCGGTGCAGACATGGGTGTCCAACACGGCCAAAAGGAATCATCAACATTTACTGAATACGGGTCACCTCCATTGAACCCTGTCCAACCCATCCACAAAAATCCTGCCCCAGTTAACATGAGAAGGATGTTGTTTGGGGGGAACCGTTCCCTATCTTTGGATAGACGAGGACCAACCTGCCATGAATTATTATGGAGAGCGATATGTCATTTTTCTCAAATGTGTGATTATTGTTTATTTATTAATTTTTTTCATCATAAGTGGAGGAGGGGAAAGAGATTCAAACTCCGTACGTCTCTATTAGAAATAGTAATACCGTGCTAACTGCTATAGAGGTTTTGGCCAAACGTGATTATTGTTGTTAAAAGTTGGCCAAGCTTGGTCAACCAGGTCACCCATCAATGACATAACTTAATGAAATTGATTTCCTGTATATGTAACATTTATACACATTACATGAGGGTGGGTTAAAAAAAACAGGAATGTAACTAATAATGTAAGCATGAAAGCAAAAAGAAACAAAGATAACTCTCCCTTTCCCTTTAGCAAAAAGAAAAAAACGAAAAAAACTCTCCCTTTCTCTAGTGCTGTTGGATTCTCTTTACTATATTATAGGTTGTGGATTTTGTTTCTTGCTTTTATCACAATCACCACCACGAGCAAGAATATTGAAGTACTATTGGCCATGTAAAACAACGGGCGAATCGATTCTAGAGGTATGTACTTGTTTTCTTTCAATTGTAACTGAGGTTTTAAGTTTAAGGGGTAGATAAATGCACTAATGCCCTATGTTTTGTTTTGGCAAATGAATTGAGGATCAATTTTGGAGATTAAACTTTCACAGTTGTTAGCATCTTTTTGCAAGTAACTCGCAGAATATATGTCTATTCTCCTCTTTTTTCTTTTTCTTTTTTTAAAGAAAGACAGGATAAATTTTTTCCATACCCAATATGCTGCTGCAAAGCCAGCACTCCTGAGGACAAATGGATCACAAATCCACCAGAATAATCTATGATTCCTAACTTGTAGAGAAACCCATTATTACTCCATATAGTGAACGCTCCAATAGTGTATGAAGAGGTCAACCATAAAGGCACAAAAAGCATCCATGCGTAGAAGTTCATACGTCCCAACAAGGCCCCTGCAATCAAAATCAAAGTGATTGCCGCAAAGACAAATTGGAAATACACCATTGTGGCATTAGGAAAATTTCCGGAAAATGCCTTCTTGAAAAGAAATTTTTTGTCTAGTGCAAAGTTGGGAGTTCCCAAAAATGGAACAAGCAGCTCATCCCCAAAAGACATCCTATAGCCCCATAAAACCCAACAAACAAGAACACAAGCAAAAGCATAGAGTGCCATGAAAGCTGAGTTCACTGCCCATTTCTTCTTCACCGCGCCACCATATAGGATTATGAGCCCCGGAACACTTTGTAGGCCCACTAGTGTTGCGGCGGTGAGCTGCCATGCATTGTCACCTTTGTTCATCCATGCCGGGCTAGCTTGATCTGGTTCAAGGTTAGGAGGGAGGGCAAAGGTAGTGCTATTCATTTTGCTTCAGAAAGTAGGTTTCACAGTATTGTGACAATGTTTGACACTAATAATAAGCCTAATGGTGGATTTATATGCTAATTTGGCGGGTTTAATTATAAGAGACGAACGTTTGTCAAATTCTCACGATAGGAACACATTTGTTTGTTTGTAGTTGTACAATGCTATTTCTCTTAGGCTACTTCACTACATAATATATTCTTAATTTTGGCTGGTGTTCCAATAGTTCCAATCGATGTTTTCAAGAAACAAGGATCATTAACATTTAGATTTCTTTTTTGGGAGCACGAATTTACAAAACAATTAAATAGCCTGTTAGCAATCCGCATGACGCCATTTATTTATTTATTTTTAAAAAGTCACTATAATAAGTACCCCTATATTTGTAGTAATGTAGTTATATTTTGTCTGGGACAGCAACAATTATTATCAATTATATGCATGATCTGGTGTCCTATGATTGTCACTCTTTGGCCATTAAACCATTCATATGGGCATGTATAAGTACAGCGGGCATAAACTTGTTTTGAAACTTTTAAAAGTGACATCTCGTAGGTTTCTTTTATATTTAAGATAAATAAGTTGTCTGTTTTGTTTGCTACAATTTTTGCATAATTGGTATCGTATATAATATCGTATAGTCTAGTAAGTAGCAACAGAAGAAGTATGAAAAACAAGAGAACAAGGATGCATCACCAGCTGCCACACCAGTGCAGCACAGCGTGCCACTCAGTGCAGCAGCTGGTGCATCAGGTAATGCAGAACCAGTTACCACAATTAGTGCAACACAGATTGGTACTCAATGCAGCAGTACTGGAACAACTAATTCAAGATCAAATTCAAGTAGAAGTCCAGATCACTTCTCAGAGTTGAAGAAAATGAAGACTTGTAATTATTCCTCTAAACGACAGTGTGGTTTGCTTGGTCTGCTTGATGAGTACACATAAACGGCATGTAGTTTTTCATAATTCTTAATTGGTTAGTTTGTTAGTTTTAAGTCAGACACGTGAGAGAGTTAGTTAGTTTTATTTCATTGTGTTCACACGTGCTTGTGGTTGTTAAGTTAGTATATATATGCAGTTGTACAGTTACAGAATCAATTCAATGAAAATAGTTTTTCATCCAAAACTTTATAAAAAGTCCATTAGATGGACAATGAAATAGTTGGAATTGAACCGCATTTTATTTTTAGATACAAACTTTAATTTAATGGTTGATTTCAAATTGCAAGTTGGCCTTCTAAAACCTTTTCTTTTTTTTTTTTTTCAGGGTAAACTCTCTTCGTAACTTTGCATGTTGCAAGGTCTTCGCAGGTGTGGATTGAGTAATAAAACTTACACATTTCAGTTTGGCATGCCCACACGAAAAATGTAAAGTAAACTCACATATATCCAAATACAGCAGAGGTAAGAAGAGAAACACACAAAATTACATGAAAGATCAAGAAACCCACATACTAGTGTAATGGAAAATACAAAAAAAACACACACAAACGTTGAACACGAAAACCACACACAAACGAAAACCATAGATTGATGAAACCTCATGGAAAACAATATAACTATACACCAACAGATCAGAGAGCATGAGAAGTTAGACACAACTTACCCGTTAATGCAGAGACCCACAGTGGGGCAACGATGTCCCAAGCGGAGAGAAGGTGAGCTCGAGTGAAGGAAGAACAAAGGGGATCTTTTCAGAGAGTTCCGCGTAATGGGTTTGCTTGTACCGTGTGTGCTCTATTTTGATGGTTTTGTGGTTGGTGGGTAGGTGCAATTCATTGAAGAGGATTCAGGCGGAGCATTGAAGAGCTTTGAAGACATTCTGCCATGGTAGTTGAGAGAAAAGAAGAAAGCTGAAGAGAATGGAAATAGCCATTGAACAGAGCGCACCGTTTTGATCAGATGATAGCTGTGCTTGTGCAATGAATAGTACGCGCACCATTTTCATCAGATCGTTGAGCGCACCGTTTTTCACAGTACACACACATGCCATGAATAGTACACGCACACGCCTTGGAGTTTAATGAAACAGTGCATCTTTTTTGCGTTTCAGCTTTTTTCAATTCATTCCTGAATTTTGCTGGCTTTGGTTTCCATGATCAGTACTTCAACACGCGTTTGGAGTTTAATGAAACGGTGCGTTAGAGCTTGCGTTTTAACTCTTTTCATTACTGCGTTTCCTCAGCGTTTAGATCAACTACTCTGTAGAGTGGGTCCCAGCAAATAATAAACGCAAACGTGAAACGCAGCACAAAACGTGGATCCAAACAGATACTATAAAATAGAAAAATTAACACAAACGATCGATGTTGGTAATGATGATTCAGTGGCTACGTGATTGACCTGTCAATGATATATGCAAGAAGCAAAAACTTAATTTAGGTAATAGCAGTTGTAGGGACCCGGTTCGGGCACCTCCCTCTTGGGGATGAGCGGACCCGAGCCCAGGTGAACCCGTACAATGAATTTGTAGAAAGTGGATAGAAGGACTAGACATTAGCGAAAGATACAACAGTCGATGTGGGTTTACATGATCAATAACTGGGATTTGGCTAAGTGTTCTAAGGGAAAGTTCGTCATCGGCCCAATCCGAGGAGTTCTTCCCTTAGAACTAATGAATACAAGAGTTGCCCTAGAACACCCCGAAAACCCTTGAATCCTCTGAACCCAAGGACCAACCTCCTCAACTTTGGGGGTTCAATCTATTATATAGTCTTGTTCAGTTGATCTCTGCCAACCACTTGTCAGCCATTTGAACTTGTGTCTGAGGGCTCGTCCCATCAGTCGCCTTTGTAGGCTTTCTGTTAGTTGAAGTAACCGAGGCATCACTGTTCGTTGGTCAATTCACCATTAATGCGGCCAGAGTGTTGGTTGCGTACATTTAATAGGTGGATGACAGCTTCCTTTCTTCAATGTTGGCCTGCCGAGGATGTGGTCATCCTCGGCGAAGCTCCTTGATGACTTAGGCCTCTCCCACTCATCCTCGGATTCTGTACTTTCCTCAGCATGGGCCTTGGGCCCGAAATGGAGTTGGCCGGGGTTGCCAAATCTTTGGGCCCCACAATAGCTCCTCAAAATTCTGCTGCCCAGCTTCTCGGGCAGGGAGGAGGATTTTGATGTCCTTGGGTCCTTGCCCTGGCCTGGCGAATTTTATCTTCCTGTCAGTACCAAAATCCTTTCAACTGCTCAGAGAACGTCCCTGGCGTTTCGGTACTTGGAGCACCCCTTCATTAAATTTCGGCGGCTCTTTGTCCTCCACGTTCAACGGTGTGATGATGAATGGACGGTAAGGATGCTTCTGACTCATTGGGTGGGAAAGCCCATGTGGTTACTTTTTAATTGGGGGTATATATACCCAATCAAACTGATTTGACCCTTCACTTTTGCATTCAAGAGCCCTTGCGCACATACGCTGAACTTGATCAAGCCTCCAATCGTCCTTACGCCTCCTTTCAAAAAGGCCTGTTCGAGGAGATTTTCTTCATTTTTGTAAGTTTTCTTCTCTCTCTGGTTCATACTTTTCCGCCTGAGTTCCTTGTCCTCTTATTTTTCTTTCTCCTTCATTTTCCTTGAGCCCTTTGTTAGCTCTTTAGGATGGATAGGTTTAAGAAGTTAGTCGAGTCTGAGGAGATGATGGACAAATTTGTTGCTGACTATAAGATTCCCGATATAGTGGGTTTGAGGTACTGTGGAGAAGGGGAGTGGAGCACTAGAAGAAAAGAGGGTAAGGTGGCGATTCCTATAATTGCCTTTCTAGAGGGTGGAATGAGGATCCCCATGGGGTCGGTGATGAGGGATTATCTTAGGCACTTCGGTTTATCTCCCACCCAGTGCGCCATTAATGTATTTAGAATCTTAGGTTGTGTGGATGCCCTGAATGAGAAGATGGGGCTGAGGCTAACCCATTATGATGTAAGCTGGTGCTACAACCTCTAACGCTTGAGGGGGAAGTCTTATTACATGAAGACGAGGGTCGATAGGGTCCGGCTCGTCTAATGCCTCCCTGAGTCCAGCAAGGGTTTGAACAAAGACTTCTTCATTGTGTCTGGAGAGTGGCACGAGGGCCTTCATTGTCCAACAGTGGAGGGTACACCAGGTAGGGCATTCAGACTAGGAGAGGGTCTAAGTTTTTGTGTTTTAGCGCTCCGCTTTGCTTGGTTTTTGACAGGAACTTTCTTTCTTTTATGCAGATCCGCGCGCTTTTGAGCGTCGCTTTGGCTTGGTCAATAAGGAGGACTTGGAGAAAGTGCTGAGGTCGGAGATCTTTGTGAACAAAGCCAACAACCAAGCTAGAGCCACTCACGAGATCCTAGGATATGATCCGATCTAAAAATCATTCTCGGCTCCGAAGTACGTGATCCGTGCTAAAGATCCTCGGCTGCATAGCATCACTGTAGTCGAGCACGAATTTCTGATCCCCGAAGGGTCTCCCATTCCCGAGGGCGTGCCGTTGGTGGGTACCTTTTCATTAGCTCAAGCTGCCGAGGCTGAAAGGGGAGAGCTAAGGGAAGAGGAAGTTGCTGACTTAGGTCCGTCCAAGGACAAGTTTGGTGTGTTCGACAAGTTCCATTCGCCCGAGGACCCTTCCAGCGATTTGGGTGACCCCAGCTTAACTGAAGCGGATTTTTTATCCGAAGAAGCCTCTCTCCAGTCGAAGATGAGTTTCAAAAAGTGACCCCAGGCGAGCTTGCTGGCCCTGATTGAGGGGCAGCAGGGGCAGGACGCGCTGGGGAAGTCTCCTCCCAAGCTTCCTCCTCCCTCACCCCAACAGAGTTTACCATCTAGATCCAAGCCCACTAACCCCCTGTAGAAGAAGGACAAAGGCAAGAGGCCTCAGCGAAGAGTTTGATCCTTCCCAAGGTGATGGCGGCGCTTGGCAAATATCGAAACAACTGAGGGTTGGGCGCTGAGGCCAGAAGAAACAGGCCACCATCCAAGCCGGGGCCCAGGCTTGGCTTCCTGCCCCCATACTCCATAGGAAGCCCTTGACGGACGACGCCTCCCTCAGGGACCCTCAAGGATGAGAGGGTGCGTGTGTAGCTGACGCATTGGGGAGGTCCTTGCTACTCCCTGTGGACATGGCCTAGATGAAGGCTCTGAGGAGCAAGGAGGTCTTCCTCAACCTTAAACAATACTTGGGCATGGTAAGTTTCCTGATTGCTCGCGATTCTCTTGACTTCTTGTTTCTTAGCTCCTTATCTGTTACGCGATGGTTTCGATTGGCAAGCTATCCAAGCTACCTTTAGGTTGGAGGATATAGCCAGTAATCAGAGCAAGGCCGCGAGCTCGGAGCGTACCAAGCTACTAGACGCTATGCAGACTCTCAACGCTTCCAAGGCTGATCTTTCAAAGGCGATAGACCAGTTGGAGGAGATGACGAGGGCTCGAGACATCGCCGAGTCGGCCTTTGCTGCCGCTGAAAAGTTGGCCTTATACCAAACTGAGGGCCTGCTTAAGGCAGAGGATCAGCTGAGGGTCGCCAAAGAGGAGATCGCGACCCTGGAGAAGAGGGTGCTTAAGGTAGAGGGGGCCAGAGGTGCCGCGGAGTCTGCCAGGGACGAGGCCTTGAAAGCCAAGGAAGAGGCTGAGTCTGCCAGGGCCGAGGCTGAGGCTTCCAAAGGCAAGGCCGCGCAGGAGGCCTATGAGGCAGAGGTTGCTGAGACAGAAGACAACCTTAGAGCCCAAGTGCCTGGGGTGTGCAGACTTTACTGCTCCTAGGTTTGGAGTGAGGCCGGTAAACAAGCTGGGGTTGAGGCCTCGTCCGACCTGTGGAAGGTGGAGAACGTATATTATCCCCTTGCCATTCGCGAGGCTGCCCCTTCAAGTTTTAAGGCTGAGGTGGTTGCCGAGGGAGGTGGGGTGGTTCTTGAGGAAGGCGTCCCAGTTGCTATCACTTCGGGCGAGCCCACCAAGGAAGCTGATCCCCCTGGGGCCGTTGAGACAAACAAGGGTCCCACTGAGGATATACCTCTTCCAGCTAATCCTCTCCAGGTTGCAGTCCCAAGCGAGGGCCACAAGGGTCTTGAGACCTCTTTTGCCCAGCCCCTTGAAGGGGGGAGTTGAGATGGAGCCGAAGGAATGATCCTCCGTTGTGCCTTAGCCTTTTTTTTTTTTTTTTTTTTTAGCATTGTAATATGGCACATTTGCCTTGTATAACTTTTTTAAAAATTCAGTGAAGTGCATATTTTATCTTTTCTTACCCGTTTTGCTTGTATTATATATATATATATATATATATATATATATATATATATATATATATATATATTTACTTGCACGATTCTGGCTTTAATTGCGCCTCAGCCGACTATATTGATCATCGTCCCCTGCAGTGCTCATTACTAGTACCAAAGTGGTCAGCCTCGCCGTAGGTTTGGGCCCGCGGTTAATACAAGACCTTGGTTCTGTCCAGTACTTAGATCCTCCTAAAGTGACTAGTTTCCCCATAGGTTTGAGTCGTTGGACCATGCAAGACCTTGGTTCTATCTAATACTTGGATTCCCTTGAAGCAACTAGTTTCCCTATAGGTTTGACATCGAGGAACATAAAAGCCTTGACTCTGCCTAACACTTGGTACTTCGTGAGGGGATGGTTTCTCCATTGGCTTGAGTCCGAGGACCATGCAAGGTCTTGGTTCTATCTGGTACTTGATTCTTCTTTAGTAACTAGTTTCCCCATAAGCTTGAGTCCGAAGACCATGCAAGGTCTTGGTTCTGTCCAGTACTTGTCTTCTGAAGTAACTAGTTTCCCCATAGGTTTGAGTCTAAGGACTATGTAAGACCTAAGTTCTGTCTAGCACTTTTTTTTTTTTTTTTGAGAAAGAGGTTCTGTCTAGCACTTAGTTCTTCTTTAGTAGTTAGTTTCCCCGTAGGCTTGAGTCCGAGGACCATACAAGGCCTAGGTTCTGTCTAACACTCGTCTTCTGAAGTAACTAGTTTCCCCGTAGGTTTGAGTCCGAGGACTATGCAAGACCTAGGTTCTGTCTAGCCCTTGTCTTCTGAAGTAACTATTTTCCCCATAGGTTTGAGTCCGAGGACTATGTAAGATCTAGGTTTTGTCTAGCACTTAGTTCTTCTTTAGTAGTTAGTTTTCCCGTAGGCTTGAGTCCGAGGACCATGCAAGGTCTAGGTTCTGTCTAACACTCGTCTTCTGAAATAACTAGTTTCTCCATAGGTTTGAGTCCGAAGACTATGCAATACCTAGGTTCTGTTTAGTACCTAGTTCTTCTTGAGTAACTGGTTTCCCTATAGGCTTGAGTCCGAGGACCATGCAAGGCCTTGGTTCTATCCAGTACTTGTCTTCTGAAGTAACTAGTTTCCCCATAAGTTTGAGTCTAAGGACTATGTAAGACCTAGGTTCTGTCTAGCACTTAGTTCTTCTTTAGTAGTTAGTTTCCCTGTAAGCTTGAGTCCGAGGACCATGCAAGGCCTAGGTTCTATCTAACACTCGTCTTTTGAAGTAACTAGTTTCCCCGTAGATTTGAGTCCGAGGACTATGCAAGACCTAGGTTCTGTCTAGCACTTAGTTCTTCTGAAGTAACTAGTTTCCCCGTAGGTTTGAGTCCGAGGACTATGCAAGACCTAGATTCTGTCTAGCCCTTATCTTCTGAAGTAACTAGTTTCCCCATAGGTTTGAGTCCGAGGACTATGCAAGATCTAGGTTCTGTCTAGCACTTAGTTCTTCTTTAATAGTTAGTTTTCCCGTAGGCTTGAGTCCGAGGACCATGCAAGGTCTAGGTTCTGTCTAACACTCGTCTTCTGAAATAACTAGTTTCCCCATAAATTTAAGTCCGAGGACTATGCAAGACCTAGGGTCTGTCTAGTACCTAGTTCTTCTTGAGTAACTGGTTTCCCCATAGGCTTGAGTTCGAGGACCATGCAAGGCCTTGGTTTTGTCCAGTACTTGTCTTTCGAAGTAACTAGTTTCCCCATAGGTTTGAGTTCGTGGACCATGCAAGACCTAGGTTCTGTCTAGCACTTGTCTTCTAAAGTAACTAGTTTCCCTATAGGTTTAAGTCCGAGGACTATGCAAGACCTAGGTTTTGTTTAGTACCTAGTTCTTCTTGAGTAACTGGTTTCCCCATAGGCTTGAGTCCGAGGACCATGCAAGGCCTTGGTTCTGTCCAATACTTGTCTTCCGAAGTAACTAGTTTTCCCATAGGTTTAGGTCCGTGGACCATGCAAGACCTAGGTTCTATCTAGTACTTGTCTTCTGAAGTAACTAGTTTCCCCATAGGTTTAAGTCCGAGGACTATGCAAGACCTAGGTTCTGTCTAGTACCTAGTTCTTCTTTAGTAGTTAGTTTCCCCGTAAGCTTGAGTCCGAGGATCATGCAAGGCCTAGGTTTTGTCTAACACTCGTCTTCTGAAGTAATTAGTTTCTCCGTAGGTTTGAGTCCTAGGACTATGCAAGACCTAGGTTCTGTCTAGCACTTGTCTTTTGAAGTAATTAGTTTTCCCATAGGTTTAAGTCCGAGGACTATGCAAGGCCTAGGTTTTGTCTAGCACTTAGTTCTTCTTTAGTCGTTAGTTTCTTCGTAGGCTTGAGTCCGAGGACCATGCAAGGTCTAGGTTCTGTCTAACACTTGTTTTCTAGACTGCTTGGAGTTAGGGAGCTTATTCTCAGTGCTAGGGAGTCCGCCCCTAGAGTGGTAGCGGCCTTGAGCTTGCTTCGCCCAGGGAGGGGACCCTTCTTCGGTCTAGCCCCTTTGTCCGGCGTGCCTCTTTTGATTACAAGGCATCTTTTGGGCTATTCGAGTAATGCGCTTGACGCTTCAGTGCGCGAGACGCCTCCTCATTAATATCCTTGCGGATTTACGAGGATCCAACGGCTGATAAGCCCTTTGAAAATTGGGTAGAGTTAATATCTCCGGTAATTTCTCCTTAGGATTCTGTGCGGGCTAGCTTTCACCAGTTTTTGCCTTCTATATAAGGCATTTTGGGGTGATCCTTTCATCAATTCTCACAAACACTTGAGTTCAAATCTCACAAACATTGCGTTTTCTGGGCATCTCAAGGGCCTTGCCAGAACAGCAACTTGTGCTTGAGGAGATGAAGTGGCCCTAGAAAAGGGCGGTGACAAGGAAGCCGAGCCTCCTTTAGGAGCCAAGGATGCCACTCCGATCCTGGATGACACAATGGAGGCAGAATAGGCAGAGGCCGAAGATCCTCCTTCTTTTCAACCTAGCCAGAGATAGGACTCCCCTTGCTGTTTGGAGGGGGATCTGAAAGGAACGTAACGTCTCCCCTCCGTGTGCGGATCTACCGGCCCTCCAAGCTGGTAGTGATTCGTTGGCTCCCAGTCGTTGTGGGACTAGAAGGGAAACCAGGAGAAACCTTGGGGTGGAATCGTCATGCGCCGCGGCTTCTTCTTCCTCTTTTTCAGAGCGCCGCAAGTGTTGGTTGGGGAGCTGTTGACGGCCTTAGCATAGGTCTGTCTCCACTTCTCCCTTCAACACTTGGATAGGCTTTAAAACATGTCTGCCTAAGCCCCTTTCTTTTTCTTTTTCTTTTAGTTTCAACACAAGCCCGTTTAGGCATTTACCTTCGTAGTTAGCTTTAGAACAAGCTTGCTTGGGCATTTGTTGTATAATATAACTTCTCTTCAATTAATAAAGAAGTAGCCCCATTTCGTTTCTTTTACTTCTTGCATCTTTTCATTTCTTTGTAATGATTGCCTTCTGAATGAGTACGTTGCCATCGTTTGTATTGTTTTTTCTTTTTATGAACTTGAAAGAAGTGTTGTTATTGATCTTTCCACACCAACCGCCGCACTTGCTAATACACAAGTCCTCCTCACAAATGGCGCCAATTGTACGGACCTGGTTCGGGCGCCTCCCTTCTGGGGATGAGCGGACCCGAGCCCAGGTGACCTCGTATAATGAATTTGTAGAGAGTGGATAGAAGGGTTAGGCATGAGCGAAAGATACAACAGTCGACGTGGGTTTACAGGATCAATAACTGGGATTTGGCTAAGTGTTCTAAGGGAAAGTTCGTCCTCGGCCCAGTCCGAGGAGCTGTTCCCTTAGAACTAATGAATACAAGAGTTGCCCTAAAACACCCCGAAAACCCTTGAATCTTCTGAACCGAAGGACCAACCTCCTCAACTTTGGGGGTTCAATCTATTTTATAGTCTTGTTCAGTTGATCTCTGCTGTCCACTTGTCGGCCATCTGAACCTGTGTCTGAGAACTCGTCCCATTAACCGCCTTTGCAGGCTTTCTGTTAGTTGAGGTAACCAAGGCATCACTGTTCGCTGGTCAATTCACCATTAATGCAGCCAGAGTATTGGTTGCGCACATTTAATGGGTGGATGACAGCTTCCTTTCTTCAATATCGGCCTGCTGAGGATGTGGTCATTCTCGGCGAAGCTCCTTGATGACTTGGGCCTCTCCCACTCATCCTCGGATTCTGTACTCTCCTCGGCATGGGCTTTGTGCCCAATATGGAGTAGGCTAGGGTTGCCAAATCTTTAAGCCCCATAGCAGTGATTCAACAAAAAAAATAGAAAAGAAAAGAAGGTAACTGGGCTAATTAGTACTCTGATGTTTAAATTATTAGTGATCTCACTACAAAGAGATAGAACTTTAATTGAATAAGAACATAGATTTTTCATACTTGTCTCTAGTTGAAGGACTCTAGATTTATAGGCTATCTAGTGACTTATTTTTTCCTCTTTGTGGCATTGATGTGGGTGAGCTTGGTGGCATTGCCCTGGTCATAAGCGAGATCATAGCCTTTTGACCGTTGATTTCAGTTGATGGAGGCTATGGATTCTAGTTTCCATGCTTCCCTTTTTGGGCACAAGATCATCAGTTATGGATGAAAAATCATCGCTAGAGCTGTAGAAATTGTGCATGATCCCCATTTATTATGAGCTTACCCTAACTACAAAAATGGGAGCATATTGGTGGAGCTAAAGCTATATATTTTAGCTTTTTAACAACTGTGTACGGTAGCATGAAAGGTAAAAAAAATAGTATTTTATTTATGTGTTCACACTGGTGAAGAATTTTTAAATAATTTATTTTCCTTTTTCTCTGTTATTACCGTTGCAGCTCTCAGTCTCTCTTCTCTCTCCTTAGATTTCTCTCCTCTTCCTCAGATTTATCTCTTCCTCAACCTCGCCCTGCCCAGCCGCCGACAGATCCATCTGACTGCCCATCTCCGACCACCTCTTCCTCCACTTGCCGCCGACCCAAGCCACCAGTACTCTTCTCCCTTTCATTTTTTTTTTCTTTCTTCCTCCACTCCTCAACGGCCCAACTCCCTTGCCCCACGCTAACCCATCTCACCCTCGCCGCTAACCCAAGCCCCAAGTCCCAAGCTGACCCACACCAACCCATCTCACCCTCTCTAACCCATCTCGCCCTCTCTTCTCTATTTGGGTAACCAATTTCTTCAAAGCTTGCTTGCTAATTTACAGGTAAGTTACCTCTGTCTTCTTCATCATGTAATGCTTAGGGTTTTTAATTTGGAGTTTTTGCTTCTAGTCTCCTAGAATTTGAATGATAAATTTTCCATGTTAGTTAGGAATTTTCTGTTTGCAGGGAATTTATATTTTGTTGATTCTAATGATAAATTTGCAGGAAATTGGAATGATAAATTTTTAGTTTTTGCTTCTCGCCGATTTTTGTTTGTTGATTCTAATTTATTACAATAAATGCCGTATTTGAAATTGTTTTGTTAATTTTCTGATTCCAGGGAACTTTATGTTCTTTGTTTCTAATATATTGGTGTAAACGTTAGTTTGGGAATTTTCTATGCGGAGGGAAGTTTACATTTTTTTTGTTTCTAATTTATTGCAATATAAATTTGTAGGGAATTGGAATGATAAATTTTCTGTTTTTGCTTCTCGCCAAATTTTTGTTTGTTAACTCTAATTTATTACAATAAATGTCATGTTGGAAATGGTTTTGGGAATTTTCTATTTGCAGGGAAGTTTATGTTTTTTGTTTCTAATGTATTGGTGTAAATGTTAGTTTATGAATTTTCTGTGTACAGGAAAGTTTATATTTTGTTGTTTTTAATTTATTACATTACTGGTCTTTACTTTCCGTCTGCTTGGAAGTATATATTGCTATTTCTAATTTATGGAGTCACAAGGAGACTTACCATATTACACGGGTATCATAAATGGGGATATTGATATTGACTTGCCACATTTGGGTGGCAGTGGCAACGGGGGCGGCAGCGGTAGCAGTGACAGTGGCGGTGGCGGTGGCATGGTTTTAATAGTTGTTTATTGTAATGGATATATTATTTTATTGTAGTAAATATATTATTTTATTGTGTTGTTTATATTATTTTATTGTGTTGAAAGCTAAAATAAAATTATTGATGTTGGGTGGTTTGTAAAGTGAGAAGGTATAATAGAAGGCCAAATAGCTAAAATTGTGGCTTTACCAATGTGGATGCTCTTGGCATGGCAAGGAGGGTTGGCCACATTTTTATGCCTCGAAGCTGTGAGGTTGCCCATTTCGTGTATGGTTGTGTAGATTGTGAGTAGTTTGGGTCTAGTGGCACTGGACTCGTTGAGATGGTAACACGTGTCTATTTTTGAACACGTGTCACAATCTGATCGGGTCCAGTGCACAGGAAGCAATGGACCTAATCCAGACCCGTGTAGACCACCCTGTCGTGATGAATGATTTGACGTGGCTTGGGAACACAAAGGGGCAAAGAAGAGAAAATACTATATATCACACACATATTACATACAGACAGAATAAGAGAATTTGAAATCAAGTATAATTTTGATATACAAACACATTGAGTATAATATTTTTGTACACAGAGTATAATTTTATCAATGTTACACAATTCTATAATTTTTTAATAGATGCATTTTTTTCAACATACCCTTTTTAATGGATGCATTTTGTTTAACAAACTCACTGTTAGATTATATTATATCATTGTACACAACCCTACATGGTTGCAAAATATTAAGATTATTAGAGATTAATAGCTATCTCATTTATAAAATATTTAAAGTTAATTGTTTAAGAAAAAAATATTTATAAACAAAATATATATGAGTTAATGGATTGTATATTAAATAACATTGTATTAGTATGAAATTTGGTGCGTGTGTGTGTTAAGAACAAAGTGAGCATATAATGTAATTGAAAAATAATCAAATAAAACGTTTTTTAAGTGGTATGATATTAACAAAGAGTTATACCATGTGTAACTGATTCTAACCCACACACAAGGCAATATCTTATTATTTCCACATCCTTTCCCTCCACCCCTACCAACCCAATTAATTTTCTCTTTAAAAAAAAAAAAAAAACCTTTATTGACAATGACGAAGTCCAAAAATATCTTCTCCCCCCAAAAAATTAAGTCATCAATTATTGTAAAATAAAGGAAATATAAAGATAAGAAAAAGAATACATGAGAGTAAGAATATATATGAATTACTTATTCTTTAGTGGCATTCACCACGTTATATTATTTCTAACACTGAATACACACACACACACACACACACACATATATATATATATATTTGTTCTCTATCTCTAAGTTCTTCTTCGTTTCCATCTCTTACAATAAGAATATAGGTACATATATATAGCTGAGATGAGAGAATTTGCAGGGAACAAGACATTACCTTGGGACACTAAATTTCTACCCTTAATAACTAGGGTGGATTGCTAACAAGCCTCTTATGTGGACAATAAACAAGGGCAAGAGATATTGCCTACTCTATAGAATTAGGGTAGGCAGCTGATAAACGAAAATGAATAAAGGAGGGAGATATATATGTATATATATATATATATATATATATATATATTTCACCAACAAATAAAAGCCCAAGGCATGTTTTTCAAATATCAACAGAGGGCCCAATCCGTTTTCAGCCCAACAGGGTTTAACGTTATAGAGTGACCTGGTTTGGCTCTCCCTAAACACAGTTCAACACCAGCATCTCTCCCTGAAATTCTCTCTTTGTAACAGTAATTAGAAGAACTCCCCCACTCTCTCATTTTGAAGTATTTACTAAAGCAATAGTTTGGGAACCGTAAATGTCCACTAAGCGAGCTGCAATTCTCACAAACACAGCACTATCCAAGGTAAGTTCTTCACTCAACTCCTCAAATTCAAGAAAACCCCTCACCTTCCTCAAAAATCTTAGCACTGCCGCTCAAAGATTAGATTTTGAAAACACCAATGGGTCTCAGTGCCAAGTAGATGATTCTTTAGAATATCAAAAAAAACATAGTGAGAGCCAAAACCCTTCAGATTTTCATCACAAATCAAACCCCAATGAGGGTTATAGAGAAAGCAATACAAACGATTTTGTAAGTTACCTAGTTGGGCAAAATGGGAGTTTTAGTGGGTTTAATGAGCAAAATGAGTTTTACCATAATTCTAGTGGGGTTTATAGGGAGAGCTTTAGAAGTACATATCTGAACAAGCCAGCTGGGCAAAATGGAAATTTTAGAGGAAATTATGATCAAAATGTTGGGCAGGTGCAGCAGAACCTAACTGGGATTCATGCTAATAATTTAACAAGTTTGGAGCAGAATTCAAGTGGGTTTTATAGGGAAGGCACAAGAAATGGATTTCAGAATCACTCAGTTCAGCAAAATGGGAATTTTGGTGGGAATTATGGTTGTAGCAATGTAGAGTTCTTGCAGAACCATCATGTATATGGGGGAAATGGACATATACAAAATTCATGTGGGTCGTCCCACAAGGGTGCTAGTGAAGTGAGGCAGAACCCATATGGGTTTGGTTCCCAAGGTCTTTCAGAATCTTAGGGAAGCCTAAATGGGAACTACAGGCAAAACTGTGGGCAAACTCAGCAAGCCCCAGGTGATCATAACTTGGGCAATGTTGGAATGTTTCAGCATAGCCGAAGCTCTGGACAGTATCAGCAGAACCAACATGTTGTACAATATCCGCCAAACTTGAATACTTTTCAGAGTATGACAGAGGGTTCTCAATTATCAAATAATCCAAAACATGGGGGGAAATTTTCAGAGACACCTGAGAGTCACCAATATCTTGGTACTCTTGAGGATCTAGATGGTTTTTGCAATGAGGGAAAAGTGAAGGAAGCCGTGGAAGTTTTAGGGTTGTTAGTTAAGCAATGTCATCCTGTGGATTTGCCCCGATATTTGCGGTTAATGTGGGAGTGTGGTGAGGCTCAATCTCTGCAGGAAGCAAAATCTGTTCATTAAAGCATCATAAGATCACTCTCACCACTAGAAGTGAGTACCTATAACAGAATCATAGAAATGTACGGGAAATGTGGTTCTATGGATGATGCGTTCATGGTGTTTAATGCAATGCCAACCCGCAATTTGATTTCATGGGACACTATGATGACTTGGCTTGCTAAGAATGGTCTTGGGGAGGATGCCATTGATTTGTTCACTCAGTTCAAGAAAACAGGAATGAAACCTGATGGTCGAATGTTTATTGGTGTTTTATCTGCTTGTAGTGTTTTGGGAGACATTGATGAGGGAATGTTGCACTTTGAATCAATCAAGGTAGTCAAAGGCGAAAGGCGCCCTTAAGGCGCCAAGGCCTTGTATCGCCCGAGGCGACGAGGCGCCAAGAAGGCGCTAGCCCGAGTGAAGCGAGGCGCCAAATTCTAAAAAATTAGTCTCCATCCAAATATCAACAATCAACTAAGTCTAGATAATTATCAAACATCAACTAAGTTTGAATGCAAACATAAATCACTATTTAAAAATTAGTCTCCATCCAAATATCAACTAAATCTGAATATTAAACCAAAATATTGTTCATAACTTCATATTAGAAAGAAGAAAACTCCTAACAAAACATTGAAGATTGAACTTCATGACTATCCATGACAAAACAAAAGCATTTGAAGATTAAACATTCTGTTCTGCCTATTAGATTGAACATTCTGCCTATTAGCCTATTTAATAGCCTAAATGTGGTTGTTATTTTTAATCTAAAGGTCATCATCAGAGTCTTCACTCAAGTTTCCATCACTTTCAAAGCCACTTGAACCAGATTTATAACCATCAACATTCTCTTCCTCAGTCTCATCAGAATCAGCATTTTCCTCTTCAATATCTGGCTGTGATGTTGAGGCCTTTGAGCTTGCCCTTGATTTTGTTTGGAATCTAGTATTCTTCCTTTGTTCTCCAACACCAGCAGCTCTTGCCACTACACCCCATGTCAAACCATCATCATCATCATCAAAAACCAACTCATCTTCAACATTCATAGATGGTTCAGCACCCATTTCCCCCAACAACCATTCATTACTTTCATCTATATCATCTAAGGAGATGGGATCAATAACATCACGCTTATCATATCGTGCCTTCATCTTTTGATTATACTTCACAAAGACCAGATCATTTAGTCGTTTTTGTGCAAGTCTATTCCTTCTTTTTGTGTGAATCTACAACCATTTATGAAAACTAAGTATTAGACTATAGTGAATAATTAAACCATTAGAATTTTCTATGAAATAAAGTAGCTCATCAAAGGATAAAATCTACTTATCATACTTTAAAACTCACTTGCTCAAACACACTCCAATTACGCTCACAACCACATGCACTACAAGTCAAGCTCAAGATTCTTATAGCTAACTGTTGCAAATTCGGAGTTGAGCTCCCATACAAACTCCACCATTCAGCTATGTTAAAAAAAAATAAGTATGAGTAATGATATATGATATATTAGAAGTCAGATTTTTTTTTTTTTTTGGTAAAAAGTGCCACTGTTCTAGTCATTATAAGTTAGATATAAATGTTTTCTTACCTGGAGCCCTTGTCTTTCTTGATCTTTTAGCCAATTCAATGCCAAAGAGTCCTTCAGCTTTCTTGTAGATGGGTAGTTCAGCCATGATCTTGTCTTGAATTTCAGCACTAGGAACTAGTCTTTGTATACAAGCATACAATCCAGCTGTAATTTCATGATTTGTTGCTATGTTATCATCAAAGTAGAAGTACTCAGGATTCAAGAAATGACCCGCTGCATGCAAAGGCCGATGTAATTGACATTCCCATCTCTCATCAATGATTTTAAAAATATTTGAATATCTTTCTTCATTCTCATTAAAAGCTTTTATAATAGCTTCTTTGGCCCTATCCATTGCCTCATATATGTAACCCATAGCTGGTTTTCTCTCATTATCAACAAGGCGAAGAACTCGAACAAGAGGGCCCATAACTTTAAGAATGTAAACTATAGTATTCCAAAAAGATGGCATCAAAATCGTTTCTACTACTCGTTTAGCATTTGCTTCCTTTGCCCATCTACTACGAACCCACTCCTCAGAAGTAAACATGGCCCTTAGGTTATGCTTTTGCTTATAAATAGATTTTATTGTAAGATATGAAGTGCAAAACCTAGTTTTCCCAGCCCTAACCAGCTCTCTTTGTTTTGTGTATTCTCTCATCATATTTAAGACCCCCCCCATGGTTGTAGATATATCCAGTCAAGTGAATGGCCCTTTCCAAATTTTTTGCAAGTCTAGGAATTTTCCCAATGTCCTCCAATATAAGGTCAATGCAGTGTGCAGCACATGGAGTCCAATACAAATTTGGCCTTTTTGCTTCCAACAACTTCCCAGCCAACACATAATTAGATCCATTATCCGATACTACTTGGACTACATTAGCCTCCCCAATCTGTTCTACAAATGCATCAAGTAATTCAAAAGTTTTTTCTCCAGTTTTCATAAAAGATGATGCATCAATTGACTTCACAAACATGGTTCCAGATGGACAATTCACCAAAAAGTTAATCAAGGTCCTATTGGTTCTACTAGTCCACCCATCAGACATAATAGAACAGCCATATTTCTTCCAATCTTGCTTGTGACCACTCAATAACTCATTTGTGTAAGCCACCTCCTTTTTGAGAATTGGAACTCTTAACTCATGGTAACTAGGAGGCTTCATATTTGGACCATACTGCCCAATAGCTTCAATTGCCCATTTAAATTCATCTAAGCGAGCAACATTGAATGGTATGCCAGCTAGATAAAATAGCCGGCCAATATACTGACAAGCTTGTGCTCTTTTCTCTTTGTCAAGTTTATCATTGATGTTAGTTTGCTTCATCTTACCCTGTTTCCTAAGTGCAACAACTTTTTCTGGCTTTAACGTTACAAAAGAATCCATGGGACCTTTCAACTTCTTAGACTTTGGCATTAATTTCACAGCTTTCACTTGGGTGCTACTGCCAACCCCTCTCTTACTAGAGCATAATTTTTTCCCTTTTTGGATAACTTCTACTTGCTCTATCTCATCATCATCTACATCCTCAATTTCAATCATATTATCTATATCATCAAAATCAGGCATCTTGTCATAGTTCTCCTTATCACTCTTCTTCTCTGCCATATACTGTGCAAGCTCTTCTCTAACATGATCAGGACATTTTAAACACTTTGTACTGTTTTTAAAATTCCCTACTTGATGCTGCTTAGCTCTATGTATCCCTCCCTTTGTGACTTTATTACAAAAGAGGCAAGTCACTGCATTTTTGTCTTCTACATTAGCTAAATAATTATATTTCCATCCTGGATCTTTTCTCCTCCCATTATCTGAAGCCATTCTACATATAAAAAAAAAAAAAAAAAAAACACAACACAATACATTTAATAGGATTCTATATTAAGCTAGCTATGTATCATTTACTATGGTTTAAGCTCTAAAAATTGAGTGAAGTAATGAGTTCAAGAAAAGGGAAAGTTGCTGGAGACAGAGAGGAGAAAGTTGCCCGAGATAGAGAGTCCAACAGAGAAGAGAAAAGGGGGGAAAAACAGAGAAAAAACAGAGTGGAGAGAGTTTTATATGCTCTGAAAAGGGGGAAAAAAACAGAGGGTCCAACCGTCCAACAGAGAAGAGAAAAGGGGGAAAAAACAGAGAAAAAACAGGGGGAGAGAATTTTATTTGCTCTGAAAAGGGGGATAAAAACAGAGTGCAATAAAGAAGAGAAAAGGCCGAAAAAAACAGAGAGAAGAGAGTTTTATATGCTCTGAAAAGGGGAAAAAAAAAACAGAGGGTCCAACAGAGAATAGAAAAGGGGGAAAAAAACAAAGAAAAAACAGAGAGGAGAGAGTTTTATTTGCTCTGAAAAGTGGGAAAAAAACAGAGTGCAACAAAGAAGAGAAAAGGCCGAAAAAAACAGAGATGAGAGAGTTTTATATGCTCTGAAAAGGGGGGGGGGGGGGGGAAACAGAGTCCAACAGAGGAGAAAAGAGGGAAAAAAAGTAGAGAGGAAAGAGTTTTATATTCTTTGAAAGTGTGGACAACGACAGCTTGCTGCTTGCCAATGCAGTGTTGCGGTGAGAGTGAGAGAACACTCAGGAAAAGAAAAGGTGTAAAAAAAAAAACTAAATGAATAGGAAAATGTTACCTGATGTTGGTTGATTGCCGGCAACAACTGGCCCACACTCTTCCAAACCCTAGAAGAAGACGAATGCCTTTGTTTTTTTTTTTTTTTTGGAGAAACTGCTCTGATGTTGCTTTGTTCTGATGTTCCCGAAAATTCTTTGATTTATATTTTGTTTTATGCTTTTTTGTTTTGTTTTTTATATTAATTTATTTGATATAGTGGGTGACAGCTCATCCCCCACTGAGGTAACAGTTTTAAATTAACCATACACCTCTTTAAATTTACAAAGTATGCCATCATAGCCTTTAAAAACCCAGATCTGCCTCAGGCGCTCGCCTCTCGCCTAACAAAATACATCTGGGCAAGCGCCTAGGCTCCAGAGGCGAGCGCCTCACTAAAGGCGCCTCGCCTCGCCTGGGCGCCTAGGCGAGCGCCCAGAACGCCTTTGACTACACTGGAATCAATGATCAAGGATTATGGCATAGTCCCATCCATTAATCATTATGTGAAGGTAATAGACATGCTAGGAAGTACAGGATATCTGGATGAAGCTTTTGAGTTCATAGAAAAGATGCCATTGGAGCCAAGTGTTAATATATGGGAAACCTTGATGGATCTCTGCAGAGTTCATGGGCACATGGAGCTTGGTGATCCCTGTGCTGAGCTTGTTGAGCAGCTGGACCCCTCACGCATGAATGAGCAATCGATGGCTGGCCTTCTACCTGTAAAACCTTCAGACCTTGCAAAACAGAAAGAGAAGAAGAAACTAGCAAGTCAAAGTCTTTTAGAAGTTAGGAGCCGGGTCCATGAATATCGAGCGGGAGATAGATCTCATCCTAACACTGATAAACTCTATGCGGAACTTACGCATTTAAGGGAACAAATGAAAGAGGCTGGTTATATACCAGAGACTAGATTTGTGTTGCATGACACAGACCATGAATCCAAGGAGGAAGCTCTTCTTGCTCATAGTGAGAGACTTGCTATTGCTGATGGTCTCCTTAACAGTCCAGTTCGTTCACCCATTAGGATAATCAAGAATCTTCGTGTTTGTGGTGATTGCCATACTGCACTAAAGGTCATCTCAAAGATCGTTGGCAGAGAATTGATTATACGAGATGCTAAGAGGTTCCACCATTTCAAAGATGGGTTGTGCTCTTGCCTGGATTATTGGTGAAAAAAGAAACTTGAGGTACTATTCTATTTTAAATTAAAAAATAATAATAATAAGTTTGAAAAATATATATTTTTGAGTCTCTATTGTTTGTGGATTTTATGTTTGAATATGGTATATTCTTGTTAAGCATGTTAGCAATGGTGACTCTTATGATATGAAGTCGGAGGTTATCTGAATTCTATTTTTGCTTTCTGTTTCCTGTTGAGATGAGGTGATTGGTAAACAATAATCTAGTTGGATATTTACATCTTCAGCTCTAATTTTTACAGTCTCTATATGATTTATGTTTTATCATCAAATAGACAAATTTGAGTAGAGGACATATTAAAGTGTTGAAGGTATATAGCCCATGCATATGTGAAATCATAATCTTTCAGTGTTTGCTGTTAGTGGTGAGGTTTGAGGTGCACGTGTTATGCATGTCTAATGCCAATGGGAAGTGCTATAATTTTGCAGAAAGCTTTTTCATATTTGGAAATCATAATTTAAATTGAATGTGACATATTTTACAGGTAATATTGGAGGGTAGTTTCAAGACTGTTAATTTTGATAATTGACATGCATGGGTTGGTTGTAACACGTATTCCTTTGATTATCCAACTTGCCCTAACTGCATTCTACACTTGTGAAGAATCTCGTATTTATGCTGTGGTCAAATAACTATCGGCACCATGCTGCATCTGTTATTAGACTTAACTAGGACTCAGATTGATATAATTTTCACTAGCTCCTTATCCATGCAAGGCATGGGATTGAAAATGAATTAAAAATTGCTATTAAATTTGAAACATTAATTTTTAAAAGTTACTTTCAATGTATTCATTACCAAGATGTGAAAAACAAAACAAACACCCCCCATACACACCCCCCCACCCCCCCCTCTTTTCATCCCATTACTGCTATATTATGGCATGGCCAAGCTTGACGTGGCCATTTTGCCAAAAATGTCACTGTGGGGCATGAGTACTTTTGAACACATGAAAGACTACTTGCATACAAATTTATTTATATAATTTTTAATCCACATTCTTCAGCTGATAATTTTATCAACTAAAGCAAGTCCAAATAATGTTCAAATAGTAGTTGCCAAGAAGAACCTAATGTTGAAACTTTATGTTCAAAATGAATAAATGACTACAACTGATAGCAATACGTTGGATGTTGGAATATCTTTTGACTTGCAAGTTCCCCTCATTTTGGGGTATCAAAGAAGTTAAGGAATCTTTGAACATTGAATGCAGTTCGATTTATATGTCAGAGGCCTAGCCACTAGATCATTTGAGCAACATGAATTGTAGACCTTTTAGCTCTTTGATGACTTATTGCCTCCAATTAAAGGCTGTTATAATCTATGTATGAGAAAAGAACTCTAACTGAGGGTTTTTACAGTTACGTTATTTCCTGGATTGGAATGAGAATCAATTGAGGCCGTGAGCATCTTAATATTTGTAGGATTGGAACACTAATGAGTCTAGCTCAAATGTCACTTCCTCCTTCCATAATAATGAGATGGGGAGTGAGATTGTGGATTTGGACGTGTATGACTTACGATAAAAAATTATTGTAGAATTGGAATTTTAGTTATATTTTTAAATCTTTAGTTTATTTTTGTTGTCTAGGGAATTAACAAAAAATGAGATGGACAATGAGATTGTGGGTTTGAAAATCCATTGGATGCGCAAATAACTTACCAATAAAGAATTATTTTGTTGAACTGGAATTTTAGTTTGATTTTATTTGATTTTATTTATTTATTTTTTTTCATATGAAGATGCAATTTTTCAAAACATAGTTTGAATGGATGCTAGTTGCAGGGACGTATCCTGTCTCTAATTTTTTGAAATTTATGGATCATTGTAATCTTAGAACTTAAATGTTATTCATCTAGTGTACCCTCCTGTGTACTTGATTCATTATTTTTGTTGATCAATATAATGTATTATTTATTTTTTGTATTTTCAGGGAATCAACTTTTGCAAAAATTAAGGGTAAAGTTGCCTGCTAACCATTTCTCCTAGACCTCGTAGAAGCGAGAGGCCTTATGCATTTGGTACGACATTTTCTTTTTTCTCTTTTCGTTTATTTTGATTTCACCTTTGGTTATATATATATATATATATATATCATTGGCTTCTTCTTCTTCTTATTATTATTTTTTTTTGGGGGGGGGGGGGGGGGGGGGTGTAATGGGTTTGTAAGATGGAATTAGCTCAATCTCATATTCTCATGTTAGAGTCAGGTCAGGCAGGTCTTGCTGTAGAGATTTCAAGGAAAAGCCATGTTGCTTACTCACAGGAAACTAGTGAAGAAAAACAAACACAACTTGCCTAGAGAACTCAGGAAGTCAGCAACTAATCACTGCCCCTGTGAGGGATGATTTTTTTACTATTATCAGTGTCTTGGCTCCATGAAGGTATGATGAGGCAAACAATTGGAAAGTGGTGCACTCTCAGCCACACTGAAGCATTATTCTTTCAAGTCCTCTTAGATAAATTTTCTGCTGTCTATGTGAACTAGCAGTAGCCGTCTATATATTGTTAAAACATCAAGTTCAAATCCCCACTTATCGAAAAAAAAAAAGAAGTTCAACCCCCAATTTTGATGGTAAAGGTTGGTTGTCAACCATTATTATAGTTCTTCATGATCACAATCTTTTTTACTTTTGCAATGTGTGGTTTCTTCAATTAATTGGTTTAAAACCAGCAATTAGGCTATCTGCCTAAATGCAGGACTAGAAAATCTAGTATTGGTGTGAATAGGGATTTGCAACTGGCAGAGAGCGAAGGCTGGAAACATCTATACCTCAGTTTGGGATGAGAGGGTAGTCAGCATAGCAGGACCTGTCTGATGAAACCTGACTTTCTGCTGGTTTGGGTTGTACTTGTATGTTGTGTCACAAAGATTAGTTGGGCTTAATAAATTATATCAATTTTTATCAATAAAACTGCACAAATTTTTATTGTTATTATTTTATTGGCCATATCAGCGTCTAACATGCTAAAGGTGCACTTCATTTGTTACGCAGGCAATTTTGTGAGATGATAGTCGGGATTAAAATGTGAACACTTTTTTAATTTCAAGCACTAAATCCGGTAAAAAAAAGGCAGGGACCAAAATGATAATCGGCCCAAAATGTAAGTAACAAAAATATATTTTCGCCTTAATAAAAAAGAGGTATGTTTAAAAACGATTACTTGTTCTGATGCTATATCATTTTTGATCTCCATAGCATACAAAGAACCTCCACACATCCGTTTTTAGTTGTTTTGATGTTAATAATTTCTGATTTCTAACACATGCAAAACGTGTTCACAACTTCAAATCTGACTTCATGGGAGGCTAGTTTGTGAGCAGCCCCATTATCACTTCTCACAAAATTAAACCCACATTAATTGTCACATCCCTTATTTCCTTGTTAATTTAGATTCATGTCCCTTGGCCTTAAAATTGTATAGAGGTCAGTATTTGATTTTCTCCTCTAAAGTCTAACCACATAAATCTAGCACTCAAACAATAGGCATCATCTTTGTTGTATGTGTAGTAGCCACCTAAATCATTCACTTCGCCATACCGCCACACGATAGCAACTCTCTCCTTTCTGTCCTTTGTGATCACTCTTCCGTATTAATTTGTTCATCATTCATGCCCATTAAAGTTCAGTCAAATAAGGCAACAGCCTAATTTTTAACATTGTTGGGCCGTGGCCCACGTGAATTGAGATTTTTCTTTTACTTTTGTCGCCGTTTGGAGGTTACAAATTTTTTTGTCCAAATATATTACAAGTTTCAGTTACTTAGGATTAATCCTAGTCTTTGTAGTCTCAAATCTCAATGTATATTATCGTTCCAGATTAGGAGTTTTAATTTGCTTTCTAATCGATTTTTGGATTTAAAATTTTTAATTGTTGGCTGGTATGTGAATGGGAGAGGGAGACGTGAGGAGCAGGGGCTATGTTTTCCATATTATGTGATTGTTTGTTAATTATTTGATTCTTCAAGGGTCATGTTTGAGTGAAATTAGGAGACTTGATTTGATTTATTGGAACCTTTTTTAACATTATGGTTGTTGTGTTAGATTAGGAGTTTTAATTTGTTGTCCAATTGAAGTTCTAAGATATTGCATAAAAGTTTTTAATAATTTCTTTCTTTTTTCTTGTTTGTTTGTTTGTTTATATATATATATATATATATTTAAGAAGAGAGACATGTTAGGAATTCAGTACAAGACATCACAGCTGTGATAATTGTGTGCAATAGGTACTTGTATAGATTTAGTTAGAACAAGCATCAAAGTGTTGTACATTGTTAGTTGGAGGGTTGAGCTGTAATTTGGAATAATTTGTCATTATCAAAGTGTTAAGAATAATATAGCAATATACCTACAAAATAGTTTACAATGTTCACTTTCCTTGATTACTTTAAAAAAAAAAAAAAAAATTATTCAACATGTTTTCTCTATTATTTTAAGTATTTAAAATTTAAGTTAATAGAAAAAACCCAGAGTTTGAAATCGTGGAAAAAAAAAAAAAAAAAAAAAACCGAGGGAAGAAAAAACTATAGTGACAACTTTGGGGCTTTCGTACCGTCAACAAAATGTTTTATTATTTTTATTTTAGGTAAAATTTGGGACCCAATAATTAAAATGGTGAGAAACATGAAAAAAAAAAAAAAAAATCAATAATTCTAAGGTCACAAAAAATTTCATAATTATTGAGGTGGTTAACTGTTAATAATAGATATAAAACTAATGTTAATACGTGTCCAAGTAAAAATTTGCTAACTCTATTATTGTAACTCTAACATTTGAGGGGAAAAAAAGTGTCGTGACAGTTTATTTAAGTGAGAAAATTGAAAATGTGAGACAAGATCAAGTTAAAAGTAATGTGGCATTCAAAAAAGAACAAGTTAACAGTGATATAATATAACTTAGGCTAAAATGTAAAACTCACCCTCTAAGTTTCACCATTTTTCATTTCAATCCTCTAAGTTTGCATTTTATCATTTCAGTCCTCCAAGTTTTGAACTTTCTCAATTCAATCTTCTGTTAACTCGCCATCCATATTTGCTGTTAACTACCCAAAATTACACTGTTTTAGCCATAATTTAATATTTTATTATTTATTTCTTAATTTAAAAAAGCATTAATTAAAAAAAATACCTCAAAAATTAAAATAACCCATGTTAGACCCACCCACCTCATCTGAAGAAGAACAATTTTAATCCCTAGCCTAACTAGATAAGGAGAGACACAAAGTGAGAAGAAGAGCGAGAGATTTCCGAGTAAATCTTGAACAATTCCCTCTTTGGACTGTACATCTTGAACAATGAATTCACAATCGAAATCGGCTAATTGGATGAAGCTAGTGTTGGCAAGTTGACCTTCACCTTGTGGGTGAAAGATCATTGACTCTAGTATTAAAAGGTGTCAACCATCTTCTTCGCCCTTCAAATTTTTTTATAAAAAAGGTTGTTTAAATTTTCTTTTAAGGCTGTGTTTGGGAAGCTAAGAAAAAAACAGTGATGACTGACCTTGATGTAGGAGAGGAGTGTAGCGTTGGAATGAAGTTTCAACTTGCCCTCATAGTAATCTAGCTTCGTCATACTCACATCCATGGCTGAGAATTCAAAACTACTTTTTCGAACAAAACAAAACAAAGAGCGCAAGAGAACTAGGAAATTATTTATGGGATTTTTCTTAACTAAGAAATAAATAATAAAATAAAAATAAATATTAAATTACGGCCAAAACAGTGTATTTTTGGGTACTTAACGGCAAATATGGATGGTGAGTTAATAGAAGACTGAATTGAGAAAGTTCATGTGTAACCAAGCTAGTGGTACTCTAACTCCTTTGGTTCATGCCTTATAAGGGAGATTGAGGGAGGATTTCTTTCCAATGTGGGACAAGTCTAGCCCTTGACCTTGAAGCAAAAAATGCCCCCACAATATATATAATCATTAGCTTTCTTTATATATATACACACACACACACACACATATATATATATATATATAATATAAACAGATATCAAAAGTTGTCTAAGCCAAACTCTGTACGTTGAGAACAAAAAGAAAGGATCATAATTCCATGCATTTAATGGCCCATTATTACAATACCTTTTCAAAAGTTTCTGAATATATGTTACAAAATTTGCTAGTTGTATGACCACTTTCTATTAAACCAAATAGTAAATATTTGTACATATATAGTAACTTATTATAACATAAAATAATTTAGTAATAACTGTACATTTAAGTGTTGAAATATCTTTCATATATGACGTTATTATGTTATATTCAAATAGGGAAATTATTGCCTAGTCCCGGACTACAAGGTCAGCATGCTGACCTTGTAGTCCCAGCCAATAGGAGCATGCTAGCACATTAAATTTTGCTTACCTCATTTGAACTGCCAGCTCATCCTAATAAAGAAGACTGGTTAACGACTGTTAACGTTTGAAAGCCAAATTTCAAATTTGCATATTTGAGTTGGCAGGTCATAAAGCAACACATGGGCCCACATCAATAAAATAAGTGATATAATAGTAGGGTTCTCAACTTAATGGCTTAAAAACTATAAAGACAACAAAACAAAGCAAAGCCAAAAGAAAAGCGGTGGAGAGAACAACCAGAATATTGTTTTATTTGGTTTCAAGTAAAAGCATGGTAGAAATGGACTTGGAGGAAAGTGATAAAGGTATATTTTGTCTTGTATTGTTTTGATTTAATTTATGTTTTGCAAGTATGTTTAATAATTTGTGGTGATATACTTGCTCTTAAATAAAACAATATAAAAATGTGTTGAATTTGTTGTATTTACATGATATGAATTTTATAGTCTAGCCAAAGAAAAATATCATAAAGATTTTGCTTCTTTTTTTCATATATAAATGATTTATTTATTTTTGTTTTTTACTGTATTTATTGTTAATTTTTTGTTATTATAATATTTTTTTTATTGAGTAACCATAATCAACCCAAAAAATTTAAGACTAAAATATTGTTGTTAGTGTTGTTGTTATCCATAGTCAATCCCAAAAATATAAATTATTAAAAAAATATTTAAAAAATTGGTATTAAAACATTGTTGTTGTTATTGTGCCTAAACATTATAGTTTTGTGATTAAGTGTACCATAGGCGTTTAAGAAGACATACAAAATTGTAAACAATGTGCATATTGATAAAAAAAAAAAAAAAAAATAGAAACATGATATAGTTATTGTATTGTAATTTTCTTAGTATTTTGTTTCTAATATTTATATTTGTCATAAAAATTGTTGTAGTTATTTGCAAACCAAGTGATATTGAAGAAATTGAAGGGGACTGCATGTTTGTAGCAAGGTTAGAAAATAATGATGAAAATTTGTTGAATAAGGTGGTCCATAATGCAGATGAAGCATATGCTTTATATAATGATTATGCATTGCGAATGGGTTTTAGTATTCGAAAAGGAAAGCCTAGATATTATTATGGGACGAAGAACATAAAGCAACGTGAATTTCTATGTTCTAAGGAGGGTTTTAAACTAGATGAAGATTTTTGTAAAGAGAAATATTCGAAGAGACTAGAGACTAGAACTGGTTGTAAAGCATTTATTCGTTTCACAGTTGAAAATGGTGTTTGGAGGGTTAGTGCATTTAATCCAGAGCATAATCATGAACTTGCACTATAATCAGAGAGGCATTTGTTAAGATCTGGTCGTCGTATTTCAAAACCTAAAGCAGATGTAATTGATACCATGGTGAATGCAGGTATAAGTACAAAGGATGCTTATTCATATCTAACAAAAGAAGTTGGAGGGAGTGAAAATGTGGGCTTTACCGAAAGAGATTGTTATAATCATGTGAATATGCAAAAGATGACAATGATTAGTGCTAGAGATGCTCAAAGCTTATTGAATCATTTTAAGTCTAAGCATGCAGAAGATCCCATGTTTTTTTACACAGTTCAAGTAGATCAAGAAAATCGAATGACAAATTTTTTCTGGAGAGATGGGAGATCAAGAGTTGATTATGATTGTTTTGGAGATGTAGTGGTATTTGACACTACATACCGTACCAACAAATATGATTTGATTTGTGCTCCATTTGTAGGTCACCATTGGCAAAATGTGATGTTTGGATGTGCATTCCTTTTGGATGAGACCACTGATTCATTTAAATGGTTGTTTAAGTCATTCTTAGTCTCAATGGGGAATCGATCGCCTATAACAATTTTCACTGACCAGGATCAAGCTATGTCAAATGCCATTGGGGAAGTGTTTCCAAATACACATCATCGGCTACGTTTGTGGCATATTTCCAAAAATGCTCCTTCTCGCTTAGGAGACTTAATCTCTAACTCAGAGTTTATGTACTTGTTTAACAAGTGCCAAAAATATTGTGATTCAGAATTGGAATTTCAACAGACATGGGATCAAATGACACAAAAATTTGATATTGAGAATCATCATTGGCTTAATATGATGTACAAAATTCGACATAAGTGGAGCACTGCATTCACTAAGGATTTTTTCACAGCTGAATTTAAATCTTCCTCGAGGAGTGAGAGCACGAACCATGTTTTGAATGGTATAGCAAATAAATCAATTAGCCTCACTAAGTTTGTAATTGAATATGAAAATGTATTGGCAAGTATGCGTTCCTCGGAGTTGGATGAAGATTTTTGATGCAAGCAAGGTGCCCCACAAAAAGCAGTTAAGAAGAGTGGCATTTTGGGTCATGCGGCTCAAGTTTACACCTGTAAGATATTCAATTTATTTAAAAATCAATTTCTTAATAGTCTTGCAATGGTTTGGGATCAAGTTGATTGCCAAGATACAATTGGTGTTTTTGAGGTCAAAGAAGAAAATAGTGAAAAAGTACGTATTGTCCGGTTCGATCATCTCAATAACAATATTTCTTGTTCTTGTAAGAAATTTGAGTCATTAGGGATTCTTTGTTGTCATGCATTGTGGGTTTTTAGTATAAAAAATTTAACTAGAATTCCAAGTCAATACATTTTAAAACGTTGGACAAAAGAGGCTAAGAAGGGGATGATGACTTACGAACAAGACAATCATTCACTTAGTAATGATAAAGAGGCAAAGATAGTATGGCGTAATAGCATGATGCGAATAGCAAATACAATCATATCTAAAAGTCAAGGGGAGGATAGCCTTAAGAGAATTTGCAAAAAATTGCTATTGGAACTTGATGAAAAAATTGAAAGGGAGTTATCAAGGGTCAAGTTTGGTGCAGGTGCAAATGTGGAAGAGAATGAAGTCATACAATGCGACACCACTGATGAAATGCCTTGCTTGCCAAATGAGGTGTCAGTGTTAAATCCCCCATGTGTGAGATCAAAAGGTTTAAGAAATACTCGACTTAAAGGGCACTTTGAGAAGCGCAAGGCAAACATATCTAAAGATGCATCTTCTTCAAGTGAGTAACTTTTTGTTAAAAACTAAATATACAATTTAACATTTTTATCATCACTAAATATTTTTTGTATATTAAATTCTGATTTTATGTGTGATTTTTTTTATGTACAATTTCATAGGAAAAAGAAAACAACAAGTAGTTGAAGAACATTCAAATGTCTAATTTGGTGGCACATACAATACACCAGTCTGTCAACCACTTAATCCCTACTCTTATACAGACTTTACAAGTGCTAACTTTTATGGTCAATCTTACACGCCTTGGACAATGCATTCTCAGGTGTGTATATATATATATATAATGTATAGTCATAATCTGATTGTTATACTTGATACCTAATTACGAGCTATTTTCTATTTAGGACATGAGCTATGTAAATGTACCATTTACATCTATGTTGCAAGGTACCGATGTTGTAGCCCAACTTAGTCAGGTAAATTGACATATTTCATTCATTTGATACTATGTGAAACTATATGTACAAAGCTTTATTTTGATATAATGTGTTCTTATATTTTATTCCTTATAGAATTCATCTACTTCCCAAATGAGCTCATTGATTTATAATTCTAAGCAACCAAATTATAAATATAGCCAAGAGGTAAATTTGGAAATTATTGTGGCATACTTGTTTTATCAATAGTGTCATTTATTTTTTGTTCTCAAGGATTACTTACTTTATACATTTTATTTATTTATTTTTCTTTAAATTAGGTTGTCAACCACATAGAAAAGTTACAGAAGTAAGACATGGGTTGGATCTGGATATGAAAAAGGTAGAGTTGGAGCTAGAGCTAGAATTGGAAGAGCTAGAACATGAGATATATGATGTGTACTTGGATCAACATTTGATGGATTTCATTTTTTTTTTTTTTTTTGGTTGTTAGGACTTTATATTATTAGGATATGTTAGTGCTAGATTGAGGTTGATTGTGGTCGCTCTTTTGTAAGCTCTCCATGAGTTTCTTTTTTTGTGTTGATATTTTTCGGAGCCATTGTGTACTCATGAGGCAATTTTGTAATGACCAACTTAATATTATGTCAGTGTTATGATGAATCCATATTGATTGTTTTAATTTTAGTTGATGAGACCATTGTGTCTATTAGTTGATGAGACCATTGTGTCTATTAAGTTGTGAATTCCACCACACAAAGAGATAGGCAAACTAGGTTGTCCACACTCTAGCCCGCAAAGTTATTCAGTTTGACACACAGATTGCTCGGCTTGAGGAGATTCAATTTTTATTAAGTTCAATTTTTAACTTTAGCCCGCAAAGCTATTCTCTTTATTTGTGTCTTATTTTTTAGGGAGGTTGTAAGTGAATATACGAAACACGTGATTGAACTAAGCAAAGCACTATCAGAATTACTATCAGAGGCTTTGGGGCTTAACACTGACTACCTATAAAACATAGAATGCATGAAAACTGAAACATTGGTATGCCACTATTACCCAGCTTGTCCTGAACCAGACTTGACCCTTGGCACAACAAAGCATTCGGACCCAGGCTCTCTAACTATACTCTTACAAGACAGTATTGGTGGCCTCCAAGTCCTCCATCACACAAAAAAAAAAAAAGGTTCAATTTTTAATTTTGGGCTGTAGGCTCTGCAGTAGGCAGAATTGTTGTTGCATATCACAATCACCAAACTACAATTCATCCACAGTCCTCATACTCAACCATGAAACTGAACCAACATAAGATCAAAAGCAACATTTTTAACATTGATTGAAATATTCCAAATTTATTAAAATTTTAAAATAATCCTCTCTAACATATATAATAAACCATAAAATTTAAGAAAATATGAATATAGTTTAGTTGCAAACCAACTGGCAAAAATATAAGCAAAACAACTACCACCATCTAAAATAACGCATCAGATCAAGGCAAAGCCGTAAAGCACAATGCATTGGAACCAAAGTTTTTAACAGGTATTTTCACAAACATTATCTGTGCATTTCAAAAACAACGTTAAAATCAAGTCTAATATAAATTAGCCACATTTGGGCTAGAGAGAGAGAGATGAGAAAGCCTTAAGATAGGAGGTCACATGGGCAAGCACAGCCGGTGGTGGTGGTGTGGGACTCGGTGGCTGATGCAACCATGGAGATTCGGCCATGTTTTGTCCCATAGAAAAGTATGGTAGAAACAAAGATTTTAAAGTTTAGGGAAGCTGAAGAAAACATGGAGAAATTGAACAGAGAAAGTGAGCTGAAGAGAAGAGAAAAGGGAGAAAATGGAGAAAGCCTTCAGTGTTCTCTGTCGCTTGTCTTTTGGCTGTGCTCTATTTTGTTGTCTTCATGGCTTTTAAGCCATTAAGTGGAGAAACCTACTATTATATCACTTATTTTATTGATTGATGTGGGCCCATGTGTTGCTTCATGACCTGCCAACTCAAATATGCAAATTTGAAATTTGGCTTTCAAACGTTAACAGACGTTAACCAGTCTTCTTTACTAGGATGAGCTGGCAGTTCAGATGAGGTAAGCAAAATTTAATGTGCTGGCATGCTCCTATTGGTTGGGACTACAAGGTTAGCATACTGACCTTGTAGTCCGGGACTAGGCAATAATTTCCCATTCAAATAAGAACGTTTGAATACAAAACGTTTAGAATGGAAAGTATATATTTGTAATAAAACCAAATATGCTGGCAATTATGGTATTAATATCACGTTAATGTTCTTAAATTCTCTGATTAAAACCATTGACAAAAGCTATTCAAATTTTGAATTATATTTGAATTTCAAAATTTAGCAATCAACGTATCTAACATTAAGAGATAATTGATGCACATAAATGAGTATTAAAATAAATATAATATTTTTTATAAAAATAGACAACAATCCCCCACATATTTTTATAAAAAATAAATATGTAAATATATATATATATATATAAGAACAATTTTTTGGGTTAAGTAGAACATTATGCATAATGGGAGTGCCAATGGCTTGAATCCTCATTTAGTGTTTCAGTAACATTGTTCCAAAGTTAATAGTGATTAAGTCTTGAACTATAACTTTTTCTATGGATACAAAACATTACATCACACACATAATATTCTAGTACTCTACTACGAGCTTTTAAGCCAGCACATTAAGGCCTTGTGCTTTATCCCAGCATCCATGAGCTATTTAGAGAACTAGCCCCATTCTCAAAGGAAGCGGCCTCACTTCCATGCTCACTTAGGTGTGGCTATCAAGGATGTTCTTGTAACTCTAACATCCCACTCATAAGAGCTATAATCCACATTAAGAGTTTTTTATAATAAATAAAAACTCATCCTATATAACGTTACAAGATACATGCACGCACACCATAGGGAGGGACATGAGTATTATTACTCATACATATATTTAGTGCATGTTAATCAAACTACTCTATGATTAGTTTTTCCCTTTGAACCTAGTTCTTGGGATCTCCAGTCCCTAGGTAGAGTATCCTCATAGGTAGTTTATTCTTCTTTGGGCTTAAGTCTCATCCCCCTCGATGCTATCCAGATCTTTTCTCTAGCTAGAGCTTTAGGCTGCGTTTGGTTCAATGTAAAATACTTTTCGGAAAATATTTATTTTTCGGAAATGCTATTTTCAGGAAATGAAAATATTTTCAAGTATTTGGCAGTATTATTCAAATTTTTCTAGAAAATGTTTTCATGTGTTTGGTTGCATTCTGAAAATGCTATTTTCCTACTACTTTATCACATTTTTTCACCTATTTTCTCAGTCCCCAAAAAAATTTTATAATAAAAAATTTCAACATATAAACTTAAAAAAAAAAAAATCACAACAACACCAGTGGATACAAATCCACCATTCGGTTAGACTGAGAGAGCGAGGAAGAGAGAGTGATCAAAAATGGAGGGAAAGGGAGAGATTGGTCATGGGTCATGGGCGACAAGATCGGTCATGGGTAATGACGAGAGGTCGACGAGATCGGTCATAGGTAACAACGGCGCCGATGAGATCGATGGTGATGCGATCTCAGAGGGGTGCAATCGGTCTGGGTGGATCGGCCTTCGGTGGTGATCTGGGCTTGCCAACGAAGTCGAAGATTAGTTAGTGGGTTCGTGGGTTTGTGGCGTGAAGGCGAAGTCGAAGGCTCATGGGTTCATGCCGCCGGCGAAGTCGAAGGCTTGTGGGTTCATCGGTTTGTGGGTTTGTGGCGCTGGCGAAGTTGAAGGCTCGTGGGCATCGGCAATGGGCTGTGGTGGTGGATTGGAGCTCGATTTGGTTCGTTCACCGTTTCTCTCTCTCTCTCTCTCTCTCTCTCTCTCTCTCTCTCTCTCTCTCTCTGCGTATGAGGCTCATTTCTGGAAATGATTTGAAGGGAAAATAGAATCGTTAAATCATTTTCGGGTCAAAGCCATCTTTTTACGGTCAAAGGAAATGGTTTTTCGGAAAATGCAATTTTTCATGGGCAACCAAACACCTGAATTTTCGGAAAATCATTTCCGGAAGTGATTTGAAGTCAAAACAAACACAACCTTAGTTAGTGGATCTGCAATATTATCATTTGTACTAATATAATCAACATTTATGGTACCATTGTTTATGTATAATTTCATAGTACTGTGTTTTCTTCTAATAGATTTGGATTTACCATTATAGTATTTATTGCGCACTCTACCAATAGTGGCAGTACTATCACAATGAATTAAGATGGGTGAAATAGGTTTCTCGCATATGGGAATTTCAGATAATAAATCTCGTAACCAACCCGCTTCTTCACTAGCTGAAGATAAGGCAATTAATTCTGCCTTCATGGTGGATTTAGCAATAATCTGTTGTTTTTTAGATTTCCAACTTATTGCTCCACCATCTATTGTAAATACATAGCCAGTGGTAGACAAAGAATCACCTGATAAAGTGTTCCAACTAGCATCACTATATCCTTCAAAAATAGCAGGATATCTTTGATATAGCAAACCATAGTGCGCAGTTCTTTTTAAATATCTCATTAATTGAGTCATGGCATTCTAATGCTCAAAATTAGGTTTCCTAGTAAATCTTGCTAAAACTCCTACAGCATAAGCAATATCAGGTCTAGTACAATCAGTAGCATATCTAAGACCACCAATAATACTAGCATATTCCTTTTGATTGTAAATATCATTTTCATCTTTAGTAGGAAAAAGATGCACACTAGAGTCAAAAGGAATACTTGCAGGTTTACAATCAAAGTAATTATATTTTTTCAAAATTTTTTCTATATAATGAGATTGATCTACAAATATGCCACTTGAAGTTCTAGAAATTTTCATGCCAAGAATCACATTAGCTTCTCCTAAATCTTTCATATCAAAGTTATTCTTAAGAAGCATTTTGGTAGCATTTATAATATCCATATTAGGACCAAAAATTAGAAGATCATCAACATATAAACAAATTATAACATGAGCATCATCAAAAGTTTTATAATATATACATTTGTCACTTTCATTTGTTTTAAAACCATTAGAAAGCAAACATTGATCAAATTTCTCATGCCACTGTCTAGGTACTTGTTTTAAACCATATAAAGATTTTGATAATTTACATACATTGTGCTCATTACCTGGCATTGTAAAAACTTCTGGTTGGTCCATGTAGATTTCTTCTTCTAAATCGCCATTTAGAAATGCCATTTTTACATCCATTTGATGTATCATCAAATTATGAGTGGCTGCTATAGCAATCAATAATCTAATAGATGTAACTTTAGTAACAGGAGAAAAAGTATCGAAAAAATCAATATCTTCTTTTTGTTTAAAACCTTTAGCTACAAGCCTAGCTTTGAATTTTTCAATAGATCCATCAAGTTTTAATTTTCTCCTAAGTACCCATTTACATCCAATTGTTTTACAACCTGGAGGTAAATCTACAAGTTTTCAAGTATTATTAGATATAATAGAATCCATCTCATCATTGATGGCTTCTTTCCCAAAACCTAAATCAGGAGAAGCTAAAGCTTCTTCTAAAGAAGTAGGGTCACCTTGTAAATTATACACATAATATTCAGGACCAAAATCCTTTTCAATTCTAGGTCTTTTACTCCTCCTAGGTTCAATCTCATATTCATTAACATCTTTTGATTAGATGTTGAACATTCAAATTTCTCTTGTTGTTCAAAACCCCCACTATTTTTATTTTTAAATGGAAATTTATTTTCATGAAAAATTTCATCTCTAGATTTAATTATTGTATTATTATCAATATCAAAAAATCTATAAGTTGTGCTATATAAAGAATAACCCAAAAATACACATGTAGAAGCCTTTCCCCCAAGTTTAGGTCTTTTAGGGTTTGGTAGCCTTACATATGCTAAGCAACCCCAAACTTTGAAAAAATTCAAATTTGGTTTTATATTTTTTCCATAATTCAAAAGGAGTTAAAAAAAGTCTTTTTATGAGATACTCTATTCAAAACAAAATTTGCATTTAAAACAACTTCACCCAAAAAATGTTTAGGAGCCCCATAACTAACAAGCATAGCATTAGTTAAATTTATAAGAATCCTATTTTTACGTTCAGCTACTCCATTAGAAGATGAAGAATAAGGGGCAATAGTTTCATGAACAACACCAAGAGATTGAATATAATTATTAAGACCAAGAGTATCATATTCTTTTCCTCTATCAGTTCTAAACCTTTTAACCTTTTTATCAAAAGTATTCTCAACTTCTTTTAAGAAAATTGATAATTTTTCAAATGCATCACTTTTATTTTTCATAAGATAGACATATGAATATTTTGAAAAATCATCTATAAAGGTTATAAAATACCGATTACCTCCACGTGTCAAATGTCCTTCAAATTCACAAATATCACTATGGATAAGTTCTAGTAATTCAGTATTTCTTTCAACTGATTTATGAGGCTTTTGAGTAATTTTAGTCATGCTACAAATTTCACACTTTTCAAGTTCATTTTCAAGTTTAGGAATTAAACCTAAACCACTCATATTTTTCATATATTTATTATTAATATGACATAATCTACCATGCCAAATATTCACACAAGAAACAATATAAGCAAAACTTGAATTTTCATTCATCTCAACATTAAGTTTAAACATGTCATCACAAGCATAGCCTTTGCCAACAAACATGCCCTTTTTAGAGAGTACATATTGATCAGCCTCAAAGACTTGTTTGAAACCAGCCTTATTCAACAAAAAACTAGAAACTAGATTCTTTCTAATGTTTGGAACATGAAAGACATCTTTGAGAGTGACTTCTCTTCCAGAAGTAAATTTGAGAAGCACCTTTCCAATACCCACAACTTCAATGGTATGAGAATCACCAAGCATAATTTTCTTTTTCTCATCCAAGATGGTATAGGTCTTGAACCAATTTTTATCATAACAAACATGTCTGGTTGCCCCAGAATCAATCCACCTCCCTCCTAAGCCTTCGAGAATATTAATCTCGATAACTATAGCCACAAGAGGCTCTTCAATAACATTGGCTTGAGCCATAGGCCCATGTTTTCGAAAACGACAATTTCTAGCCGAATGTCCAGGCTTTCCACATACAAAACATGCATAGTTGCTACTATTAGTGTGGCTGCCATTATTTGGAGCATGCTTAGGATGGTGTGCTTGGTTCTTTCTTTGATTAGAGTGGGTCTTATGTTGAGGCTGATTTCCATTTGGCCTACATTTGAAGTTTCTTTTCTTAGGCCTTACATAGTCATTATTTTTTGCATTGGCTTTTGACATATTTTCTTTTGAGGAGATGAAATTTACCTTAGGACCATTTGCTCCATGGAATTCAACAGCTTTGTCTTGGTTCCTTGCCTTTTCCTCCACTCTTAAACGGGTGATAAGGGATTCAATTGAGAGTTCCTTTTGCTTGTGTCTTAGGACTTTGAAAAATTCCTTCCACGACTCAGGCAGCTTGTCAATGATGGCTGAAACTTGCATTTGTTCATCTACTCGAATGCCTTTAGATCGAACATCTTGTGAAATCATTTGGAGTTCATAGGATTGTTCCACCACGGACTTGCCTTTAACCATCTGAAACCTGAAAAATCGGCTACATGCATATTTCTTGGATCCAGCTTCCTCTGTGTCATATTTTTGATTCAATGCCTTCCATATCTTTTTGGCAGATTTGTAAGCTTGATCATAATAATCATACAAATCATCAGAAAGACAATTAAGTAAATAATTTCTACAGTAAAGATGATCCTTATCCCATTTCTTAACATCTTTTTCATGTTGAGAAAGTTCTTCCTCAGTCAATTGTTCAGATTTCTTTTTCTTTGGTTTTTTCTTAGTCAACACATAAGAAACATTCAAGAGAGTAAGATAGAATAAAGTCTTTTGTCTCCACCTCTTAAAGTTAACACCATGGAAGTGGAATGGCTTATTAAGATCACCCGCTTCAGAGGAATTAGACATAACATTACCATTTTTCAAGGATGATTTTGTGTTCTCCCTATCGATTTGTCTCAAATTGTTGGCAATAAAAGAGAGATAATACCTGAATTTTCCTTGAAAATTACACAATTTGATATTACCAAAAAAGAGGTGGCAGAGACGAGGTGTGGACCAAGTCATTATCTTGAGACAAATCGTGCCGTCTACGGTATATCCGATGTAGTTAGACAAATAGTTTCTGCACGTTGCCCCCAAGATACAACAGCCCAACCACCTTTGCTGATTATCCTTGCGAGCTTACACTGCTCGTAGGATATAAGCTCTTTATAGTACTTTCTTTTCTCAGAAAATTTTGTAAAAGATAGAATATTTTTGTGAGTAGTAAAAAGCAATAGATGGTAAGTTTTTAGCACAATAAAAATTTTTTTTGAAAAGTTTTCAGCTTTGTAATTAAAAAAAAATTTATATATTTGAAACTTTTATTTCTTTCTATATATATAGAGCTAGACATGTTGCTTGTCCTTAGCCAAAAAATCAAAAGTGTTTGATATCAATTAAATAGTCATAAAGTTATTGAAATAAATATATATAATCAATAGCTTTCTTTATATATATATATATATATATATATATATATATATATATATATAATATAATATAATATAACCAGATATCAAAAGTTGTTTAAGCCAAACTCTGTACGTTGAGAACAAAAAGAAAGGATCATAATTCCATGCATTTAATGGCCCATTATTTCAATATCTTTTCAAAAGTTTCTGAATATATGTTACAAAATTTGCTAGCTGTATGACCACTTTTCATTAAACCAAATAGTAAATATTTGTATATATATGGTAACTTATTATAACATAAAATAATTTAGCAATAACTGTACATTTAAGTGTTGAAATATCTTACATATATGACGTTATTATGCCATATTCAAATAAGAACGTTTGAATACAAAACGTTTAGAATGGAAAGTATATATTTGTAATAAAACCAAATATAGTGGCAATGATGGTATTAATATCACGTTAATGTTCATAAATTTCCTGATTAAAATCATTGACAAAAGCTATTCAAATTTTGAATTATATTTGAATTTCAAAATTTAGCAATCAATGTATCTGACATTAAGAGATAATTGATGCACATAAATGAGTATTAAAATAAATATAATATTTTTTATAAAAATATTTAACACAAGATAAATATCATGCAAGGCCTATTTATAGGAGAGGGAAAAACGAAAAGAGAGAAAGAAGCAAATTAAAATGGGTTCCTTAGAAAACAAAGTTACACCCACACCCACACTTAGTGTTAGTGAAGATGATAAGGCATGCCTCCAGGCTATCCTAGTCTCCAGTGCCCAAATATTTTCTTGTGTCCTAAATGCAGCCTTTGAGCTTGACCTGTTTGGGATTATTGCTAGAGCAGGCCCTGCTGCTTGTATCACAACTTCTGAAATTGCTTCTCAGCTTTCAACAAAGGACTCTGATTCTGATACACCTTCTAGGTTGGATCGCATGTTGCGAGTCCTTGTTAGTCACGCCCTTTTGACATGCTCTATCCACACACTTGAAGATGGTAGGGTTGAGAGACTTTATGGACTCACACCAACCTCTTACTTCTTTGTTGAAAAAGATGATGGAAGTTCCCTGGCTTCTCTTTCAGCTTTCATTTCTCACCGAGCCTTTTGGGAGGCCAGGTATACACGAGTCTCCTTGATTTTGTATAAATGCAAAAATATGATGCAAAAAAGGGCAGTAACATTTCATCATAATTGAATGATTTTGCTGGCTGTTACTTCTTATTTATGCCGTTAGGAATCCCAATATCAATAATTATCAGGACATAATATTTTTCAAAACTGATAATATAAATTATTGTTATTGATGTGTAATAAAAGTGATGTTAATCCAAATCTGACAAATTTTATGAGTAGTTGTGAAAAATATTGTTTTCATAGCTTTACTATTTATATATTACGTTGTTGTGAATTAAAAAATATATATTATTTGTTAATCCGCAGTAAATTATATATTTGGGAAAAAAGAATTATATATTGCCAATTTGCCATATGTTGATATATATATGATGAATCAAAATAATATTACTTGTGTTTTGTATTTCCTTCATAGCCTACGTATGAAGCATGCCATTCTTGAAGGTGGTAATCAATTTGAAAGAGTGCATGGAATGTCCTTGTTCCAATATATGGACAAGGATCCAGCTTTCAACATACTGTTCAACAAGAGCATGGCTGATCTTTCCACAATAGCCCTGTCGAAAATTCTTGAGGTATACCAAGGCTTTGTGGGGCTAACATCATTGGTTGATGTTGGGGGCGGAACTGGGAAATGCCTAAGCATGGTTATTTCCAAGCACCCTTCCATTAAAGGCATTAATTTTGACTTGCCTCATGTGATACAAAGTGCACCATCTTATCCTGGTAAAATTCTTAATTTCTTTAGTAGGGTTAATCTACTTAATAATGTTACTATAAAATTTGTTTATAATTCATTAAACACGTACTTATTAAACTTATAGTATCTTTGTTTGGTAGGAACTGCTGTTAAGGCTCGGCTACTAGCGTATGTCAAGTTCTAATATACTGCTGAAGGAAAAATAATAATAATAATAAAGACACTTTTATAGGTTTCCATTACCATTGCATAAAAGCCTCACACATTACAAAGTAAAAATGAAAAAAAAAATTAGGCTACATGGTTGTAATAGAGTTATATTCCTACTCTACTATTTATATAGTGTCCTCAATTTTGTTATTGTTGTTGTTCTTATAATTATTAAATATGTACTATCTTTTTCTTACTTTGAAGTATAAAATCATCATTTATTCAATAATTTTTGTCATTTCGAATGGCACTATATAATTTTGTTGTCATACGTGTATATTATTATTATTATTTTGCAATAGATAATACCACAAAGTAACATCTCAACGTTCATTGCGATAATGCACGAACTATCTCCACTAAAAAAAGAGTGGCTGCAAAAAACAAAATCTCATTAAACGATAACAAATAAAAAAAAATTATTCGAGAATTAAGAAACTTTGTTTTTAGAGATAATCGCAATATGCTGCTAATTTCGTAGCTCAGACTTTTTTTTGTCTAGACTCTCAAGCATTTTATGTATGTGAATGTGCCAATTCAACTACAAGACCTTTAGTAAAGATTAAGAAACTTAAGTGGGAAAAAAAAACACACACAAAAAAAAGTTTTCTTAGAGGGTTAAGAAACCCAACATGCTAGTGGTGCCAAGTAAGGGATAGTAATAACTAAGAGTGAAATGAGTTTTAAAAAGTAAAATCTCATCAAATGATAACAAAAAAGTATTATTAGAAGGTTAAGAAACTTATTATGCTTGTGCAAAGGGAAAGTCACGGAAGGATCTTGTGAAGGTTGAGGTTATTGAGTGATTCTATTGATAAATAAAATTCTAATACTGCATTTGATTAGTCATGTTATATTATTTTACTTTTTAAATTTTATTTTATTCTAGTCATTTTATAAATTTATATTCTATATAGGCCTTTTTTATTTGTAAATATTATTTTGAAAATAAACTTCTTGAAAAATAAGAATCAGGATATGAGAAATTTAAAAAGAAAAAAAAAAAGAAAGAAAAATAGAAGAATGAATTGAATCTCAAAAGGATGTCTTGAGAAATTCATTACTAGCAATAAATTGATTATAATTAAAAAATCTAGGTGAAAATTTTGATGGTTTATATTTATTTCAAAAACTATAAGTTTTTGAAGAAGTTTTACAAATATTAGAAAAAAAATCTAATTGATGAAGTGAATTATATAAAAAGATTAGATTAAATATTTTCCAAATGCATGTATCACTAACACAGTTTTATTGATAACTCTTGTTACAATTGTTTATACATATTGAAACATTTTAAAATTAAAATTTATGAAATCCTACTTAAGATTAACTTTATTACAAGAAAACTTAAGTGAATTAATCATATAATCAATTGAAACGTAGATATTAGCAAGATTTGAATACAAAACTCTCTCTCTCTCTCTATATATATATATATCACTTAAAATTATTGTCTTAGGCTTTTATCAAGCTGGTCCTGTTCACAAGGATTCTTCCTAAATGAAGAGCACAACTCAATTTATGCAGGTATGGAGCACGTGGGAGGAGATATGTTTCACAATGTACCTAAAGGGGATGCAATTGTAATGAAGGTAGAATTTGGATATTGTGTTTAAAGTAGATGATGATAAAGAATTTTTGGGTAAATTTTTTCAAAAAGTAATCATTTTTGTGTCTGCATTTTTTCACTTGTAGAATATACTCCATGACTGGAATGATGAAAACTGCAAGAAACTTTTGAGGACCTGCTATAAAGCACTACCAGATAATGGGAAGGTAGTTATTATTGAACTACTCATGCCAGAAGCTACAGTGTCAAGTATGGCTTCTCAATATATCTCTCGTCTTGACGTTAGCATGTTGTTGAACCTTGAAGGCCAGGAGAGAACTGAGAAAGAATTTGAGGCTTTGTGTAAGGAATCCGGATTTTCAAACTTTCAAGTTGTTTTCTGTGCTTATGCTCTTTGGGCAGTCATGGAGTTCCATAAATAATTTTACCCTCTGCAGCTTTGCTGCACTTATTATGCTTTGTATTTTATCTCTACGAACTCCATCTCCTGTAATAGTTGGTACTTAGTGAATTTCATAAATAAATACATATTGATGGCTATACATTCCATAGTTTTGTTGTGCTTATGCTCTGGTTGGTTGCGGAAGTTATCTTTATTTTCTTAAACAGCCCCTTAGCTGCGGTGAACCAAGCCTAATCTACCAAATCACAATTATTCGGCTCTGGATCCTAGGGCCTTTGTGCTAAGAAAAAAAGCACTCTCCCAAATTTTTTTAATCAAATTAAGAAAATAGAAAAACTATTAAATTCATGAGAACCTCCTAATATCATAGAATAAAGTGAACAAATAACAATGCTATTTCCATTCAATAATACATATCAAGTGCTCGTTTGGATTCAACGTCTGCATCCAGCGTTTGCGTTTTGGGTTTTTTTTTTTTTGGCCGCATTATTTGACTTTGGAGAAAAAAACACTGTGCATGAACAGTGCGTGCACTGTTCACGCACTGTTCATGCACTGTTCATGTAATAAAAAAATATTAAAAATGGGCCACACTATACTTTTTACACATTTAAAAATTATTTTGCTACAATGTTTTCAGTTTTCAGTTTTCAGTTTCAGCAACAATAAGTTTAATCCAAATGGACCCCAAGTATGTCATGGTTTTAAAACCTAGACTGTTCAACAAATCGGAGAAGAAAAAAGTTCAATATTTTTAAGGTCAGACTGAGGTCCAACCAAGGTTGAATAATTATGACATCATAATTAACTTAATAGTTATTTAAAATATAATTAAATATATTAAACTAGTATAAATAAAAAATTGGCTAAAATAATTCAAATAAATATAAATACCATCTTTAAAATGTATTTTTTATATCACAACTTTCATTATAGTGTTTCAAAAATCAACAAAATATTACTAACTGCTAAAAAAATAATCACAATAAAAAGAAAAATTACTATTTAACTTTATACTATCTAGATAAGATTTATATAATAAATTAAAAAAAATGTCTACTACATTATATATTTTTATGCAAATGTGTATAATATTATATATATTTTAATAAATATATAAAATATTATACATATTATGAGATGGGTTCAAGTTACACCTAGTGTAACTCTTTAGAGTTACACCGTTTTTAAACCGTTGGATTTAAGTAGTCCAACGGTTAAAAAAAAACCCTCATTATTACAAATATTCTTATTAGGATCTCATTAATTACCCTCATTTATTACATTCTAAACCTATATCTAAACCCAAAAACAACTCTCTCTCTCTCTACGTTTCTTGGAAGTTAACTGAGCCTTTCTCCATACAATAACACCAATTAGGCCATTATCAATATTATTAAGTGCCTCAACGTGTTCAGACAAGAGCATCTTGCTGAGCATATCATGTGTTCTTTTATGCGGTGGACAAAAATAAAGTTCCACTCCATTAGCAGGCTCAGCAAAACCCACCCTCTCATCCACAACATAAGAATCTGCCACCTGCAGAAGAGGTATATCCCTATATATATAATTCAGGTAATGCGAATGGTTTGCAAAACCAAAGGTGGAGCAACGGTGGAGGAGACACAGAAAGAGAGTCAGACGAGATATATAACCAAATTTTTGTTCGTGGGCAACAAAGAAAATCTTAGTGAAAGAACCAAGATAGCATAGGGAAATTTCTTTGCAAGTTAAGCATATCTTTCCTTGACGCATTTTAGATCACCATCTAGAAACTCTGGAAATTATGGCTAGAGGAACACCAAACCCCTGCCTTTTTTAGGGCCTGTGTTATATGCATATATATATATATATATATTGTAAATATTTTCTCTTCATTGTTAATGAGCATTTGGAAAAATAATGAAATTTCAAAGAAAATTTCAAAAGATGGTGCAGGTTTTTAATAATTTATAAATCTGGTTATCTAAACTCATATATTCATGGAAAAGATATTTAGAATTTGGTTTTTAATTGTTAAGTTGAAACAAATTAAAGATCATTATTCTAATGGACTAAACAAAACTCAAAATGAAACAGAGAGAGAGAGAAAGAGAGAGAGAGAGAAATAGGGAGAGAGAAAAAGTCAGACTTTTTGGGTTTAGAGATAAGTTTAGAATGTAATAAATGAGGGTAATTAATGAGATCTTAAGAAGAATATTTGTAATAATGAAGGTCTTTTTTTAACCGTTGGATCTACTTAAATCCAACGGTTTAAAAAATGTGTAACTTTAAAGAGTTACACCAGGTGTAACTTGAACCCATCTCGCATATTATATGCATTTGTCTAATTTATGATATAAATCTTAAATTTACAGTAACAATATATGAATTTAATATACCAATATGTGGGTTTGTAGTATTAGCCATAAGGAATCAAAGTCCGGTCAAATAGACCTTTTTGGATATACACCATTGTTAGTTTTTTTAAGACATTCTCTCATCTCCCCGCGTGTGTTAAAATACTTAATATTTTTAAAAAAAATCTGGTCAAATCCAATAAATAATGCAGTTAAAAATGCAATTAAATGAAAAAAAAAAGTTTTAAAAAATTTCAAAGCAAATGAATGGTGGCAAGTGGCAACATGGCCACATGTCCAACTTTTTCATGGGGAAGGGGTAGTGTCTGCCATAGTTTGGTGGTAGACAACTCTATTAGAAAAGAAAGGTAGAAGTGCACTTTTCATCCCTATGTTTTGCCCTAATTTCCATTTAGGTCCCTACATTTTATTTTTACCACATTTAGTCCCTATTTAGAAAAACGTCATCCATTTTAGTTCTTTCCTCAAGTGCCCTAATGACAAACTCCTAGGTGGCAGACGGCACTATTAAAATAATAATAAAAATTTTATTTTGGCATTAAAAAATTCCACGTCAGCATCTAAATTTAAAAAAAATAATTTATCAATTTTAACTAAATAAAAAAATTAAAAACATAATTAAAAACCAAAAATTACATTAATTGAGATCTAAGTGTGTCTTGAACAAGAACAACAAGAACACAAACCCAGATTTAAGAACAAAAAGAACATTTTCCTTTATTTGAAATTTTTTTTTCTTAGAAAACAAACACAAAATTAAGCGTACACAAACCCAAAAAATTAAAATAAACCCAATAATTGATCAAAAAAAAAAAAAAACCCAATAAATTAAACCCACCCACCACTTCCCCCCCCCCCCCCCACACACACTTTCTCTCTCGTGGTTCAACTTCTCCCTTTTTCTCTCTCTCTCTGGTTCAGCACTTCAGCCTCTCATTGAGCTCAATCCTAGCCATAAGAGGTGAGAGGGAAAAAGAGGAGGAACTGAAACTCAAGCGGACACGAGCAAGAAGAAATCATCAGCAGAGAACTTGATGTGAAACCCATAGACCAAGCCCAGAAAGGACTCACTGCCGTTCGTGGCTGTTGTGGTCAATGACGAAGGATTGAAGCTTGAGGAGCTTTGGCCCTTGTTCCTTGCAATGAAACAGAAGTAGAGATCAGAGGTGGTGGATCTGGTGGGTTTGGAGGTTTCAAATCGGTGGTTTGAGTTGAGTTTCAGATCGTTGGGTTTCAGATCGGTGGGTCGTTGATCGTTGGGTTTCATATCGTTGAGTTTTGTGTTGGTTTAAGTTGATTTTGTGTTGGTTTCTTGGAAAGATAACAAAATCATACTCTTTCTTTTCTTCTATTTTCTTTGGTGCCCGAAAATTTGAGTTTTGAGTTTAGTGTTTTTGCGTTTGAAGGCCAAAAATTTTGGGTTTGAGTTTTGTGTTTGATGCTTTGGTGGTGTAGGGGTTTGATTTTTCGGATTTGTTCATTTTTAATCTTGTGTTGATGTGGATCTGATGCTAATTTTTTTGGGTTTTAAATTTTCTGGGTTTGTCTTCTTGTTCAAATGTTTAATGTGTCCATGTTTAATATGGTGTGGATTTGATGTTTAATTTTGTGTTTTTATTTTCTCAGTTTGTAATTTTTGGTTTTTAATTTTGTGTTCTTAAATCTGGTTTGTGGATTTGTGTTTTTGTAATTCTTGTTCAAGACACACTTAAATCTCAATTCATGCGATTTTTGGTTTTTAATTATGTTTTTAATTTTTTTTATTTAGTTAAAATTGATAAATTTTTTTTTTAAAATTTAGATGCTTATGGTCCGTTTGGATACAACTTATTTTGCTGAAAATTGAAAACTGAAAACACTGTAGCAAAATAATTTTTAAATATGTGAATAGTATTGTGGGACCCATTTTTATTTTTATTTTTCTGAATAAAGTGGATGTGGGTCCCATGAACAGTATTTAAACAATGCTACTATAGTGCGTGAACAGTGATAATTGTCCCTTAAAGAAAAACGCGTGGAAAAAAAAAAAAAAAGCAGAAAATGCAAAACGCAAACGCAGGATTATTTGAATTCAAACGCCACCTTAATGCCAAAATAAATTTTTTATTTTATTTTAATGTTCTGTCTGCAACTTAGGATTTTACCGTTAAGGCACTGGCGGAAAGGACTAAAATGGATGGTATTTTTCTAAATAGAGACTAAATGTGATAAAAATAAGATACAGGGACCAAAATGGGAATCAAGGCAAAATATAGGGACGAAAAATGCATTTTCGCAAAAAAGAAAAAAACTTAGACTTTTGGTTTTGGGTACCAATGACAGAAGAAGAAAGAAAATGCCTAAGAAGGAAGAAGAAAGAAAACGCAGAAGAATGGAGAAGAAAGATTATCAGCTAAGTTTCAATTTAAGTTTCCATCCAAAATTTTAAAATTTTCATCAATTTTGGATTTAATTTTTGCATAACTTTGTAAACGCACAACTATGATTGATTTGTCACAAAGGGTTTTTATTTTTTATTTTTTTTATATTCTTTTTCAATTCACAATCTCTCTCTCATACTTTCACCCCAAAGCAATTGATCTCTCTCACTTCTCATCTTCATTCTCTCATGGCAAAATCTTTATCACACCCACCACCACAAAAATTACATCACTGGCATGATTTTCTCACCAATCTAGGAAGGTTTTAGGGCTAAGGTGAAAATTTGGGAGGAGAAAGAGTCTTGTACGGGGGGCAGAGCACCAAGAGAGAAGACAATGAGATCAGCGAAAATTTCGGACTGAGGAGTCAATAAAAAAATTAACTTCTTAACTCATCTCTCTCTCACACCTTCATTATCTCATGTCAAAGGAGGGTGTTGTAATGGTAGTGGTTGTGATTTGTGGGTTTGGCTTGTGTTTGTGATTTATGGGTGTACTGTATTTGAAGAGGGAGATGATATTATTTTGGTTTTGGTTTGTAAACGGCTTATGATATAGAGAGAGATAGGGAAAAAGGGAAGCAGAAAAGAACTCAAAAGAGTCGGGTTTCGTTTTGTGTTTTTTTTAGTCGAAATATTTTTGAGATAGGGACAAAAGGAAGCATTAAGGTGGCGTTTGGTACGGGGTAATGTTTTAGAATTCCTAGGAATGTTAAAGATTCCCATGTTTGGTTGCAAATCACGCTAGGGAATCAGATGCTAGGAGAATCTGGATTCCCCCCTTAAACCCCTCTCAGTAGGAATGTGGATTCCCTTTAAAACAGGTGGGAATCCAGATTCCCAAGCTTAAAGGAAATTGTATTTTTATAAATTGACAATTTTAACCCTTTTTTCTTATCATTTAAGCAATTAAGATAAAATATAAAACAAATCATCAATATCTTTTCTCTGGTCTTTATCTTTTCCCGCCAAAATAACATAAACAAGATAGACAACTCTGTTGATATATTTTTTAACAAAGTTTTATTTAGGTTTCACGTGTGGAAAAAAAAAAGTTTGAAGGGGACTCTCCATTATGGATTAAATTCTTTTAAAAATTATTATTAAGAATAAAGCATTTGAGAATTTAAATAGTTATTTTTGTGTTGTACTTGTTATTTTGAAATGTTAGACTACAATTTTAATGAATTTGTCATAATTAATAGTTTATATTTGGTTTTTCATTATTTATTTAGAGGAATATTTTTTTTTAAAGGACTTGGTAGTTCACATTCAAATCTAAGGATAGAATGGGAAAAATAAATAATTCATTTAAGATTCCTGAGAATAAACCAAACATTATCATCTCACATTCCTAGGAATCTTAAGAGATTCCCAATGAAACCAAACATAGGAATAACTACATTCCTAGGAATCTGGATGCCAAAAGTAATGTGGATTCCCCCGTACCAAACGCCACCTAAAGAAGTCAAAAGAGTCAGGTTTTGTTTTGTGTTTTTTTAGTCGAATTTTTTTTTTTTTTAATACTGTGGATCAGAATTAGATCAGATTTTTTATTTCTTTAAATAATGCTGTTGTGTAAAAATGTCTGAGCTCTAAAAAAAGCCAAAGTTAAGTCACAGGCTTCGATTGATGAAATTTAAATTAAAATTCTATTTAAATTAAATTTTTTACCAAAGAAATTTAAGAAATTTAAATTTAAATTTAATATTGTCATTTTGTTCTGGGTAAAAATCAATTACCTAAGTTTTAAAAAATTTAAATTCAACTCCAACTATAGTTCTATTACAAAAATATTTCAAGAAAATTAAAATAAATTTTTTATATTTATTTTGATCATCTATCGTAATTTTGTGTTTTAATATTGTAAAACATATTACATGTCATGCCTACAGCAGGTGGCTATATGTATGTTTTACTTTTACACCTAAAACTAATATATATTTTTTTTGGAAATATTTTAGTGAATAAACAAGTTTTAATACAACAAATAATATCCTCAATAATTAGCAAGGATATAAAATAAAATGAAGTTTAAAACAATCTCACAATAATATAAAATCACGCTGCGAAAGCATTGTTCTTAAAAATTGATTCGTGCTACCTGGAGTAAAACTCAGTGCGATTAGTTTTCTTGGCCAAACACCTCATAGGATTAGACTATAGCGTTAACCTTCAAGATTGACGTACTTCCACTCATGAAGGTTCAAAAACAACTGTCTATTGCCTTTCTTTATAACAAATATATATTGTAAGAAAATATGTAAGAGAGAAATATAATAGAATTGTGTATATATAAAATATAGAGCGGTAAAATATGAATTATAAAAAAGGGTGTGATGATGAGTACTATATAAGCTATTTATGACAATAATGAATTAGTAAAATTATGAAAGATAAATGGAAGAGTTTAAGTGAGCTCGATATAGTAACCGGAATTGACATGGGATGGCGTTCCGAGCTACGATTATTGGTACTACATAACTCTTATTTTCTTATCAAAAAAAAAAAAAAAAAAACTCTTATTTGTACTAGCTGAATTTGTACTACTGCTACTACAAAAAAAAAAAAGTACAAACCGAGGACAAACAAACAAATCACTGTTTCGTACAAGGAAAAGAAAACACCAAAGTCGCAAAAGCTGGTGTCATGTATGTGTGGAGGCTAGTCCATCTTTTCGGTCCAAAGTTGTTCACCATTTTCAGTGTCCTGTTCTGTTTCTATATTTCTTTCTTTTTTTATTGGAATTTCTATATTTCATATGTGGAATCAGTGGGTCACTGTCTGTTGTCGTGTATTGTGCCATGTTATTGCCCACCTTAAGTTACACCTAACCACTAGCAAAAATTATTGATAAAAACCAAATTTCCATTGAAGTTAAGAATATGTTTTGTCCGTGCTTCTTCGAAAATGGAGGGCAAAAAGATCAAATCTATGATGTAGTAATTTCCAAGGAATGTAATATTGCACGCAATAGATGAGGTTCATCCGTTGATGTAGATTATATTTTTGTTTTTCGGTCTGACTTTTCATATTTGATATTTTCAAAGAAGAGCCAGAGAAATATCTGTGTCCGACTCTTCTCATCCCTTAATATAAAAAAAAAAGATTCATTAGGGGAGGAAAGAGAATAAGACAGAACTATGAGAATAATGACATAAATGGACACGCAAGGCCATAACTTTGAAAACTAATTCAGATTTTGAAAATTAACTTCTAACATTATATCCAGAGCCAGATAAATTTATATGCATTTTTTTGTCAGTATAAGAGTATTAGCATTAGGAAATGCTACTCTATTCTATTTTACCATCCTAAAAAGTTACTTTATCAATTATACCATTCCATTATACAATACTTCTAGCATCCCAAACTTTTATTTTCCTATTCTACTCATTAAAATAATATATCTACACAATAAAATAATATTTCCCCTAATCACCATCATTTATTCTTTCTTTCTTCCAATCACCATCACAATAAAATATTACTTTTTATTTTTAGAATTGTGCTACAGTGCAATTCTATCTTTAGAATTGCACTGTAGCACTATTGCAAAATTTTTTGCAATAACTGGTGTTTACAATTCCGGATGTGGGAGGTTTTTGAGGGAAAAATGGTAAATGAAGCTTAGATATGGCATTTGCAATTCTGGATATGAATGCTCTAACAAGTGATATTAGAAGAATTTTTTTTTTAGAATGCTAAGTATTTAACATGCACACAAGAGAGAAGAGAAAGTCTTAATAACATTAGAAGTATTAAATTCTTATCATTGTTTTAAATTTATGAATTTCTCGAAACTATAGATGGACACTCAATTTCCAACCACGTTGAATTGTCAACTTATGAATTATGATAAGTTGACAATTAATAGTAACATTTATATATAGATTATAAATAAGTACATAAATAGATTCAGATTAGAGTGAGGATAATTTGGTCACTTACACCAAAAAAAAAAAAAAAAAAGTACTGTACCACGGACCACTATAAATTCTAATCCAAAACGGGCAAATATTTGACCAAAGTTCTCAAAGCAAAGCAAAGAAGGGGTTAGTAATTTAATTCCGTTTCAATTATTTGAAACTCTTACTTTTTAATTCAATAATTACGTGTTAGTTCATTTTAATATTTACGGAGATATAGCTCTGTTTGGTTACCGAGAAAATTTGACCAAATAAACAGCGTGTAAGGTTTACTTCTCTGTGAATTTTCGTTGTTGTTTTCAATCACGCGGAAATAAAATAATCAGACCTTTTTCAAACCTGAATTTTTTTTTTTCATTTTGATTCTGAATTTTTGTTTCTCGACGACGAAACAGTTGGGTAAGAGTTTCATTAACTTACTCTTTCAAATTATATAACTTTGATGCTCTTGATGCTGATTCTTTTATATCTGGTATCGTATTTTTACATATGATTTGGATCTTTAACTACAAGTCCCAATTTGTGAGTTTGTGACTTTGATTGCTCTTTGCAAGTACTTCTCTTTGCTTTAATTTCTCTAATCATTAGCCCTTGTTCTGTGAATGATTATTGTTTGGCCGATTGAAAAGAATATAGTTGAATATGAACATTGATACCCAATTTGAAGCTAAACAAGAGTTAAGGATTTAATAGGATTTATTTTGGGAGCTATTTATGTATTGGGCACTTTGATTCTTATGTACAAGTAGCTATTCCATGAATTCGTGAGCAATGCTTCCTCCTTTCTACTAATTCATTGGTGGGATTCACCAATAAATTTCCTTTCTTTTCTATTTGGAGGAGATGACGAGGGCTCGAGACACCACCGAGTCGGCCTTTGCTACAGCTAAAAAGTTGGCCTTAGACCAAACTGAGGGCCTGCTTAAGGCGGAGGATCAGCTGAGAGTCACCAAAGAGGAGATCGCGACCCTGGAGAAGAGGGTGCTTGAGGCAGAGGGGGCCAGAGGTGCCGCGGAGTCTGTCAGGGACGAGGCCCTGAAAGTCAAGGAAGAGGCTGAGTCTGCCAGGGCCGAGGCTGAGGCTTCCAAAGGCAAGGCCGCATAGGAGGCCTATGAGGCAGAGGTTGCTGAGACAGAAGACAACCTTAGAGCCCAAGTGTCTGGGATGTGCAGACTTTACTGCTCCCAGGTTTGGAGTAAGGCCCTTAAACAAGCTGGGGTTGAGGCCTCGTCCGACCTGTGGAAGGTGGAGAACATATATTATCCCCTTGCCATTCGCAAGGCTGCCCCTTCAAGTTTTGAGGCCGAGGTGGTTGCCGAGGGAGTTGGGATGGTTCCTGAGGAAGGCGTCCCAGTTGCTATCACTTCGAGCAAGCCCACCAAGGAAGCTGATCCCCCTGGGGCCGTTGAGACAAGCAAGAGTCCCACTGAGGATATACCTCTTTCAGCTGATCCTCTCTAGGCTACAGTCCCAAGCGAGGGCCATAAGGACCCTGAGACCTCTTCTGCCCAGCCCCTTGAGGGGGGGAGTTGAGATGGAGCCGAAGGAATGATCCTTCGTTGCGCCTTTGCCTTTTTTATTATATTTTTTTTTATTTTTTTTATTTTTTTTTAGCATTGTAATATGGCACATTTGCCTTGTATAACTTTTTTAAAAATTCAGGGAAGTGCATATTTTATCTTTTCTTACCCGTTTTGCTTGTATTATATATATATATATATATATATTTACTTGCTCAATTCTGGCTTTAATTGCGCCTCAGCCGACTACATTGATCATCGTCCCCTGCAGTGCTCATTACTAGTACCAAAGTAGTCAGCCTCACCGTAGGTTTGGGCCCGCGGTTAATACAAGACCTTGGTTCTGTCCAGTGCTTAGATCCTCCTAAAGTGATTAGTTTCCCCATAGGTTTAAGTCCTTGGACCATGCAAGACCTTGGTTCTGTCTAATACTTGGATTCCCTTGAAGCAACTAGTTTCCCTATAGGTTTGACGCCGAGGAACATACAAGACCTTGGCTCTGCCTAACACTTGGTACTTCGTGAGGGGATGGTTTCTCCATTGGCTTGAGTCCGAGGACCATGCAAGGCCTTGGTTCTATCTGGTACTTGATTCTTCTTTAGTAACTAGTTTCCCCATAGGCTTGAGTCCGAGGACCATGCAAGACCTTGGTTTTGTCCAATACTTGTCTTCTGAAGTAACTAGTTTCCCCATAGGTTTGAGTCTAAGGACTGTGCAAGACCTAGGTTCTGTCTAGCACTTAGTTCTTCTTTAGTAGTTAGTTTCCCCGTAGGCTTGAGTCTGAGGACCATGTAAGGCCTAGGTTCTATCTAACACTCGTCTTCTGAAGTAACTAGTTTTTCCGTAGGTTTGAGTCTGAGGACTATGCAAGACCTAGGTTCTGTCTAGCACTTAGTTCTTCTGAAGTAACTAGTTTCCCCGTAGGTTTGAGTCTGAGAACTATGTAAGACCTAGGTTCTGTCTAGCCCTTATCTTCTGAAGTAACTAGTTTCCCCATAGGTTTGAGTTCGAGGACTATGCAAGATCTAGGTTCTGTCTAGCACTTAGTTCTTCTTTAGTAGTTAGTTTCCCCGTAGGCTTGAGTTCGAGGACCATGCAAGGCCTAGGTTTTGTCTAACACTCGTCTTCTGAAATAACTAGTTTCCCCATAGGTTTGAGTCTGAGGAAAATGCAAGACCTAGGTTCTGTCTAGTACCTAGTTCTTCTTGAGTAACTAATTTCCTTATAGGCTTAAGTCTGAAGACCATGCAAGGCCTTGGTTTTTTCCAGTACTTATCTTTCGAAGTAACTAGTTTCCCCATAGGTTTGAGTTCGTGGACCATGCAAGATCTAGGTTCTATCTAGCACTTGTCTTCTAAAGTAACTAGTTTCCCCATAGGTTTGAGTCCGAGGACTATGCAAGACCTAGGTTCTGTTTAGTACCTAGTTCTTCTTGAGTAACTGGTTTCTCCATAGGCTTGAGTCCGAGGACCATGTAAGGCCTTGGTTCTGTCCAGTACTTGTCTTCCGAAGTAACTAGTTTTCCCATAGGTTTAGGTCCGTGGACCATGCAAGACCTAGGTTCTGTCTAGCACTTGTCTTCTGAAGTAACTAGTTTCCCCATAGGTTTGAGTCCGAGGACTATGCAAGACCTAGGTTCTATCTAGTACCTAGTTCTTCTTTAGTAGTTAGTTTCCCCGTAGGCTTGAGTCCGAGGACCATGCAAGACCTAGGTTTTGTCTAACACTCGTCTTCTGAAGTAATTAGTTTCTCCGTAGGTTTGAGTCCTAGGACTATGCAAGACCTAGGTTCTGTCTAGCACTTGTCTTCTGAATTAACTAGTTTCCCCATAGGTTTGAGTCCGAGGACTTTGTAAGACCTAGGTTCTGTCTAGCACTTAGTTCTTCTTTAGTAGTTAGTTTTTTCGTAGGCTTGAGTCCGAGGACCATGCAAGGCCTAGGTTCTGTCTAACACTTGTTTTCTAGACTGCTTGGATTTAGGGAGCTCATCCTCAGCGCTGGGGAGTCCGCCCCTAGAGTGGTAGCAGCCTTGAGCTTGCTCCGCCAAGGGAGGGGACCCTTCTTCGGTCTAGCCCCTTCGTCCGGCGCGCCTCTCCTGATTACAAGGCGTCTTTTGGGCTATTCGAGTAACGCGCTTGACGCTTCGGTGCGCGAGGCGCCTCCTCATTAATATCCTTGCGGATTTACGAAGATCCAGCAGCTGATAAACCCCTTGGAAATTGGGTGGAGTTAATATCTCCGGTAATTTCTCCTTAGGATTCTGTGCGGGCTGGCTTTCACCAGCTTTTTCCTTCTATATAAGGCATTTTGGAGTGATCCTTTCTTCAATTCTCACAAACACTTGAGTTCAAATCTCACAAACACTGCATTTTCTGGGCATCTCAAGGGCCTTACCAGAATAGCAACTTGTGCCTGAGGAGATGAAGTAGCCCTGGAAAAGGGCGGTGACAAGGAAGCCGAGCTCCTTTCAGGAGTCAAGGATGCTAGTTCGATCCTGGACGACATAATGGAGGCAGAATAGGCAGAGGCCGAAGATTCTCCTTCTTTTCAACCTAGCCAGAGATAGGACTCCCCTTGCTGTTTGGAGGGGGATCCGAAAGGAATGTAACGTCTCCCCTCAGTGTGCGGATCTACCGGCCCTCCAAGCTGGTAGTGATTTACTGGCTCCCAGTCGTCGTAGGACTAGGAGGGAAACCAGGAGAAACCTTGAGGTGGAATCGTCATGCGCCGCAGCCTCTTCTTCCCTCTTTTTCAGAGCGCCGCAAGTGTTGGTTGGGGAGCTGTCGATGGCTTTAGCATAGGTCTGTCTCCATTTCTCCCCCCAACACTTGGCTAGGCTTTAAAACATGCCTGCCTAGGCCCCTCTCTTTTTCTTTTGCTTTTAGTTTCAGCACAAGCCCGTTTGGGCATTTACCTTCGTAGTTAGCTTTAGAACAAGCCTGCTTGGGCATTTGTTGTATAATATAAATTCTCTTTAATTAATAAAGAAGTAGCCCCATTTCGTTTCTTTTACTTCTTGCATCTTTTCATTTCTTTGTGATGATTGCCTTCTGAATGAGTACGTTGCCATCGTTTGTATTGTTTTTTCTTTTTATGAACTTGAAAGAAGTGTTGTTATTGATCTTTCCACACCAACCGCCGCACTTGCTAATACACAAGTCCTCCTCACAGACGGCGCCAATTGTAGGGACCCGGTTCGGGCGCCTCCCTTCTGGGGATGAGCGGACCCGAGCCTAGGTGACCTCGTACAATGAATTTGTAGAGAGTTGATAGAAGGGCTAGGCATTAGCCAAAGATACAACAGTCGACGTGGGTTTACAGGATCAATAACTGGGATTTGGCTAAGTGTTCTAAGGAAAAGTTCATCATCGGCCCAGTCCGAGGAGCTCTTCCCTTAGAACTAATGAATACAAGAGTTTCCCTAGAACACCCCGGAAACCCTTGAATCTTCTGAACCCAAGGACCAACCTCCTCAACTTTGGGGGTTCAATCTATTATATAGTCTTGTTCAGTTGATCTATGCTGTGTCCACTTGTTGGCCATCTGAATCTGTGTCTGAGAGTTCGTCCCATCAGCCGCCTTTGCAGGCTTTTTGTTAGTTGAAGTAACCAAGGCATCACTGTTCGCTGGTCAATTCACCATTAATGCAGTCAGAGTGTTGGTTGCGTACATTTAATGGGTGGATGACAGCTTCCTTTCTTCAATGTCGGCCTGTCGAGGATGTGGTCATCCTCGGCGAAGCTCCTTGATGACTTGGGCTTCTCCCACTCATCCTCGGATTCTGTACTTTCTTCGGCATGGGCCTTGGGCCCGATATGGAGTGGGCCTTGATTGCCAAATCTTTGAGCCCCACAGCAGTGATTCAACAAAAAAAATAGAAAAGAAAAGAAGGTAACTGGGCTAATTAGTACTCCGATGTTTAAATTATTCGTTATCTCACTACAAAGAGATAGAACTTTAATTGAATAAGAACATAGATTTTTCATACTTGTCTCTAGTTGAAGGACTCTAGATTTATAGGCTATCTAGTGACTTATTTTTTCCTCTTTGTGGCATTGATGTGGGTAAGCTTGGTGGCATTGCCCTAGTCATAAGCGAGATCCTAGCCTTTTGACTGTTGATTTCAGTTGATGGAGGCTATGGATTCTAGTTTCCATGCTTCCCTTTTTGGGCACAAGATCATCAGTTATGGATGAAAAATCATCGCTAGAGCTGTAGAAATTGTGCATGATCCCCATTTATTATGAGCTTACCCTAACTACAAAAATGGGAGCATATTGGTGGAGCTAAAGCTATATATTTTAGCTTTTTAACAACTGTGTACGGTAGCACAAAAGTTCAAAAAAATAGTATTTTATTTATGTGTTCACACTGATGAAGAATATTTAAATAATTTCTTTTCCTTTTTCTCCGTTATTACTGTTGCAGCTCTCAGTCTCTCTTCTCTCTCCTCAGATTTCTCTCCTCTTCCTCAGATTTATCTCTTCCTTAACCTCGCCCTGCCCAGCCGCCGACAGATCCATCCGACTGCCCAGCTCCGACCACCTCTTCCTCCACTCGCCGCCGACCCAAGCCACCGGTACTCTTCTCCCTTTCATTTTTTTTTCTTTCTTCCTCCACTCCTCACCGACCCAACTCCCCTGCCCCATGTTAACCCATCTCACCCTCGCCGCTAACCCAAGCCCCAAGTCCAAAGCTGACCCACGCCAACCCATCTCACCCTCTCTAACCCATCTCGCCCTCTCTTCTCTGTTTGGGTAACCAATTTCTTCAAAGCTTGCTTGCTGATTTACAGGTAAGTTATCTCTGTCTTCTTCATCATGTAATGCTTAGGGTTTTTAATTTGGGGTTTTTGCTTCTAGTCTCCTAGAATTTGAATGATAAATTTTCCATGTTAGTTGGGAATTTTCTGTTTGCAAGGAATTTATATTTTGTTGATTCTAATGATAAATTTGCAGGAAATTGGAATGATAAATTTTTAGTTTTTGCTTCTCGCCGATTTTTGTTTGTTGATTCTAATTTATTACAATAAATGTCGTATTGGAAATTGTTTCTATTAATTTTCTGATTCCAGGGAACTTTATGTTCTTTGTTTCTAATGTATTGGTGTAAATGTTAGTTTGGGAATTTTCTATGTGGAGGGAAGTTTACATTTTTTTTTGTTTCTAATTTATTGCAATATAAATTTGCAGGGAATTGGAATGATAAATTTTCTGTTTTTGCTTCTCGCCAATTTTTTTTTTTTTTTGTTAACTCTAATTTATTACAATAAACGTCATGTTGGAAATGGTTTTGGGAATTTTCTGTTTGCAGGGAAGTTTATGTTTTTTTGTTTCTAATGCATTGGTGTAAATGTTAGTTTATGAATTTTCTGTGTGCAGGAAAGTTTATATTTTGTTGTTTTTAATTTATTACATTACTGGTCTTTACTTTCCGTCTGCTTGGAAGTATATATTGCTATTTCTAATTTATGGAGTCACAAGGAGACTTACCATATTACACGGGTATCATAAATGGGGATATTGACATTGACTTGCCACTTTTGGGTGGCGGTGGCCACGGGGGCGGTGGCGGTAGCAATGGCGGTGGCGGCAGCATGGTTGTAATAGTTGTTTATTGTAATGGATATATTATTTTATTGTGTTGTTTATATTATTTTATTGTGTTGAAAGCTAAAATAAAATTATTGATGTTGGGTGGTTTGTAAAGTGAGAAGGTATAATAGAAGGCCAAATAGCTAAAATTATGGCTTTACCAATGTGGATGCTCTTGGCATGGCAAGGAGGGTTGGCCACATTTTTATGCCTCGAAGCTGTGAGGTTGCCCATTTCGTGTATGGTTGTGTAGATTGTGAGTAGTTTGGGTCTAGTGGCATTGGACCCGTTAAGATGGTAACATGTGTCTATTTTTGAACACGTGTCACAATCTGACCAGGTCCAGTGCACAGGAAGCAATGGACCTAATCCAGACCCGTGTAGACCACCCTGTCGTGATGAATGATTTGACGTGGCTTGGGAACACAAAGGGGCAAAGAAGAGAAAATACTATATATCACACACATATTAAATACAAACAGAATAAGAGAATTTGAAATCAAGTATAATTTTGATATACAAACACATTGAGTATAATATTTTTGTACACAGAGTATAATTTTATCAATGTTACACAATTCTATAATTTTTTAATAGATGCATTTTTTACAACAAACCCTTTTTAATGGATGCATTTTGTTTAATAAACTCACTGTTAGATTATATTATATCATTGTACACAACCCTACATGGTTGCAAAATATTAAGATTATTAGAGATTAATAGCTATCTCATTTATAAAATATTTAAAGTTAATTGTTTAAGAAAAAAATATTTATAAACAAAATATATATGAGTTAATGGATTGTATATTAAATAACATTGTATTAATTAGTATGAAATTTGGTGCGTGTGTGTGTTAAGAACAAAGTGAGCATATAATGTAATTGCAAAATAATCAAATAAAACGTTTTTTAAGTGGTATTATATTAACAAAGAGTTATACCATGTGTAACTGATTCTAACCCACACACAAGGCAATATCTTATATTTCCACATCCTTTCCCTCCACCCCTACCAACCCAATTAATTTTCTCTTAAAAAAAAAAAAAAAAAAACCTTTATTGACAATGACGAAGTCACAAAAATATCTTCTCACAAAAAAAAAAAAAAAATAAAGTCATCAGTTATTGTAAAATAAAGGAAATATAAAGATAAGAAAAAGAATACATGAGAATAAGAATATATATGAATTACTTATTCTTTAGTGGCATTCACCACGTTATTTTATTTCTAACACTGAATACATACATACATATACATATATATATATATATATATATATGTATATATTTATATTTATATTTGTTCTCTATCTCTAAGTTCTTCTTCGTTTCTATCTATCTCTTACAATAAGAATATAGGTACATATATATAGCTGAGATGAGAGAATTTGCAGGGGACAAGACATTACCTTGGGACACTAAATTTCTACCCTTAATAACTAGGGTGGATTGCTAACAAGCCTCTTATGTGGACAATGAACAAGGGCAAGAGATATTGCCTACCCTATAGAATTAGGGTAGGTAGCTGATAAACGAAAATGAATAAAGGAGGGATATATATATATATATATATATATATATATATATATAACACCAACAAATAAAAGCCCAAGGCATGTTTTTCAAATATCAACAGAGGGCCCAATCCGTTTTCAGCCCAACAGGGTTTAACGTTATAGAGTGACCTGGTTTGGCTCTCCATAACACAGTTCAACACCAGCATCTCTCCCTGAAATTCTCTCTTTGTAACAGTAATTAGAAGAACTGCCCCACTCTCTCATTTTGAAGTATTTACTAAAGCAATAGTCTGGGAACCGTAAATGTCCACTAAGCGAGCTGCAATTCTCACAAACACAGCACTATCCAAGGTATGTTCTTCACTCAACTCCTCAAATTCAAGAAAACCCCTCACCTTCCTCAAAAATCTTAGCACTGCCGCTCAAAGATTAGATTTTGAAAACACCAATGGGTCTCAGTGCCAAGTAGATGATTCTTTAGAATATAAAAAAAAACATAGTGAAAGCCAAAACCCTTCAGATTTTCATCACAAATCAAACCCCAATGAGGGTTATAGAGAAAGCAATACAAACGATTTTGTAAGTTACCCAGTTGGGCAAAATGGGAGTTTTAGTGGGTTTAATGAGCAAAATGAGTTTTACCATAATTCTAGTGGGGTTTATAGGGAGAGCTTTAGAAGTACATATCTGAACAAGCCAGCTGTGCAAAATGGAAATTTTAGAGGAAATTATGATCAAAATGTTGGGCAGGTGCAACAGAACCTAACTGGGATTCATGCTAATAATTTAACAAGTTTGGAGCAGAATTCAAGTGGGTTTTATAGGGAAAGCACAAGAAATGGATTTCAGAATCACTCGGTTCAGCAAAATGGAAATTTTGGTAGGAATTATGGTTATAACAATGTAGAGTTCTTGCAGAACCATCATGTATATGGGGCAAATGGACATATACAAAATTCATGTGGGTCGTCCCACAAGGGTGCTAGTGAAGTGAGGCAGAACCCATATGGGTTTGGTTCCCAAGGCCTTTCAGAATCTCAAGGAAGCCTAAATGGAACTACAGGCAAAACTGTGGGCAAACTCAGCAAGCCCCAGGTGATCATAACTTGGGCAATGTTGGAATGTTTCAGCATAGCCGAAGCTCTGGACACTATCAGCAGAACCAACATGTTGTACAATATCCGCCAAACTTGAATACTTTTCAGAGTATGACAGAGGGTTCTCAATTATCAAATAATCCAAAACATGAGGGGAAATTTTTAGAGACACCTGAGAGTCACCAATATCTTGGTACTCTTGAGGAGCTAGATGGTTTTTGCAATGAGGGGAAAGTGAAGGAAGCCGTGGAAGTTTTAGGGTTGTTAGTTAAGCAATGTCATCCTGTGGATTTGCCCCGATATTTGCGGTTAATGTGGGAGTGTGGTGAGGCTCAATCTCTGCAGGAAGCAAAATCTGTTCATGAACGCATCATAAGATCACTCTAACCACTAGAAGTGAGTATCTATAACAGAATCATAGAGATGTACGGGAAATGTGGTTCTATGGATGATGCGTTCATGGTGTTTAATGCAATACCAACCCACAATTTGATGTCATGGGACACTATGATGACATGGCTTGCTAAGAATGGTCTTGGGGAGGATGCCATTGATTTGTTCACTCAGTTCAAGAAAACAGGAATGAAATCTGATGGTCAAATGTTTATTGGTGTTTTATCTGCTTGTAGTGTTTTGGGAGACATTGATGAGGGAATGTTGCACTTTGAATCAATGATCAAGGATTATGGCATAGTCCCATCCATGGGTCATTATGTGAAGGTAATAGACATGCTAGGAAGTACAGGATATCTGGATGAAGCTTTTGAGTTCATAGAAAAGATGCCATTGGAGCCAAGTGTTAATATATGGGAAACCTTGATGGATCTCTGCAGAGTTCATGGGCACATGGAGCTTGGTGATCGCTGTGCTGAGCTTGTTGAGCAGCTGGACCCCTCACGCATGAATGAGCAATCGATGGCTGGCCTTCTACCTGTAAAACCTTCAGACCTTGCAAAACAGAAAGAGAAGAAGAAACTAGCAAGTCAAAGTCTTTTAGAAGTTAGGAGCTGGGTCCATGAATATCGAGCGGGAGATAGATCTCATCCTAACACTGATAAGCTCTATGCGGAACTTAGGCATTTAAGGGAACAAATGAAAGAGGCTGGTTACATACCAGAGACTAGATTTGTGTTGCATGACACAGACCATGAATCCAAGGAGGAAGCTCTTCTTGCTCATAGTGAGAGACTTGCTATTGCTGATGGTCTCCTTAACAGTCCAGTTTGTTCACCCATTAGGATAATCAAGAATCTTCGTGTTTGTGGTGATTGCCATACTGCACTAAAGGTCATCTCAAAGATCGTTGGCAGAGAATTGATTATACGAGATGCTAAGAGGTTTCACCATTTCAAAGATGGGTTGTGCTCTTGCCTGGATTATTGGTGAAAAAAGAAACTTGAGGTACTATTCTATTTTACATTAAAAAATAATAATAATAAGTTTGAAAAATATATATTTTTGAGTTTCTATTGTTTGTGGATTTTATGTTTGAATATGGTATATTCTTGTTAAGCGTGTTAGCAATGTTGACTCTTATGATATGAAGTCTGAGGTTATCTGAATTCTATTTTTGCTTTCTGTTTCCTGTTGAGATGAGGTGATTGGTAAACAATAATCTAGTTGGATATTTACATCTTCGGCTCTAATTTTTACAGTCTCTATATGATTTATGTTTTATCATCAAATAGACAAATCTGAGTAGAGGACATATTAAAGTGTTGAAGGTATATAGCCCATGCATATGTGAAATCATAATCTTTCAGTGTTTGCTGTTAGTGGTGAGGTTTGAGGTGCACGTGTTATGCATGTCTAATGCCAATGGGAAGTGCTATAATTTTGCAGAAAGCTTTTTCATATTTGGAAATCATAATTTAAATTGAATGTGACATATTTTACAGGTAATATTGGAGGGTAGTTTCGAGACTGTTAATTTGGATAATTGACATGCATGGGTTGGTTGTAACACGTATTCCTTTGATTATCCAACTTGCCCTAACTGCATTCTACACTTGTGAAGAATCTCGTATTTATGCTGTGGTCAAATAACTATAGGCACCATGCTGCATCTGTTATTAGACTTAACTAGGACTCAGATTGATATAATTTTCACTAGCTCCTTATCCATGCAAGGCATGGGATTGAAAATGAATTAAAAATTGCTATTAAATTTGAAACATTAATTTTTAAAAGTTACTTTCAATGTATTCATTACCAAGATGTGAAAAACAAAACAACCCAACAACCCAACCCCCCCCCCCCCCCCCCCCCCCCCCTCTTTTCATCCCATTACTGCTATATTATGACATGGCCAAGCTGGACGTGGCCATTTTGCCAAAAATGTCACTGTGGGGCATGATTACTTTTGAACACATGAAAGACTACTTGCATACAAATTTATTTATATAATTTTCATTATAGATATTGCAATTCATTGTTTATCCACATTCTTCAGCTGATAATTTTATCAACTAAAACAAGCCCAAATAATGTTCAAATAGTAGTTGCCAAGAAGAACCTAATGCTGAAACTTTATGTTCAAAATGAATAAATGACTACAACTGATAGCAATACGTTGGATGTTGGAATATCTTTTGACTTGCAAGTTCCCCTCTTTTTGGGGTATCAAAGAAGTTAAGGAATCTTTGAACATTGAATGCAGTTCGATTTATATGTCAGAGGCCTAGCCACTAGATCATTTGAGCAACATGAATTGTAGACCTTTTAGCTCTTTGATGACTTATTGCCTCCAATTAAAGGCTGTTATAATCTGTGTATGAGAAAAGAACTCTAACTGAGGGTTTTTACCGTTACGTTATTTCCTGGATTGGAATGAGAATCAATTGAGGCCGTGAGCATCTTAATATTTGTAGGATTGGAACACTAATGAGTCTAGCTCAAATGTCACTTCTTCCTTCCATAATAATGAGATGGGGAGTGAGGTTGTGGATTTGGACGTGTATGACTTACGATAAAAAATTATTGTAGAATTGGAATTTTAGTTATATTTTTAAATCTTTAGTTTATTTTTGTTGTCTAGGGAATTAACAAAAAATGAGATGGACAGTGAGATTATGGGTTTTGTGGGGCCCTATTGCACTAACTACGCTGGCCCACTGCATGCGGCCCAAGGTCCGCGCCGAGGATAATGTAAAGGCCGAGGACAATGGGAAAGAGCTCAGGTCATCCAAAGGCCTCGCCGAGGATGGCACTTCCTCGGCACACCGACTTCACTAAAGGGAAAATATCCCTCATTCGTTGAATATATCTCACCAACATTCTGACCGCTTTAATGGTGAGGTGACCTGAAAACCCTAAAGCATCAGTCACTTCAACTATTATAAAGCCTGCAAAGGCGGCTGGGAAATAACATAAAACTTGCAAATGCAGATGATGGGACAATCCCCTGTACATAGAGGCTCCGATAATTGACAAGTGGACGGCGAAGACTAACAAAAGTAAAAATGCTATATAACCAAGAGATTTCCCAACATAAAGAGGGGGATGAAGAACAAGAAAAGTGGATCCTCGGGCGAAGCCGAGGACAAATATATCTCGCAAACACTTAACCTAAATGGGGGAAATCCCCACAAACATTGATCGAAAATCATTATAAAGTCTCTTACCAATACCTAACCAGATGGATGGCCTTTATCCTCATAAAAACTACTCGGTAAAACCATTCTGTTAGTCCCCATGTTGGTCTCGTATCATTCGCTGTCCGTATTGCTAGTGCCTAGCCCATATACCCACATCTCTACAAGTTTTATTATTAAGAGTCCATTACAAATTATGCCCCTACAATTGGCGCCCACCGTGGGGCGGACTTGTGTATTAGCAGTACGACGGCTGGTGTAAAAAAAAAAAAAAAAATCAAATCAATCAAGAGCAAAGGTAGATCTATACAGTTCCCAGCAACAATATTCATCCAAAAGTCTACAACAACAAGAAATAAGCGTATATGAAAAAGAAAAGAGGCAATATGCAAAGCAGGTCTACTTCTTTATTAATATACAAAAACAATTTATTACATCTCTTACAAGTGATGCCGAGGGGGCTTGTTCTAAAGCTAACTATAAAGGCAGACGCTTGACAAAGCTGGCAGAGGAACAAAGGGTAGAAAGCAAAGCTGGCAGAAGAACAAAAGATCGAAAAGAAGTGAAAGAAGAGATGAAGAACAAAGGGTAGAAAGCAAAGCTGGCAGAAGAACAAAAGATCGAAAAGAAGTGAAAAAAGAGATGAAGAACAAAAGGTAGAAAGCAAAGCTGGCGGAAGAACAAAAGATAGAAAAGAAGTGAAGGAAGAGAGGAGGAAAGAAGAGAAAGAAGGTTGGCAGAGGAACAGAAGATAGAAAAGAAGGCTGGATGAGAAGCAAGAGAAGAGGAAAAGAAAAGAGGAAGGCTCGTTGAGGAGTAAAAGAAAAAGAGGAAAAAGAGAAAAGAGGGAAGAAGGGCTACATAGGAGGTGGAAGAGGTCGCGGCACAGGACGGCTCCACTCCTGGGTTCCGCCTGATTTCCCTCCCACCCCCGATGCAGCCGGCTTGGAGGGTCAATGACCCACACCCAAGGGAAGGTGGTTACGTTCTTCCTGGATCCTCCTCCGGACGGCGAGGAGGGTTCCTCCTCTGGTTAGGTTGAAAAGAAGGAGAACCTTTGGGTTTCCCCTACTCCAACCCCAATGTGACGTCCAGAGTCGGAGTGCCATCCTCGGCTCCTGATGGGGGCTGTGCATCCCCGAGATCGCCCTATCCAAGGGCCAACTCATTCGAAGGGGCTCAAACAGCTATGTTTGGTGGAGCCTTTTTTGGGTGATATTTTTGGAGAAGTTTAAGATGGATGTTTGTCAAAGTGTGAAGGAGAAGGTTGCCTTAGAAACGCCTTATATAGAAGGCGGAATATTGATGAGGGCCAATCCACAATAAATCCCAGGGAGAGATTTCTGGAAGCAATAATTCCGCCCCAAGTTCCAAGGGGCCTATCAACTGTTAGATCCTCGTAGATCCACGGCTAGTATTAATGAGGAGGCGCCTCATTAAACGAGAAGACACCGAAGCGTCAGAACACGTTACCCGGACAACCCAAGAGACGCCTCATAATCAGAAGAGTCCCATCAAACGAAGAGGCAAAACACGGCAAGGTCTTATCCTCCACCAACTCCAGCCTGCATTTATTATTATTATTCTGCTTGAGAAGTGTAATTATTTAATGCTTGTTGTAAATTATATCAATGTAGAACTAAACGGCTACGGATAAATAGATAAAATAAATGATAAGATGAGAAAACTAGGTACTGGATAGAACCAAGGCATTGCATGGTCCTCGGACCCAAGCCTCATGGGGAAACCAAATACTTCAGATGATTAAATGAGAAAACTAGGTACTGGACAGAACCAAGACATTGCATGGTCCTCGGACCCAAGCCTCATAGGGAAACCAGATACTTCAGATGATAAAATGAGAAAACTAGGTATTGGACAGAACCAAGGCATTGCATGGTCCTCGGACCCAAGCCTTATGGGGAAACCAGATACTTCAGAGGAATAAAATGAGAAAACTAGGTACTGGACAGAACCAAGGCATTGCATGGTCCTCGGACCCAAGCCTCATGGGGAAACCAGATACTTTAGACGAATAAAATGAGAAAACTAGATACTGGACAGAACCAAGGCATTGCATGGTCCTCGGACCCAAGCCTCATGGGGAAACCAGATACTTCAGACGAATAAAATGAGAAAACTAGGTACTGGACAGAACCAAGGCATTACATGGTCCTCGGACCCAAGCCTCATGGGGAAACCAGATACTTCAGACGAATAAAATGAGAAAACTAGATACTGGACAGAACCAAGGCATTGCATGGTCCTCGGACCCAAGCCTCACGGGGAAACCAGATACTTCAGATGATTAAATGAGAAAACTAGGTACTGGACAGAACCAAAGCATTACATGGTCCTCGGACCCAAGCCTTATGGGGAAACCAGATACTTCAGATGAATAAAATGAGAAAACTAGGTACTGGACAGAACCAAGGCATTGCATGGTCCTCGGACCCAAGCCTCACGGGGAAACTAGATACTTCAGACGACAAAATGAGAAAACTAGGTACTGGACAAAATCAAGGCATTGCATGGTCCTTGGACCCAAGCCTCATGGGGAAACCAGATGCTTCAGAATAAAAACCAAGTGTTGGACAAACTCAGGCACTACGTAGTCTGAGGACTCCAGCCAATAAGGAGACCACTCCTTCAAGAAATATTAAGTGTTAAGAAAAACCAGGGTCTTAGTATGAATCACGTGTCCAAATCTGCGGCAAAGCCAACCCCCCTCAGGCGCTGAGTAATGAGTCCTACTAAGGACGAAAATCACGAGAAATTGGGTGCTTAAGCACAAGCGACTCATACCCACAGTTCATAAAGATTCCTCAGACGACCCCTTAGCGCCAAAAGGAAATTGCAAGAGCGGTCGAAGTAAAGATAAAATTAACAGAAACGCAAAGCTCAACAGGGCGCGAAAAGACGCCGAGGAAGTCAATATCCTCCTCCCCGCCCAAGGGGACGTGCAGCAGAATTTTGAGGGGCTATTGTGGGGCCCTATTGCATTAACCACGCTGGCCCACTGCATGCGGCCCAAGGCCCGCGCCGAGGATAATGTAAAGGCCGAGGACAATGGGAAAGAGTTCAGGTCATCCAAAGGCCTCGCCGAGGATGGCACGTCCTCGGCACACCGACTTCACTAAAGGGAAAATATCCCTCATTCGTTGAATATATCTCACCAACATTCTAACCGCTTTAATGGTGAGGTGACCTGAAAACCCTAAAGCATCAGTCACTTCAACTATTATAAAGCCTGCAAAGGCGGCTGGAAAATAACATAAAGCCTGCAAATGCAGATGATGGGACAATCCCCTGTACATAGAGGCTCTGATAATTGACAAGTGGACGGCGAAGACTAACAAAAGTAAAAATGCTATATAACCAAGAGATTTCCCAACATAAAGAGGGGGATGAAGAACAAGAAAAGTGGATCCTCGGGCGAAGCCGAGGACAAATATATCTAGCAAACACTTAACCTAAATGGGGGAAATCCCCACAAACATTGATCGAAAATCATTATAAAGTCTCTTACCAATACCTAACCAGATGGATGGCCTTTATCCTCATAAAAACTACTCGGTAAAACCATTCTGTTAGTCCCCACGTTGGTCTCGTATCATTCGCTGTTCGTATTGCTAGTGCCTAGCCCATATACCCATATCTCTACAAGTTTTATTGTTAAGGGTCCATTACAAATTATGCCCCTACAGGTTTGAAATCCATTGGATGCGCAAATAACTTACCAATAAAGAATTATTTTGTTGAACTGGAATTTTAGTTTGATTTTATTTGTTTTTTTTTTTTTTCATATGAAGATGCAATTTTTCAAAACATAGTTTGAATGGATGCTAGTTGCAGGGACGTATCCTGTCTCTAATTTTTTGAAATTTATGGATCATTGTTGTAGGGATAAAGACCCAAAATCACGTAGTGGGCCTTGTGTTTAGTACGAGGATGTAAATAGGGCCGAGAAGGAGCGAGCAATAAGTGGGATACTCCCACTTCAAAGCTCCACAGGCAAAAGAAAGATGGAAGGTTGTCCGAGGAGGAACTTCCCCTCGGATATGACAAACCCAGCCTACATCTACACTCTAACGATCAAGGTGAGCCTTCAGAAAATCTCGAACAAAAAGGATAGTTGTCACTTCCGCATTAATTACGCTATAACTACCTTTCTGGCCGCATTTATGTGGAGAGGACCTCTGAACAGTATTTTCTTGGTCACTGCAACTCAGAGAAGGCCAGAAGAGGTGTCTGATGGGACAGATACTTGAGTGGTGGTCTGGGTGTTCAACAAATGGGGGGTCAAGATTACCAGAAGGGACTTTTATAATGTGGGAGACCCTCCATGGAATGGGGGAGAAAAAAGGAGGAAAAAGGATACTGTATTAGAGAGAACAGCATTTGTAGGCCATCCCCTCAGTCCATAAGAGTATTGACCTCCTCGGACAACGCGGAAATTGAGTCTTACATGTATTTTCCTTGCATGGCTATCTTACGAACCCATTTTTTCCGTTATAACACTAACTAAAGCCCAGCTTTTCAACCTACTCTCTACAAATTCATTGTATAGGGGCTCACTAACCCATAACCCCATACTCGTTGGGCTTGGGCTGACAAAAACGTGACCCTACAATTGTAATCTTAGAACTTAAATGTTATTCGTCTAGTGTACCCTCCTGTGTACTTGATTCATTATTTTTGTTGATCAATATAATGTATTATTTATTTTTTGTATTTTCAGGGAATCAACTTTTGCAAAAATTAAGGGTAAAGTTGCCTACTAACTACTTCTCCTAGACCTCGTAGAAGCGAGAGGCCTTATGCATTTGGTACGGCATTTTCTTTTTTCTCTTTTTGTTTATTTTGATTTCACCTTTGGTTATATATATATATATATATATATATATATATATATATATATATATATATTTATCTCATTGGCATTGGCCTCCTCTTCTTCTTCTTCTTCTTATTATTATTTTTTTTAGGGGGGAGGGGTAATGGGTTTGTAAGATGGAATTAGCTCAATCTCATATTCTCATGTTAGAGTCAGGTCATGCAGGTCTTGCTGTAGAGATTTAAAGGAAAAGCCATGGTGCTTACTCACAGGAAACTAGTGAAGAAAAACAAGCACAACTTGCCTAGAGAACTCAGGAAGTCAGCAACTAATCACTGCCCCTGTGAGGGATGATTTTTTACTATTATCAGTGTCTTGGCTCCATGAAGGTATGATGAGGCAAACAATTGGAAAGTGGTGCACTCTCAGCCACACTGAAGCATTATTCTTTCAAGTCCTCTTAGATAAATTTTCTGCTGTCTATGTGAACTAGCAGTAGGCATCTATATATTGTTAAAACATCAAGTTCAAATCCCCACTTATCCAAAAAAAAGAAGTTCAACCCCCAATTTTAATGGTAAAGGTTGGTTGTCAACCATTATTATAGTTCTTCATGATCACAATCTTTTTTACTTTTGCAATGTGTGGTTTCTTCAATTAATTGGTTTAAAACCGGCAATTAGGCTGCCTAAATGCAGGACTAGAAAATCTAGTATTGGTGTGAATAGGGATTTACAACTGGCAGAAAGCGAAGGCTGGAAACAGCATCTATACCTCAGTTTGGGATGAGAGGGTAGTCAGCATAGCAGGACCTGTCTGATGAAACCTGACTTTCTGCTGGTTTGGGTTGTACTTGTATGTTGTGTCACAAAGATTAGTTGGGCTTAATAAATTATATCAATTTTTATCAATAAAACTGCACAAATTTTTATTATTATTATTTTATTGGCCATGTCAGCGTCTAACATGGTAATGGTGCACTTCATTTGTTACGCCGGCAATTTTGTGAGATGATAGTCGGGATTAAAATGTGAACACTTTTTTAATTTCAAGGACTAAATCCGGTAAAAAAAAGGCAGGGACCAAAATGATAATCGGCCCAAAATGTAGGTAACAAAAATATATTTTCGCCTTACTAAAAAAGAGGTATGTTTAAAAACGAATACTTGTTCTGATGCTAGATCATTTTTGATCTCCATAGCATACAAAGAACCTCCACACATCCGTTTTTAGTTGTTTTGATGTTAATAATTTCTGATTTCTAACACATGCAAAACGTGTTCACAACTTCAAATCTGACTTCATGGGAGGCTAGTTTGTGAGCAGCCCTATTATCACTTCTCACAAAATTAAACCCACATTAATTGTCACATCCCTTATTTCCTTGTTAATTTAGATTCAAGTCCCTTGGCCTTAAAATTGTATAGAGGTCAGTATTTGATTTTCTCCTCTAAAGTCTAACCACATAAATCTAGCACTCAAACAATAGGCATCATCTTTGTTGTATGTGTAGTAGCCACCTAAATCATTCACTTCGCCATACCGCCACATGACACGATACCAACTCTCTCCTTTCTGTCCTTTGTGATCACTCTTCCGTATTAATTTGTTCATCATTCATGCCCATTAAAGTTCAGTCAAATAAGGCAACAGCCTAATTTTTAACATTGTTGGGTCGTGGCCCACGTGAATTGAGATTTTTCTTTTACTTTTGTCGCCGTTTGGAGGTTACAAATTTTTTGTCCAAATGTATTACAAGTGTCAGTTACTTAGGATTAATCCTAGTCTTTATAGTCTCAAATCTCAATGTATATTATCGTTCCAGATTAGGAGTTTTAATTTGCTTTCTAATTGATTTTTGGATTTAAAATTTTTAATTGTTGGCTGGTATGTGAATGGGAGAGGGAGACGTGAGGAGCAGGGGCTATGTTTTCCATATTATGTGATTGTTTGTTAATTATTTGATTCTTTAAGGGTCATGTTTGAGTGAAATTAGGAGACTTGATTTGATTTATTGGAACCTTTTTTAACATAATGGTTGTTGTGTTAGATTAGGAGTTTTAATTTGTTGTCCAATTGAAGTTCTAAGATATTGCATAAAATTAAAGTTTTTAATAATTTCTTTCTTTTTTCTTGTTTGTTTGTTTGTTTATATATATATATATATATATATATATATATATATATATATATATATATATATATTTAAGGATAGAGACATGTTAGGAATTCAGTACAAGACATCACAGCTGTGATAATTGTGTGCAATAGGGACTTGTATAGATTTAGTTAGAACAAGCATCAAAGTGTTGTACATTGTTAGTTGGAGGGTTGAGCTGTAATTTGGAATAATTTGTCATTATCAAAGTGTTAAGAGTATAGCAATATACCTACAAAATAGTTTATAATGTTCACTTTCCTTGATTACTTTAAAAAAAAAAATTATTCAACATGTTTTCTCTATTATTTTAAGTATTTAAAATTTAAGTTAATAGAAAAAACCCAGAGTTTGAAATCGTGAAAAAAAAAAAAAAAAAAAAAAAAAAAAAAAAAAAAAAACCAGGGAAGAAAAAACTATAGTGACAACTTTGGGGTTTTCGTACCGTCAACAAGTGTTTTATTATTTTTATTTTAGGTAAAATTTGGGACCCAATAATTAAAATGGTGAGAAACATAAAAAAAAAAAAAAAAAAAAAATCAATAATTCTAAGGTCACAAAAAATTTCATAATTATTGAGGTGGTTAACATTTAATAATAGATATAAAAATAATGTTAATATGAGTCCAAGTAAAAATAAGTAAAAATTTACTAACTCTATTATTGTAACTCTAACATTTGAGGGGGAAAAAAAAAGTGTCGTGACAGTTTATTTAAGTGAGAAAATTGAAAATGTGAGACAAGATCAAGTTAAAAGTAATGTGGCATTAAAAAAAGAACAAGTTAACAGTGATATAATATAACTTAACTTTGATGTGTCCGAATAAAATAAATAATCTATATATATATATATATATAAAACCGAAGCTTTTGAAGCTCTCTCAATTTTCCACATCATCACTATTTTCTTTTTCTTTTTATTTTTGATTCTTTTTATTTTAGGTTTTATATCTTATAACAATAATATTTAAAAACGTATACAAACTTGGAGGCCTATTTAAGGGGTCCATAAAACATGATGGACAAGAAAATATATTCTAAAATAAGCCCTAATTAATACCTAACCATTATAGGAACCAAATTTGACCTAAAAAAACATTAAAAGAGCCTAAAAACAAGGAAATAAATCACCTAGACCTAAAATAACGTTTTTTTGCATAAAAATACCAAAATCTCTTCTCTCCTTAAAACCCTAGCAATTACCATCTCAAAACCCTAAACTCAAAGCGTAGGTTTTGTCTTTTTTTATTTGCTTTCATATGTGCCTGAAATTTTAATTCTATCTTATTGTTTTATTATGTTTAGAATTGATTTTCTTATAAGTATTTGGGTTAATCTCTATATTTTGATAGTGTTTTTATGGGTTTGGTTTTTGAGTTGAAATTCTAATAATTATTTTATATTGTATATGGCAGATAAAGCATCTCTATTTTTTGGAGAAAAATCAAAACTGCAACCTATGTCTTCTAACCCAAGGTGTGGAAGCATAAAACCCAACAAAAACTTGGTACTCTCTCTTCTCTGTTTGCAATCTCTACTACTTTTTATTTTTATTTTTTATTTTTAACTTTTGCATTGCTACAAGTGTTGTAGAGGATCCTAAAGAAGTATATGTGAAGCCCTAGAAAGTCTTGACATTTAATTATGTATTATGCAGTTATGATTACAATGCGATTCAAATCTTAGTGCTTAAGACCAGCAACAAAGCCTATTGATTGTCTGTGCATGGTTTGTATCAGTTTTATATAATTATTATTTGCAGTTGTGATATAGAAATTTGAGTTAGAGAACATGCAACCCTTTAATTTGAAGTTAAGAATTTGCTTTTGATAATCAAGTGTGCTATTCATAAATCGCCGTTGAATTTCCAATAAATTTATACAAATTCTGAAGCACAATTATTTCTTATGATAATCCCCCTTTGGTTCTTAAATCTTTTGGTATGTGGCTATAAATTTTCCACAAATTAAATTCATATACAAACTAAGGCACATTTATTTCTTATGATAATCCCCTTTTGGTTCTTAAAATTTTTGGTTTGTGGTTATATATCTTGACAAGTTCTAAAATTATCTTGAGCTTCTTCAGTTTATGAATCTTTGTTTTCATGGATGATTGATTTTTTTCCCCCTTCATAGGAAGGATTTTGCCTTGATTGTTGTTGGTGTAATGCTAGATGAACTACTTTGAATTTCTTCTTCAATAGGTATGATTTTATGTTTTACGGTTACAATGGCGATAGACATGGGATGAGTACCAATAGTAAAGATGAGATAACTATAGATTTATCTCAAGATAACAATTGTGTTAAAGCAAAATTTTACATAGAAGTTAAAAGTAGTAATTAATATGCAAAAAGAGAATGAAGATCAAAACTGACATGATATCTTTCTGGTAAATTGCATATAGGATCTTAGTAATAACCAAATTCCACCTTGATGAGTTGTTTGGACATGAAATTTTTCTTTATATCATTTTGATGGTAATTTTATTCTCAAATAACATTTTGCGATGAATATTGTATATTTTATGTTTATTTTGATAAGTTATGATGTTTTTTCATTTTAAATTTTATTTTAAGCAAAGTGAAATATATTCCGTGCATCGCACGGGTTAGCGACTAGTAATAAATAATAATAAAAACTTTGATGTGTCAGGGAGGTTTATTACGGTGTCAATTTCCCTTCTTTTCTTTTGCTTTTTCCAGTTAGACAGGGCTAAAATGGCCAACTATTACTATTTGGTAAAATATGTATAAATTTATTATTGTTTATGAAGTAATTATGAATTTACTATTTTTTTTTAACTCGAATTCCGTGTGAAACTTGAGTTTGCCATGGAATTCGAGTTCCATGTAAAATTTTTTATGGAACTCGAGTTCCATAAAAAATGACATGACAAATTTGAAGGCTATTTTTTCAAAGAACTTGAGTTTTTGGAACTCAAGTTACACGGCAAACTCGAGTTTCAAAAAGGTGATAAATTGTTAAATAATTCACAAACAATGGCATATTGCTAGATATTTTAGCCAAATAGACAATGTCATTTTATGATTCATACTTAATACTTAAGTGTTGTTTTGTGTTTTCCTCCTATAGAAAAGAAGTACAAATATATGAAAGTTTTGAAGGAGTCGGTTTGGGGTAGTTAACGAAAAGTCACCTAAATTTTTATGGTTATAATATTATTAGTGAAATTTGAATTGTGTAAACTTAAAAGTTTATGTATTATTTAATTTTTATTTTTAAGTATTTTATTATTTTTAACATTTAGTATTTTTTTTAAATTTTATTTTATTTTTGCATGTGAAAAAATACGCATCAACCCGTAACTTGATCGACTTAATCTGCCCACAACTCATTAGGATGATCCGTTTATACCTGAAATTATTTTCAACCCTGACTAATTTGAATCGAATACGACTCATTCACTAGAGCTGTGTGTAACACAAATTCTAAATAGTAAAAATATAGTTACCAAAGACTTCCGCTTTTCTACAATTAATCTCTACATCAATCTTTTATTTTTCTTCTTCTCTTTGATTTTAACATGGCATGAACGCATATTCAACAAGCTGGTTGGTGACTTTGCTTTGGAGTGATGGACTATTGCACGTTTGCTAATTGGAGTGATGGACTATTACACGTACTTAGAATTTTCTACTATGGACTTAGAATTTTCTACTATGTAGTAGAAAATTCTACGCACGTTTGTGGTCTAAGGCCACTATGTAGTAGAATATTCCGCTTTTCTACAATTAATCTCTACATCAATCTTTTATTTTTCTTCTTCTCTTTGATTTTAACATGGCATGAACGCATATTCAACAAGCTGGTTGGTGACTTTGCTTTGGAGTGATGGACTATTGCACGTTTGCTAATTGGAGTGATGGACTATTACACGTGCTTAGAATTTTCTACTATGTACTTAGAATTTTCTACTATGTAGTAGAAAATTCTACGCACGTTTGTGGTCTAAGGCCACTGTATTAGCGTGACAAGGACGACTTTGATCTGATGGCTGTAGAAAAATTGGTTTTAAAATTGATATTACCAAAAAAGAGGTGGCAGAGATGAGGCGTGGACCAAGTCAATGTCTTGAGACAAATCGTGTCGTTTACGGTATATCCGATATAGTTAGACAAATAGTTTCTGCACGTTGCCCCCAGGATACAACAACTCAGCCATCTTTGCTGATTATCCTTGCGAGCCTACACTACTCATAGGATATAAGCTCTCTATAGTACTTTTTTTTCCCAAAAAATTTTGAAAAAGATAGAATATTTTTGTGAGTAGTAAAAAGCAATAGATGGTAAGTGTTTAGCACAATAAAAATTGTTTTTGAAAAGTTTTCAGCTTTGTAATTAAAAAAAAAAAAATTATGTATTTGAAACTTTTATTTCTTTCTATATATATAGAGCTAGACAATGTTGCTTGTCCTTAGCCAAAAAATCAAAAGTGTTTGATATCAATTAAATAGTCATAAAGTTATTGAAATAAATATATATAATCAATAGCTTTTATATATATATATATATATATATATATATATATATATATATATAATATAATATAATATAACTGGATATCAAAAGTTGTCTAAGCCAAACTCTGTAAGTTGAGAACAAAAAGAAAGGATCATAATTCCATGCATTTAATAGCCCATTATTACAATACCTTTTCAAAAGTTTCTGAATATATGTTACAAAATTTGCTAGCTGTATGACCACTTTCCATTAAACCAAATAGTAAATATTTGTATATATATGGTTACTTATTATAACATAAAATAATTTAGCAATAGCTGTACATTTAAGTGCTGAAATATCTTCCATATATGACATTATTATGTCATATTCAAATAAGAACGTTTGAATACAAAACGTTTAGAATGGAAAGTATATATTTGTAATAAAACCAAATATGTTGGCAATTATGGTATTAATATCACGTTAATGTTCATAAATTTCCTGATTAAAACCATTGACAAAAGCTATTCAAATTTTGAATTATATTTGAATTTCAAAATTTAGTAATTAACGTATTTGACATTAAGAGATAATTGATGCACATAAATGAGTATTTAAATAAATATAATATTTTTTATAAAAATATCCAACAATCCCCCACTTATTTTTATAAAAAATAAATATGTAAATATATATATATATATATATATATATATATATATATATATAAGAACAATTTTCTGGGTTAAGTAGAACATTATGCATAATGGGAGTGCCAATGGCTTGAACCCTCATTTAGTGTTTCAGCAACATTGTTCCAAAGTTAATAGTGATCTAAGTCTTAAACTATAACTTTTTCTATGGATACAAAACATTACATCACACACATAATATTTCAGTACTCTACTACGAGCTTTTAAGCCAGCACATTACGGCCTTGTGCTTTATCCCAGCATCCATGAGCTATTTAGAGAACTAGCCCCATTCTCAAAGGAAGCGGCCTCACTTCCATGCTCACTTAGGTGTGGCTATCAAGGATGTTCTTGTAACTCTAACATCCCACTCATAAGAGCTATAGTCCACATTAAGAGTTTTTTATAATAAATAAAAACTCATCCTATATAACGTTACAAGATACATGCACGCACACCATAGGGAGGGACATGAGTATTATTACTCATACATATATTTAGTGCATGTTAATCAAACTACTCTATGATTAGTTTTTCCCTTTGAACCTAGTTCTTGGGATCTCCAGTCCCTAGGTAGGGTATCCTCATAGGTAGTTTATTCTTCTTTGGGCTTAAGTCCTATCCCCGTCGATGCTATCCAGATCTTTTCTCTAGCTAGAGCTTTAGTTAATGGATCTGCAATATTATCATTTGTACTAATATAATCAACATTTATGGTACCATTGTTTATGTATGATCTCACAGTACTGTGTTTTCTTCTAATAGATCTGGATTTACCATTATAGTATTTATTGCGCACTCTACCAATAGTGGCAGTACTATCACAATGAATTAAGACGGGGTGAAATAAGTTTCTCCCACATGGGAATTTCAGATAATAAATCTCGTAACCAACCCGCTTCTTCACTAGCTGAAGATAAGGCAATTAATTCTGCCACCATGGTGGATTTAGCAATAATCTGTTGTTTTTTAGATTTCCAACTTATTGCTCCACCACCTATTGTAAATACATAGCCAGTGGTAGACAAAGAATCACCTGATAAGATGTTCCAACTAGCATTACTATATCCTTCAAGAACAGCAGGATATCTTTGATATAGCAAACCATATTGTGCAGTTCTTTTTAAATATCTCATTAATTGAGTCATGGCATTAATTTCCTTCTCCTAGGCTAGGTCGATATCTAATTAGAACCGGCTCTAATTTTTTTTTTTTTTTTGGGTGTTGTGTGGGCTTAATTTTTGTTGTTGGGCTAATATTTTTTTTATAGCATTTAAAAATATTAATAATATTATTAAGGGGGCAAAGTGCAATTTTATTGAAACAAATTGCTAAAAATAATATATTATATATATACTAAAATTTTTTTTTGAAAATCTGGGGCCACTGCCCAGGTCCAAAAATAGCTCCGTCCCTGCATGGGAGGCTAGTTTGTTAGCAGGCCTATTATCACTTCCCACAAAATTAAACCCACATTAATTGTCACATCCCTTATTTCCTTTTTAATGTAGATTCATATCCCTTAGCCTTAAAATTGTATAGAGGTCAGTATTTGATTTTCTCCTCTAAAGTCTAGCTAACCACGTAAATCTAGCACTCCAACAATAGGCATCATCTTTGTTGTATGTGTAGTAGCCATCTAAATCATTCACTTCGCCATACCGCCACACGGTAGCAACTCTCTCCTTTCTGTCCTTTGTGATCACTCCGCCATATTTCTTCATCATTCATGCCCATTAAAGTTCAGTCAAATAAGGCAACAGTAAAATTTTTTGTCGTTGTTGGGCCGTGGCCCACGTGAATTGAGATTTTTCCTCTACTTTTGTCGCCTTTGGAAGGTTACAAAATTGTCCAAGTATAGTACTTTGATCAGATGGCTGTGGAAAAATTGGTTTTAAATCTACACCACAAGATAAATATCATGCAAGGCCTATTTATAGGAGAGGGAAAAACGAAAAGGGAGAAAGAAGCAAATTAAAATGGGTTCCTTAGAAAACAAAGTTACACCCACACCGACACTTAGTGTTAGTGAAGATGATAAGGCATGCCTCCAGGCTATCCTAGTCTCCAGTGGCCAAATGTTTTCTTGTGTCCTAAATGCAGCCATTGAGCTTGACCTGTTTGAGATTATTGCTAGAGCAGGCCCTGCTGCTTGTATCACAACTTCTGAAATTGTTTCTCAGCTTCCAACAAAGGACTCTGATTCTGATACACCTTCTAGGTTGGATCGCATGTTACGAGTCCTTGTTAGTCACTCCTTTTTGACATGCTCTATCCACACACTTGAAGATGGTAGGGTTGAGAGACTTTATGGACTCACACCAACCTCTTACTTCTTTGTTGAAAAAGATGATGGAAGTTCCCTGGCTACTCTTTCAGCTTTCACTTCTCACCGAGCCTTTTGGGAGGCCAGGTATACACGAGTCTCCTTGATTTTGTATAAATGCAAAAGTATGATGCAAAAAAGGGCAGTAACATTTCATCGCAAATGAATGATTTTGCTGGCTGTTACTACTTATTTATGACGTTAGGAATCCCAATATCAATAATTATCGGGACATAACATTTTTCAAAACTGATAATATAAATTATTGTGGTTGATGTGTAATAAAGATTATGTTAATCCAAAGCTGACAAATTTTATGAGTAGCTGTGAAAAATATTGTTTTCATAGCGTTACTATTTATATATTACGTTGTTGTAGATTAAAAAATATATATTATTTGTTAATCCGCAGTAAATTATATATTTGGGAAAAAAGAATTATATATTGCCAATTTGCCATATGTTGATATATATATATGATGAATCAAAATACTATTACTTGTGTATTGTATTTCCTTCTGTTATCTGCTTTGTTTCTACGTTGCAGCCTACGTATGAAGCATGCCATTCTTGAAGGTGGTAATCAATTTCAAAGAGTGCATGGAATGTCCTTGTTCCAATATATGGACAAGGATCCAGCTTTCAACATAGCGTTCAACAAGAGCATGGCTGATCTTTCCACAATAGCCCTGTCGAAAATTCTTGATGTATACCAAGGCTTTGTGGGGCTAACATCATTGGTTGATGTTGGGGGCGGAACTGGGACATGCCTAAGCATGGTCATTTCCAAGTACCCTTCCATTAAAGGCATTAACTTTGACTTGCCTCATGTGATACAGAGCGCACCATCTTATCCTGGTAAAATTCTTAATTTCTTTGGTAGGGTTAATTTACTTAATAATATTACTATAAAATTTGTTTATAATTCATTAAACACCTACTTATTAAACCTATAGTATCTTTGTTTGGTAGGAACTGCTGTTAAGTAGACATGGCAAAACGGGTCAAAATTTTCTGACCCGACCCGAAAAATACCCGACCCGAAGCAAAAACGGGTTGACCCGTGACCCGACCCATGTTTTTTGCGGGTCAACCCGACCCGAACCCGAACTATTTTTTTAAAACTTTTTTTTTTGGGTAAAAAAAATAATAAAACTAAGACAATATTGGTTTAATTGTTTATTGTGAACTTTAAGGAAGCAATTGATACATTTACATAACTGCATGCAAATTAATTGAAAGATAAATAATTGAACAATTTGTAATGAGTAAAGATTTTTAGATATCAAATAGTAAAGTAAATGCTAAGATAATCTGGTTACAGTAGAGTTAAAAACATATATTTAAAATTGTAGATATGTGTGAGAAACATTCACAAGTGTGAAAATAGTGAAGCTAAAATATCAAATTAGTATAAATTGTGAATACTTAGACCTATTTTTTTAATAATTTATGTCCAAAATAAACTGTTTTTCAAAATAAATTATGATATTTTCTAGAGTGTGTGTTACTTAACAATAATATGATATTCATAAAAAATACCATGTATAAATAAGTAAGCAATTAAATTTTAAAGTATATCTCAAATTGAAATAGAGTGTCAACCACAATTGATAATAGATTATAAAATTAATTTTCAAAATTGTAAATTTCTTATATGTTTTTATTCTTTATCAAATAAGTTATCCAATAAGTCATTTGTAATTTTGTTTTATATTTTGGAATGTTGATATTGTGTAGAAATAAAACTTATGTATTTGTTTTACTTATCTTTGTGTTATTTTGTTTTAGATAGCAATGTTAGGATTTGTATAATTTTAATATTATTGAATAAATATTAATAAGTTTAATTGAGTTCATTCTTGATATAAGTGGTGAATTCAAAATAATGCATTTTACATAAAGTAATTTGTTGCATAACTTTCTAAATGGCAAATACATGTTATTTTCTTTATTAAAAAAAATCATGTGAAAAATACAGGTCAACCCGACCCAACCCGAACCGCAACCCGATTGACCCGAACCCGATTTTAACCCGCTTAAAATGACCCGTGACCCGTTTGACCCGCAACCCGAACGACCCGACCCGAACCCGACCCGACTCACCCGTTTTGCCATGTCTGTTGTTAAGGCTCAGCAACTAGTGTATATCAAATTCTAATATACTGCTGAAGGAAAAAATAAATAAATAAATAAAGACACTTCTATAGGTTTCCATTACCATTGCCTAAAAGCCTAGCACATTACGAAGTAAAAAGGAAAAAAAAAAATTAGGCTACATGGTTGTGATAAAGTTATATTCCTACTCTACTATTTATATAATGTCCTCAATTTTGTTATTGTTGTTGTTCTTATAATTATTAAATATGTATTATCTTTTTCTTACTTTGAAGTATAAAATCATCATTTATTCAATAATTTTTGTTATTATGATTGGCACTTTATAATTTTGTTGTCATACGTGTATATTATTATTATTATTATTATTATTATTTTGCAATAGATAATACCATCGATGCACAAAGTAACATCTCAACATTCATTGTGATAATGCACGAACTATCTCCAAAAAGTGGCTGCAAAAAACAAAATCTCATAAAACTATAAAAAATAAAAAAAAAATTATTCGAGAATTAAGAAACTTTTTTTTAGAGCTAATCGCAATATGCTGCTAATGCTGCAGCTCGAACTCTTTCCTGTCTAGGCTCTCAAGCATTTTATGTATGGGAATGTGTCAATTCAACTACAAGACCTTTTGTAAGGATTAAGAAACTTAAGTGGACAAAAAAAACACAGAAAAACTTTTCTTAGAGGGTTAAGAAACCCAACATGCTAGTGGTGCCAAGTAAGGGATAGTAATAACTAAGAGTGAAATGAGTTTTAAAAAGTAAAATCTCATCAAATGATAACAAAAAAGTATTATTAGAGGGTTAAGAAACTTATTATGTTTGTGCAAAGGGAAAGTTACGGAAGGATCTTGTGAAGGTTGAGGTTATTGAGTGATTCTATTGATAAATAAAATTCTAATACTGCATTTGATAAGTCATGTTATATTATTTTACTTTTTAAATTTTATTTTATTCTAGTCATTTTATAAGTTTATATTCTATATAGGCCTTTTTTATTTGTAAATATTATTTTGAAAATAAACTTCTTGAAAATAAGAATCAGGATATGAGAAATTTAAAAAGAAAAATAGAAGAATGAATTGAATCTCAAAAGGATATCTTGAGAAATTCATTACTAGCAATAAACTGATTATTGTAGGGTCACAATTTTCGACCCAAGACCAAAGAAGAATTGGGTGATGGTTTAATGAGCCCAATACAATAAATTTGTAGAGTATGGGATAAAAAGCTGGGCTTTAGTGAATTTTAATAACTATTAGTATGGATTTAAAAGAGGAATAAGCAAATAGGACATATGAGACTGAACAAAATTGTTGTCCGAGGAGGTAAGATATGATATTAATCAATAGAACTGAGTGTTAATACAGTTTTGAGTGCTACAGTCCTTCGTTTCTATTTTTTCCGATTCCCCTCTCATGGGAGATCTTTCACATTATATAGCTCATTTCCAATCATCGTGATCCTACACTTGTTGATCATCTAAGCCTCTACTTGAGTATATATCCCATCAGATACCTTTTTTGGCCTTCTATGAGTTGTGGTAGTTGAGAGTACACTGTTCAGGAGTCTTCTTCACATAAATGCGGCCAGAAGAGTAGTTACAATGCATTTAATGCGGTAGTAGCAGTTTTTCCTTTAGATATTTCTGAGTTCTTATCGCTCTTGTTCGTGCATGAGGCTCATCCTCATCGTGGAAACTTCCTGGAAGGTCACCTAGATTGATGAAATACAAAGTTGGCTTGTATTAATCCTGTCCGAGGAGGAATTACTCCTCGGACTATCCCCCTTCTGCTCTTTCCCTATATAACTTTAAACTTGGGATTTTTATCAATTATTTATCCCTCTTCAGACACGCTCACATTCCCAGATAAGGCCCAAGGCCCAACATACAAAGTTGGGCCTTTATCCCTACAATTATAATTAAAAAAATCTAGGTGAAAATTTTGACGGTTTATATTTATTTCAAAAACTATAAGTTTTTGAAGAAGTTTTACAAATATTAGAAAAATATATATAATTGATGAAGTGAATTATATAAAAAGATTAGATTAAATATTTTCCAAATGCATTTATCACTAACACAGTTTTATTGATAACTCTTGTTACAATTGTTTATACATTTTGAAGCATTTTAAAATTAAAATTTATGAAATCCTACTTAAGATTAACTTTATTACAAGAAAACTTAAGTGAATTAATCATATAATCAATTGAATGAAGATATTAGCAAGATTTGAATACAAATCTCTCTCTCTCTCTTTATATGTGTGTGTGTATATATATATATATATATCACTTAAAATTATTGTCTTAGGCTTTTATCAAGCTGGTCCTGTTCATAAGGATTCTTCCTAAATGAAGAGCACAACTCATATTCTATGCAGGTATTGAGCACGTGGGAGGAGATATGTTTCACAATATACCTAAAGGGGATGCAATTGTAATGAAGGTAGAATTTGGATATTGTGTTTAAAGTAGATGATGATAAAGAATTTTTGGGTAAATTTTTTCAAAAGTAATCATTTTTGTGTCTGCATTTTTTCACTTGTAGAATATACTCCATGACTGGAATGATGAAAACTGCAAGAAACTTTTGAGGACCTGCTATAAAGCACTACCAGATAATGGGAAGGTAGTTATTATTGAACTACTCATGCCAGAAGCTACAGTGTCAAGTATAGCTTCTCAATATATCTCTCGTCTTGATATGAGCATGTTGTTGAACCTTGAAGGCCAGGAGAGAACTGAGAAAGAATTTGAGGCTTTGTGCAAGGAATCCGGATTTTCAAACTTTCAAGTTGTTTTTTGTGCTTATACTCTTTGGGCAGTCATGGAGTTCCATAAATAATTTTACCCTCTATAGCTTTGCTGCACTTATTATGCTTTGTATTTTATCTCTACGAACTCCATCTCATGTAATAGTTGGTACTTAGTGTATTTCATAAATAAAAACATATTGATGGCTATACATTCCATAGTTTTGTTGTGCTTATGCTCTGGTTGGTTGCGGAAGTTATCTTTATTTTCTTCAACTTATGTACTATTAGTCGCTAATCTGTGCGATGCATAGAAAAACTATTGGCTATGAAAAAGAATCCAACAATAAAAGAAAAATTTAAGTTATCACATGTGCAATGTTATTGACAGTGCTAAACAGCTTTAAAAACTTTCATTTTGTTGCCTTAGTAAATAGAAAATATCAATTAAAAATTTTTAAATAAAAAGCCGGATTCCAAGCACCTAATATCCTCAATTATCCAGTGAGTAAACCTTCCATCTGAAGTTGGGTTAATTTACGCCACCAATAAATGAATGCCACGTCAGATATGTATTGAATAACCGATACACTCCAGCACACATTATTATATCTCAATTAAACTCAAAATCCTCAAACACGTATACACGATTCAGACTTGAAGAACAGCTCCTCCAATGCTAAATCCATTCCATCTCCTCCTCTCCTTTGATCACCGGAGCTCCACCCTGCTGCTGGCGCCGCCATACACGTCATCTCTAGAGCTGACGCCGCCACACCGGACCTAAGGTTTGTTCTTTTATGATTTGCTATTTCCCCAAATTTTGGATTTCGTGATTTTGATGGGTTTGGGATAATTTTTTGGATATCAATTTGTTTATATTGGGTCTTTTTGATTTGGCATGGATTTTGATTTTATTTTTTTGGTATTTTCATGAGTTTTGATTTGATTCTAGGTTCAAACCCTAAAAAAAAAAAATCTGATTATGGTTTTTTTTTTTTTTTTTTCCAGCTAGCCTGGATTCTTTTTTCATATATGCAAAACAAATTGCTCTGGTGTCTTTGACTTAACTATTCCAATACTTAAATACCAAAAATTGAATGTTTGTGCTGTAATGGGTTAATATATCTGACTACTTAAATTGAATTTATCTTATGATAGGTGGTTGTAGTTCAGGAGAATAGTGGCAAATTCAAAGGAATAGGCGTGTGGAAGCTTCCTACTGGGTTTGTTAATGAAGTGAGTACACCTTGAGTGCAATTCTTTACATATTCTTTAGAAACTTTTAGAAAATGTTTCAGTCTGTATTGAAATTTTCCATACACAGGGTGAGGACCTTTGTACATCTGTAATTAGGGAATTGAAAGAAGAGACAAGAGTAAGTGATAAAAACACAATTTGTGGACTTAAATGAGTATGATTTTTACATGTGTGTAGGTTTAAACATGAAACAGTAAATCTAAGACTTTTGCTTTTATTTTGTTGTAGGTTGAGACAGAATTTGTTGAAGTTTTAGCATTCAGGTTAAAAAAATTGCCTAGTACTATCCAATTCACCTGCATATGAAGATATTATTGTTTTAGATGTGTGAATAGTCTTCCCTGTAAAAGCAAGTCTACTAATGTTGCATTCTGAAAAATTTATTGGAACTTGTTATGCTAAAAGTTAATGTTATTATATTGATTGTTTTTAATAAAATTGTATGTTCCCTAATCTAACCAATAGAAAAAGAAATTGAGTGGTAGTATATTCTGGTCTTAAGGAAATAAAAATTAAGCTTTTTATTATTCTTAACGATAACACTTATCAAAGAGTTAATGAGTCTCTTCTGATATGATATACTCATTTTCAGGCGCCTACTACCGAAAGTCCAGGCTAAACAGGAAGTCCCTAAGTAAAGGAATGGTGACAAAGACGGTAACTGGGATGACTATGAAGTAGATCTTCCATACTGTAAACACTAGTAGAAGAAGAACAACAACAACAAAAAGGGGGGGGGGGGTGTTTGTTGGAGAAGCTATATCAACCACATTTTGGAATGCCACCTGTGAGGTTTCTAAAGAAGTGAGGTTTTCACTGTCTTGTTTTACTAGAAAGTGTTTTTTCACATGCTGTATATACTAACTTCAACTTACTGATATTAAGCCCTTTTTTTTCTTTCTTTTTAATACTTACAACAAGCAGAGAATGGAGATTAGAAACCTCACAGATGTCACTGAACCATAAACCTCTTATTGATATTTAGTCCTGTTTTTTGGGTTACTAGTTGTGTAGAGCTGCTGTAAACATTATTAGTAAGCTTGACAAAATTGAACTCATCTTACTCAATCAAGCTTGGTCCATTGAGAAAAATCCAACGAATCACTAAATCATCAGAATATAACCAAAAAAAGTCAAGGAAGACCCACTCAATTGAGCCATGTCAATGAGCATGCTGTATCAACCACATTTTGGAATGCCACATCTGTGACGTTTCTGAAGAAGTAGAGAATGGAGAATGTTTTTTCACATGCTGTATATACTAACTTCAACCTACTGATATTAAGCCCTTTTTTTTTTCTTTTTAATGCTTACAACAAGCAGAGAATGGAGATTAGAAACCTCACAGATGTTACTGAACCATAAACCTCTTATTGATATTTAGTCCTGTTTTTTGGGGTACTAGTTGTGTAGAGCTGGCTGTAAACATTACTAGTAAGCTTGACAAAACTGAACTCATCTTACTCAATCAAGCTTGGTCCATTGAGAAAAATCCAATGAATCACTGAATCATCAGAATATAACCAAAAAAAGTCAAGGACCCACTCAATTGAGCCATGCCAATGAGCATGCTGATGGGGGCATAAAAATTCTCCATGAGGGCATCGTAATCGTCGCTACTAACCTTTGATATGTAGAGATTCTATTTTATGGTTAAGATTTTATTTCTTGTATCTAACAATATAGATGATGTTACATCATTCAACGTGAATAAATATAACTTAAAATTTATAAGATATCATTTAAACTGAATAAATATAACTTAAAATTTAGAATATTTAATGAAAGCTATGAAATAAAAAGGATCATAATCCGCATAGGAATATTTATAATCTTATATGGTGCCTTCTTTTATTCCCTAACTAGTCAAATGGAGTACAAATTTTATTCCCTAATATTTATAATCTTAAGAATTACACTACATTGTAAAGTCTGAAGCAGTGACTTTGAGAAGGAATAAAAGTACAATACAAAAATTATCCAAATATTGAGAACTCCAAAATAGGTTTGAGAGGGATCACTTCCCACCTCTCTCCTTATCTGTTTTCATCATAATCATCGAACAAAGTGTTTTACCTTTAAAACACCCTGCTTGATCAAAAGTTCTCAACGGTTTTAAAACAATTATGTAGCAATTAGAGACTGCTGTGCTGGTACTGCAATTGGTTATGGCCTTTATTGCCATCGCTAAACTTTGAGACCGCTTATAATTACTCATCTCCAGCTGCAGTAACATTATAAGTATGGAGCGTCTTCATACTGTATATCAGTTTAATTCCCAGGAGAGAGAGAGAGAGAGAGGAAACAAACACAGGAGGAAGAAGGAAAGAAGAAATCTAAATAGCCAAATGGTAAATCAATCATTAATTAGCACCTTTATTTACCTATATACATGCATCATTGACAAAAACACATCCTAAAAATTAAATATATGGACAAATTGTCATTTCCTAATACACTAACAACAACCTTAAACCTATCAAGCTGTCAGAAATCAACTACAGAAGTCAGAAGCTCATCAACATCACTTTTCTCTTTCAAGGACTCAATTTTCTCGCAGAAGTTTTTCAAGCCTTCAGGGGTAAACCAATTATCTTTCATCTGCAGGAAATTACAGAAAGGTTAACTCCAGCACAACATCTACATATTCGTTTTGGTACTTCATATAATAAACGAGACAACAAGGAGAAAACTCACGAAGTAAGGAAAATGCTGATTGCTAAAATCCTCTGGAGCACTCTCCATGAACAAGTTAATGAAGTAGAGAACAAAACTGCTGCATTCCTCACCATTTCTCTGTTGTGGCACCTAAAATTAAATCAAAAAATTCCACTTTCTTATTGTTCTGGATGTAAATACAAGTGAAAAACAATAGGATTGAGGTGGAAATTAATCAAGAGCGCGTATTAATGATCACCTTAGGCACCAAGAGAAGAATTTGAAAAATAGGGTCTTTACTCTCAAGCCTACCCTCTTCTTTATAGATGTCCAATACAAATCTGAAGGAAATTAAAAAAAATCAAAACATTGAATAAACAATTATACCAACACATGGAGGCAGGTTTTGGAATACATACTTTCTTATATCTGGTTCAAGCTGCCTTGGGTTTGCCTTCTCAAGTGAGTCCAGCAACAACATGCACGGTGTTCTTGTTTCTGATTTTGTGCTCTCACCAAAGTGGCAGAAGCTCCAGAGGCTCCAGTGACGCCTAAAGAAATGGTATTTGAAACAATAAAATCCGATTATATCTCTAGGACAAAGAAACAAGGCAGCATCATAAAATCCCGTCCATTGACAGTAAACAAAATGTTTACAGTCAAGTTAATGGAAAGAAACCTACCAGCAAACAATAGAAACCAAAACATATTTCTTTGAAAAAATGTCCTTCTTCTGAATCCATGTTAGCACCTTGGCTTTATAGGCCAATTTCCCATGTAATTCAAACCATTAGCAATCGAGGTATGTAAAGGATGTTTTCTTATCTTCTGAAAAGATCCTTCATTAACAACCCCAGTAGGAAGCTTCCACACACCTGTTGCTTTGAATTTGCCACTATTCTCCTGAACCACAACCACCTATCATAAGATAAATTCAATTTAAGTAGTCAGATATATTAACCCATTACAGCACAAACATTCAATTTCTTGTATTTAAAGATAAATTCAAAATAAGTAGTCATATATATTAACCCATTATAGAGGCAAAATATGGGAACATTTGGGGTAGTTGGTGTACGAAAGAGGTGACAAGTCCTTATGGGGTCAGCCTGTGGAGATACATTAGAAGTGGCTGGTTGAACTTCTATAAACTTCTAGTTTATGATGTGGGGGATGGTACTAGAGTGAAATTTTGGAAGCATGTGTGGTGTGGGAATTGTACTTTACAAGAGGCTTTTCCGGAGCTTTATTGTCTTAGTAGGTCAAAGGATTCTTCGGTGGCTGAAGTTATGGGTTGGTCTGCTGGGAGGTTTCACTGGAATGTGCAATTTCGTCGTCCTCCACAAGATTGGGAAGAAGAAGCCTTTGATCGGTTTATGGGGTTCGTCTATTCTTCGTCAGTGCAGGGGTTTGGCCCAGATAAGTTTTGTTGGAAGCCTGCAAGGAATAGAGGTTTTGAGGTTAGAGGTTATTATAGCTTATTCTACCCTCCTACTTTTGTTTCCTTTCCTTGGAGAATGATATGGCAATCGGAGGTTCCTCCAAGGGTGGCTTTCTTTTCTTGGTCTGCCTCCTTAGGTAAGATCTTAACAACAGATAACCTTCGTAAAAGACAAATGATAGTGATTGATTGGTGCTATATGTGTAAGAGGTGTGGGGAGTCGGTGGATCATCTGCTACTTCATTGCTCTATAGTTTGGGAGTTGTGGTCTTTGGTTTTTTGCTTGTTTGGTCTTCAATGGGTTATGCCTCATACTGTTCTTGAGTTGTTTGAGTCTCGGCAAGGAAAGTTTTGTGCGACATCATCACATGGATGTTTGGAAATTAGTACCTCATTGCTTGATTTGGTGCATTTGACGTGAAAGAAATGCTAGAACCTTTGAGGGTTGTGAACGTTCTTTGCTAGAGCTTAAGTCTTTGTTCTTACACACTCTCTTTGAATGAAGTGTGGTCTTTTCTCATTTTTCTTGTTCTTCCTTTTTTACTTTTCTTGACCCTTGTTCTTTTGTTTCTTAATTTGTGCCCCCATAGTACATCCCCAATGTACTCGGTTTGGCAATTTTTCTATTATTAATAATATTCTTACGTTATTTATCAAAAAATATATATATTAACCCATTACAGCAAAAACATTGGTATTTAAGTATTTGAAGAGTTAAGTCAAAGACACCGAGCAATTTGTTTTGCATATATGAAAAAAGAATCCAGGCTAGCTAGAAAAAAAAAAATCAGATTTTTTTTTTTTTTAGGGTTTAAACCTACCCCTTAAGAATCTAATCAAAACCCATGAAAATACCAAAAAAATAAAATCAAAATCCATGCCAAATAAAAAAACTCATACCAATATAAACAGATTGATATCCAAAAAATTATCCCAAACCCATCAAAATCACGAAATCCAGAGTTTAGGGAAATAGCAAAACATTAAAGAACAAACCTTAGGTCCGGTGCGGCGGCGCCAGCGGCGGGGTGGAGCTCCGGTGGTCAGAGGAGAGGAGGAGATGGAATGGGTTTAGCGTTGGCAGAGCTGTTCTTCCACTTCAGGTCTGAATCGTGTATATGTGTTTAAGGGGTTTGAGTTTAAATGAGATATAATTATATGTGCTAGAGTGTGTTGATTACACAATAAAAATCTAACGTGGCATTTATTTATTGGTGGCATAAATTAACCCATTTACGCCAGCTCCGGACTGAAGATTTACTCTATCCAATAAATGATGCAACATTAAAATAAGGCTAAAATGCAAAACTCACCCTTTAAGTTTCATAACTTTTTATTTCAGTCCTCTAAGTTTGCATTTTGTCATTTCAGTCCTCTGAGTTTTAATCCACCTAAATTCAGTCTTCCATTAACCTTCCATCCATTCTTGCCGTTAGTTTTGACCCTAATTTAATATTTATTTTATTATTTATTTCTTAATTTAAAAAAATTTAAGTAAAAAAACCAGGAATAAAAAATAGCAAACCATGAAAAACCAGGAGACTAAAATTAACAGAGCAAACCAAGAGGAAGAAAGAGAGACTGAAAGGGAGAAAGAGAGATCGAGAGATTGAGAGGGAGTGAAAGATGAGGTATTTTGGCGGCTCAACTCCGGCCAATACTCGGCGACTCCAGGCCGGTAATACAGTGTAGGTAGTGGGTCACTGTAATCAAGGCTTACTTAGGTTTTTGGCGGTGGTGTGATGTTGGCAGCGGTGAGGTTGGGTCAAGTTTGAGATGCTTCTGTCTTTCTTGTAAACTTCTATTTGGTTTGGTTGTATTTGGTATGGTTGGATTTGTGGTTTTGGTTTGGGTGTGATATGAGTTAGTTTGCTGGGTAGTTTGTTGTGATTTTGATGTGGTTTTTGGTTGATTATATGATGTCCTATTTTATAGTAAATGAACTGAAGAAGAAGAAGAAGAAGCGGCGGCATCAACATATTGGTGTACAAAAGGAAACGAGTTGCCCCGTCATACCGGCCTGGAGCTACCGACTATTGGCCAAAGCCGTCCCTCGATCTGTCTTTCATATCCCTCTCGGTCTCTCGCTCTTCCCCTCAGTCTCTTGATCTCTCTTTCTCCCTCTTAGTCAATTATCGATGGGTTAGACTGGATTTCTATTTGTGTTCTTCTGGTTTGCTTTTTTTTTTTTTTTTGGGAAGTCGTTCTAGTTTGCTATTTTAATTTATGGATTTTTTAACATTTTTTTAAAAATTAAGAAATAAATATTAAATTAGGGTCAAAACTAACAGCAAGAATGGAAGGAATGTTAATGGAGGGCTGAATTGAGGAGAATTGAAACGTAGAGGACTGAAATGACAAAACGCAAACTTAGAGGACTGAAATGAAAATTTGTGAAACTTAGAGGGTGTGTTTTGCATTTTAGCCTTAAAATAACAATTTGTAATCAATTGAGAGACAAAAAATGTTTTTCAGAATTTTTTGTGATTTTTTTTTTTTTTTGCAATTTTAAATAACTTTTTGTATCTTCTTCTTTTGTTTCTTCGTAGTAGTCATTAAATAACTCATTTCGTCCTTCTTAAGTGCAGATGTTGGTGTGAGTTATAGTGAGAGTTTGGATACGGATTATTCTCACGTCCGTGTCTTGCGTTTACGTTTTGACGCTTTTTTTTTTTCCTGTTCAGCAACAATCAGTTTCAATAACAATGAGTTGTATCCAAACAGACCCATAGTATACATTGCCTTCAACAATAATTTTTTGTAACTTTGTAGAATCACTATTCTATTCACTTGATAAGTTGCTCTCATAATCACTTGTAGTATCGCTAATATAAGCGTGTGAATGTAATAAAATATAACATGTAGAAGTAAAATCTCAAATTAGTAATTTTGCTATATTAAATATGTCGGGCCCGAAAATTTGGTAACCTCGGCCTATTCCATATCGGGCCTAAGGCCCATGCCAAGGACAATGCAGTATCCGAAGATGAGCGAGGAAGGCCCAAGTTGTCAAGGAGCATCGTCGAAGACGACCATGTCCTCGGCCGGCCGATATTGAAGAAGGGAACGTCGGCGCCCCACCAAAAGCACCCTCCCAATGCATGCCAAAGAAAAGGATAAGTACCCAGGGTCGATCGCAGGAATATGGCGAAGGAGTAATTCATAGGGAAGCTGTCATTCCCACATTAAAAGCACGCAACTGACACTCTGGCCGCATTAATGGAGAAGTGACCTCTGAACAGTGCTGCCTCGGTTGTAGCATCTAATAGGAGGTCTGGAAAGGCAGTTGATGGGATAAGCCCTCAGACACAAGCTCAGATGATCAATAAGTGGAGGGCAGAGATCAGCTAAACAAGACCATATAATAGAATGAACCCCCAGAGAAGAGGGGGTTCGGAGGGTTGGGTGGCAACCCCTACTTCTATTAGCAATCAGGGAAGAGTTCCTCGGACTGGGCCGAGGATGAACTTCCCCTTAGAAAACCTAGCTAAATCTCACTTGATGATCTTGTAAACCTACATCAATCGTTGTATCATTCACTAATGCCTAGTCTTTCTATCCACTCTCTACAAATTTTTTGTATAGGGTTAACTAGGCTTGGGTCCACTCATCCCCAGGAGGGAAGTGCCTGAACCAGGTCCCTACAATTGGCGCCGTCTGTGGGAAGGACTTAAGGATTAGCGAGTGCGAAGGTTAGTGTGGAAGGATCAATAACAACACCTCCTCCAAGTTCAAAAAAAAAAAATAAACACACAAACAACGGCAACGTACTCATTCAGAAGGCAATCATCATAAAGAAATGAAAGATTCAAGAAGTAAAGTAAATGAAATGTGGCTACTTCTTTATTAAGTAAAGAAAAGTTACATTGTACAACAAATGCTTAGGCAGGCTTATTCTAAAGCTAACTACAAAGGTAAATGCTTAGGCAGGCTTGTTCTAAAGCTAAAACAAAAAAAAAAAAAAAAAAAAAAAAAAAAAAAAAAAAAAAAACCAAAACCAAGAGGCCTAGGCAGGCTTGTTTTAAAGCCAAGCTAAGCATGGAGGGAGAGGCCGAGACAGGCCTATTTTAAGACTGTCCACAACTCCCCAACCAGCATGGGCAGCACTAGTGATGAAGAAGAAGAGGAAACCGTGGCGGCTGACGGTCTCACCTCAAGGTTTTCCCTTGATTCTCTCCCAGTCCCAAGACAACCGGGCGCTGGCGAATCACTACCAGCTTGGAAGGTCGGTAGACCTGCGCGCGGAGTAGAGATGTGATGTTCCTTTCAGATTTCCTTCCTAACTGCAAGGGGGGTCCTCTCTCTCGCTAGGTTGAAAAGAAGGAGGGTCTTTGGACTCTGCTTATTTCACCTCCACTATGTCGCCCAAGATCGGGGTGGCATTCTTGGCTCCTGAAGGGGGCTCGGCTTCCTTGTCTCTGCCCTTTTCCAGGGCCACTTCATCTCCTCAGGCACAAGTCACTATTTTGGCAAGGCCCTTCAAAATGCCCAGAAAACGGAGAGCCATGAGCCCCTATTGAACCCAAGTGTTTGTGAAATTCGAAGAAAGGATTACACTAAAATGCCTTATACAGAGGGCAAAAGCAGGTGAAAACTAGCCCACACAGAATCCTAAGGAAGAATTACTGGAGGTATTAACTCCACCCAATTTTCAAAGAACTTACCAGTCGTTGGATCCTCGTAAATCCGCAAGGATATTAATGAGGATGCGCCTCGCGCACCAAAACGTCAAGCGTGTTACTCGAATAGCCCAAAAGACGCCTTGTAATTGAAAGTTGCGCGCCGGGCCAAGGAGCCAAATCGAGGAAGGGTCCCCCATTGGCGGAGCAAGCTCAAGGCCGCTATCACCCTAAGGGCAGGCTCCCCAACGCTGAGGATGAGCCCCCTCACCCCAAGCAGTAAGGAAAACTCTAAGGGTTAGACAGAACTAAGGTCTTGCATGGTCCTCGGACTCAAGCCCATGGGGAAACTAGTCACTCAAGAAGAATCAAGTGCTGGACAGAACCAAGGTCTTGCAAGGTCCTCGGACTCAAACCTATGGGGAAACTAGTCACTCAAGAAGAATCAAGTGTTAGACAGAACCAAGGCCTTGCATGGTCATCGGACTTAAGCCTATGGGGAAACTAACTACTTCAAGAATCAAGTGCTGGACAAAACCAATGCCTTGGATGGTCCTCGGACCCAAGCCTATGGGGAAACTAGTCACTCAATAAGAATCAAGTGCTGGACAGAACTAAGGTCTTGCATGGTCCTCGGACTCAAACCGATGGGAAAATTAGTCATTTAAGAAGAATCAAGTGTTAGACAGAACCAAGGCCTTGCATAATCCTCGGACTCAAGCCTATGGGGAAACTAACTACTTCAAGAATCAAGTGTTAGACAGAACCAAGGTCTTGCATGGTCCTCGGACTCAAGCCTATGGGGAAACTAACTACTTCAAGAATCAAGTGTTAGACAGAACCAAGGCCTTGCATGGTCCTCGGACTCAAGCCTATGGGGAAACTAATTACTTCAAGAATCAAGTATTAGACAGAACCAAGGCTTTGCATGGTCCTCGAACTCAAGCCTATGGGGAAACTAACTACTTCAAGAATCAAGTGCTAGACAGAACCAAGGCCTTGTATGGTCCTCGTACTCAAGCCTATGGGGAAACTAGTCACTTAAGAAGAATCAAGTACTAGACAGAACCAAGGTCATGCATGGTCCTCGGACTCAAACCTATGGGGAAACTAGTCACTCAAGAAGAATCACGTGTTAGACAGAACCAAGGCCTTGCATGGTCCTCGGACTCAAGCCTATAAGGAAACTAACTATTTCAAGAATCAAGTGTTAGACAGAACCAAGGTCTTGCATGGTCCTCGGACTCAAGCCTATGGGGAAACTAGTTACTTCAAAAGACAAGTGTTAGACAGAACCAAGGCCTTGCATGGTCCTCGGACTCAAGCTTATGGGGAAACTAGTCACTCAAGAAGAATCAAGTGCTAGACAGAACCAAGGTCTTACATGGTCTTCGGACTCAAGCCTTCGGGGAAACTAGTCACTCAAGAAGAATCAAGTGCTAGACAGAACCAAGGTCTTGCATGGTCCTCGGACTCAAACCAATGGGGAAACTAGTCACTCAAGAAGAGTCAAGTGTTAGACAGAACCAAGGCCTTGCATGGTCCTCGAACTCAGGCCTATGGGGAAACTAACTACTTCAAGAATCAAGTGCTAGACAGAACCAAGGCCTTGCATGGTCCTCGGACTCAAGTCTATGGGGAAACTAGTCACTCAAGAAGAATCAAGTGCTGGACAGAACCAAGATCTTGCGTGGTCCTCGGACTCAAACCTATGGGGAAACTATTCACTCACGAAAGACCAAGTGTTAGGCTGAGCCAAGGTCTTGCATGGTCCTTGGCGTCAAACCTATGGGGAAACTAGTTACTTCCAGGGAATCTAAGTACTAGATAGAACCAAGGTCTTGCATGGTCTATGGACTCAAACCTATGGAGAAACTAGTCACTTCAGGAGGATCTACGCACTAGACAGAACCAAGGTCTTGTATTGTCCGTAGACCCAAACCTGCGGCGAGGCTAACCACTTTGTTTCTAATAGTGAGCACTGCAAAGGATGGTGACCTTTCCTACAATGGGACCTCAAGACCAAGCCCATGAGCATCACTTAAAACATTTTAGGGTTCGATAGACTCGGTCCTGATCTGACCCACATCTAGAGAGTTCCCCTGTTTCCATAACTTTAAACACTTACTAAATAATTGAAGGGTTTGGTGACCTCGACCTACCCGGTTCTAAATTAAAAACAAGAAAGAGGTAGGTCTCAATTTGCATAAACCTCCATACATTATTATAATTATCAATGTAGTCGGCTGAAGCGCAATTAAAGCCAGGATTGTGGAAGTAAAAAAATATATATAATACAAACAAAACGAATAAGAGAAAATAAAATATGCACTTCATTGAATCTTTAAGAGTTACGCAAGGCAAGAGTGCAATTACAATGCTTAAAAAAAAAAAAAAAACAAACAAACAAACAAATAAAGCGAAGGCGCCATGGAGGATCATTCCTTCAGCTTCAACTCAACTCCTCCCTCAGGGGGCTGGGCAGAAGAGGTCTCAGGGTCCTCATTACCCTCGCTTGGGATTACAGCGTGGAAGGGTCAGCTGAAAGAGATATCTCCTCAACGTGAAGGGCCTGGGCATCAGCTAACGGGTCTGCAGCCTCCCGGGGCGCATCCGTATTGGGACTCTTGCTTGCCTCAACAGCCCCAAGAGGGACAGCTTCCTTCGCAGGCTCATCCGAAATGGTAGCAGTCGGGGCCTTCATCAGGAATAGCCCCAACTCCCTTAGGAGTCACCTCGGCCTCGGAGTTGGGAAGATCAGTCTCACGAATGGCAGGAGGGTAGTACACACTCTCTACCTTCCACAGGTCAGATGAAGCCTCAACACTTGCTTGTTTCAAGGCTTCATTCCACACCTGGGAACAGTAAAGCCTGCATACCCCAGGCACTTGAGCTCTAAGGGTGGCTTCTGTCTCAGCTACCCCTGACAAGTAGGCCTCCTACTCGGCCTTACCTTTGGAAGCCTCAGCCTCGGTCCTGGCAGAGTCAGCCTCTTCCTTGGCTTTTAAGGCCTCATCCTTGGCAAACTCCGCAACGCCTTTGGCCCCCTCTGCCTTGAGCACCCTCTTTTTCAGGGTCGCGATCTCCTCTTTGGCGACCCTCAACTGATCCTCTACCTTAAGCAGGCACTCCAATTGATCTAGGGCCTGCTTTTGGGCGCCAGCAGGGCCTGCTTTTGGGCGCCAGCAAGGCCTGATTCGGCGATGTCTCGTTGGGCTTGAGCTGACAAAAACGTGACCCTACAATTGTAATCTTAGAACTTAAATGTTATTCGTCTAGTGTACCCTCCTGTGTACTTGATTCATTATTTTTGTTGATCAATATAATGTATTATTTATTTTTTGTATTTTCAGGGAATCAACTTTTGCAAAAATTAAGGGTAAAGTTGCCTACTAACCACTTCTCCTAGACCTCGTAGAAGCGAGAGGCCTTATGCATTTGGTACGGCATTTTCTTTTTTCTCTTTTTGTTTATTTTGATTTCACCTTTGGTTATATATATATATCTCATTGGCCTCCTCTTCTTCTTCTTCTTCTTCTTCTTCTTATTATTTTTTTTAGGGGGGAGGGGTAATGGGTTTGTAAGATGGAATTAGCTCAATCTCATATTCTCATGTTAGAGTCAGGTCATGCAGGTCTTGCTGTAGAGACTTCAAGGAAAAGCCATGGTGCTTACTCACAGGAAACTAGTGAAGAAAAACAAGCACAACTTGCCTAGAGAACTTAGGAAGTCAGCAACTAATCACTGCCCCTGTGAGGGATGATTTTTTACTATTATCAGTGTCTTGGCTCCATGAAGGTATGATGAGGCAAACAATTGGAAAGTGGTGCACTCTCAGCCACACTGAAGCATTATTCTTTCAAGTCCTCTTAGATAAATTTTCTGCTGTCTATGTGAACTAGCAGTAGCCATCTATATATTGTTAAAACATCAAGTTCAAATCCCCACTTATCCAAAAAAAAGAAGTTCAACCCCCAATTTTGATGGTAAAGGTTGGTTGTCAACCATTATTATAGTTCTTCATGATCACAATTTTTTTACTTTTGCAATGTGTGGTTTCTTCAATTAATTGGTTTAAAACCAGCAATTAGGCTATCTGCCTAAATGCAGGACTAGAAAATCTAGTATTGGTGTGAATAGGGGTTTGCAACTGGCAGAAAGCGAAGGCTGGAAACAACATCTATACCTCAGTTTGGGATGAGAGGGTAGTTAGCATAGCAGGACCTGTCTGATGAAACCTGACTTTCTGCTGGTTTGGGTTGTACTTGTATGTTGTGTCACAAAGATTAGTTGGGCTTAATAAATTATATCAATTTTTATCAATAAAACTGCACAAATTTTTATTATTATCATTTTATTGGCCATGTCAGTGTCTAGCATGGTAATGGTGCACTTCATTTGTTACGCAGGCAATTTTGTGAGATGATAGTCGGGATTAAAATGTGAACACTTTTTTAATTTTAAGGACTAAATCCGGTAAAAAAAAGGCAGGGACCAAAATGATAATCGGCCCAAAATGTAGGTAACAAAAATATATTTTCGCCTTAATAAAAAAGAGGTATGTTTAAAAACGAATACCTGTTCTGATGCTATATCATTTTTGATCTCCATAGCATACAAAGAACCTCCACACATCCGTTTTTAGTTGTTTTGATGTTAATAAATTCTAATTTCTAACACATGCAAAACGTGTTCACAACTTCAAATCTGACTTCATGGGAGGCTAGTTTGTGAGCAGCCCTATTATCACTTCTCACAAAATTAAACCCACATTAATTGTCACATCCCTTATTTCCTTGTTAATTTAGATTCATGTCCCTTGGCCTTAAAATTGTATAGAGGTCAGTATTTGATTTTCTCCTCTAAAGTCTAACCACATAAATCTAGCACTCAAACAATAGGCATCATCTTTGTTGTATTTGTTGTAGCCACCTAAATCATTCACTTCGCCATACCGCCACATGACACGATACCAACTCTCTCCTTTCTGTCCTTTGTGATCACTCTTCCGTATTAATTTGTTCATCATTCATGCCCATTAAAGTTCAGTCAAATAAGGCAACAGCCTAATTTTTAACATTGTTGGGCCGTGGCCCACGTGAATTGAGATTTTTCTTTTACTTTTGTCGCCGTTTGGAGGTTACAAATTTTTTGTCCAAATATATTACAAGTTTCAGTTAGGATTAATCCTAGTCTTTATAGTCTCAAATCTCAATGTATATTATCGTTCCAGATTAGGAGTTTTAATTTGCTTTCTAATCGATTTTTGGATTTAAAATTTTTAATTGTTGGCTGGTATGTGAATGGGAGAGGGAGACGTGAGGAGCAGGGGCTATGTTTTCCATATTATGTGATTGTTTGTTAATTATTTGATTCTTTAAGGGTCATGTTTGAGTGAAATTAGGAGACTTGATTTGATTTATTGGAACCTTTTTTAACATTAAGGTTGTTGTGTTAGATTAGGAGTTTTAATTTGTTGTCCAATTGAAGTTCTAAGATATTGCATAAAAGTTTTTAATAATTTCTTTCTTTTTTCTTGTTTGTTTGTTTGTTTTTGTTTATATATATATATATATTTAAGGAGAGAGACATGTTGAGACTTCAGTACAAGACATCACAGCTGTGATAATTGTGTGCAATAGGTACTTGTACAGATTTAGTTAGAACAAGCATCAAAGTGTTGTACATTGTTAATTGGAGGGTTGAGCTGTAATTTGGAATAATTTGTCATTATCAAAGTGTTAAGAGTATAGCAATATACCTACAAAATAGTTTATAATGTTCACTTTCCTTGATTACTTTTAAAAAAAAAAAATTATTCAACATGTTTTCTCTATTATTTTAAGTATTTAAAATTTAAGTTAATAGAAAAAACCCAGAGTTTGAAATCGTAAAAAAAAAATAAAAAAAATAATAAAAAAAAAACCGAGGGAAGAAAAAACTATAGTGACAACTTTGGGGTTTTCGTACCGTCAACAAAGTGTTTTATTATTTTTATTTTAGGTAAAATTTGGGACCCAATAATTAAAATGGTGAGAAACATTAAAAAAAAAAATCAATAATTCTAAGGTCACAAAAAATTTCATAATTATTGAGGTGGTTAACTGTTAATAATAGATATAAAAATAATGTTAATATGAGTCCAAGTAAAAATAAGTAAAAATTTACTAACTCTATTATTGTAACTCTAACATTTGAAGGGAAAAAAAAAGTGTCGTGACAGTTTATTTAGGTGAGAAAATTGAAAATGTGAGACAAGATCAAGTTAAAAGTAATGTGGCATTAAAAAAAGAACAAGTTAACAGTGATATAATATAACTTAACTTCGATGTGTCCGAATAAAATAAATAATAATAAATAATAAAAAAACTTTGATGTGTCAGGAAGCTTTTATTACGGTGTCAATTTCCCTTCTTTTCTTTTGCTTTTTCCAGTTAGACAGGGTTAAAATGGCCAACTATTACTATTTGGTAAAATATGTATAAATTTATTATTGTTTATGAAATAATCATGAATTTACTACTTTTTTTTAACTCGAATTCCATGTGAAACTCGAGTTTGCCATGGAATTCGAGTTTCACAAACTCGAGTTCCATGGAAAATTTTTTATGGAACTCGAGTTCCATAAAAAATGACATGACAAATTTGAAGACTATTTTTTTAAAAAACTCGAGTTTTTGGAACTCAAGTTACACGGCAAACTCGAGTTTCAAAAAGGTGATAAATTGTTAAATAATTTACAAACAATGGCATATTGCTAGATATTTTAGCCAAATAGACAATGTCATTTTATGATTCATACTTAATACTTAAGTGTTGTTTTGTGTTTTCCTCCGATAGAAATATATGAAAGTTTTGAAGGAGTCGGTTTGGGGTAGTTAACGAAAAGTCACCTAAATTTTTATGGTTATAATATTATTAGTGAAATTTGAATTGTGTAAACTTAAAAGTTTATGTCTTATTTAATTTTTATTTTTAAGTATTTTATTATTTTTAACATTTAGTATTTTTTAAAAATTTTTTTTTATTTTTGAGTGTGAAAAAATACGCATCAACCCGTAACTTGATCGACTTAATCTGCCCACAACTCATTAGGATGATCCGTTTATACCTGAAATTATTTTCAACCCTGACTAATTTGAATCGAATACGACTCATTCACTAGAGCTGTGTGTAACACAAATTCTAAATAGTAAAAATATAGTTACCAAAGACTTCCGCTTTTCTACAATTAATCTCTACATCAATCTTTTATTTTTCTTCTTCTCTTTGATTTTAACATGGCATGAACGCATATTCAACAAGCTGGTTGGTGACTTTGCTTTGGAGTGATGGACTATTGCACGTTTGCTAATTGGAGTGATGGACTATTACACGTACTTAGAATTTTCTACTATGGACTTAGAATTTTCTACTATGTAGTAGAAAATTCTACGCACGTTTGTGGTCTAAGGCCACTATGTAGTAGAATATTCCGCTTTTCTACAATTAATCTCTACATCAATCTTTTATTTTTCTTCTTCTCTTTGATTTTAACATGGCATGAACGCATATTCAACAAGCTGGTTGGTGACTTTGCTTTGGAGTGATGGACTATTGCACGTTTGCTAATTGGAGTGATGGACTATTACACGTGCTTAGAATTTTCTACTATGTACTTAGAATTTTCTACTATGTAGTAGAAAATTCTACGCACGTGTGTGGTCTAAGGCCACTGTATTAGCGTGACAAGGACGACTTTGATCTGATGGCTGTAGAAAAATTGGTTTTAAAATTGATATTACCAAAAAAGAGGTGGCAGAGATGAGGCGTGGACTAAGTCAATGTCTTGAGACAAATCGTGTCGTCTACGGTATATCCGATATAGTTAGACAAATAGTTTCTGCACGTTGCCCCCAGGATACAACAGCCCAGCCACCTTTGCTGATTATCCTTGCGAGCCTACACTACTCGTAGGATATAAGCTCTCTATAGTACTTTTTTTTCCCCAGAAAATTTTGTAAAAGATAGAATATTTTTGTGAGTAGTAAAAAGCAATAGATGGTAAGTGTTTAGCACAATAAAAATTGTTTTTGAAAAGTTTTCAGCTTTGTAATTAAAAAAAAAAAATTATGTATTTGAAACTTTTATTTCTTTCTATATATATAGAGCTAGACAATGTTGCTTGTCCTTAGCCAAAAAATCAAAAGTGTTTGATATCAATTAAATAGTCATAAAGTTATTGAAATAAATATATATAATCAATAGCTTATATATATATATATATATATATATATAATATAATATAACCGGATATCAAAAGTTGTCTAAGCCAAACTCTGTACGTTGAGAACAAAAAGAAAGGATCATAATTCCATGCATTTAATGGCCCATTATTACAATACCTTTTCAAAAGTTTCTGAATATATGTTACAAAATTTGCTAGCTGTATGACCACTTTCCATTAAACCAAATAGTAAATATTTGTATATATATGGTAACTTATTATAACATAAAATAATTTAGCAATAGTTATACATTTAAGTGCTGAAATATCTTCCATATATGACGTTATTATGTCATATTCAAATAAGAACGTTTGAATACAAAACGTTTAGAATGGAAAGTATATATTTGTAATAAAACCAAATATGCTGGCAATTATGGTATTAATATCACGTTAATGTTCATAAATTTCCTGATTAAAACCATTGACAAAAGCTATTCAAATTTTGAATTATATTTGAATTTCAAAATTTAGCAATCAACGTATTTGACATTAAGAGATAATTGATGCACATAAATGAGTATTTAAATAAATATAATATTTTTTATAAAAATATCCAACAATCCCCTGCTTATTTTTATAAAAAATAAATATGTAAATATATATATATATATATATATAAGAACAATTTTCTGGGTTAAGTAGAACATTATGCATAATGGGAGTGCCAATGGCTTGAACCCTCATTTAGTGTTTCAGTAACATTGTTCCAAAGTTAATAGTGATCTAAGTCTTAAACTATAACTTTTTCTATGGATATAAAACATTACATCACACACATAATATTCCAGTACTCTACTACGAGCTTTTAAGCCAGCACATTACGGCCTTGTGCTTTATCCCAGCATCCATGAGCTATTTAGAGAACTAGCCCCATTCTCAAAAGAAGCGGCCTCACTTCCATGCTCACTTAGGTGTGGCTATCAAGGATGTTCTTGTAACTCTAACATCCCACTCATAAGAGCTATAGTCCACATTAAGAGTTTTTTATAATAAATAAAAACTCATCCTATATAACGTTACAAGATACATGCACGCACACCATAGGGAGGGACATGAGTATTATTACTCATACATATATTTAGTGCATGTTAATCAAACTACTCTATGATTAGTTTTTCCCTTTGAACCTAGTTATTGGGATCTCCAGTCCCTAGGTAGGGTATCCTCATAGGTAATTTATTCTTCTTTGGGCTTAAGTCCTATCCCCCTCGATGCTATCCAGATCTTTTCTCTAGTTAGAGCTTTAGTTAATGGATCTACAATATTATCATTTGTACTAATATAATCAACATTTATGGTACCATTGTTTATGTATGATCTCACAGTACTGTATTTTCTTCTAATAGATCTGGATTTACCATTATAGTATTTATTGCGCACTTTACCAATAGTGGCAGTACTATCACAATGAATTAAGACGGGTGAAATAAGTTTCTCCCACATGAGAATTTTAGATAATAAATCTCGTAACCAACCCGCTTCTTCACTAGCTAAAGATAAGGCAATTAATTCTGCCTCCATGGTGGATTTAGCAATAATCTGTTGTTTTTTAGATTTCCAACTTATTGCTCCACCACCTATTGTAAATACATAGCCAGTGGTAGACAAAGAATCACCTGATAAGATGTTCCAACTAGCATTACTATATCCTTCAAGAACAGCAGGATATCTTTGATATAGCAAACCATATTGTGCAGTTCTTTTTAAATATCTCATTAATTGAGTCATGGCATTAATTTCCTACTCCTAGGCTAGGTAGATATCTAATTAGAACCGGCTCTAATTTTTTTTTTTTTTTGGGTGTTGTGTGGGCTTAATTTTTGTTGTTGGGCTAATATTTTTTTTATAGCATTTAAAAATATCAATAATATTATTAAGGGGGCAAAGTGCAATTTTATTGAAACAAATTGCTAAAAATAATATATTATATATGTAAGGACTCAAATTGTATTGGACCCCAACAATGACATTTGTAGAGTGTGGGTAGAAGGGCTAAGCACCAGCAGGACTTGCAATGGTCGACGTGAAATTCGTAGAAATAAACATAAAGGAATTTGACTAAGTGTTTGCAAGGATAATAACAGTGATTTTTGCTAAGTGTTTATGAAGAAAGTTCGTCCTCGGCTCAGGCCGAGGATCTCTTTCTTCTAGAACTGACCAAGACAAAGGTTGTTCTCGGACTCCCTGAGAACCACTTTTCTGTTTCTATTCTCGGGGGGCCTCTCTCTCTTTTGGCGCTGGGGGTTCTATTTATTATATAGTCTTGTTTAGTTGATTTTTGTCATCCACTTGTCGGTCATCTGAACGTATATCTGAGGGCTTGTCCCATTAGTCACCTCTGCAAACTTTCTATTAGTTGGAGTAACCAAGGTTGTATTGTTGGTGGCATGCATTTAATGAGCGAGTGACAACTTCCATCAATCAATGTCGGCTTGCCGAGGACGTGGGCATTCTTGGCGACTTGGGCCTCGTCCGCTTATCCTCGGGTTCTGCCTTTCCTCGGCGCAGACCTTGGGCTCGATGTGGAGTGGGTCGGGGTAACTAAATATTTGGGGCCCCACAATAGCCCCTCAAAATTCTGCTGTCCGACCTCTCGGGCGGGGAGGAGGATTTTGACGTTCTCGGGCCTATTAGCTTGGCTTGTTGAACCTTGCCTTTCTGCCAGTGTCACCATCCTTTCACCTGCCCGTGCAACTTTCTTTAGCACAAAGGGCCCGATGTGGAGTTTTTCCTTATCTCTGTAAGTCTTCTTTTCTTTCTAGTCTATACTTCTCCTCCTGAATTCCTTGTTAGTTCTTCTAGGATGGGTAGGTTTAATTTGTTGTGCTTTAACGCTCAGTTTTACTTGGTTTTCGTCCCTAGTAGGGCTCATTACTTAGCATCAAAGGGGTTAGCTTCGCCGTAGATTCGGGCCCATGGTCAGTACAAAAACCCTGGTTCTGCCCAGTGCTTATATCGCCCTATAGTGATTAGTTTCCACATAGGTTTGAGTCCGAAGACCATGCAATGCCTAAGTTTTGTCTAACATTTGTCTTCGTCTGAAGTAACTGGTTTCCCCAGACGCTTGAGTTCGCGGACCGTACAATGCCTAGGTTCTGTCTAACACTTAGTTTTTGGTCTGAAGTAGTTGGTTTCCTCAGAGGCTTGAGTCTGAGGACCATGCAAGGCCTTGGTTCTGTCCAGTACCTAGTTTTCTGATTTTAAGTAGTTAGTTTCCCCAGAGGCTAGTGTCCGAGGACCATACAATGCCTAGATTCTGTTTAACACTTAGTTTTTGGTCTGAAGTAGCTGGTTTCCCCAAAGGCTTGAGTCCGAGGACCATGTAAGGCCTTGGTTCTGTCCAGTACCTAGTTTTCTGATTTTAAGTAGTTAGTTTCCCCAGAGGCTGGTGTCCGAGGACCATACAATGCCTAGGTTCTGTCTAACACTTCGTTTTTGGTCTGAAGTAGCTGGTTTCCCCAAAGGCTTGAGTCTGAGGACCATGTAATGCTTTGGTTCTGTCCAGTACCTAGTTTTCTGATTTGCTCCGCCGAGGAGGGGACCCTGCTCTGGTCTGGCCTCTCCGTTTGGTGTGCCTCTTCTGATTACAAGGCGTCCTTTGGGCTGTTCGAGTAATGCGTTTTGACGCTTCGGTGCCTCTTCGTTAATGAGGCGCCTCCTCATTAATGTTCTTGCGGATTTACGAGGATCTAACGGCGGATAAGCCCCTTGGAAATTGGGTGGAGTTATTGCCTCCGGTAATCTCTCCCCAGGATTTAATGCAGATTGGCTCTCACCAATTTTTCGCCTTCTATATAAGGCGTTTCTAGGACAACCTTTTTCTTCAAACACCACAAATATTCGAATTCAAACCTCACAAACACATTGTTCAGGGGTTCTGCAAAAATAGCAGTTTGAGCCTCACAAAATGAATTGGCCCTTTGAAGGGGCGGTTACGAGGAAGCCAAGCCCCTTTCAGGAGCAGAGGATGGCATCCCGACCCTGGACGTCATGTTGGGGTTGGGGCAGAAGGAAGCCGAAGATTCTTCTTCTTTTCAACCTAACCAGAGGTGGAACCCTCCTTGCTGTTTGGAGGGGGATCCAGAAAGAACGTAACCTCCCTCCCTCGGATTTGGATCCGTCGGCCCTCCAAGCCGGCAGTGATGGATTTGGAAAGGAAACCAGGCGAAACCAAGAGGTGGAACCGTCCGGTGCCGCGGCCTCTTCCGCCTTCAACGTTGCCTGCCTTCCTCCATTTCCTCTTCTCTTACTCCTCAACTAGCCTTCCTTCCTTCCCCTCCTCATTTCTTGCTCCTCAACCAGCCTTGTTAGGCGTCTTTCTTTGTAGTTAGCTTTAGAACAAGCCTCACAGGCATCAATTGTAAGATGTAACTTTTTCTTCATATATTAATAAAGAAGTAGACCTGTTTCATCTCTTTTATTTTTCGCATATTCTTGTTTCTTGTGATTGTTGCCTTCTGAGTGAATGTTGTTGCTGCACACTGTATTGTTTTGGTGTTTTTTTTTTTTTTTTTTAAAGTGTTGCTCTTAATCTCTTCACACCAACCATCTTACTTGCTAGTACACAAGTCCTTCCCACAGACGGCGCCAATTGTAAGGACTCAAATTGTATTGGACCCTAACAATAACATTTGTAGAGTGTGAGTAGAAGGGGTGAGTAGAAGGGCTTGCAATGGTCGACGTGAAATTCGTAGAAATAAACATAAAGGAATTTAACTAAGTGTTTGCAAGGATAATAACAGTGATTTTTGCTAAGTGATTATGAAGAAAGTTCGTCCTCGGCTCAGGCCGAGGATCTCTTTCTTCTAGAACTGACCAAGACAAAGGTTGTCATCGGACTCCCTGAGAACCACTTTTTCGTTTCTATTCTCGGGGGGCCTCTCTCTCTTTTGGCGCTGGGGGTTCTATTTATTATATAGTCTTATTTAGTTGATCTTTGCCGTCCACTTGTCGGTCATCTGAACGTATATCTGAGGGCTTGTCCCATTAGTCACCTCTGCAGGCTTTCTATTAGTTGGAGTAACCAAGGCTGTACTGTTAACTGGTCAATTCACCATTAATGCGGCCAGAGTGTTGGTGGCATGCATTTAATGAGCGAGTGACAGCTTCTATCAATCAATGTCGGCTTGCCGAGGACGTTGGCATTCTTGGCGACTTGGGCCTCGTCCGCTTATCCTCGGGTTCTGCCTCTCTTCGGCGCAGACCTTGGACCCGATGTGGAGTGGGCCGAGATAACTAAATATTTAGGGCCCCATAATATATATACTAAAATTTTTTTTTGAAAATCTGGGGCCACTGCCCCAGGTCCAAAAATAGCTCCGTCCCTGCATGGGAGGCTAGTTTGTGAGCAGGCCTATTATCACTTCCCACAAAATTAAACCCACATTAATTGTCTCATCCCTTGTTTCCTTTTTAATGTAGATTCATATCCCTCGGCCTTAAAATTGTATAGAGGAGAGTCTAACCACATAAATCTAGCACTCCAACAATAGGCATCATCTTTGTTGTATGTGTAGTAGCCACCTAAATCATTCACTTCGCCATACTGCCACACGGTAGCAACTCTCTCCTTTCTGTCCTTTGTGATCACTCTGCCATATTTCTTCATCATTCATGCCCATTAAAGTTCAGTCAAATAAGGCAACAGTCAAATTTTTGTCGTCGTGGCCCACGTGAATTGAGATTTTTCCTCTACTTTTGTCGCCTTTGGCGGTTACAAAATTGTCCAAGTATAGTACTTTGATCGGATGGCTGTAGAAAAATTGGTTTTAAATCTACACCACAAGATAAATATCATGCAAGGCCTATTTATAGGAGAGGGAAAAACGAAAAGGGCGAAAGAAGCAAATTAAAATGGGTTCCTTAGAAAACAAAGTTACACCCACACCCACACCCACACTTAGTGTTAGTGAAGATGATAACGCATGCCTCCAGGCTATCCTAGTCTCCAGTGCCCAATTATTTTCTTGTGTCCTAAATGCAGCCTTTGAGCTTGACCTGTTTGGGATTATTGCTAGAGCAGGCCCTGCTGCTTGTATCACAACTTCTGAAATTGCTTCTCAGCTTCCATCAAAGGACTCTGATTCTGATACACCTTCTAGGTTGGATCGCATGTTGCGAGTCCTTGTTAGTCACTCCCTTTTGACATGCTCTATCCACACACTTGAAGATGGTAGGGTTGAGAGACTTTATGGACTCACACCAACCTCTTACTTCTTTGTTGAAAAAGATGATGGAAGTTCCCTGGCTACTCTTTCAGCTCTTAATTCTCACCGAGCCTTTTGCGAGGCCAGGTATACACGAGTCTCCTTGATTTTGTATAAATGCAAAAATATGATGCAAAAAAGGGCAGTAACATTTCATCATAATTGAATGATTTTGCTGGCTGTTACTTCTTATTTATGCCGTTAGGAATATTCCCAATATCAATAATTATCAGGACATAATATTTTTCAAAACTGATAATATAAATTATTGTATTGATGTGTAATAAAAGTGATGTTAATCCAAATCTGACAAATTTTATGAGTAGTTGTGAAAAATATTGTTTTCATAGCGTTACTATTTATATATTACGTTGTTGTAAATTAAAAAAGGCGAAAAGCACATTTTCGTCCCTACATTTTAAGGGTATTTCCATTTTGGTCCCTAAGTTTTATTTTTACCACTTTTAGTCCCTATCCTGGAAAACGCCTCTCATTTTAGTCCCTGCCGTTACATCAGAGACGGAAAATGATGACGTGGCAAACGGATGGCACTGTTGGCTGACGTGGTCATTAAAATAATAATAAAAAAATGTTATTTGGTATTAAAAAAATTAAAAAATTAAAAAATTAATTTTAACTAAGTAAAAAAAATCAAAACAAAAATCAAAATCAAAATTTATATGAATTAAGTAAAAAACACCAACCCAGCCAAACTCTGAATCTCAAGAGTTCCCCACTCTCTCATCCTCTCAGCTCTTGGGTTCCACAGGTGACAAACCCACAGGATCGGATCTGTCATGGGATGTCCGGATCTATCAAAGGCGAGATTCGAGGATCTGTCATGGGATGTCGCTTTGGCGCTCCTCGAGCTGCTTCGCCGCGATCTCCCGAACCACCGTCAACGGCCCACGCATCGCTCGCGGCTGCTGGCTTGACGGAGGAACCGCGCGGCTTGGCGGAGGCTCTGGCGCTGCACAAATCGGTGAGATTCGGGGATCACCACGGGCTTCGAGTAGGCCCAGTCACTCTGGCGCTCCTCGAGCTGCTTCGCCGCGATCTCCCGAACCACCATTAACGGCCCACGCATCACACGGCGGCTGCTGGCTCGACGGAGGAACCGCGCGGCCTGGCGGAGGCTCTGGCGCTGCACGAATCGATGTTGATGATTCTGGGTTTTGTTGAGGATTTGTGGTCTGGAATTTATGGATTTTGGTTTGATGTTTGGGTTTTGTTTTGTTTTTTATGTTGGATGATTTAGATGTTTTGTTGTTTATTTGGTTGGGTTTTGATTTACAGGTTTTGGAGATATGTTTGGGATGAAATTCTAAGTATTTAGTTGAATTTGTGTTATGAGAAATGTTGGAAAAGAAAATCTTTGAGTCTATGTTCTTCATTCTTGTGATCTAGGGCTGTGTTCTTGTAATCTGGGTTTAAGTTCTTGTTTATTCATGATAAACATGAATAAACAATCACACTTAGATCTCAATTGATGTAATTTTTTGTTTTTATTTCTGTTTTTAATTTTTTACTTAGTTAAAATTAATTTTTTAATTTTTTTAATACCAAATAATATTTTTTTATTATTATTTTAATGGCCACGTCAGCCAACAGTGCCATCCGTTTGCCACGTCATCATTTTCCGTCTCTGATGTAACGGCAGGGACTAAAATGAGAGGCGTTTTCCAGGATAGGGACTAAAAGCGGTAAAAATAAAACTTAGGGACCAAAATGGAAATACCCTTAAAATGTAGGGACTAAAATGTGCTTTTCGCCATTAAAAAATATATATTATTTGTTAATCCGCAGTAAATTATATATTTGGGAAAAAAGAATTATATATTGCCAATTTGCCATATGTTGATATATATATGATGAATCAAAATAATATTACTTGTGTTTTGTATTTCCTTCTGTTATCTGCTTTGTTTCTTCGTTGCAGCCTACGTATGAAGCATGCCATTCTTGAAGGTGGTAATCAATTTCAAAGAGTGCATGGAATGTCCGTGTTCCAATATATGGACAAGGATCCAGCTTTCAACATACTGTTCAACAAGAGCATGGCTGATCTTTCCACAATAGTCCTGTCGAAAATTCTTGAGGTATACCAAGGCTTTGTGGGGCTAACATCATTGGTTGATGTTGGGGGCGGAACTGGGAAATGCCTAAGCATGGTCATTTCCAAGTACCCTTCCATTAAAGGCATTAACTTTGACTTGCCTCATGTGATACAAAGCGCACCATCTTATCCTGGTAAAATTCTTAATTTCTTTATAGTAGGATTAATCTACTTAATAATACTAGCTTGTAATCTCATGCATATGCATGAATATACTTAAAAAATATACGTTAAGATGTATAGTATAATTCTTATCTATATAATTTAAATATTATTAATAGTCATTTTTATATATTTTTTTAACTCTTTAAAAAATCTTGTAAGAATATATTATTAAGTAGAAAAGGTAAATTGTCATTTTTTTTTTTTTTTTGTGTTTATTAATTCCTGACTATTTAGTTTTTGTACGCAATAACTCATTTAGATAGATATTTGTGATGTTGTCCCACATTTGACTTTAAAATTGAGAAATAAAATTCTCTGAAAATAAATAATTTATGACACATGGCACAAAATTGGACTTCAATTGTAAAATCTAATTAGATTTTCTCTAAGTTTTACTTATTAATATATATATATATATATATATATATATATATATGTATATATATTACTATTAAATTTGTTTATAATTCATTAAACACCTACTTATTAAACATATAGTATCTTTGTTTGGTAGGAATTGCTGTTAAGGCTCATCAACTAAAGAAATTGACAGTAGCGTATATCAAAAAATGTCTAACTCTTAGATAAACAGTATAGACTTTAAACCTCTTTAACTCACATTTATTTTCCAATATGGGATTAACTTATTGTTTTTTTATTTGAGAATACTAAGTATTTTAACACACATACACAAAGAGAGAGGGGAGAATGTCTTAAAGAAACCGACAATGGTGTATATATCTAAAAGGGTCTTATTCTTGGATATAAAACACAAGTTTTAAACCTAACAATGACGTATATCCAATTACTTAGTATTCTCAAAAAAAAAAAAAAAAAAAAAAAGGCTCAGCAACTAGCGTATGTCAAATTCTAATATACTGTTTGTAGGGACTCGATTTGTAATGGACCCTTAACAATAAAATTTGTAGAGTGTGGGTGTAAGGGCTAGGCATTAGCAAGACAAACAACAGATGATATGAAATCCACAGGAATAATAGCAAAGTAATTTTACTGTGTGTTTGTGAGGATAATCATCATCACTTTGGTTAGGTGTTTATGAAGATCTTTATAATGATTTCGGCTAAGTGTTTGTGAGGATCCTGATAATGATTTTGGCTAAGTGTTTGTGAAGCGTATTCGTCCTCGGCTCAGTCCGAGGATCTCTTTTTCTTAGAACTGATCTAAATCCTGTCCTTTCTCTTAGGACTGATAAATATCAGGGGCCTCCCCTTATGATGGGAATCCTCTTGGTTATATAGTATCGTTTTAGTTAATCTTAGCCGTCCATTCGTCGGTTATCCGAACTTTGTGTATAAGGGTTTGTCCCATCATCTGTTTTTGCAGGCTTTATGCTAGTTCTCAGCCGCCCTTGCAGACTTTCTATTAGTTGAAGTGACCGAGGCATCTGGGTCTGCTGGTCACTTCACCATTAAAGCGGCCAGAATGTTGGTGGAGTACATTTAATGGGTGAGGGATATTTTCCCTTCGTCAAAGTCGGTTCTCCGAGGAGGTGGGCATCCTCGGCGAGGCCCCTTGAGGGCTTGGGCTTTTCCCTTTTACCCTCGGCCTCTATATTCTCCTCGGTGCGGGCCTTGGGCCGGCTATGGAGTGGGCCGGGGTTGTTTAAATATTTGGGGCCCCACACTGTTGAAGGGGAAAAAAAAGAAAAAATTGACAGCGATGTATATCTAAAAGGGCCTAACTCTTGGATATACAGAACATGCTTTAAACCTAACAGTTTTGTATATCCAAAAAAGCCTAGTTTTTATCTTAAAATATCGTGTTTTCATCAAAATATTTCTCAGGATTTGATTTGGCCATGCTCAGTTAATCCTAATTTTTATCTCAAAATATTGTGTTTTATCAAAATATCTCACTCAGAACTTGATTCGGTAGTGCTTGTTTAGTTTTGTTCTCGAAAATCACTCGATGTTGATTGCTGATTTTCATCTTTGTTCAAGGTTTGATTCAATCGTGCTCGTTTAATCTCATGAGGGTTTGATTCTTGTTTAATCCAAGGTTTGAGTATTCAGTGCTCTGTGCATCGTACTTGCCTTTTGTGTGGAGTTGTGGTGTACATTTGTGTTAGAACCTCTTTCCCTCTCCCTTGTGTGTGTGTGTGTGTGTGTGTGTGTGTTTGTTTCTCCAAAAAAAAAAAAAAAAAAACAGAACATTCATTGTGATAATGCACGAAATATCTCCACAAAAAAGAAGAGTGGATGCAAAAAAACAAAATCTCATAAAACGATAACAAACAAAAAAAGAATTACTCAAGAATTAAGAAACGTTTTTTTAGATAATTGCAATATGCTGCTAATCCCGCAACTCGAACATTTTCCTACCTAGACCCTCAAACACTTTGTGCATGGGAAGGTGCCAATTCAACTACAAGATATTTGGTAAGAATTAAGAAACTTAAGTGGATAAAAAAAGTTTTCTTAGAGGGTTAAGAAACCCAACATGCTAGTGGTGCCAAGTAAGGGATAGTAATAACTAAGAGTGAAATGGGTTTTAAGAAGTAAAAACTCATCAAATGATAACAAAAAAGTATTATTAGAGGCTTAAGAAACTTATTATGATTGTGCAAAGGGAAAGTCATGGACGGATCTTGTGAAGGTTGAGGTTATTGAATGATTCTATTGATAAATAAAATTCTAATACTGCATTTGATAAGTGATGTTATATTATTTACTTTTTAAATTTTATTTTATTCTAGTCATTTTATAAATTTATATTTTATATAGTGCCTTTTTTATTTGTAAATATTATTTTGAAAATAAATTTCTTGAAAAATAAGAATCGGGATATGAAAAAATTAAACAGAATAAAAAAATAGAAGACGAATGAATTGAATCTCAAAAGGATATCTTGAGAAATCCATTACTAGCAATATACTGATTATAATTAAAACAAATCTAGGTGAAACTTTTGATGGTTTATATTTATTTCAAAAACTTATAGTTTTTGAAGAAGTTTTACAAATATTAGAAAAAAAATCCAATTGATGAAGTGAATTATATAAAAAGATTAGATTAATTATTTTCCAAATGCATGTATCACTAACACAGTTTTATTGATAACTCTTGTTACAATTGTTTATCCATATTGAATTTTTTTTAAATTAAAATTTATGAAATCCTACTTAAGATTAACTTTATTACAAGAAAACTTAAGTGAATTAATCATATAATCAATTGAAACGTAGATATTAGCAAGATTTGAATACAAAACTCTCTCTCTCTCTATATATATATCACTTAAAATTATTGTCTTAGGCTTTTATCAAGCTGGTCCTGTTCACAAGGATTCTTCCTAAATGAAGAGCACAACTCAATTTATGTAGGTATGGAGCACGTGGGAGGAGATATGTTTCACAATGTACCTAAAGGGGATGCAATTGTAATGAAGGTAGAATTTGGATATTGTGTTTAAAGTAGATGATGATAAAGAATTTTTGGGTAAATTTTTTCAAAAGTAATCATTTTTGTGTCTGCATTTTTTCACTTGTAGAATATACTCCATGACTGGAATGATGAAAACTGCAAGAAACTTTTGAGGACCTGCTATAAAGCACTACCAGATAATGGGAAGGTAGTTATTATTGAACTACTCATGCCAGAAGCTACAGTGTCAAGTATGGCTTCTCAATATATCTCTCGTCTTGACGTTATCATGTTGTTGAACCTTCAAGGCCAGGAGAGAACCGAGAAAGAATTTGAGGCTTTGTGCAAGGAATCCGGATTTTCAAACTTTCAAGTTGTTTTCTGTGCTTATGCTCTTTGGGCAGTCATGGAGTTCCATAAATAATTTTACCCTCTGTAGCTTTGCTGCACTTATTATGCTTTGTATTTTATCTCTACGAACTCCATCTCCTGTAATAGTTGGTACTTAGTGAATTTCATAAATAAATACATATTGATGGCTATACATTCCATAGTTTTGTTGTGCTTATGCTCTGGTTGGTTGCGGAAGTTATCTTTATTTTCTTCAACTTATGTATTATTAGTCGCTAACCCGTGCGATGCATGGGAAATCTATTGACTATGAAAAAAAATCCAACAATAAAAGGAGAATAAGTTATCACATGTGCAATGTTGTTGACAGTGCTAAACAGCGTTAAAAACTTTCGTTTTATTGCCTTAGTAAATGGAAAATATCAATTAAAAAATTTTATATAAAAATTAGGATTCCAAACACCTAATATACTCAATTATCTAATAAATGCTGCAATGTTAAAATAACAATTTGTAATCAATTGCAAGACAAAAAATGTTATTCATAATTTTTTGTGATTTTTTTTTTTTTTTTGCAATTTTAAGTAACTTTTTGTATCTTCTTCTTTTATTGCTTTGTATTAGTCATTGAATAACTCATTTTGTTCTCCTTGAGTGCAGATGTTGTTGTGAGTTGTATATTGCCTTCAACATTAATTTTTTGTAACTTTGTAGAATCACTATTCTGTTCACTTGATAAGTTGCTCTTACAATCATTTGTAGTACCGCTAATATAAGCCTGTGAATGTAATAAAATATAACATGTAGAAGTAACATACCAAATTAATAATTTTGCTATAATAAATAACTACGCACTTTTGTCATTTTATCAAGCTTAAATTGTTTTGTCAGATTCTATAATAGAGTTTATAGTCATTTAGTTCTGATTGGAAAATAAATTTTTTTCCATTTAAAAATTTTCACTTGTATAGGTAGGTTGAGCTCTTCAAGAACCTACAAAAAGTAATATTTTTAAACAAAAAGATTATTGTATAGTCATTTGCAATAATCAAATAATATTATTTTAAGCAAAAAGATTATTTAATAAAGGACATTTTTAATTCTTTACAATGCATTAAATAAACTTATAGATTATAAAAATATCATTATAAATTAATAATAACTGATAACGCACCTGGACTTTAATATGTTCAATAACTTCAAAATAAATTCTACAAAATAGGAATATAATTTTTTTAATCAAATTAAGAAAATAGAAAAAACTATTAAATTCATGAGAACCTCCTAATATCATAGAATAAAGTGAACAAATAACAACGCTATTTCCATTCAATGATACATATCAAGTATGTCATGGTTTTAAAACCTAGACTGTTCAAAGAACCGGAGAAGAAAAAAGTTCAATATTTTTAAGGTCAGACTGAGGTCCAACCAAGGTTGAATAGTGATGACATCATAATTAACTTAATAGTTATTTAAAATATAATTAAATATATTAAATTAGTATAAATAAAAAATTGACTAAAATAATTCAAATAAATATAAATACCATCTTTAAAATGTATTTTTTATATCACAACTTTCATTATAGTGTTTCAAAAATCAACAAAATATTACTAACTGTTAAAAAAATAATCACAATAAAAAGAAAAATTACTATTTAACTTTATACTATCTAGATAAGATTTATATAATAAATTTTAAAAAAAAATGTCTATAACATTGTATATTTTTATGCAAATGTGTATAATATTATATATATTTTAATAAATATATAAAATATTATACATATTATATGCATTTCTCTAATTTATGATATAAATCTTAAATTTACAGTAACAATATATGAATTTAATATACCAATACGTGGGTTTGTAGTATTAGCCATTAGGAATCAAAGTCCGGTCAAATAGACCTTTTTGGATATACACTATTGTCAGTTTCTTTAAGACATTCTCTCCTCTCCCCGTGTGTGTTAAAATACTTAATATTTAAAAAAAAATGGTCAAATCCAATAAATAATGCAGTTAAAAATGCAATTAAATGGAAAAAAAAAGTTTTAAAAAATTTCAGGCAAGTGGCAATGTGGCCACATGTCCAACTTTTTCATGGGGAAGGGGTAGTGTCTGCCATAGTTTGGTGGTAGACAACTCTATTAGAAAAGAAAGGCAGAAGTGCACTTTTCGTCCCTATGTTTTGCCCTAATTCCCATTTTGGTTCCTACATTTTATTTTTACCATATTTAGTCCCTATTTAGAAAAACGTCATCCATTTTAGTCATTTCCTCAAGTGCCCTAACGGCAAACTCCTAGGTGGCAGACGACACCATTAAAATAATAATAAAAATTTTATTTTGGCACTAAAAAATTCCACGTCAGCATCTAAATTAAAAAAAAAATTAATTTATCAATTTTAACTAATTAAAAACCAAAAATTACATTAATTGAGATCTAAGTGTGTCTTGAACAAGAACAACAAGAACACAAACCCAGATTTAAGAACAAAAAGAACATTTTCCTTTATTTGACATTTTTTTTTCTTAGAAAACAAACACAAAATTAAGCATACACAAACCCAAAAAATTAAAATAAACCCAATAATTGATCCAAAAAAAAAAAAAAAAAACCCAATAAATTAAACCCACCCACCACTTCCCCCCACACACACACTCTCTCTCTCATGGTTCAGCTTCTCCCTTTTTCTCTCTCTCTAGTTCAACACTTCAGCCTCTCATTGAGCTCAATCCCAGCCATAAGAGATGAGAGGGAAAAAGAGGAGGAACTGAAACTCAAGCGGACACGAGCAAGAAGAAATCATCAGCAGAGAACTTGATGTGAAACCCATAGACCAAGCCCAGAAAGGACTCACTACTGTTCATGGCTGTCGTGGTCAACGACGAAGGATTGAAGCTTGAGGAGCTTCGGCCCTTGTTCCTTGCAATGAAACAGAAGTACAGATCAGAGGTGGTGGATCTGGCGGGTTTGGAGGTTTCAGATCGGTGGTTTAAGTTAAGTTTCAGATCATTGGGTTTCAGATCGGTGGGTCATTGATTGTTGGGTTTCAGATCGTTGAGTTTTGTGTTGGTTTAAGTTGATTTTGTGTTGGTTTCTTGGAAAGATAACAAAATCATACTCTTTCTTTTCTTCTATTTTCTTTGGTGCCCAAAAATTTGAGTTTTGAGTTTAGTGTTTTTGCTTTTGAGGGCCAAAAATTGTAGGTTTGAGTTTTGTGTTTGATGCTTTGGTGGTGTAGGGGTTTGATTTTTCGGATTTATTCATTTTAATTTTGTGTTGATGTGGATTTGATGCTAATTTTTTGGGTTTTAAATTTTCTGGATTTGTCTTCTTGTTCAAATGTTTAATGTGTCCATGTTTAATTTCTTGTTCATGTTTAATATGGTGTGGATTTGATGTTTAATTTTGTGTTTTTATTTTCTCGGTTTGTGATTTTTAGTTTTTAATTTTGTGTTCTTAAATCTGGGTTTGTGGATTTGTGATCTTGTAATTCTTGTTCAAGACACACTTAGATCAATTCATGCGATTTTTGGTTTTTAATTATGTTTTTAATTTTTTTTATTTAGTTAAAATTGATAAATTAATTTTTTTTAAAAATTTAGATGCTTAGAGTCCGTTTGGATACAACTTATTTTGCTAAAAACTGAAAACACTGTAGAAAAATAATTTTTAAATGTGTGAATAGTACCGTGTGACTCATTTTTAATATTTTTTTTCTGAATAAGTGGATGTAGGTCCCCTGAACAGTGCATGAACATTATTTAAACAGTGCGTGAACAGTGCTACTACAGTGCATGAACAGTGATAATTGTCCCCTAAAGCAAAATGAGTGAAAAAAAAAAAAAAAGCAGAAAACGCAAAACGCAAATGCAAGATAATCTGAATTCAAACGCCACCTTAATGCCAAAATAAATTTTTATTTTATTTTAATGTTTTGTCTGCAACTTAGGATTTTGCCATTAGGGCACCGGCGAAAAGGACTAAAATGGATGGCATTTTTCTAAATAGAGACTAAATGTGATAAAAATAAGATGCAGGGACCAAAATGGGAATCAAGGCAAAATATATGGATGAAAAATGCATTTTCGCAAAAAAGAAAAAAACTTAGACTTTTGGTTTTGGGTACCAATGATAGAAGAAGAAAGAAAATGCCTAAGAAGGAAGAAGAAAGAAAACGCAGATGAATGGAGAAGAAAGATTATCAGCTAAGTTTCAATTTAAGTTTCTATCCAAAATTTTAAAATTTTCATCAATTTTGGATTTAATTTTTGCATAACTTTGTAAACGCACAACTGTGATTGATTTGTCACAAAGGGTTTTTATTTTTTATTTTTTTTATATTCTTTTTCAATTCACAATCTCTCTCTCATACTTTCACCCCAAAGCAACTGATCTCTCTCACTTCTCATCTTCATTCTCTCATGGCAAAATCTTTATCACACCCACCACCACAAAAATTACATCACTGGCATGATTTTCTCACCAATCTAGGAAGGTTTTAGGGCTAAGGTGAAAATTTGGGAGGAGAAAGAGTCTTGTACATGGGGGCAGAGCACCAAGAGATCAGCGAAAATTTCGGACTGAGGAATCAGTAAAAAAATTGACTTCTTACCTCATCTCTCTCTCACACCTTCATTATCTCACGTCAAAGGAGGGTGTTGTAATGGTAGTGGTTGTGATTTGTGGGTTTGGCTTGTGTTTGTGATTTATGGGTGTACTGTATTTGAAGAGGGCGACGAGATTATTTTGGTTTTGGTTTGTAAACGGCTTATGATATAGAGAGAGATAGGGACGAAGGGAAGCAGAAAAGAACTCAAAAGAGTCGGGTTTCGTTTTGTGTTTTTTTTAGTCGAAATATTTTTGAGATAGGGACAAAAGGAAGCATTAAAGAAGTCAAAAGAGTCAGGTTTTGTTTTGTGTTTTTTTAGTCGAATTTTTTTTTTTTTAATACTGTGGATCAGAATTAGATCAGATTTTTTTATTTCTTTAAATAATGCTGTTATGTAAAAATGTGAGAGCTCTAAAAAAAGTCAAAGTTAAGTCACAGGCTTCGATTGATGAAATTTAAATTAAAATTCTATTTCAATTAAATTTTTTACCAAAGAAATTTAAGAAATTTAAATTAAAATTTAATATTGTCATTTTGTTCTGGTAAAAATCAATTACCTAAGTTTTAAAAAATTTAAATTCAACTCCAACTATAGTTCTATTACAAAAATATTTCAAGAAATTTAAAATAAATTTTTTATATTTATTTTGATCATCTATTGTAATTTTGTGTTTTAATATTGTAAAACATATTACATGTCATGCCTACAACAGGTGGCTATATGTATGTTTTACTTTTACACCTAAAATTAATATATTTTTTGTTGGAAATATTTAGTGAATAAACAAGTTATGATACAACAAATAATATCCTCAATAATTAGCAAGGATATAAAATAAAAAGAAGTTTAAAGCAATCTCATAATAATATAGAATCATGCTGCGAAAGCGTTGTTCTTAAAGATTGATTCGTGTTACTTGAAGTAAAACTCAGTGCGACTGGTTCTCTTGGCCAAATATCCCATAGGATTAGACTATAGCGTCAACCTTCAAGATGGATGTACTTCCACTCATGAAGGTTCAAAAACAACTGTCTATTGCCTTTCCTTAGAACAAATATATATTGTAGAAAAATATGTGGGAGAGAAATATAATAGAATTGCATATATATAAAATATAGAGCGGTAAAATATGAATTATAAAAAAGGGTGTGATGATGGGTACTATATAGGTTATTTTATATGACAATAATGGTCTATAGTTATTGGTTACTAATAACCTATAAAAACTTAACGGCTATATTATCCATTATTACCCAACAACTATTTTTATCATAATTGCCCAACGGCTATTTTACTCATAAATTTTCAATGGCTAAAAAATAAATAAATAATAAAAGTGTTTGGAACATATACCCACACTAACATTTTTGTCATGTAAGATGTAACTAATTAATTAGTAAGACAATTAATTTACCCAGATGACTCACTAATTATTATAATAATTTTTATTACATATTAGTAACATGTTTTGTTTCTTTTTTTTTTTTTTCTTTTTTTACATGTAATTTTTAATAAATTTGTGTATCGTTCAAAAATTCTACTCATGTACCATTAATTTATTGCTACATAATGTCAGAAACTTGGAATGACAGAAACAAGGAACACTAATTTTATGTTAAATTTCTAGACCTTAGTTTGTAGATATTGTTGGCTGTTTATGTAAAATCCTAAGGAAAAATAGAAATTAGAACCCCATGTATACTTGCCAATCAAACGACCCCCTATAGAAGTGTATTTTACATTTGTTTATTATAAGTGGGGAGGGGGTTTTGAACTCAAGTTTTTATTATTGGGAGAAATAAATAATTCCAATAAGCTATATATAATACTTTTAATAATATCACTTTCATATTAGTTTAAACATTATTTTATTACGGTTTAAAAAAACATTATTTTATTACATTTTAATCATACTAAGTTTTTTTAAAAGGAATTGTGAGGACAAGATTTGAATCCCCGGCCCAAAAAGTAATTGGATTCATGCCCAATAAGCCCAAAACAATAAATTTGTAAAGAATGGGTCGAAGAACTGGGCTCTAATGAATGAAACAACAGTTAGACTTTGTTTATAATACCGTTAAACAAAATAAGAGTATGTTTGAATAAGGAAATTTGTCATCGGCACAGTCCGAGGAGCTTTGTCCTTGTATATATTGAGCGATAATGGTTACAGAAGTAGTTCAGATTGTTACAGTGTTTTCTCTTCCAAAATTTCGATCCCCATTTCCAGAGTCCCTCCTACCTTATATACTACGTTGCCCTTTCATCTTCACCATCCATGGCAGGTCAGATTTGCCGGTGTTGATCTTTGTCCCATCAACCCCTTCCCAAAGTTCTTAGGTAGTAGCTGTAAGGCTGAAAATCACTGTTCAGGCATCATTTCCTCATTAATGCGGCTAGAGTGTTAGTTGTAGGGCATTTAATGTGGAGGTAGCAGCTTTTTCTGGAGATATTTCCAGGCCATACTCTACTCTGTTTATCTTTAGTACTTAGCTTCATCCATGGAATGGTCCAAAAGGTTGCCCTTGTCGGTAAATCACCTCTTCGGACCTTGGCTTTAGGTAGTCGAGGAGGAACTCGTCCTCGGCATAGCTTCCTGGACTACTATGACCAACATTGTTCTCTTTCACCTGTTATTATGGGCCCCTTCGATAGTACTTTCCCATCCTTGGGTGATTCCTTATCCTCGGTCTGGGCCTTAGGCCCAACACATACGTGGATGTGTATTCTTGGGCTTTCCGCCCCTACAATAGCCCCTCAAAATTCTGCTTTCTGGCTCCTCAGGTAAAAAGGAGGATTTTGATATCCTCGGGATCGTCTTAAGCCTGTCACATCTTGCCTTATGATGGCACAAGTGCCTTTTTAACTGCCCAAGGCATGCTCCTAACGCTTCGAACTCCGAGGCGCGCCTTCATTAAATTTATGAGGCCCCCTGTCCCCCACGATCTACGACTTGATGCAAATCTAATGGTTGAGGATTTTGCTGGGAAATGGGCGGGGTTTCTCCCGCTCGTAACTCTTACTTTGATATAAATACCTCTTAATTCAATCATTCATACCACTTTAGTATTCGTTTTGTTTCAGCACACATACCTTGAATATGCAAACCTCTCCAACTCGTTCCTGCCCCTATAAATACCAGAAACCTGTCCGAGGACACCTTTACTCTTTTCGTAAGTCTTCTTGAACTTTTATCTTTTATTTTCCTATACAATCGTCTTTTCTTTCTGTGTCTTCTGCTCCTTGGTTCTATCTCCTTTTCCCGATTTGTTCAACTTTTCTCAAATTTTTCTAAGGATGGGTAGATTTAAGTGTTTGGTTGACTCTGCGGAGTTGTTGGAAAATTTCAAAATCCAATATAGGATTCCTCCAATGGTAGCTATTAGGTATTGTGCAAAAGGGCAATGGTTTGAGGATAGAAAAGAAGGGGAAAGTAGTTATCCCCATGATAGCTTTCATAGAGGGGGGATGAGAGTCCCTATGGGTATCGTGACTAGGGATTATCTTAGAGCCCATAGGTTAACCCCAACTCAGTGTGCCCCTAATATGTTTAGGATTTTGGGGAGTATAGAAGCCCTCAATGAAAGAATGGGCTTGGGGTTAACCCACCACGACGTCAACTAGGTTTACAACCTCCACCATCTTACCAGGCAGGGGTATTACCTAAAATCTAGGTACCGCGAGGTCAGACTTATTCAATGCCTCCTAAAGTCCAACAAAGGTCTGAAAAAGGATTTTTTTATACTGTTAGGGGAATGACATGATGGCCTCCCTTGTCTGACAAGGGAGGGGAAACCAGGTGGGGCTCTAGGTTTAGACTCTTAATTTCAAAATCACCTCCTCTAAGTTATGTTTTACTAATGATGTTTCCTTTTTTGTTTTTCTTGTTGATTTTGTAGATCCAAAAGCGGCCATGCCGCATTTCCTCCTGGTAAACCGAGAAAGTTTGGACAAAATCTTAAGAGCTGAGGTATTCGTACATAGTGACGGTCAGCTCAGAGCCGCTCATCTTATCCTCGGCTACAACCTCATATCAAAGAGCTTCCAGGCACCCAAGTGTGTCATCAAAGCTAAGGATCCGCGGCTATAAAGAATCAGTGTTGTTGCGCCAGGTTTCCTAGCCAATAGTCCAATCCCATAGGGCGTTCAGGTTACAGTCCATATTTTTGAAGGCATACCTATAGTAGGGACCTCTTCCTCCCATCTAGTGATTATGGAAGAGGAAGAAGAGAAAGAAAAAGAAGAAGGAAAGGTTGTTGAGCTGTCTGACTCCGAGGACAGTTTCGACGTATTTAACAGACCATTATCTCCAGAAACCACTTTGGGTGATCTCGGCCCCTCCTCCCCAGCTCAGTCCAGTCATCAACAAGGAGACAACCCCCATCAAGACCACATGGGCATTCAACGCAAGCTAAAGACCAGTCTTCTGGACTTGATAGAATCTCAGCCGGGGACAGACACACCTGGGAAAGCTACTCAAAGCAAGCCTCCTCCTCCTACTCAAAACAAACTTCCTCCTCCTCAACCTGCCCAGCCCCTCCAACTTGAACCTGCTGGATTGAAGAGAAAAAGAGATACAAAAGGCAAGGAGGTGGTGGATGCTGGGAAGAGCCATCCCACCCAGGAAGAAGAGGCCCAAAGGATAGCTAAACAGTCCAAAGTGGGGCAGAGGGGCGTTGAGAAAATGAGTGATCCTCCTGCACCTCCAGTATGGACCCTTGCTCCCATGTTAGATGGGGAGCCCTTGCTAATTGACGCCTCCATCCGCGACTATCAAAGAGGGAAGGCCGGCTATGTGGCCGATGTGGTGGAGCAAGGCGTACTATTCCCTAACGACATGGCAGAATTAAGGAACTTGAGGAGGCACAAGGTCTTCCTTAGTTTGAAGAGGTACTTAGGCATGGTAAAGCTTTTAACTTAGTTTTTATTTATTGATTTATTACTGTTCACTTTATGTTCTCAATTTATCTTATGTTTCCCTTCCTTGACAGGCTGTTCAAGCCACATTCAGGGCCGAAGAGGTAGCCAACTCCTGCCATAGACAAATGAAGGAAGAGGAGGCAAGGCGCAACGCAGCTGTAGAAGCCTTTGGGGTTGTTGACAAGACTATCAAAGACCTCAAAGACAAGCTGCTGGAGGAGGAGAGGGAGAGAAAAAGCACTGCTGTGACTTTGGAGGGTGCTGAGAAGCAAGCCGAGGACCAAAGAGTACTCTACGCAATGTTGAAGACCAGCTAGCTATTGCCAAAGCGCAAATTGCCGCTCTCAAGAAAAAATTAGAGGGAATGGAGAAGGCCAAAAATGATGCTGAGAGGGCCCGAGCAGAAGCAATGAAGGCTCGGGAAGAGGCGGAGAGGGCTCGAGAACAGGCTGAACAAGATAGATATGACATAGGGGTGACAGAGACCAAGGCCAACCTTAGGGCCGATGTCACAGGGGTATGTAGGCTCTACTGCTCCCAAGTATGGGATGAAGCCCTCAACCAAGCTGGGGTTGAGGCTTCATCTATACTTAGGAAGGCAGAGAATGTGTATTACCCCCCTGCCATCCGAATGTCTGTTCCTTCTGGCTCGGGGGCTGATACAACATCCAAGGTGGCAGAGGCAAGCACAGATAGCGCTACCAATGCTCCAATTTCTTCTGATAAGCCTGTCAAGAAGGCCGAGCATTCTGGAGTAATAGAAAAAGAGAAGAACATTACTCAGGAAGTACCCCACAATACTGTGAAGCCTTTAGATGATACCCAAGTTCCTCCTGCCGAGAAGAAAGCTCCTAAAACAATGGAGATTGTCCTAGCTTCCCTTACTGTGCCTGTTAAAGCTGATCTGGCAAGCAAAAGCCCTGAAGCCCCGAAGCAGCCTCTAATCAGCCTGTCCACGGACCTCCCAAGGACAAGATTGTAATGAAGCAGAAATAAGTTATAGTGTAGATTTTTTTTTTTTTTTTTTTTTTTTTTTTTTTTTTTTTAATTTGTAATCAAATTACTTCTTTTGTACTCCACCTATTTTGCTTTGAGGTTTCATTTAATGAAATTCATGCATATTTGCTTTACTCCAATGATTCTCGTGTTAATGTTGATATAATTTATACCTTATCTGATACTTAATAAATGTAATAATGAGACCAAATCCTTGTCTTTAACCTGTATAGGTAGTTGGAAAGTGACTCTATCAGACATGGTCAACCATATATTAGGTTACAAATTACTAAGTCCACAATAATTGTTAAAACACGCCTTTGACCTCAAAGTTTAGACATTACAGCAAAGTGTTTAAAGACATCATTCTTAATAAACTTTACTGACCTTAAGGAAATGCTCAAATGTTGACCAAATAACAGATAAGTCCAATGTACTTTAAAATGCTTTAAGTGATGCTCATGAACTTGTATTTGTTTACGTCTTTGTTGCATGAAGACAAAGCATATGATCCGAGGAGCCATACATGGCCAATATCTTGTATGATTCTTAGGAAGTTAATTTGAAGTGTTAATTTCCCCAAAACTTGTGGTCCGAGGAACCATACAAGACTTAGGTTCTGTTTAATACTTAGAGAGATGTTAGGAGTTATTAATTTCCCCCAAAACTTGTGGTCCGAGGAGCCAGCAAAGACTTAGGTTCTGTTTAATACTTAGATAGATGTCAGAAGTTATTAATTTCCCCCAAAACTTGTGGTCCGAGGAGCCAGGCAAGACTTAAGTTCTGTTTAATACTTAGATAGATGTCAGAAGTTATTAATTTCCCCCAAAACTTGTGGTCCGAGGAGTCAGGAAAGATTTAGGTTCTGTTTAATACTTAGATAGATGTCAGAAGTTATTAATTTCTCCCAAAGCTTGTGGTCCGAGGAGTCAGGTAAGACTCAGGTTCTATTTAATACTTATTAAGTAGATAAAAACACACAACAAATAATCATAACAACTTAAAATATTGCCAAGACTGCTTTCATTAATAATAATACTTTCTTAGGTTGTTTACATTCTAGGGATGGAGTACAGTTTTTTCATTTAGATCTTCCAGATAATATGCACCTATTCCTGCCACTGAAGTGATGCGATACAGTCCTTCCTAGTTAGGTCCCAGCTTTCCCTAGGCTGGGTTCGTAGTAGTGCCCAAAACTTTTCTTAGCACCAAGATCCCCGGTGCGAGTGGCCTCAGCTTCACATTGGCATCATACCCTTATTTGAACTTGTATTGGTAATAGGCTAATTGGACCATTGCATTTTCTCTTCATTCTTTAATTAAATCTAAACTCTTCCCTAGCAGCTCATCATTATTGCTCGGAGTAAAGGAACTCGTTCTCAGTGTTGGGAAGCCAATTTCTAGAGGAATGACAGCCTCCACTCCATATGTCATTGAGAAGGGGGTTTTTCCCGTTAACCGGTGAGGTGTAGTTCGATATGTCCAGAAGACGTGTGACAGCTCTTCCACTCATTTTCCCTTCGCATCATCTAATCTTTTTTTGAGCCCATTCACTATGGCCTTATTGACAGCCTCGGCCTGTCAATTTCCTTGGAGATAGGCTGGAGTGGAATATCTATTTGTAATTCCCAGATCACAACAGTACCTCCTGAAGACATTACTATCAAATTGAGGGTCATTATCCGAGATGAGGGTGTGAGGGACCCCAAATTGAGTAACGATGTTTCTCCAAACAAAATTCTTAGCATCTACATCCCTGATGTTAGCTAATCGCTCAGCCTCAACTCACTTGGTGAAATAGTTTGTGCCGATCAACAAATACCTCTTATTCCTAGCTGTCTTGGGGAAAGGGCCTACAATATCTAAACTCCATTGAGCAAACGGCCAAAGGCTGGGAAGAGGATTGAAGACTCTTCTTGGCTGGTGGATGTTTGGTGCAAACCTTTGGCATTGGTCACACTTTTTAACATACTTCTGTGCTTCCTTTTACATGCCCGACTACCAATATCCCTGAGTAAGGGCTCGGTGATATAAAGATCTTCCTCCCGTGTGACTTCCACAAATTCCTTCATGTAGCTCTTCCAGCAGTAGTTTTGATGCCTCAGGATGTATACACAATAAATATGGCCCAGAGAAGAAGTGCTTGTACAACTTTTGGTCCTCGAATAGCCAAAACCGAGGAGCCTTTCTTCGCACTTTCTCAGCCTCTGACTTTTCTGCGAGCAAAATGTCATTCTTAAGGAACAGTACTATAGGATCCATCCAGCTCGGCCCTACCCTGATGTTAGGACATATGTGGTTCACTTGTTAAGAACATATGTCATTCTTTTATGTAATTGGCTAATCCTTTGACAAAACGTACTTTACTTGTAATTGGGTAATTCTAGGTGTTTTTAATACTTCAAGAAATAAGGTTTCAAGATCAAGTGTTGAAGTCATCAAGTCTGTCCAAGAAACAAGCTGAAGAAGTGCAAGTTCATTAAAGCTCGACAGCTAGCATGTGTTGAAGTTTAAGAAGCTGCTCAAGCCCGTGTGCTCGACACCTGCTCGACACCTCCTATCTGTCGAGGTTTAAGAAATTCAGAATTTTGATATGATTTTCTTGAAATCCGTGTTTATGTGTTTGGGCTTTCTTTTCTCCTAACTCTAGACATATAAAATGATTATTTTAAGGGCCGTCAAAGAGTACACAAGTTGCATAAGTATTAAGCAAACTCTGTTCAAGCAAATTGTGACTGGAGACAAAGTTTCGCCTTAGTTCATCTCTTCTGAAGAAGTTGCTGTGTATGTGCACTTTTGGGTTTTGTGACCAAGCATTTTCTTGATCTTCATCGTGTGGATGAATTGAAGAACTTTGCAGCCAACCATCTTCTCTAGTTGGTGATTAAAGTCGCGTACTGGGATCCGTGCAATTGGTTAGTCACGTACTTGGGAGCCGTGCATCAAAAGGGGGAACTATCACTACAGAACAAGTTCAATTAGGTATTGGGATAAATGTTTAACTGCAGGTTGGTATAAGGTACTGGGATTCCTTTATTTGTAACCGCTTATTGTGATAATAGTGGAGTTTCGGGAGTGGTGACCTGAAAATCTCCTGGTAGGGTTTTTGCCGTTAGGTTTCCTTATTCGTAAATAAATCACCGTGTTATTTATTTTCTGTTGCATAATTAGTTTATTGGTGATTTGTTTGTGTTGCCACGCGTCTGCATATTAATTAACTTAATTAATTCACTTGGCTAAATTAATTGGTTAATTTATCACAAGGGTTCAATTCATTTTTTGGCCTATCACCTGATTTGATGGATCTGAACCACATCGTTTTTTACCACAGCTAGCTTGCACAAATCTTCAACAAGTATGACCTGAGGCAGGTCTTATGCCGAAGAGGTGGCAAGGGTAGCCAAGGAATCTGCATGTGTGTTTCCACTCCTAGGAATATATGACAAGTTAAAAGATTCGAACTCTGATTGTAAGCATCTAACTTGACTTAAATACTCTTGCATTCTGGGATCTCTGGCTTCCAGCTCTCCTTGGACTTGGCCCACAACCAGCCTTGAATCAGAGAACAACTCCACTGCCTTTCCACCTATTTTTTGAACATGATCATTCCTTCCAGCAGAGCTTCATATTCAACTTCATTGTTTGTGGCCGAGAAGCCCAATCTCAAAGATTTTTCGATTGTGATCCTCTCCGGAGATACTAGGACTAACCCCACCCCAGATCCCCTGTGATTTGCAGCTCCATCAACGTAGACCTTCCAGGGCAAAGGTTCTTGTACAGAGATTACCCCAACTGATTTTCCATCCATGTTTTGCTTCGCTGCCTCTACTTCTAATGTGGGTTTAGCGAACTCGGCTACCAGATCGGCAAGGACTTGGCCCTTTACGAAAGTCCGAGGCATGTACTTGATGTCAAAAGCACCTAGAACCGTGTCCCATTTAGCAATCCTCCCCATATAATCAGCACTTCAAAGTACAGACTTGAGAGGAAGCTAGGTTAGGACAACAATTGTGTGTGCTTGGAAGTAATGGGGAAGTTTTCGTGTAGCATGTACCACTGCTAGAATGGCCTTCTCCAGTGGTAAATAATGGACTTCGGCCTCATGTAATGACTTGCTCACATAATAAACTGGTCATTGTATGCCACTGTCGACTCGTATCAACACCAAGCTCACAGCATGAGGGGCTACAGTAATATAAGCAAACAAGACCTTGTCCATTTCAGGACTGGACATAATAGGTGGCCGAGATAGATATTCTTTAAGTTGCTGCAAGGCTACTGTACACTCCTCGGTCCACTCAAATCCCTTCCATTTATTCATCAAAAGGAAGAAAGGTCTGCAACTATCCGCTGACCGGGAAATAAACCGATTCAAGGCAGCAATCATTCTAGTGAGCTTCTGGACTTCTTTGGGATTCCGAGGTGGCTGCAGACTGTTAACAGCTTTGATCTGATCGGGGCTGACCTCAATTCCCCTGTGTGTCACTATGTAACCTAAAAACTTGCCTGATCCTACACCAAACAAGCACTTGGTAGCATTGAGGCGCAATTTGTGTTTCCTCAAAATTTCAAAAATATTTCCAAGATTTTCTATATGCTTGGACACCACCTTACTCTTCACCACCATGTTATCTATATAGACTTCAATACTCTTGCCCAATTGTGATTTAAATATTCTAGTCATCATCCTTTGATAGGTAGAATTTGCATTTTTCAAACCAAATGGCATAACTTTATAATGATAATTTCCAGTGGGAGTGACAAAAGCTGTCTTTTCCTGATCATCCAAGGCTAGTGGTATTTGGTGATACCCCTGAAAGGCATCTAGGAAGCTCATCCAAGGATGGCCCACATTTGCATCCACCAATTGGTCTATCCGATGCATAGGGAAAGGATCCTTTGGGCAAACTTTATTCAGATCGGTGAAGTCCACACACACTTGCCATTTCCCATTCTTCTTCTTCACCACCACGGTGTTAGCTAGCCATTCAGGGTAGAAAATCTTCTTGATAGTCCCTGCCTGCTTGAGCTTCATCACCTCATTTCTAACAGCATCAGCATGTTCCTTGGATGGTCGCTAAGGTGGTTGTTTTTTGGGAGTGATGGATGGGTTGATATTTAAATGATGGCATATAAAGCTCGGATCCACCCCCGGGGCCTCATAGGCGTCCCATGCAAACACGTCAATGTTTCCTAGAAGAAAATTTATCAGCTCTTCCTTCTTTTGAGGAGGCAGCTGAGCCTCAATCTGAAAGAACCTCTCCAGATCATCACCAATAGCAACTTTTTCTAGATCTTCACACTTCGCCTCCTCGGCTAATCCATTGATAGGCAACACTGGAGCTTTTGATTGCTATAAGTTTTTTTCAGCAGAGGCCGAGAACTCAACCTCGGGCTGATGTAATATGGCAATCACCAGGCATTGCCTAGCCGTGGATTGGCTCCCAATGATTTCCTCAACTCGACCCTCGGACGGATACTTCACCTTCTGATGCAGCGTAGAAGATATGGCTCCTAGGGCATGAAGCCAAGGCCTAGCCACAATGGCTGTGTAGGGGGGATAAGCGTCCATCACAATGAAGTCCACCTCCACCACTGCTATGCCAGCCTGTACGGGTAATCTAATTTGACCTCTTGGAATGACCACTTTCTCGTCGAAGCTCACCAAAGGAGAGTCATAGGTTGTCAAATCCTCAGGTCTTAAGTTCAACCCCTTGTAGAAGTCAGGATACATGATTTCGGCATTACTGCCATCATCTACCATTACCCTCTTCACATCATTTCCTCAAATCCTAAGAGTGATTACCAATGCATCGTCATGGGGTTGTATGGTCCCAACCTTATCCTCCTCCGAAAAACTTAATATCGGCTGGATATCCATCCTAGCCCTCTTCGGCTTTGAATCAGACTCCTCAGCTGGCCACCAAGCCACAGACATTACCCTGGAGGGACATGAATTTGTCCTCCTTGGAGCAGCAAAGATGACATTTATCATGCCAATAGGAGGTCTTGAGGAAGCATCTTTTGCGAGCTCTGAATTCGTCTGGCCTTGCCAACCACTGGAATGATGCAAAAGATGTTTTAGTCTTCCTTCTTGGACCAGCTGGTTCAAATGATCCAACAAATTCCTGCAGTCTTCAATGGTATGCCTTTGGTCCTAATGATATTGGCAATAAAGATTCCGGTTACGCCTTATGGTGTTTCCTGCCAGCTTATTTGGCCACTTGAAGAATGGTTCATTCTTAACCTTCTCCAGCACCTGGTGCATTGGTTCTCGGAACACAGCATTAATCGACTGAGTGTTGGCAGACCCAGATTGTCCAACAAAGTCTCTTCAAGGTCGGTTGTTGTATTGATCCGACCTGAAATCCCTCATCTCCCGAGGGATAACCTTAACTTTTCCTTTCCCTTGCTGCTAGTCTTCCTCAATCCTCTTGTACTTATTAATCCAGTCCATGAGTTGACGAACACTGATGACAGGTTTACCAGTCAAAGATTTCCTTAAATCATGCTTGGCTGGGAAGCCGACCTTAAAAGTACTGCTGGCCACGTCGTCAAAGTTACCATCTATCTCATTAAACATCTTCCAGTATTTGTCCGAGTATGTTTTCAAGGTCTCCCCTTCTCGCATGGACAATGACAATAGTGAGTCCAAAGGCCGAGGAACTCTGCTACACGTGATAAAACGTGAGCCAAATGCCAAGGTGAGCTCCTTAAAGGAATTAATGGAATTTGGCTTCAGACCGTCGAACCACCTCATTGCCATAGGTCCCAAACTGGATGGGAATACTTTACACATCAAAGCCTCGTCTTTAGAATGAACAGCCATCCTCTAATTGAATTGGCTCACATGCTTTATAGGGTCCGTCCAACCATTATAAATGGTGAACGTAGGTTGATGAAATCACCGAGGAAGTCTTGCCCCTTCTATCTTTCGTGTGAAAGGTGACTTAGAGATTTGATTCAATGTTTTGCCCATAGCGTCATTTCCCAAGCCCTTACGAGGTGGGCTCTAGTGTCTACGTCTATGAGGATGCTTTTCCTCATAGGAGAAGGTCTCACTTGGCGAAGTTCTTGATCTCCGCCTGTAATTATCGTCCTCTTCATCATTGGAGGACATGTCAGAACTGGATGGAGTTCGCTTCCGCTGTGCATGGCGCAGCTGCTTTTTCAAATTGTCAATCTCCCTCTGCATGGCTCTGTTGTCGTTTTTCCTCTGAGAAACATGATTTCCAACTCGAGAATGGCTTTTGCTAGTACGCGTGGTGTGCATACTACCCTCTCGATATCGTTCACGCTCACGGTCTCTCTCACGTTCAAGATTAAGGAAATCATCTTGTCCCTGAGAACCTGCGGATTCTGCCCGATGTGGATTTTCCTGGTGTGGACCTGATCCTACCATAGTTAACCATTGCACTTACTGATACACAAGCTCTCCCCACAGTCGGCACCAATTGTGAGGAAAAGATTTGAATCCCCGGCCTAAAAGGTAATTAGATTCAAGCCCAAAACAATAAATTTGTAAAGAGTGGGTCAAAGAACTATGCTCTAATGAATGAAACAACAGCTAGACTTGGTTTATAATACCGTTAAACAAGAAAAGAGTATGTTTGAATAAGGAAATTTATCCTCGGCAAAGTCCGAGGAGCTTTGTCCTTGTATATATTAAGCGATAATGGTTACAGAAGTAGTTCAGATTGTTACAGTGTTTTCTCTTCCAAAATTTTGATCCTCCTTTCCAGAGTCCCTCCTACCTTATATACTACGTTTCCCTTTCATCTTCACTATCCACGTGCAGGTCAGATTTGCAGGTGTTGATCTTTGTCCCATCAACTCCTTCCCAAAGTTTTTAGGTAGTAGCTGTAAGGCTGAAAATCACTGTTCAGGCATCACTTCCTCATTAATGCGGTCAGAGTGTTAGTTATAGGGCATTTAATGTGGATGTAGCAGCTTTTCTTGGAGATATTTCCTGGCCATACTCTGCTCTGTTTATCTTTAGTGCTTATCTTCATCCATGGAATGGTCCAGAAGGTTGCCTTTGTCGGCAAATCACCTCTTCAGACCTTGGCTTTGGGTAGCCGAGGAGGAACTCATCCTCGACACAGCTTCCTGGACTACTATGACCAACATTGTTCTTTTTCACCTGTTATTATGGGCCCCTTCGACAGTACTTTCCCATCCTCAGGTGATTCTTTATCCTCGGCCTGAGTCTTAGGCCCAACGCATACGTGGACGTGTATTCTTGGGCTTTCTGCCCCTACAGGAACAATCATAATAAGTTAAAATTTTATTATGCACCTTTTTTTGGGATAAAATTGCTATATTCCAATTAAAAATTAGACAATTATTTTTTTAAAATACTAAAATTGGACAATTATTAGTTTATATTGTACTTTTTTTTTTTTTTTGAGAAACATTTATATTGTACTATTAATATAACATCTACATTGTAAACTAAACGTGTAAAACATTATACAAATTTGTATAAATTTTGATAGTATAATATAAATCTTGATAGTAGAATGTAAACTAATAATTCTCCTTTAAAAATTTGAAAATTTTTGTTTCCATAGATTTATGGGATAAAAATTAATCAATCATTATAATACTACGGCGCCTGTTGAGAAGATCAAGTGGGAGAAAACGACAGCTCGTTTTAGGAGAAATCTCAAAAAACGGTGTATCTGGGAAAATAGGCATAAAATTCTAAATTAAAGCTTAAAACAAGATTAGAAGGCAACCTCTGTGTGTGTGTGTGTGTCTCTCTCTCTCTCTCTCGGCGGAGAAGACGATCCCATGGCGGGGCTGGGTTCTGAGAAGCAAGAAGAAGACGAGCAGCCATGGAAAGTCCTCGAATTCTACAGTGGTATTGGTGGCATGGTAATACCTTAAAAGTTTCTTCTCTCTTTTATATATTAATATAAATTTGTATGTATTGTTGAAATTAAGATTAATGTTTTTTTTTTTTTTTTGTTTGAATGTAAAATTTTATAGAGGTACTCGCTAATGAAGGCGGGTGTAAATGCAAAAGTAGTGGAAGCTTTTGATATAAATGACAAAGCAAATGATGTTTACCAACACAATTTTGGTCACCGTCCCTATCAGGTTTGCTTCACAAAACACTGCTTCCGCTTTTTGTTTTTTGTTTTTTGTTTTTTTGCTTTCAGAAGTATAACTTGTTAGTATAATCAAATGGGTACTCTAATATTGCACTCAATATTCTAGTTTCACTGCTTTATAAGGACAAGTGTGGAGTACAACTGTAATAATCTTGTGCAGTGAAATTCTTTGCTACAATATTCATTTTGATTATACTGTCTAATGCTCATTGAGGTTAATTGAGGTTTTTCACATTCAATGCAAAATTTTGGTTGTTTACACTTTGTCCTGGTTAGTAGTTGATATTTATCACTACCCAATTTTGAGTATTTGGTGTCAGTCTTGTAAGTCATTGAAGAAAATGAATTTTACTAATTATTGTCACTCATTTTTCAAGTTGTTTATATATGTGCTTTAGAGGTTGGGCCACGGTGCGATGGCAAGTGCCTTCCACCAAAAGTGATAGGTCGTGGGTTTGAGTCTGGAAATTAGCCTCACCAAGAAAAATTGGGGGTAAGGTTGCCTACCATGAGTTCTTTGAAAACTTGCAAAAAGTGGAACTTTGTGCACTGGCAACAGCCTTTTTAAATCTATTCTTGGACTTATCAAAAAAATATCTGTACTTTGAGCTGCTCAGAAATGGGGATTTCTTAATTTCTGGTTGTCAAAAGTTCGGAGTTTGCCTTTTTAAGTGCTCCCTTTTTATTATCATTGGTTTATCAAGACATAGAATTCTCTAAAGTAACAAAATTTCTCGTCTCAAATATGTTGATTGACATAGGGAAATATTCAGAGCCTGACTGCTGCTGATCTCGACAGCTATGGGGCACATGCATGGCTTCTTTCTCCTCCTTGCCAACCCTACACTCGACAAGGTGAATCATTTTTGCTTCGTGTTTTATAGATTATTTTATTAATTGGTCAATAGTTTCACAAGACATCGTACCATTAGGTCTCCAGAAGCACTCTGGTGATGCTAGGGCATTTTCTTTTCTCAAGATTCTTGAACTTATACCACATACTTCTCAGCCTCCAAGTATGTTATTTGTGGAAAATGTTGTTGGATTTGAGGTTTGTTCTTCATAATTCTGCTCAATATGTGAAATTTTAATTTCTTCACTTGGTTGCAAACATTTGTTCTTTTCTACTCAATAAATTTTTTCGCTTACTTATTTTGTACTTTTTTTTGGTTGCAGACATCTGATACTCACACAAAATTGATTGAGATATTGGAAAAGACAAACTTTGTTATACAGGAGTTTATTTTGAGTCCTTTGCAATTTGGCGTCCCATATTCTAGGCCTCGTTATTTTTGCCTGGTATCCTCTCTTTCTCTCTCTTTGGTTAAAGACTTAAGTATTAATTTTATAAGTGGAGAGAGAGAGGGAGAATGAATGAGGAAGTTGTCATGGTGTGTGTATTTGGATTGATGTGTGCCGAAATATTCCATTTTAATAGGTAAAGCAAAACGCTTACCAAAGCAAAATTTAAAACTTTGCTACCAAGTGCATGTGCATGGGTTCGAATTTTGTGAGCCACTTAAACAGTAGGACCACCAAGCCAACCCTCCTAGGACCTCATTTAGATGGGACCAGGTCACCAACACTGGTTAATGAGCCTTTATTAGATTTGGTTGACATCGGTGCATCGAAATTTGGAAGGCTATTCATCATTGTTTAATGTGGTGCATTTGGCAGAAAATGAATTCTAGAAGCTTTCAGGGATGCGAATAGACTAATAGATCTGAAGTTGGTATTTCTCAGATTCTTCTTTGAATGGATGGTTGTGTCAGGATTGTTCCTTTTTCAAACTTATTAGATTTGGTTGATCATTGAAATTTTAGAGTTTAAACTTTAATTGTGGGAGAACCTATTGTGCACTTCATGTGTACTTGGGCTATACCTTTTTTTGACATAATAAAACTTGTTACTCATCCAAAAAAAAAAACCCTTCAAAAAAGGGGAAGTGGATGGAGGGTGCTTCTTAGCTAGAGTTGGGGGTTCCTCCCTGTTGTAATCGGATGAATTGGATTGTACCTGTTCCGATTCAAAATGATGAAAGTATAAGGCAACATGAAAAACCAATCTCCCCCCCTGTCTAATCAAGTATCAGGATGGCTGCTTTCAAGCCCACCTCCTGATCATCATCGCTCAATCACTTTCTTGTCAGTTTTGAGCCAAATTGAGATTTTACTAATAGTTGTCTTAAAATTACAATGAACTCGGTTTGGTTACTCTAATGTCAATATCTGAAATCTAGGACAGTAATTTTTGGGCATAAAGACTCAAAATTTCCCTAGGAAGAACAGAATCTAAAAAATGATATATATATATATATATATATAAAATTGTTCCTTTTCTTTTTTGATTTGTAGGAGTTACAAAAGCAAGCAACCAATGGGTCTTGAACCCATGACCTCACTTCCTCTTCATTCTTTATTGAGGGATGAAGTGCCATTTGAGCCATAGTTCATTGGCATCCAAAAATTATCTGCCAACCATATCCTGGATAGTTGAAGTCAAGCTTTGGTAGCTTGATTTTAGTTGGAGAAGTAAACTATTTCCTTTCTAAGATTTCCAAACATAGATAGGTAGGTAAATAATTGTCCAGAAATTGATTTTCTGTTACCCCCTTTTTTTTTATAAGTAATAAAGAAATGTTGATATAAAAAAAAAAAGAAAAAATAGTCACCCAAGTATACAAGAACTGGAAGTATACTGGGGTAAACAATCAGTTACAAAAATTACATAAATCTAGTAAATCAACAACATGAAATAAAGAAAGACTCTTCAAAGCTGACAGCCAGTCCAATAAAGTTCTAAAAAAGAATAACTTGAGTTCAGGCATGGTTCTTTATGCATCTTCAAAACTTCTGCTATTTCTTTCCATCCAAATGTATTACATCAAACAATGGGGGATAAGGATAACGATCCAAATGCTATCATTCCGATGATGACCAAACCGACCTTGCCTACATGCTAGTAATTCAACAACAGATTTTGGCATCACCCAATATACTCCAAACAAACCCAAAAATATGGACCACAGATCTGAAGCAATAGGGCAATGCAGCAATAGGTGATCAACAAATTCACCATTACATTTACACATATAACACCAATCTGTAATCCATACCTTTTTCCTCCTTAAATTGTCAATTGTCAAAATTTTACCCAATGCTGCAGTCCATACAAAGAAGGCCGCTCTTGGAGGGACCTCTGGTTTCCTATTTTCAGAAAGTAGGTTCATGCTAATGAGGTTTATGAAATGGATTCTTATATTCTTTGGCATTTTGGCCAAGTAATGTTTTTGCTTAAAAACTGAGGTGGAGGCACCTTTCCACTTATTCTGTAAAGGTGATATTGTTGTAGATGGCTGGTGATGGGGTTGATATATTTATTAATTTTCAATCTGACTTTAGAAGCTTTGGTTTCAATGTTGATGGGTGGCTAATCACGTTTATAGATTATGTTTCTATTTATTATATAAGATCTCAAGTTATTCAGAATTTAGCAACCCTTTTTGTTAATTCTTTTTGTTAAGAATTGTAATCGATTTGTGTAACCCATATTTGTCTACTTTACACTTTACAGGCAAAAAGAAAACCTTCTTGTTTTCAAAATCATTTCCTGAATAACAACCTGCTTTGGTCTCCAATCCCATTACTTGGGCATGATGATACCACAGTGGCCAATGAACATGATCAATCACAAGAGAACTGGGATAGATTGCTTCAGTCATGTGAGCCAGTACAGAAATTTCTTGAATTTGAAAATCATGGCAACCAATCGGATAACAAATCTGGTTGTCTGGACACCACCCATGTCTCTACTGGAGCTTTTGGAGATCTTGAGAAAAATGATAAGGGGAATGAGCTTGTCGGTAGCTCTTTAGACCGGTACTTTGTTCCATTAAGCTTGATAGAGCGGTGGGGAAGTGCTATGGGTATCCTTAATTTCTTTTGCTTGTCATCATTGACGTCCCTGTTTTACTATGTTTTATATTGACTGAATCTCTTTCTCTAGATATCCTTAACAGACTTTAGATATTGTTTATCCTGATTCAAAGCGTTGCTGTTGTTTTACTAAAAGTTATTATCGGTATGTGAAGGGGACTGGCTCACTTTTGGTTACTGTCCAGGTAGGATTTCTTGAATCTGTGGATAGGTTCAGAATCACATGCTTAGAACCGACAGGGACTACAAGTTAAGCTAATTGGATGGTTTGTTTAAAAAAAAAAGAACCCAATTGCTTTTTTCAGGAAAAAAATAAAAAATTAAGCTTGCTGTTTATATTATTCAAACACCTCTGATATTAAACATTTAATGGCATTGTTAGTGTTTTCATTTTGACCCAGCCGAGTTAGTTTGATCCAAATAGTCAATTTAGGCATCAACATCATGCTATGGTTTTAAAATGTTGGGTTGGATATTGACATAAGGCTGTTTGTGTCAAATTTTACCATGCAAGAAAAGCCATTACAAGCTCTTTGCCAGAAGACTTTATTTGATTGGGCTAGGTGTTGGGGCTTCTCGGAATGCTCCACTATCTTAGAGTTTATTTCTTCTCTTAGTATTGCTCTTTAAGTTTTTTCCTGTTCGTTGTTTGCTGGTTGTTTTGTTTATTGCTTTTCCTTGTGTTCACCATCATGAACACCTTGTATTGGCTTTCGTTTGTTTTTTAGTTTGTTTTAATAATATTCTTATTACCTATCAAAAAAAAAAAGAAAAGCCATATTTCTTGATTTTGCTACCCTTTTTTTTTTCGCTGGGGTCTTCAAATAGGATCTTTCCATGTCTTTCTGTTTCCATGACTTATATAAATTGTGCAAATGCAGCCAAAGAAGAAAGGCAAATCATCCCCATTGAAGGAGCAGTGCCTTAGATTTTTTACTCCTAGGGAGGTATGTGCATTCTGCTCTCTCTCTCTCTCTCTTCAATTTTTATTTTTTTCCCTAATACTGACAGAGGTTCCCCACCCCCAAACAATTAGGTTGCTAATCTACATTCTTTTCCGGAAGATTTTCACTTCCCACAGCAGATAAGCCTTAAACAACGGTATGTTTATCCATAATATATGCACATCATAGATTTCTTTTCTATTTTTTTAGGTGGTGGAAAAATGGAATTAGCTATTATTTCACTTCTGGAACTGCATCTGCTGTCTACAAAATCAGCTACTACCTCTAAAACAGATTAATTATAGAAGATTGCGTCGAGTTAAATAGGTAATGATTTAGATTGTCTTAAGTTAATATGTAATGATTCGGTTTCTTTTGCTGCAGGTATGCATTGTTGGGTAACAGTTTAAGTATAGCAGTGGTTGCTCCCTTACTCCGATATCTATTTGCTGAACCATTAGTTCAACAGATGCAGATTTTTCCATCCAATGACGCATATACCCATAACTAACTTTCTAGATATGTGATGTGATCAACTTGATAATCAAATGATGCCACAACTTTGAAATTATTAGGACCTAGGTAGCAACCCAACTTTTATCCCATCCTTCTGTGGCAATGACTTGGAGGGGACGTCAGAAGCCTATTACTGATTCAAGATATTGCCAGTTTTGTAAGAGAAGGTAAACAAATGTCGACAGGTTTTAAATGCACTGTTTTAAAATGCTCTAGAAGACGTGATTCTGTTAATGACATGCAAAAGCAAAATTCCTAAAGGCGTAAAAACCTCCCAAGACACTATTGTAGCAATCCAATAGTCTTTGTATTGTTAGGCTATGTGTGTGTGTGTGTTTTGTTTGTTGGTTTCTTGTTTTTTATCAATAGAACTGAACACAACTCCATTACAAGTTTGGTAAATCAGAGGCCACCAGGTTCCTAAAAATAAAGGACACTCCACACGTAAATAAGAACACTCTTGAAAAAATGTATGTTGCTAAAGCCAGAGCTACTTTGAGCTTTTCGGCCCCAAACAAACCATGGAAACCATTTAGGCTGCTTAATGTTTTCCACCAGATGGCCCTGCATGGATAAGGAGGGAGCTTGGTTGTGCAACTCCCTTTGAACCTGTGCTCCGAGCCTTCAAAACAATTTTCATCAAAATCGACCACATGTTGCAGCAACTCCAGCACTATATCTGTGTTCCCCATACCGCTACTGCAACACCATGGCCGCAACTACTTGTCCGTCAGAGTCATGCACGACAATAGCACCCAACCTGGTCATGCTCAACCTTGACTGCTGATAAACTTCAAAGTTAAGCTTGTACCATTCAACCTAGCACCCGATTCCTAATCTCGCCGCCATGCTCTCAACCTCTCGGCACCGTGCTCTCAACCCAATACCCACAAACCTCACGCCTCTTAGCCTCCCTCATCTGGAAGGTAAGCTTTCTCCCTCATCAATTGATTTCATAACCGCACCAAGCAACTCCGTGAAGTAGGAATGAGCTGGGGCAAGCTTTGTTAAGGGTAGCTCATTGCCACTCCAGATTAGCTTTGCTGTCCTCCATAGCCAAATCGCGTAGAGCATTGTCTCCTCCCTTCCCACCCATCTCACATCTTCTATTAGGGAATACTCTATGCTTCAAGAGATAAGTTTTGGTTGGGAGAATATCAACACACGTCCTCCACCATGAGAAACCATAGGACTCGCTACTTTTGTACGTGGATGGGGTTGGAAGCCTCCTCCCCAATCCTAATTTTCTGCCCATTACTAACTTGCCATCTCACCCTCATCTCAAGGACCTGGGCTGCCTTTTAGAATACTCTGCTAAGCATATGATGCATTTTTTGTCACCCTAGCCTCCATAAAATAGCAATCAGGGAAGTACTTTGATTTCATCACACGGAAGAGAAAGAGTAAGGAATTCATGTTTTGCAACAACTACCAACCCTATATTGCCAATAATGTTACTTTTGCATATCTGAGGAAACCAATTCCTCTTGATTTTGGGAGGCACAAGCGGTTCCACTTAGCATTAGCATTGGAGGTGTAAAACACTCCAAATTGCTCTTTTACAACCCAAGCGGGCAAACCCTTAAAAACATGCAACATTCAAGTTGTCATATGTAAAAAATTATACCAACTTATAATGGTGTTTGATACCAACTTACTGTAGCAAGTTGCTAAAAATTAAATAATATTTTTTGTTCCCACAGTGGAGAGAGAGAGGGGGGGGGGGAAGAGAAAGAAGAGTAGTTTATATTATTTTATTATGTAGTTTATATTATTTTATTAGGTTGTATGTAAAAATAAGAATTGGAATGTTGGGTGCAGTGTTATTAAACCTGGCTCAGCTCGGCTACTCGGACCGGTGACTCGGCACATAGATCGAGTCGGGTGATCAATTGGATAGGAACAGTACATGACTTGGTCAAAACCAGTGTAACCCAGTGGGTTTTAAGCAACTCGTGTGACCCAAGTGAGTTTTATTAACCCGGCCGAGTTTGTGAATTGAGTAAAATTACATTTGTGGGCACCCGAGGAACGGGAAAGGAAGTCAAACAAGCTGAACTAATGGGCCGAGGCCTTAGAAGGAATAGAATGGGCCCTGCATTTGGCCGAGCAAGGAACCGGCTGGGGCCCGAGGAGCATTGGATCCCGAGGGGAGAACCAAACCTTACGCAGCGCCACGTCAAGTGCCACGAGAAAGGCCTCCTCGGCTGAAGGAGGCATGGGTCAGTGGCAGACAGGCGGCCGTCAGGGCAGTGGCTCCCAGTCACATCAGTAATAAATAGCGCACACCAGCTCTGTCAGCCGCATTAAATGCAAAGGTGACCTGAAAGGATGCCCATCGCCGCTGCACCAGCTACTACTGCCGTCTGCTCCTGGAAAAGAGATAGGTGACAAGTGTCGGAAATCGGGCAAGGGACAGCTAAAGATGGACGGAGCAGATTAAAAGGCCAAGGGCTATATAAAGGGAAGGCTGAGGCCTTTTTAAGGAGGTTCGGTTGTTGTTCTAGCCCATCTCTACCAAATTCTATTGTATTGAGTCTGAAAAAGCTTGTATTACCGCATAAATACAACTTTGTGTTACTCTCTTTTTTGGGCCCTTACAATTGGCGCCGTCTGTGGGAACAACAAGCGCCTGCGGATATATCTTGTGTAGCCATGGCGAATGAGGGTAGAAGTGAGGAGGGGTCGGTTAGGTTACGGGGTGCGGACCCTTTTCTTAACTTGGAACGCAGGAGGGATAGGCGACGAGCCCTCAGCACGCCAGCAGGGCCGCACCGTTCAAGGCGAGCAGGGCAGGACCGTCCCCGTCACGAGAGTCGAGCCCGACGTGGGCAGGACACCCTAGCACTACAGCAGGAAATTGATCACTTACGAAAAAAGCTGAGACGAAAAGAGCGTGATAGGAGGAGCCCGTCGGCGGCGTCGAGCGAGGGTTCACGGGGAAGCCCAGACCCACCGTACCGGCGTAGATCCAGAACTCCGCCTAGCGAAGCATACTCGGACACCGCGGACGAGGGCAATCATGGTCACAAGAGATCGCCCCCTCGTCTCGATGGGAGAAATGATGCCATGAGTAGGGCCCTGAGGCAGATCTCCAAGTCGCCTTTTGTCAGGAGGATCAACAAGGCCAGGCTCCCTCATCGTTTCTCCCAGCCCACATTCACCATATACAACGGAAGAACGGACCCGGTGGAGCATGTGAGCCACTTCAACCAGAAGATGACCGTACACGCTGGCAATGAGGCGCTCATGTGTAAAGTCTTCCCTTCCAGCCTTGGGCCTGTGGCCATGCGCTGGTTCGACGCGTTGGGCGAGGGATCCATTGGATCCTTCCAGGAGTTGACCAGAGCATTCGGTGCAAGGTTCATCACTTGTAGCAGGACCCCTAGACCGTTGGACGCCCTGCTATCCATGTCAATGAGGGAGGGGGAAACCCTTAAAACCTACGCGGACCGCTACTGGGAAATGTATAACGAGGTTGACGGTGATTTCGAAGACGTGGCGGTAAGGACCTTCAAGGTCGGCCTTCCGACCGACCACGACCTTAGAAGGTCGTTAACGATAAAACCTGCTGCCAGCATGCGCCAACTCATGGAACGCATAGAAACCTACAAAAGATTGGAAGAAGACCAACTCCAGGGGAGAGGCAAGGCCGGGTTGTACCCGGACAAGAGAGATCCACGGGGAGGAGGGTACCATAACGACCGGCCACGAAGGGAGTTCCCCGGTCGGCAGGCCCCGGAAGGGGTCCATATGGTCAACTCACTGTTTAAAGAATCGATGCACCAGATACTTGAAAAGATTAAGGACGAGCCGTTCTTCAGCTGGCCGAACAGGATGGGCGGGGACCCGTCTAGGAGAAATCAAAACCTCCACTGCCATTATCATCGGGATAAGGGTCACAAAACGGAGGACTGCAGGACACTGAGAAGTCATTTGAACCAATTGGCGAAGGCGGGGAAACTGGGTCGCTTCATGCATCAGCCTGCGGGGCAAAATGAGCCAACAGGGACGGAATTTCACCAGGGCGACCACTCACGCCCGGCCCTGGGAACCATTAACATGATTCTGGCCGGATCAGGAACGAGCGCCGTGTCGAGCCCCCAGGTCCTGTCTGTGGTGGGAAGCCTGAACCAGGAAGAATGGCATAACAAAAGGTCAAGAGCGGCGATCCGCGACTTAAGTTTTTCCGAGGAAGATAAGAGGGGAACCCAACAGCCGCACGAGGATGCCTTGGTCGTCACAGTTCGAATCGGGGGGTACAACGTCAAAAGGGTACTAATTGACCAAGGGAGCCAGGCAGACGTGATGTACCCCGATCTGTACAGGGGATTGGGTCTTAGGCCCGAAGACCTGGAAGCGTGCCATTCCCCGCTTATGGGCTTCGACGGTAAGATGGTAGCTCCTTTGGGAAGAATTAAGCTTCCCGTGCAAATTGACGGCAGGGAAGTCCGGGTGAACTTCATAGCGATATGGGCTTCCTCGCCCTACACGGCCATCCTCGGTAGGCCTTGGCTTCATTCTATTGGAGCTGTGCCCTCAACCTTGCACCTCAAGGTCAAGTACCCCATTCATGGGGGAGTAGGAGAACTGGTGGGAGATCAGGCGATGGCCCGACGGTGCCTGGCGTCCGCGGTTACACAACACTCGCCTGGCCCGACCCTCGGTCACAGTGATGCGGCCCAATAGCAATTACAGGGGGCTGCCCTCGTGCAGCCAGCCGAGGCGTCGTGACAAACATCCGAGGAACTGGTGAAGGTGTTAATTGGCACATGCGAGGAGCGGTATTTCCAGATAGGGTCGCAATTACCACCTAGAGAGAAGTCGGAGTTGGTGGAGTTTCTGAAAGCAAACCTGGATGTGTTTGCGTTGGACGCGAGCGACATCCCTGGGATCAGCCCCGAACTAGCGTGTCACCGGTTGAATGTGAATCCCGAGGTGACCCCACGGAAACAACCCCCTTGGCGGTCATCTGACGCGCACGCCGAGGCGTTTAAGGAGGAGGTGAGCAGGCTGAAACAGGCGGGGGCAATCAAGGAAATCTTCTACCCCGACTGGCTGGCCAACACCGTAGTAGTGCAGAAGAAAAGCGGGAAGTGGCGAGTATGCGTAGATTTTACCGACCTCAATAGGGCCTGCCCGAAGGACCCCTTCCCGATTCCCAGGATAGACTAGTTGGTGGACGCCACGGTGGGGCATCCTCGAATGAGTTTTCTGGATGCATTCCAAGGCTACCATCAGATACCCCTGTCCTTGGCCGACCAGGAGAAAACGGCTTTTCGTTCTCCCAATGGCAACTTCCACTATCGGGTGATGCCCTTCGGCCTCAAGAACGCCGGCTCGACCTATCAGAGGATGATCACGCGCATGTTTGAAAGGCAGCTCGGGAGAAACATGGAGGCTTACATAGATGACATGGTGGTCAAAAGTAAGAGGGCCGAGGACCACCTCGCGGATTTATCAGAAACCTTCGCGACACTCAGGAAGCACAGGTTGCGGCTCAATGCGTCGAAGTGCTCCTTCGGGGTAGGCTCGGGCAAGTTCCTGGGTTACATGATCACGCATCGGGGAATCGAGGTCAACCCAGAGCAGATCAGGGCTATTAATGACCTGCATCCCCCTCGAAACCCAAAGGAGGTACAAAAGCTGGCGGGGATGACGGCAGCGCTGAGTAGATTTATCTCGCGGTCCGCGGACAGGTGCCGACCTTTCTTCCAATTACTACACAAATGGAAGGACTTCAAGTGGACTGAAGAGTGCACCCGGGCATTCGAGGATCTCAAAATATACTTATCCAACCCTCCCATTTTGTCTCGGCCTGACAGGGAGGAAGTACTGTATGCCTACCTGGCGGTCACAGGGCACTCCGTCAGCTTTGTGTTGGTCAGAAATCAGGACGAGGTCCAAAAGCCGGTCTACTACGTCAGTAAGTCCTTGCAGGAAGTGGAAATGCGCTATCTCCCGCTAGAAAGAGCAGTCCTAGCTATTGTACACGCGACCAAAAAGCTCCCGCACTATTTCCAAGCTCACACGGTGGCGGTGCTAACTCAGCTGCCACTACAGGCCTTGCTGAGAAAGTCCGACTACACGGGCAGAATTGCAAAGTGGGCCACAAGGCTGGGGGCCTACGATGTTAAGTACCTACCCCGCACAGCAGTAAAGGGCCAAGTCCTAGCAGATTTTGTAGAGGACGTATGTGGAGAGACGAGCATGACCACAAGCATGATGATCTCGTCGGCAACCATTGCCCCCGTGTGGAGGGTTTACACGGATGGGGCCTCCAATCGAAAGGGAGCCAGAGTGGGAATAGTACTAATCACGCCCGAAAAGCTGATAATGGAAAAATCTTTACGACTAGGTTTCCCAGCCACCAACAATGAGGCCGAGTACGAAGCCCTGCTGGCAGGAGTGAACCTGGTCAAATTGCTTGGGGGGAGGATAGTGGAGGTGTATTCGGACTCTAGGCTAATCGTTGGCCAGATCAGTGGGGAGTTCGAGGCCCGAGATGAAAGAATGCAGAGGTATCTCGCCAGGGTGCGAAGCGTACAGAATCATTTTGATGGTTTCAGGGTGGAGTAGGTCCCGAGGGGGCAGAACTCGCATGCCGACACCCTGGCCATGCTAGCCACCTCGTTGGAATCAAACCTGCCTCGGGTCGTTCTGGTGGAAGAAGTCAACACGCCCGCCGTGGTGGAAGCGCCCGTAGTAAGGGTATGCAGTGTCCGCGTAGGCCCGAGCTGGATGGATCCTATCGTGGCCTTCTTAAGAGGGGGGCAGTTGCCGGAGGACAAAGGAGAGGCGGAAAAGATACGAAGAACGGCCCCGCGCTATTGGCTGTCCGAGCAGCATAAGCTTTACAAACGCTCGTACTCGGGCCCATATCTTCTGTGCGTACACCCAGAGGCCGTGGAGCCATTGCTCGAAGAACTGCACGAGGGCATTTGTGGAAGCCACACTGGCGGGCGATCCCTGGCACATAGGGCCCTATCGCAAGGATACTGGTGGCCTAAGATGCGCCAGTCCTCCCAGGACTATGCAAAGCGATGCGATCAATGCCAGAGGTACGCCCCCTACATACACCAGCCGGGGGGAGTCCTGAACCCCTTGTCCAGCCCTTGGCCCTTCGCCCAGTGGGGCTTGGACATAGTAGGCCCTTTCCCTCGGGCCACGGGCAACAGGAGGTGGCTACTCGTCGGCACGGACTATTTCACTAAGTGGGTTGAAGCCGAGCCCCTTGCCAACATTAGAGATGCTGACGCCAAGAGGTTCATATGGAGAAATATTGTGACCAGGTTCGGAGTACCACACACACTGATCTCGGACAACGGGCTCCAGTTTGACAGCAAATCTTTCAGAAGATATTGTGGGGAGTTGGGAATCAGGAATGGGTATTCCACGCCAGCGTACCCTCAGGGCAATGGACAGGCCAAAGCCACCAACAAAGCCATAGTCGCCGGGCTCAAAAGGAGGCTGGACGATGCGAAAGGAAGGTTGGTTGACGAGCTGCCCCACGTGTTATGGACGTACCGCACCACCCCACGGAAGTCTACAGGGGAAACACCATTCTCATTAACCTACGGTTCGGAGGCAGTAATCCCTGTGGAAACCGGGTTTCCAACTTTAAGGACTGACCAGTTCAGCACCGAGGGGAACCGCCAGTTGCTTCTGGACAGCCTGGACTTGACCGAAGAAAGACGAGACGTCGCCATGGTAAAGTTGGCCCACTACCAACAGAAGCTAAAGCAAGAATATGATAAGGGAATCAAGCACAGGCCCCTGTCCCCAGGAGACTTGGTCTTAAGGAAAATAATGGGGTCAGCTAAGCTCCCATCCTGGGGTAAGCTCGGACCCAATTGGGAAGGACCATTCAAAGTCACCTCCGTTGCAGGAATCGGAGTGTATCGGCTGGAGGACCTGGATGGAAATGTAATCCCCCGCCCATGGAATGTAAACAATTTGCGACGCTATTACTTTTAATGAAAATCTGCAACTTTCGTACTTAGATTCTGTCTCCTTAACATTTGCAAGAAAAATTCTAAGTGTTAGAACAAACCTAACGCTAGTCTGGCTCCTCGGCCACAAGCTTAGGGGAAACTAACATTTGCAAGAAAAATTCTAAGTGTTAGAACACGCCTAAGACTTGCCTGGCTCCTCGGCCACAAGCCCATTGAAAACTAACATTTGCAAGAAAAATTCTAAGTGTTAGAACAAACCTAACGCTAGTCTGGCTCCTCGGTCACAAGCTTAGGGGAAACTAACATTTGCAAGAAAAATTCTAAGTGTTAGAACACGCCTAAGACTTGCCTAGCTCCTCGGCCACAAGCCCATTGAAAACTAACATTTGCAAGAAAAATTCTAAGTGTTAGAACAAACCTAACGCTAGTCTGGCTCCTCGGCCACAAGCTTAGGGGAAACTAACATTTGCAAGAAAAATTCTAAGTGTTAGAATATGCCTAAGACTTGCCTGGCTCCTCGGCCACAAGCCCATTGAAAACTAACATTTGCAAGAAAAATTCTAAGTGTTAGAACAAACCTAACGCTAGTCTGGCTCCTCGGCCACAAGTTTAGGGGAAACTAACATTTGCAAGAAAAATTCTAAGTGTTAGAACACGCCTAAGACTTGCCTGGCTCCTCGGCCACAAGCCTATTGAAAACTAACATTTGCAAGAAAAATTCTACGTGTTAGAACAAACCTAACGCTAGTCTGGCTCCTCGGCCACAAGCTTAGGGGAAACTAACATTTGCAAGAAAAATTCTAAGTGTTAGAACATGCCTAAGACTTGCCTGGCTCCTCGGCCACAAGCCCATTGAGAGTTAACATTTGCAAAAGTTCTAAGTAAAAAAAAAAAAAAAAAAAAAAAAAAAAAAAAAAAAAAAAAGAGAAGCCTAGTGCTAGTCTGGTTCCTCGGCCACAAGCTCAGGGAAAATTATCAAGTGCAGGAAATATTCTAAGTATTGGGAATATTGCAAATATACGTAGCAAGACTTTTGTACTAAAAAAAAAAAAAAGAGACAAACTTAACTTAACTTTTCATTTAAAACTGATTACAAAATGAGGAACTGATGCCGGAATATACCCTTACAAAAAAAGGGGGAGGAGGGTTTGTTACATAGAGAGCGCCTTGCTACAAAAATTCCGCAAGGGAAGGGCGTACAAAGAAAGGAAGAAAAGAGAAAAGCTAAGCCTGGGGCTCCTTGTCCTTAGCGCTCTTCTCCTTCTTGTCCTTCTTCGTTTTCAAAGGAACTCCTTCTGGCACCTCCTTCTCAGCTTCCAAGTCCACTACACCTTCTGGAGGAGGCAAACCCTGGGAGGAAACAGGAGAAGAAGGAGGATTCAGGGGCTCGGCAGAGACGTTGGGAGCGGAGCTGGGATCCACGGGAGGTGTGGGGCTCGGATCCACGGGGGGGCTGGGGGCCGAGGCCGGCAGACGCAGGGCTGGAGGATAGTAAACCCGGTCAGGGGCACGGAGCTCCAAATCAGGACTGACGCCCGCCGCGTTCAACGCCTCCCCCCAGACCTCTTGGCTAAAGGCGCGAGCGACGTCGCGGAGCTGGGCAGTGAGTGATGCGGCGGTCTTATTCATGCCCGCATCGTAGGCCTCCCGCTCGGCCTGGGCCTTCTTGGCGTCCTTATCCGCCAGCCGCTGATGCGCCTGCTTCAGCTCCACCATGGAAAGAGCCAGGGCGCTTTCGGCCTTCTTCTGGGCCGCCAAGGCATCAGAAGCCTGCCTCTCAAAGCTCTTCAGGGCGGAGTCAGCATCGCGGAAAGCCCTCTCGGCTTCAAATAGCTGGGTGAGAGTATCCTTCAGCTTCTGCTCTGCCTCAGCCCTGGCCTTCTCGGCGGTCTCATAGGCCCTCTCAGACTTCCTGGCCACGTCCAGGGAATGATCAACCCAGTCTTCTGCCATAAAGGCAGCTTGAACGGCCTGCAAAGGAAGGAAACGAAGAGAAGAATCAATGGTCAAAGTAAAAATACTTGATAGAGGGGAAAGTTGGCTGGAACGCCTGAAGGTACCTTAGCCAAGTCTTGCTTCAAAGAAAGGAAGACCTCCCTCTTCCTGAAGGACTTCAATTCCTCCATATCCTCGGGGAGGCACAGAGCTCTCTCCAAGCACTCGGCCACCAGGCCCGAGCTACCCTTAGAAGGGTCCCTCAAGTTGGCGTCATCCAGCACTGGAGATCCCGAGCTTAGAGTAAAGGATGGCCTCCAGACGGAAGCCTTCCTAGAATGCTCCCCGCCGCTCTCCCTCGAGGGCACCACGGGGTTGGGCCTCTTCTTCGACGAGCCCTTCCCAGCCCGGGCCTCTTTAGTTGGGGGCTCGGATATCTCCCCCTCCTCGGGCGTAGCTACTCTTTTTCCGCTGGGACCATGCTTACGTTTCTTGTCCGCAGCGTTGGCGGGGGATGTGCGGGGAGCAGGTGGAGTTGGTAGGCGAGGTGCCACCACCGCCGCCGAAGAAGGTCCCCCAGCATGGGCTGACAGTAGCGCCAAGAGGTCGGGGGTTTTCTCTTGGAATCCCATGGCCGATGACGATGATCGGGCCGAAGATGCGCTCGGAGCGTCGGGGCGGCTGAAGACTTCGAAGTCCTCCTCGGTCACCTCTTGGACGGAGGTCGATATGGACCCCTCTGCCTCCTCGTCTGACGGCAGGGGAGGTTCTTGGGCGTACAAAAGCTGAGCAGCCAAGGGCGCAGGGAGTTGGGCGTCTTGCGTCCCCTCGGGAGGAGGTCCTGCCTGCAGAAACCCTGGGAGGGCAACGTCTATCCTAGCCAATTGCGAGTCGCGAGCCTTGATGACGTTCTTTGGGCACTGGAGACGTTTGGTTGAAGGTGTGTAGCCAAGGATGACGTGCGCTGCTCGGAGTTGCCCGTCCCGATGAAGAAAGATCTCGGCCTGGAGGATCCGGTTCAAGTCGTGAAAATTCACCAGGTGTCTGGCGGGGGCTGTGTGATACTCGTCTGCCACGAAAAAGCACGGCCATTGTTAGCAAAAAAAAAAAAAAAACGAACTAAGGCATAAAGAAAAAAAGGAGGGCGCCAGACAGGGGCTCCTCTAAAATGAAAAAGCCTAAAGTGGCGACCCAAGCCCTCGGGAATTCTACCTGGTTCCCCTTCCTGGGTGGGGCAGTGTCGCCCATCATGCCACTCGCCCGAGACGAGAAGGAAGTCTTCATCCATGCCCTTGCTCGAATCGGGCAAGCAGGAGATTAACCTAATCGTGGGGTTCCTACTCCTCATGTAGTACTTGGTTTTTTCCCCTTTTTGGCAATTATACACCCAGTTCATATCATGCCATGTGAGACGGGTCCCCATCCTACGGTTGATGGCGTCTACACACCCGAGGATCCTAAAAATGTTGGGGGAACACTGGGTTGGGGTTAGCCTAAAGTTGATTAAATAATCCTTGGTCACCGGGCTCATGGGAAGTTCCATCCCACCTTCGATGAAGGCGATCATAGGGATTACCACTGACTTAGGAGGGCGATCGATGACCAGCCATTCACCCTCCTCACAATGTCTAAAGTCCACGTTATCAGGAATCCTGTACTTGGCCCTAAAGGCCATTCTAGCCTCCTCGGTGTCCACCAGCCTAGCGTACCTACCCATAGAAAAGAAAAAAGGATCGAGACAAGAAGGGAACCAACACACCTACTGTGAAAGTCTAAAAAGACCGTCCTTGGGAGTAAAATCTCGCTTCGCCAAAGTAAGATCGCCAAAAAATGCCAGAAACGAACCATCCGCTGTCTTGACCGCTTTATTTATAGGAGGCGGAAATGAGCGGTAAAATTCCTGCCCATAAATGAGGATCAGCGAGGGCCGCACGATCCCAATCATACCGTTGAACGTGGGGAGACAGGCAGCCGCTTGACGCCATAAATGGGAGGTCGCGAAATCCGAAGCGTCAGGAGCGTGCGGATGACAGTTGAAAAGACATTGGCTCGTGTGAACGCATACCACATGCACGACTCATCCGAAGAGTTAAAATTTCACTCATGCCTCGAACCAAATGAGTGAAAATTTTAGGGGGCTATTGTTGGCACCCGAGGAACGGGAAAGGAAGTCAAACAAGCTGAACTAATGGGCCGAGGCCCTAGAAGGAATAGAATGGGCCCTGCATTTGGCCGAGCAAGGAACCGGCTGGGGCCCGAGGAGCATTGGATCCCGAGGGGAGAACCAGACCTTACGCAGCGCCACGTCAAGTGCCACGAGAAAGGCCTCCTCGGCTGAAGGAGGCATGGGTTAGTGGCAGACAGGCGGCCGTCAGGGCAGTGGCTCCCAGTCACATCAGTAATAAATAGCGCACACCAGCTCTGTCAGCCGCATTAAATGCAGAGGTGACCTGAAAGGATGCCCATCGCCGCTGCACCAGCTACTACCGCCGTCTGCTCCTGGAAAAGAGATAGGTGACAAGTGTCGAAAATCGGGCAAGGGACAGCTAAAGATGGACGGAGCAGATTAAAAGGCCAAGGGCTATATAAAGGGAAGGCTGAGGCCTTTGTAAGGAGGTTCGGTTGTTGTTCTAGCCCATCTCTACCAAATTCTATTGTATTGAGTCTGAAAAAGCTTGTATTACCGCATAAATACAACTTTGTGTTACTCTCTTTTTGGGCCCTTACAACATTAATAGGTCCACTTTATTGATTTTTTATTATTTAAATGTGTGATAATATGGTAATTTAAATAAGAGTTTGAGATTTTCCTTTTTATTTATCTAATATACATAATTTTAAGACATGTAACAAGATTTTATTTAGCAAAGACTTTGTTGCAATCTTACAACATTCATTTATTTTCCTTGTGAATTTTATAGAATTTCTAATGCTATTGCTTATAAAACATTGATTTTGAATTATAATAGCGAGTTTAATTTAAGCATATGCTTTTTTTTTTTCTTTTTTCTTTTTTTAATTTACATATTCAGGTTATGATTTTTCAAACTTAATTTTATATATATTTAATTTTTAAAATTTTTTTATTTGACTTTACGGTTCGACCGATGACCCACTGATTGACCCAATGACCTAGCTCATAGACCAAGTCAATGTTCGGTCTGGGTTTAATAACTATGGTTGGGTGTATTGTTAAATTAGTAAAATATATAAAGTAGTTTTTTAGAGGGTAAAATGGGTATATTTTTACAAACTTGGATGTGAATGCTAAAACATGTATTTTACTGTCATTATCCAGTTGGCCCCACCAAACTTGCTCATTACTCATGAGAGATAATCTCCTGACACAAGTTTAGGAAGTTGAAAACAACATATCGCATATGTGGGTATGGCCAGGGCTATGGCTTTTACTTTTAGTAATACCTGCTACCCTACTTGTGATATCAATTGTTCCTTTTGCTACTTCAACTTCTTTGGCACGAATCGGCACTCTTTCTTTGATGTCGGAGAACACTTTTTGTTTGTCCAATGAAAGATGCGAGACCTAAATATTTGTCGAAGTGTTTAATAATTGAAACTTAAGCCAAAAGATTGTTTGAACCTGTGTTGTGTGGGCATGTATTGAGTCCCATATCGAGTTTCTGTGGATCTTGAATTTATAAGTAATTATAATGAGTTTCAATTAAAACTTGACTAGTCATTTTAAGGTATTAGTGATTATTTTTGTTGGACACGACTTAACCAAAAAGAACTGTATTAGTGTTTGAGATTTGTGCTGACTTCTGAGTTGATCCGTATCATTCCCTTCGGCAATAAACTCCTTACCTTGCCTAATCACTGTTTTGCACTCCTCACGATGTGTCCAATGTTCCTCAAATGTAGAAATTCGTTTTTGAACTAACCCATGCATGCTTATAATTAACAACAGCATGTAGGTGGTTTAAAACTGACAACATCAAATGAAAAGCAGTAACTTAGGGATGCATCATCATCCAACTATAAGAGGCAAACACTTTATCCACATTTCCCTCAACCATTCATGATCGACTAGGCAATTGTTTCCCCATGTAAAGGGGGTTCCTTTTAAACCTTATATCTCTCAGCCCACAATAATCATCTAAAGCTATCTAAAGAAATGTATTTGTCATAGTGGACCGTCGAACCAACCTCCCTTCCTTTCTCATTTGCCCATAGTAGCTCATTAAAATCACATAGACAACACCACAACAAAAACCTTTGGGTATGCAGCCGACAAAGCAATTACCAATACTCCACACCATGAGAGGCATTAGGTTGGCTATAAAGAGTGGTGATAGTTATACACTATGTATGGGACATAACTAAAATCATATTTTTATAGTAGTTTATAACTCAGTATGCGCGATAATAATAATTACGTTGATCGCCAAAGACCATAACAAAAGAAGCTCATTGCTTAAACCAACTTTGTCCCCTATAAAAGCATTCTAAAAACCTACTTTCAAGTGAATCTACTCACCACCCCCTACGATCCAACCAAGTTTCCAATAGAAAAACTATTGTGGGAGCTTCGGATTTCACCATACAATGAAGAAAGTGAATTGCCCAACATTTCAGAAGTCCAAGGTAATTCAAACTTAATTAGGATATTCATGCTAACTGATGAGGCTGTTACATAGCCTTCGCTAATAGCTTAGTTTCTATTGAAGTCTCATACTGAGATAGACAAGTTTTGTGTTCCAATTCATGATTCTACTAACACAATTTGTCATGTATTTGTTTAACTTTCCTTACAAACTAACAAAAATTTAATAATAATAATAATAATAAAACACATGACACACCTTGATTGGTGATGCATAAAGTGGAACAGATGATTTGCATTTTGCAGAAAAGAGAGAGAGTAAAAAGAAGAGTAGAGAGAAAAAATAATAAGAATTGTATATTTGCCTTAAGCACTTGGTGCATGAGGAGAAGCCAATTAAGCTACACATGATCGATGAAAGTAGGGCAAGAATTAGGTCTAGTATTCCTATGTATTAGACTCGTTAAGATGTGAATACGTGACAAGTGTTTAACACATGTCTGCATTCCTATAACTCTAGTACACATAAGCATTAGACCTTCCATGAAAATATTGATGTGTTAAACAAAATTTATGTCATGTCATAGGCTCCATTTTATGGCATTGGTTAAGTATAATGACAATTTTGAAACAAACACCTAAAGTTGAGGTCCTTGAGGAATAAGTTTACCATCTAACTTAGAAAAAAAAAGAATATTTAATTAAGAGAGAGAGAGAGAGAGAGAGAGAGAGAGGTTTGATACCAATTTATTATTTTGACAAACTTGATAATCTCAATCTATGTGAAAAGTGACGTAGCTAAAAATAAGATAATATTCAGATTAAAAGAAGAAGAAGAAGAAGATAATATATACACATATATATTTTTTCGTGGGAATAAAGTAATTTTTATGGTTGAGATTTTGTTTTCCTAAAAGTAATAAAAGAAAGGGCAAGGATCCAAAACTCCCGATAAAACTTAAACACGAAGGGGAAGAGAGACGCACAACAACAGATAGATCATAGATATATATATATAAATTGTAAAACCAATTTTATTTGATCTCACAATCAAAAACAAACCCTATCTCACGTTTAAAAACACACACAACTCTTGATTTTCAAGGAAGCCATCGGAAATCCAAAACGCAGTCATAGAGAGAGGAAGGTCAGTTTCTTCATCTCTAATGAGTCAATTTTTTTTTTTTTTTTTGCTATTCATAATATCTTTTGTTATTTGAAGTTTGATGTTTTCTCTGTATGCTTAAGAAATCAAAGTTTTTTATTTTTTTTTATTTTTTTAATCTGAAATTTTGTGTTTGCATATGATTTGTTTGTTTTGATTTTATATTTAATGTTATTTGACTGAGTACTTTTGTTGTATATTTGAGGGGTTTAAGGATTATTCTATGGTTTGATTTCGTTAGACTTAGATGGTTTGCCCTTTTCAGTTAACCTATTACATACATATATAACTGGGATTTCAATTCCATGTTGGTTGTTTGTCTTTACTATTCTATATTTTGTTTCTTTTTGGAGATCTTAGCCTCTGATTGGTTTTGCATTTTTTAGTTTCAAACCTTTGAAAGATTTCGTTTAGGTCATAGCATGTGATTTCAGGGTTATTTTCTTGATCACCAAGTAATTCCCCGTGATAAGCTTTTGTTCAGTATTAAGAATTATTGGATAAAAATCAAGTTTAGGAAGTTATAGTTTTTATTTTTATTTTTATTATACTGAGGTTTTTGTCTGATTTTAACTTTTAATTTATTGGTTCTTACAGGTTTTGTGATTTTGAATTCTGGGTTAGCATAGCAATCATGAGATTCATGAAGGGGAGTAAAGTGGAGGTACTAAAGAATAAACAGGTGCCTCCAGGAGAGTGGCATTGTGCTAAGATTATCTCTGGTAATGGCCACACTTACAGCGTTATGTATGAAGGTTCTCTCGAACTGAGAAGTGAGGCAGTTGTGGAGAGAGTGCCAAGGAAGGCTATTAGGCCTTGCCCTCCTCCCGTGGAAAGTATGGAAGGTTGGGCAGTTGGTGATGTTGCAGAAGTGTTTGATGCTGTTTCTTGGAGAATGGCTATGATTTTGAAGGTTTTGGGTGGGAATTATCATTTGGTTAGGCTATTGGGATCTTATGAGAAGTTCAGAGTTCACAAATCCAACATCCGGGTGCGTCAAATCTGGCAAGATGACAAATGGGTTGTGATCAGAAAGGTAATTTTCTACTTTGATCTTGTTTTTGGATGGTCATTATTGTTAATTTGAAGTTATTCCTGAGTATATTTGAGTTTGAGTCCAATTTTGTCTTACTAATCTAGTGTTAATAGCCAAATGGCTAATTCTATGTGAGTGATAGGTAATTAGTTTATGATTCTAATTTAGAAGTTCAATTGCCTATCATAGCTGTCACTGTGTTTTCGGAAACAAGAGCCACAGAATCTGTTTATCTGTTTTCCTTTGCGTTGACTAATTTGATGTTGGCTTTTGTTCACAGGGTTCTCAGAATTGTGAGCTTGTGAAGTTCAACAAGCCATCTAGCTTGAACTGTCATCAGATGTCCCCTGAGTTTCCACAGCTTGATACAAGGAGAAAGATGCAGGCAGGAAATACTTGTTTAGCTGCTCAAGACAAAACTTGTTTGCAGGAGTCTCATATTGTCTCATGTAGAACATTGAAGAGAGCATCCCCTTATTGCTCCTCTCATACTGAAGCATATTCTGGAAAAATGAGAGCAATTGAGAATGAGGGCGAGCAACAAAGAGTCATTTCAGGGTCTCCATCCCCCTTGCTGAAAAAGGTAGATGCTGTAGCTTACCCACGAGTAAATCTGGGTGAAAAATACATGCATACTTCCTTTAATAAACAAACAACTGGATTTTTTGAATTGGAAAGGGTAAATCAGAATGGTTCTATTTTGTGTTTTCATGGAAGAATTTCAGAACCTATTCAGTGTGATAGTGATGCATCTTCTGTTGGTAGTTGTAGTGTTGTTACTAATAGTCCAAATAGGTTATCAGGTGAAATTTTAGCATGCCCTGCCCAAGATTCCGATACCCTTAGTAGTGATGCTGATTCCTACTATGATTGCAGAGATGAGGAAGGAAAATATTCCCTCTCTCCGAAGGATAATGTAGCAACAAGCACCCATAGATTAGAGTTGAATGATTATCGCAGCACTCTAGAGGTTATATATGCTTCTGGGCCCTTAAGTTGGGAACAAGAAGCTCAATTGACAAATCTTCGTGTTTCTCTCAACATTTCAAATGATGAACATTTGATGGAGATACGGAATCTAAAATCAGTTGGATATGGCCTTCATCTTAGTTAACTTGTAATCAATGGATTTTTGTTTTGGCGGGGCAAGGGAGGATTAGAGTAGGATATTCGGTAGTTGTCTTTAATGGCATCACATCATTGTAAGAAGCAGGAGGAATGGTTACATTTGTAGTATTGGTCTCGGTGTTTCAACCTGAAAATTATGTACCAAATATTCTTATACAGGAATGAATATTTTCAGGCTCATTGCAGTTTATTTTTCCTCCTCTTTTTCTTTTTCTTGTTTATATATTTGTTTTCAGGGATGCTTTGTGACATGTAATTATATTTCAGAAAAAATCTTCAATTTATTTTTAATAATTAGAAAGTTTGGTTGCCATATCCTTTCAGAAAGATCTTATGGACATCTCTATCTACTGCTCTTCACTTTGAAAATAAGGGGAAAAAACTAAGCTTCTTCATCTTATGTTCTGGAAATGGGGATGACATGTTTCTCTGTCAACATGCATGTCTATATTTGCATAAAATGTTAGACCATTATGCCTGTCTGTTATCATGCTGCTTGGCTGATTGACTAATTTTGTTTTTATAAAAACATGGAAGCTCTTCACTTGTTTACTGGTTGACATGTGCGGAGTTCAAATCCTGGTCATTAAGATCTTTCTGGACTATAGAAGTTGTGCTTATCTGTTCCCGTCATTGTATATATAATTTCATTATGGTGAAGTTATAACATTAGTTGATTTGTTGTGTATGCGAAGGAGTAAAAGAAATCTATCTTGTACTCCTTTTTGTAAACATTTTGTTGGATTTAATAGACTATGGCTTGATTTCCTCAGAATTTGAATGGCACTGGGAGTTCTGTTTTAAGAATGCTATTGATGAATAACTGCTTTTTCCAGGGCCAAAATTGGAGGCTTGCATGCCTTGCTTCTAAAGGTCTTAAGATGATGCTGGGGTTTGCTGCATTTCTCTCCCTTAAACGATGGGGCAAGAACTGCATCCAAATTTTCTACATTAGACAATGCATGACCACCTAATGGTATAATTATGATATTTGGTTCAGTGATATAGTTCATTTCTGGCCTGCTGGGATCTATGGCATTATGTGCCAAAGCAAAACCCAATCTTTGAAATAGTGGGAGAGCAATTTTGATATTGATGGTCTTCTTTTAAACTTCTAGTTTGAAAAAAAATGCACGTTGTTATAGTTTTTTTGTTCTCCCCATAATTAGGTTTTCATCAAAAGCGGTTTGGAGTGATCTCCTTCAACCCATTACATGACGACTTATAAAACCTTCCATGTGTATTTTTGAAACAAGTCACATTACTCATTAAATAGGTCATGTGATTATAAGTAACACGGATGGTTTTATCAATCTCCACATATTGGGTTTGGAGGTAAACTTTTTTCCTTTCTTTTATATTGCATATCTATGTCTTGCTTAAAAGTTTGTCTATTATATCTATGGGTAAGTTTCTTTCAATTTATCACAATTTCTGATTATTTCTTTGAAGTTGGAAAACATAATGGGGTTCGAGGAATGCCCCAAGTGCGTCCAGTAGCTCTTGTGGTGCTTGGGCACTGGTGTTCAAACCCCACCATTTCCCCTTCCTCAATTTACCTATTGAAAAAAAAAAAAAGAAGATGTTTAGGTACTCTTTAGTGATTTTATCATCCATGTAATCACTTTAAGTAATGACTTGCTTTTGTAGAAGCCTACTTTGTAACTGAAAATAACCCTTGTTCCCTTGCAATTTATATTAAAGAATTGGGACAGAATTTTACTGGCTCCCTTCCATTACTCTACTTGCTACTTCCTTTCCCTTCTAGGAATTTTCCCTTTGTACTTCGTCATGGTGGATAACTGCTAATGACTAGTGACACATGGCGTCTTTCACTCTGTACTTTGCATATAGAATAGCAGTACCATACATATGTTAGACTACTGATTGTGCAATGTGTCAAGGAATTATCTAGGAGTTCCTTCCAGAATTAAAGAAGCATCTAATATATGTCTTATTTTCAAGAAAAACATGATTAAATGAATTTAGTATGTATGCTGAACGATGTAGTTGACTATGATATTCTGGAAACACTTCCAATAAATTTGTTGTGTACGCTCAGAAGAAGATGATAATTGTTGAAAATGATCAACATTTCTTGAAAATTAGTTACTAACAGCAACCTGGTTGAAAAGAAAGAATTGCAGGAAGAAAATTACATGAGTTTCGTGAACAAAGGTTGCAGAACATTGTTTGTAAATGTTTGTGCAGGGATCAGGTCCACAAGGTATTTTGGTTTTGTGAGTTTTACAAGTGATAGTCAAGTCTACTACACTTTTTCTCTAAACAATTATTCATAATAATATATATTATAAAATAAAATAATAAATAAACAAATGTTCCACTTTGTAACTATAATTAGTATTCTATTATTCATTATAATGATGCAAATGTCTGTTATCCCAAATTCTATGGACATAAGTTTCCTTCGTTTGAAGGAAGATATGGATGTGGTTTAATTGAGTTAGAGGACATAGTTAAACAATGTTACAGGAAAGATGCAGCTATGCAGCAATGGCCTTGTCAAAGTAAGCCCAAGAGGGCCCCCTAGACACATTTCATGTAAATCTGATTCTGAGCAATACTGGAGCAAATGAGTGGTAATCGCTAATTGCAATACTAATGCAGGATATGCAGATTGATATCTTAAATTTACTTGTATTAGTTGATAATGAGAAGGGGATTTTGTTTTACAGATCTACGAGCTGATCAACAGTGCTGTCCTGCAAAGATGACTTGGAAGGGGTAGCTGAAATCTCCAAGTTGGGATTTTTTAAGGGCTTTTATAATGAAAATTGATCTGTTGTCTTGCATAGGTGGCTTGGTAGGGGTGGCTCAAATCTCTGAGTTGGGACTTTTTAAGGCCTTTCAATGAAGCATATCTGTAAAGTTCGAAGCGGTTGTCTTCCCAAGAGGTGTGATTGATTCATGATGTGGTAGTAGTGTATCTCAAGTATTTCTTGTATCTACCCATGATCTTATACACTCTTTCCAGTTTTCTGCATTTGCAATATATTTTGTTACATGCTAGTGCATAGTATACGTATCATGAGTTGGGTGTCATTCTGATTTTTCGTTGGTGGTAGAATTTGGCAGTGCTGGGCAGCAGGATCTGATTAGCCTTAAAAAGCAATGCACCAATTAGATAGCCATTTGTAAAATTAATAAATCTAACGGAAACAAATTTTACAACTGTTGAAATGGTAGATTGTGATTGGTGCACAATAAAAGTGATGTTAGTGTTGGTCTTAGTTAGTGCTGTTTCACAACTCACAATTATATGATAAGATGTGAAATTAGTTTGTTTCTATAGCATTTGCTATGCAAATTTGGTTTTAGCTAAATTGAGTTGCAAAATGTGTAATTTAGTCAAAATCAAAATTTAACATATATAGTTCTGTGCATTTTTTTTTCATACCATTAAAAGATGTAATTTAGGCTGTGTTTGGTTCCCGTAAAATATTTTCTGGAAAATATTTATTTTTCAGAAATGCTATTTTCAGGAAAGGAAAATATTTTCAAGTGTTTGGTTGCATTATGAAAATTGTTTTAGAAAATATTTTCATGTGTTTGGTTATATTCTGAAAATGCTATTTTTCTACAAATTTTTCACATTTTCTCAGCATCCAAACAAATTTTATTACAAAAAATTTCAAAATCACAGCCAAATCCCAATCCACAGAACAAATCACAGCCAAATACCCATCACTTGCAACCACCAACAACAACCCACAACCACTGAAATTTATACCCACAACCGAAACAACATCACACACCACCGAAACTCCAATTCAACCCACGGCAGCAAACTCCGGCAATCAAAAGCCACAATTGACGGCAAGCAAGCAAAAGCCACGACCCACGGCAAGTGAACTCCGGCGAGCGAAAGCCATGACCCACGGCAACAAACCCAAGCAAGCAAAACGTCGCCTTCAAGATCGGAGAGGTGGGTCTTAGGTGTTTGTGGATTGGTGATGAGGGAGGGGTGGATCGGTGATGAGGGAGAGGCCCGATCGCAGATGAGGGAAGGGTGGATTGGTGACGTTGAGCGGTGATGGCCAGATCACCTAGATCGGGAGAAGAAGCATTGAGGAAGAAGAGAGAGAAAAAAAAAAAAAAAAAAAGCTTGGCCGGCGCGTGATCTGGGCGGTGGGGGCAGCGGTGGGGCCGGCACGATCTAGGCTGGCTGGAGCTTGGCTGGCCAGAGGGGTGTGCTCTCTCTTCTTGCTCTCTCCCCCTCTCTCTCTCTCTTTGTCTGTGTTTTCCAGAATCCATTTGAAGGTAAAATAACAACTGAAATTGATTTCTGGCTTGAAAGGGTATTTTACGGTCAAAGCTGAAATTAATTTCCGTTGACCCTATTTTCTTGTGCTTACTAAACACACATATTTACGGAAAACCATTTCTAGAAGTGGTTTGAAGCCAAACCAAACGCAGCCTTAGTCAAAAAGAAGAATAAATAAGGGCTGGAGGAGGTAGGGAGAGAGTAGGGGTAATGGAAGAAGAAGGTGCATGAATGTACTGTTTTTGATTAACATATAATAAAGTTGATGAGAAGTTGGATATGGAGGGAAAGAAATCGATGTACTTTTAAGGATGTGGAATGCACATCAACTCTGTTGCAAGCATCATTCATTAGCTCTCTCTGAGTGTCTTTTGTGTTGGGTCTCATATATTGTAACTCTGTTCAATTATTCGTAGAGTCGGTTTACATGTAGATATTTTTTCAATTGTAATTAGTTAGACCAATTCATGTATTTTTTCACGAAGGAGCCTCTTTTCAATAAAATTATTCTTGCCCATATAAAAAAAAGTTGGATATCCACTGAAATTAACAAAAGGAAGATCATTAAATTGAGCTTGTCTAGTAAGCCTACGTGCCAAGCGATTCCCGGTTTTTTCCACGAGTTATATTCGTGATGTTCAGTTTTTTTTTTTTTTTTTTTTGAGTAACTCATGATGTTCAGTTGTGATTAGCTCTTTTGCATCCTTAATTATATGTTTGATTTTGGATTAGTTTTCCTCTCATGAGTGAGTCACCTTCTAATGCCATATTTTTAAATTGGATACATTTTTTTGGAGAACAAAGCATAAGTAGTTGTCATGGCTTCGGACTCCTCTACTTCACTGACCATGTCACCTTCTAATGCTACCCATTTTCATTTCTAATCACCATGCCAATACCAGTTGCGTTCTATTCTTGAAAAATCGTGCCATCGACATTGACTTTAACAACTCTAGTTGGTGATCATTTCCATCTTGCACAACTCTTCTCTTTCAATGGTAGCTTCTTCGTTGCGACTTCCTGTTATTCTTCCATGACATTTTTTTCCGAACAACCTTTTCCTTCTTTTACCATAATGCAAGCTTCCTTCTCTAGATATTCCTATTGTTCCATATATTCCAGGCAGTCACAAAGACTATCTCTCATTTCCCCTGCTATTCTTAGGAAGTCTTTATGGTTCCAGTGCTTGTTTTGGAATTTAATGTTGCTCAACTTATAGATTTCCTTTAGTCGTTTACATCTCAGTACATGCCTCATATCCTTTTAATCTCTCAAACATATTTCGCACGATGTATCCTCCATGAGCGTCCTTTTTGTCAAATATACTTTGGTTGGCATGTTGTAACACATTCTCTATCCAAATATTTTGATCTTATTTGATAGGCAGAGGCTCCATATGCGTTTCCATCGTGTATACACACTATTTATACTTGAACTTATATGTACTTTTCATTATAAAAGGCTCCTCTCTCGTTCCCATGCCATAAGAGTTTGTCTTCTGTCAATCTTCCGCTTAGTGGGATTTTCTTATTTCCTCCACTTCAAAAGGTAATAAAATTTCTTTATTGATGAAGGATCATTCTAGGAGAGATTCTCTTAAATGTTGTGGGATTAGGCAACCACCTATCCTTCCAAATTATAATTTTGTCCTTGTTTCTACTATCCAATGGTAGCCCTCTTCTATCACCTTCCATGCACCTCTAATGTTTTTCCATGCCTAAGGAAAATAATGATTTTGGCCTCCAAAAGGGACTTGTTTAGAAGGGAGCAGGATTGAATCAAAGTTGTGAACACCGGAAAGAACTAAGAAGGTCATTTCAATTTGGTCAAAAAAATTAAATATTTTGATATACATTAATATCGATGTATCATTTTGGGATTACCTCTTGTTTTAGATTTTTGTTTTTTACAATGCCATGTGGCCCAATTTCATTGAATAATACTTGCAGTAGAGATTTAGTAAGCCTTTCACTTAGTGAGATTTTTCATAAAAGGTAGTTAAATTTCCTCCAATAGTCTAGTGTTCCCTTCACCACCCCCCCCCCCCCCCCCCCTTCATTTTCTCTTAAAGGACTCTTATATGAGAGATTACTTAAACACTATGGGATTAGACAACCATTTATCCTTCCAAATTCTAATCTTATCCTTGTTTTCTACTATCCAATGCCCCCCTAATGCTTTTCCATGCAAAACAAAAATTACGATTATGATCTAAAAAAAGAACTTGTTTGGAAGGTAATAGGTTCGAATCAAAGTTTTGAACACTGTGATGACGATTATTTCGATTTGGTTAGAGGAATAAAATATTTCGATACCCATCAATATGGATGTATCATTTTAGGATTACCGCTTATTCCATGATTTTTTTTTTTTTTTTTTTCATGCCCCCTGACCCCAATTTCATTGGGTAATACTTGCCTAATCAGCAAAAGACCAAAAATAGTATAAAAAATAGAGCTCAACAAAATTATCTCTACACTACACGTGTTGGGCCTTGTTGACGCAAATGAAAAGCCACAAAAAGCAAATGTGACTTGAATCCATAAATAGAGTTACCAGAATATTAGTACAATTAAAAGTCTCATTGCTTAGTGCAATTAATGTAATTATATATATATATATATTTATTGAGAAACAATGTAAGGACATTTTAGATTATTAAAAAAAAAACACCAAAAAAGTTGTTTTTTAATAAATATAGATTATAGATTAATCACTAGGAACCTTAAAAAAAAAAAAAAAAAACCGTGTGCATACACTAGCACCTCTCGTTTTTCAAGTAAATAAAAAGGGAGGAGCTCGTGTCCAGTGAAAATTTTCACTAGACACAACAGGATTTAGACACGTGTCAAGAGTGAACAAATGTTCAAGATCCAACGTATCTAGTAAAAAGTTTCACCAGGCACAAGCCGATCCAAAAAAAAATCCTACTCTCTCTTTTAGGTTCCTTTTCTCCTACTCGGAAAAGGAATAGAAACCTAACCGCCTCAATTTAAAAACAACGGCAAGAAAAAGGGTGAGATATATAAAACAATTTTATTAATATATTCTCACAATTACAAAACAAACCCTACCTTTTAAATTTGAAGAAACACAAATCTTGATTTTCAAGCAAGCCATCATCAAAGCAGTGATCCAGAAAAGGAAGGAAGGTCAGTTTCTCTATTTCTACTGAGGCGATGATTTTGCTTTTCCGTAATTTGATTTCATTCGGACTTTCATGTTTGATGTTCTATCTTCTATCTATGTATGCGTTAGAAATCAAAGGTTTTGTTTTTTATACAAATTTTGTGGTTGCATATGATCTGTTTGTTTTGATTTATGTTTAATGTTATCCGATTGAGTACTTTTGTTGTATATTTGGTGGGGTTTAAGATTGTTCTCTGGTTTTCGTTTTTCATGTTTAATTTGATTTAATCCTTTAGGTCATAGGATTTTGTTATCAGGGGTCTTTTCTTGATTGCCAAGGAATTACTAATTCCCTGTGATTTCATTAGAAATAGTGTTTTGTTTTGGATGGTTGCTTTTCTCAAATGAAAATAAAATCTTATGTTTAGTATTCGGAATCATTGGATAAACTTGTGTTTGGGAAGTAATAGTTTTTGATTATACGAAGATTTTTTGTCTGATTGTAACATTTAGTTTGTTGGTTCTTACAGGATTCGTGAATTTGAGTTCTGTTTTAGCATATAGCAATCATGAGATTCTTAAAGGGGAGCAAGGTGGAGGTACTAAAGAATAAACAGCTGCCTCCAGGAGCGTGGCATTGTGCTAAGATTATCTCTGGTAATGGGCATACTTACAGTGTTATGTACGAAGGTTCTCTTGATATGAGAAGTGAGGAAGTTATAGAGAGAGTGCCAAGGAAGGATATTAGGCCTTGCCCTCCTCCCACGGAAAATATGGAGGGTTGGACAGTTGGAGATGTTGCAGAAGTGTTTAATTTTGGTTCTTGGAGAATGGCTATGATTCTAAAGGTTTTGAGTGGGGATTATCATTTGGTTAGGCTATTGGGATCTTCAGAAAAGTTCAGAGTTCACAAATCTAACATCCGGGTGCGTCAAATTTGGCAAGATGACAAATGGGTTGTGATCAGTAAGGTAAGTTTCTACTTTGATCTTGTTTTAAATTGTCATTTTTGTCAACTTTTAGTTAAAATTTTGTGACCATTTTTAAAGTTTCTTGCCTTTCTTTTACTTGGTTCCTGGGTATATTTGAGTTTGAGTCCAATTTTTTCTTTACTAATCCGGTGTTAATAGTCGGATGGCTAATTCTATGTGAGTGATAGGCAATGAATAGTTTATACTTTTAATTTAGAAGTCCACTGCCTATCATAGCTGTCATCGTGTTTTCGGGATCAAGAAGCACGGAATCTATTAATCCGCTATTTTTCCCTTTGCGTTGACTAATTTCATGTTGGCTTTTCTTCACAGGGTTCTCAGAATTGTGAGCTTGTGAAGTTCAACAAACCATCTAGCTTGAACTGTCATCACATGAAACCTGGGTTTCCACAGCTCAATTCAAGGAGAAAGATGCAGGCAGGAAATACATGTTTAGCCACTCAAGACAATACTTGTTTGCAGGAATCTCATATTGTCTCATCTAGAACATTGAAGAGAGTGTCCCCTTATTGCTCCTCTCATACTGAAGCATATTCTAGAAAAATGAGAGCAATTGAGAATGAGGGTGAGTGTCAAAGAGTCATTTCAGAGTCTCCACCCCCCTTGCCGAAAAAGGTAGATGCTGTAGCTTACCCACGAGTAAATCTGGGTGAAAAATACATGCACACTTCCTCTAATAAACAAATAACTCAATATTTTGAATTGGAAAGGGTAAATCAGAATGGTTCTATTTTGTGTTTTTATGGAAGAATCTCTGAACCTATTCATTGTGATAGTGATGCATCTTCTGTTGGTAGTTGTAGTGTTGTTACTAATAGTCCAAATAGGTCAGGTGACATTTTAACGTGTTCTGCTCAAGATTCTGATATCCTTAGTAGTGATGCTGATTCCTGTTATGATTGTGGAGATGAGGAAGGAAAATGTTCCCTCTCTCCAAAAGATAATGCAGCAACAAGCATCCATAGATTAGAGTTGCATGATTATTGCAGCACTCTAGAGGCTATATATGCCTCTGGGGCCTTAAGTTGGGAACAAGAAGCTCAATTGACAAATCTTCGTGTTTCACTCAACATTTCAAATGATGAACATTTGATGGAGATAAGGAATCTAAAATCAGCTGGATATGGCCTTCATCTTAGTTAACTTTTAATCAATGGATTTATTTTGTTAGGGTGAGGGGGGAATTAGAATAGGATATCCTGTAGTTTTCTTTAATGGCATCACATCATTGTAAGAAGCAGGAGGAATGGTTACATTTTGTAGTATTAGTCTTGGAGTTTCTATCTGGAAATTATGTACCAAATATTCTTATACAGGAATGAATATTTCCAGGCTTATTGCAATGCTCTTTTTCCTCCCTTTTTTTTATTTTTTATTTATTTGTTTATTTATTTGTTTTCAGGGATGCTTCATGATATGTAATTATATTCCATAAAAAATCTTGAATTTATTTTTAATCATTAGAAAGGTAGGCTGCCATATCATTTGAGAAAGTTCTTATGGACTTATATATCTGCAGCTCTTCACTTTGAAAATATGGAAATAAAAAAGAAAAGGTAACAAAGGGTTTTGAAAAACTAAACTTCTTTATCTTATGTTCTGGACATGGGGATGACATGTTTCTCTCTCACCATGCATGTCTATATTTTATAAAATATTAGATCATTATGCCTGTATGTTATCATGCTGCTTGGCCGATTGACTAATTTTGTTTTTATAAGAACATGGAAGCTCTTCAGTTGTTTACTGGTTGACATGTGTTGAGTTCAAATCTTGGTTATTGAGATCTTTCTGGATTATAGAAGCTGTGCTTATCTGTTCCTGTCATTGTGTATATATATCTCATTTTGGTGAAGTTATAACATTAATTGATTTGTTGTGTATGCGAAGGAGTAAAAGAAATCTATCTTGTGCTCCTTTGTGTAAACATATTGTTGGATTTAATAGACTATGGATTGATTTTCACAGAATTTGAATGGCACTGGGAGCTCTGTTTTAAGAATGCTATTGATGAATCCCTGCTTTTTCCAGGGCTAAAATTGGAGGCTTTGCTTCTAAAGGTCTTAAGATGATGCTGGGGTTTGCTGCATTTCTCTCCCTTAAACGATGGGGAAGAACTGCATCCAATTTTTCTATATTGACAATGCATGACCACCTAATAGTATAATTATGTTATTTGGTTCAGTGATGTAGTTCATTTCAGGCCTGCTGGGATTAATGGACACATATTGTTCCAATGGAAAACCCAATCTATGAAATAGTGGGAGAGTATTTTTGATATGATGGTCTTCTTTTAACTTCTAGTTTTAATAATGCACATTGTTCTAGTTTTCTTTTAAATTGTTTTTTTTTTTTTTCATCAATACCGGTTTAGAGTAAACTCCTTCAACCCATTACGAGGCGACTCATAAAACCATCTATGTGAATTTTTTGAATAAGTCACATGACTCGTTAAATAGGTCATGTGACTATAAGTAACATGGATGGTTTTGTCAATGGCTACATATTGGATTTGGAGGTAAACTTTTTCCTTTCTTTTATATTGCATATCTATATCTTCCATAAAAGTTTGTCGTTTATATCTGTGGATAAATTTCTTTCAATTTATCATGATTTCTGATTATTTCTTTAAGGTTGGAAAACATAATGGGGTTCGAGGAATATCCCATGTGGGTCTAGTAGCTATTGTGGTGCTTGGGCACTGGTGTTCAACCCCACCAGTTCCCGTCCCCCAATTTACCTATTAAAAACAAATAGATGTTAAGCTACTCTTTGGTGATTTTATCATCCACTTGCTTTTGTAGACGTCCTACTTTGTAAATGAAAATTACCCTTGCTCCCTTGCAATTTATATTAAAGAATTGTGACACAGTTTTACTGGCTCCCTTCCATTACTCTACTTCCCACATCCTTTCCCTTCAAGGAATTTTCCCTTTGTACTTCATCTTGGTGTATAAATGACTAGTGACACTCTGTAGTTTAGGAATAATGACTTACAAATGGTCATCAATGTGCATTTGCATATAGAGTAGCAGTACCATGCATTAGACTACTGATTGTGCAAACATGTCAAGGAATTATCTAGGAGCTCCTTCCAAAATTAAAGAAGCATCTAATATATATATGTGTGTGTCTGTGTGTGTGTGTGTGTGTTATTCTCAAGAAAAGCATGATTCATTGAATTTTGTACGCACACTCATGTAGTTGACTAAGGAATTCTGGAAACACTTCCAATAAATTTGTTGTGTACTCCTAGAAGAAGATGATAATAGTTGAAAATGATCAACATATCATGTAAATTAGTTACTTACAGCAGCCTGGTTGAAAAGAAAGAACTGCAGGAAGGAAATTTGGTGAGTTTTGGGAACAAAGGTTGCAGAACATTGTTTGTAAATGTTTGTGCAGAGATCAAGCCCACAAGGTATTTTGGTTTTGTGACTTTTACAAGTGACATTCAAGTCAACTATACTTTTTCCCTAAACAATTATTCATAAATATATATATATATATATATATATATATATATTATAAAATAAAATTATAAATTAACAAATGTTCCACTTTGTAACTATACTGTTCTATTATTCATTATAATGATGCAAATGTCTGTTATTCCAAATTCTGTGGATGTAGGTTTCCTTTGTTTGAAGGAAGATGTGGATGTGGTTTAATTGAGTTAAAGAGTACATAGTTAAACCATGTTACAGGAAAGATGTAGATATGGTATCAGTTGCACCTCTAGCCTTGTCAAAGTAAGCTGAAGAGGACCCCCTAGACACATTTTATGTTAATATGAGCAATACTAGAGCAAATGAATGGTAATCACTAATTGCAATACTAATCCATGGATATGCAGATTAATATCTTAACTTTACATGTATTAGTTGATAATGTGAATGGGATTTTGTTTTACAGATCTATGAGCTGATCAACAGCGTTGTCTTGCAAAGTTGACCTGGAATGGGTGGCTCAAATCTCCAAGCTGGGATTTTGTAAGGGCCTTTATAATGAAGAATGAGCTGTTTTCTTGCAAAGATGGCTTGGTATGGGTGGCTCAAATCTCCAAGTTGGGAATTTTTTTAGGGCCTTTCAATAGAGAATGATCTGTAAAGTTTGAAGCGTTTGAGTGTCTTCCAAAGAGAGCGCGGTTGATTCATGTTGTGGTAGTAGCGTATCTCAAGTATTTCCTGTATCAATCCATGATCCATACATTCTTTCCAGTTTTCTGCATTTGCAATATATTTTGTTGCAGGCTAATGCTATTGTATATATCATGAGTTGGGCTTTATTCTGTTCTATTGTTGGTGCTAGAATTTGGCAATGCTAGGCAACAGGATCTGATCTACCTTCATTTGTAAAATTAATAAATCTAATGGCAACAAATTTTATAACATTTTTCATATCTGTTGAAATGGTAGATTGTGGCTGATTTACAATAAAGTGATGTGTAGTGGTCTTAGTAAAGAGTGCTATTTCACAAATCACTATTTGCCACCTCAATAAGTTAAGTAGTGAAATTTTTTGTGCCTGTAGCATTTGAACACATATATTTCTATGTATTTTTTTCCTACCACTAAAAGATGTAATTTAGAAAGAAAAGTGTATTTCTTTCGTACCAGTAAAAGATGTAATTTGGTCAGAAAGAACAATAAATAAAAGCTGGAGGAGGTAGGGAGAGAAAGTATGGGTAGTGGTAGAAGGTGCATGTACCTATTGTTTTCAATAAATGTAAGATAAAATTGATGAAAAGTTGGATATTCCATTGAAATTAACAAGAGGAAGTCATTAAAGTGAGCTTATTTGGTAAGCCTGTGTGCCACTGCCATGTGATTCCGACTTCTGTCCACGAGCTATATTCCTGATATTGAGTTGTGATCAGCTCTTTTGCATCCTTAATTGTATGATTGATTTTGGAGTAGTTTTCACCTTCTAATGCCATATTTTTGAATCCGACACTTTTTTTTTTTTTTTTTGATGAATGAGCAAAATTAAATGAACAGCTATACAATCAGTTGAAGACTCGAACCCAAACAGAACAACACTACACAACTACAGCACCAAGACTACCACAACACCAAAAGGCTACAAAACTAGGCCAGCCCAAAAAAAATTAGTAGAACACAAAAAGCTCGAAACTCAGGCACATTACAAAATAAAGCTATTAACTACTGCTACTTGATAACAATACTGAAAATGCCCCAAAGACAGCATATTACCCTGTTTCTATTCTACTCTTCACTTCCCCATCTAATCATTTTGATAATGATCTCTTCAGATAGAACACTACCTTGGTGAGTACTAGCTTTCCTCTGCATCCAAATAATCATCTTTTACGTGATATATATTTAATTAATTTTATTCATAGAATTTAATCATTTCTATACATATCCCTGTTATAATTTATATATAAATATATATATATATATATATATATATATACTATTATCATTTCTGAAATACTTGTGTCACATTCTCTCTTAGTACTCTTACAATTGTTTTTTCCCTTAATATTTCATTTTTATTAGAATTAGTAAACATCTTCGATAGGCCAAAAATGTATTGACCCATTATGATGAATTAATTGATTAATTAGCCAAGTTTATTAATTAATCAAATTAACATGCAAAACACGTGGTAGCACAAACAAATCACCAATTATCTAAAGTATGCGGCGGAAAATAAATTGATATGGTGATTTGTTTACGAATGGGGAAAACTTACACGGCAAAAACCCCACCGGGTGATTTTAAGGTAACCACTCTCGAGAATCCACTATTATCAAAACAAGCAGTTACAAGTAAATGAATCCTAGTACCTTATACCAACCTACAGTTGAATCCTTACCTCAATACCCAATTGGACTTATTCTGTAGCGATAATTTCTCATTTTCAATGCACGGCTCCTAGTACGTAATTAACCAATTGCGTGGATCCCAGTATGCGACTTAATCACCAACTTGAGAAAGATGTCGGCTGCAAAGTTCTTTAGTTCATCACACGATAAAGATCATAAAGCTCCTTGGTCACAAAACCCTATGGTGTAAAAATACAGCAGCTTCTTCAAGAGAAAGATGAACTAGGGCATATGTCTCCGGTTCACAATATGCTTGTGAAAAACTTTTGCATTCAGTTGCATTAGCTACGACGGCCCTTAAAATAATCCTTATATATGTTTAGGGTTGTGAAAAAAGAAAGCTCAAACATACACCCACGGATTGAATGAAAAACAGCTCTGAAAAATTGAGTTTCATAAACCTCAATAGATAGCCATCTATCGAGCTAGCTGTCAAGCCACGAGCTTCAGTAGCTTTTAAACTTCGATAGATGATAACTGTCGAATTTTAAAATCCAGCACTTTCTCACTTGATTCTTGGACAGACTTGCATGACTTTAACACTTGAACTTGAAACCTTATTTCTTGAAGCATTAAACACATCCTAGATCTACCCAATTACAAGTAAAACGCGTTTTGTCAAAAGATTAGCCAATTACATAAAATAGTGACATATGTTCCTAACATTGAATCACATATGTCCTAACAATCTCCCCCTTTGGCAATCTGTGACAAAACCACAACAAACAAATGAACATATGAGAGAAGTCATAAATCACTCAACTCATACTCACTTGTTGAATACAATGAAATTTATCCTAACACAAACTCTCGAAAAACTTTGCAAGAAGAGAGTTTATGGCAAGAAGACTTTGACAACCTATATTTCTGAAACACTTTAAGCAAAACTCATCAAGGCATCTTAGTGTGAAATAGAAATAATAGATTGCATACATTTAATAAGAAGCATGTGTATAAAGATAGAAAAGAAACAACAAATGGAGAGATAGGTGAAAGAACATACATCAATATATATATATATATATATATAAATCAAATATAAATACAATGTATGTCAAAATGGTCACAAGACCAATATACAAGATATAATGTATCTAAAGTAGAAAGAAAAGAAAAGATACAAGAATCCTCACTACATCCTTCAATATACACTCCCCCTATCTCCTAAATTAACCCTCCCCCTATGAGTATGACTACTCTCATCTTAAAACTACTCCCCTTTTTTGTCATGAGTGACAAAGGGTAAGTAAATCAAGTAGACATCTCATCATCACTAGGTGAGCCATAATCATCATCCTTAGCATCATTAGCACTGCCGGAGCCATCGTCACTCTCATCCTTAGATGCATTGAGAGAAGGAGAGGAAGCCACTATGAAACCACCCATCACAGTCTGTCGTCATGCGATACGACTGACATGGGTGTTCACTTGACACAACTCATAACTGAGAGTGTCAAGGCGAGCATCCATGCGTACAAGCTGTGCCATGATGGCCTCAAGTGTCACTCCACCCGCTGAAGAAGAAGAAGTGGAGGTGAATGGAGCGGTAGAAGTTGGAGGAGTTGCTATCTCTAGCCGAGGCTGCCTCGAGCGAAGCTGTGTAAGACTCTGCTTAACAGTAGCGGTGTCAATGGCACACATAAATGTGAAGTGGGGAGACTTAGGATAGAAGATGGAAAAATGGCGAAGGAGTCTCGTGAGGATGAAGTGAGAATGGAAGTCAATGGAGATATCCTCAATGAGGGATAACAAAAACCAAGCACGAGGCTCTGTGATAGTGTTATAGTGAGACAATGGATGGAGAACGAATGTCATCACTATGTTTAGGAATCTCAGACCTTTAGCAAAGGCCAAGCAAGGGGTGTTTTGACGGTCACCCCAAGATGATGGTGTCTCACAAAAGAGAGACGCGAGTTTGTCTTTGGACATTGTCCTCAGACACGCACAGCCAGGGTAGTCAGAATGCGTTAACGTAGGCACGTGTAGTACCTCGGAAACAATCTCTGAAGTAACTATCATGCGTATAATCCGAACGCGAGTAGAAAACTGAGGTATAGAGTAATCAAATCTGTGCATATTGGAGTAGAACTTCTGTATGATCACGGAAGGGCACGTGATCGGGACGCCACAAAGTGATTCCTAACCCCTACTGTGGATGACAGTGGGTAGGTTAGTGTCAGAGAAGTCTGACAGACCGACTTGGCATTCCAAATGAATGCCATGTCGTGAAAAGTTCTCCAAGAAGTCCGATTTGGCCTTCTCATCACGGAACCGGACATGAGAGGGTGTGGGGTTAAATGGAGAAAAAGAAGAAGATGCCCTAAAACGAAGAGGGTTTTGGGACGGAATGGATTTACGTTTAGGTGCCATAATGCAACTAACGTAAGAGGGAGAGAAAGAGAGAAAGAGAGGGAGACAATCAGAAAAGTACCAAACAACAAATATATCAAAATATATAGAATTAAAGGTATGTATGCATGAGAATGCATGAACATGTGACATGCAAATATAAATTCATCATGGGCTCAGCCTAATCCAAACCTACCAGCATACAACATACAAGGTAAACACAAATCTAAAATGCATGAAACATTGTTATAATGCACATGTGATGCAATGCATGAAGTTTAAAGATCATTTTAACAAAAACCCATCCCAAAATTTTAACAAAAACTCAAAAGTTTTGAAAAATCTCAAACAATTTCAAAAAGCCCAAAAGTTAGGTCAAAGATCATGAAAATAAATGATAAAGATGAAGAAAGTATCATACTAGATGAGGAACAAAGATCTTGAGACCGAAAAAAAAGTGAGGAAGATGAAAAGCTTGAGTTTTGGGTGATTGAGAGAAGGAGAGAAGTTTGTCTATCGAGAGAGATCGAGGAGAATTGAGACAGAAATCCCGAGAATCCTATTTATAGGAAAAACATAAACCTCGATCGATCGATAGCTATTGAGGTTTAAAACGCGCCTTTTAGCTATCGAAGAGCTAACAAGGAGCTATCGAGGATCAAACGAGAGGTTTTCTCAACAAAGAAGCTCGATGGATCGAGGTAGCTATCGAGTAGACAGAAAGTTTCTCGATTGATCGAACTAGCTATCGAGTGCTATCGAGAATGCGATAAGAAAAAGTTGAAGGGTCTCGATAGATAGCTTATCAGTCAAGAGCAATCGAGAAGCTGTCGAGAGCTATCGAGAAGCTGTCAAGAGCTATCGAGAAGCTGTCAAGAGCTATTGAGAAGCTATCGAGATTGTTTAAAAACAGTTTTTCAAAAAAGAGAAAAACACAGACATGAATGCAATCAAGTATGCTACTTGACCAAAGATCCAAACAACATTTTAAACTCTTAAAAACATCTCATAACACGAAAAATGTTAAGCACATAGATCCCAAAACACACACACACACACACACACACATTAAACAAGTCTAACCAATTTTATATTTCAAAAACAAGTTAAGATAGTTTAATGAGCATACATTAACACAACTATTCCTTGTGATGACCAAATCACATTGTACCTACACATGTATCAAAAGTAGCAAAGAATATTGCGTGTTGTGTGTGAAAAACATCGCAAGATTGCATAAGTGTCTACATGTTATGACGATTTGAGATATGAGAAAATCACTTTAACTCACACACAATCATAACTGTTTGATGGGGACTATCACTTTCGAGGTATATCCTATAACTCTCACATTTCCTAAAATGCACGCTTGCAATCATATATAAAGCATTTTGATTTTTTTGCTTTTATTTTTCTTTGCATATTTTTCTTTTAAGCAAACCATGCATGGGAATATAAGAGATAGAAAAGAAATACTCAATTATGTTAAGCATTGACATTCCACTTTTGCTATGTCGAAGCATACAAATGTCATTTCATGACTGGCGGACAACAGTGGTGAGATAGTTATTTATGCATTTCTCTTAGAATTTTATAGTCCTTCTCGTAAAAAAGAGTGATACAAGTGTTAAGTATAAGAGATAATTTAACCTTACTCATCACAAACACGAGTCACAAAACTCACTTGCTTAATTGTGCATAAAGATGCTTATTTAAGTTACAAGAGATACAAAGTTTAGAAAACTTTATTTTAATAGTCATCCAAGGTACACAAGTACCAATGTACACAAATACACACTATTTTTGTATTTTTCTGATTTTTTTTTTTTGTTTATATGAAAAACAAAATAAAACAAAACTGAAAAGAAGCCAAAAACATGTTAAACAAGACAAATCAATGCATAAAATAAGACTAACTCAAAAAATGAAAGCAAAACACATAAGTAATGCAAAAACAAAAACACGAAGGGGAGAAAGAATAAGTGACAGAATCACTTGGGGCAATTTTCCTTCCACGCCTTGGAAGAACCTTTTTGTTTAGCAAACCCTTGATCCGACGGTGAGCGGGAAGAGTTAAAACCGTTCAAGTTCGAAAGGAACATGAGGGCTTTGAGAAGATCTCCAAGAGGAGCAAAAGAGGATGGAAACTGATTCTGATCTCTCGACGCGATCATGCTGTTGCTCTGTTAAGTGGCTAACCACTTATAACAATTAGGTCAAGTATGTCCAGTTGCGCCACATTGATGACAGAAATGTTGTTTTTTCTGTTTAGGCTTTTGATTATTTCCCTTCTTAGCCCTAGGGTTCTTAATCTCTTTCTTGTCAAGCTTAGGGGGTGCTCCTAAGATAGATTTACCCTTGTCTATGTTCTCACTAGCTAATTCATTCTTAACGTCATTGTTCTCAGTTTCAACATTATTAGCAAGAGGAACAAAAATAATAGTACTAGTAGAAGCAATACTAGGAGAAAAGAAATCATACCCTAAACCGGTTCGATCAGAAGTTGATTTTTGAAGACTGAGCATCTGATTGAGCTTAGTGCTTGAAGTCCTTTCCAGTTGAGCTCTAACTTGGAACAGTTCTGCCTCAAGCTTCTTAGTCTTCTTAGCCAAGAAATCATTCTCGAATCTCAGTGCTCCAATAGTCTGATTGGCTTCATCAAACTTTGTAGAGATTTCTTCTCGCTCAAGTTCCACATCACTAAGCTTCTTGGTGCCCAACATATACAACTTCTTATGCTTTTCTGAGACCTTGTATAACTTTGCATAGCCTGTGTGGATGTCATCTTGTTCATCCATTTTCTCAAACTTAGACTCTACCAATTCCTCTTCTTTATCCACATCTTCAATAATCCCTTCAGTAGGATTTACGGTGGCGGTGAAGGCATTTAGGATTCCATCATCCTCATTATTGGAGTCATCCTCAGACTCGGTGTCGCTTAAGGTAGCAGCAAGTGCCTTGCTTTTTCCGATGGTCTTGAGATAAGTAGGGCATTCTTGTTTCATGTGACCGAAACCTTAACACCTAAAGCACTTTAGTCCTGAGGGTACGGTGTACTGACCGCCATCTCTAGCATCTTTCTTCCCTTTGTCTTAGCTCTTAGACTAAGAAGAACTCGACTATCTACGGTCCTTGTTGAAGCCCTTTGCATTGGCATTTTTCATGAACTTCTTGAATTGCCTGGTAATGTAGGACTTCATCTTAGAATCTTCGTCGTCTAAAGACTTATCAGTGTCACTGTTCTTGGATTTCAAAGCCATGCTCTTGCTCTTCCTTGATTTCCCTATCCTTATCAAACCCAACTCATAGGTCTATTGATTTCCAACCAGCTCAGTCAAAGGAATTTTGTTGATGTCCTTTAATTCCTCAATGGCAGTTATCTTGGCATGGAATCTCTCGGGTAGAAATCTAAGCACCTCTCTCACAATCTTGGGTTCAGGAATGGTTTCCCTAAGATTAAAGGCTGAGTTCACTATGTCTTTGATCTTGGCATAGAACTCATCGAAAGACTCATCCTCCTCCATCTTGATCTCTTCAAAGCTTGTAATGAGCCTCTGAAACTTTGAATCCTTGACAACCTTGGTTCTTCATAGGTTGTCTGGAGAATGGTCCATGCATCCTTAGCAGTTTCAGCAGAGGATATCTTCTTGAATTCCTCATTAGTGACTGCATTGAATAGAGCATTCAGTGCCCTGCTGTTAAAATTTGTCGCCTTGATCTTAGTATCATCCCAGTCGGTTGGCGCTTATGTAGGCTTAGTCCAGCCTATCTCCACAGCTTGTCACACTTTCTCATCTAAAGACTGCAAGAAAGCTCTCATGCATATTTTCTAGTATGCATAGTTAGTGCCATCAAATAAAAGAGGTATTATAAGAGAATGTCCTCTATCCATGACAAATAGGGATTAATGGATCACACAATAAAGATTAACCCCAATCAGAGTGTGCTTGCTCTGATACCACTTGATAGGCCAAAAATGTATTGACCCCTTGTGATGAATTAATTGATTAATTAGTCAAGTTTATTAATTAATCAAATTAACATGCAAAGCGTGGTAACACAAACAAATCACCAATTATCTAAAGTATGCAGCGGAAAATAAATTGACACGGTAATTTGTTTACGAATGCAAAAAATTTACACGGTAAAAATCCCACCAGGTGATTTTAAGGCCACCACTCCCAAGAATCCACTATTATTCAAAACAAGCGGTTACAAGTAAAGGAATCCCAGTACTTTATACCAACCTATAGTTGAACCCTTATCCCAATACCTAATTGGACTTATTTTGTAGTGACAATCTCTCATTTTCAATGCACGGCTTCCAGTACGTGACTAACCAATTGTGCGGATCCTAGTACGCGACTTAATCACCAACTTGAGAAAGATGTTGGCCGCAAAGTTCTTCAGTTCATCACACGATAAAGATCACAAAGCTCCTTGGTCACAAAACTGTACAGTGTAAAAACACAACAGCTTCTTCAAGAGAAAGATGAACTAGGGCATATGTCTCCGGTTCATAATATGCTTGTGAAATTTTTTTGCATTCAATTGCATCAGCTACGACGGCCCTTAAAATAATTCTTATATATGTTTAGGGTTGTGAGAAAAAAAAGCTAAAACATACACCCACGGATTGGATGAAAAACAGTTCTGAAAAACCGAGTTTCATAAATCTCGATAGATAGCCATCTATCGAGCTAGCTGTCGAGCCATGGGCTTTAGCAGCTTTTAAACCTCGATAGATGCTAGCTATCGAGTTTTAAAATCCAGCACTTTCTCACTTGATTCTTGGACAGACTTGCATGACTTTAACACTTGAACTTGAAACCTTGTTTCTTGAAGTATTAAACACATCCTAAATCTACCCAATTACAAGTAAAATGTGTTTTGTCAAAGGATTAGCCAATTACATAAAATTGTGACATATGTTCCTAATATTGAATCACATATGTCCTAACAATCTTCAATCCACACCAAACCCGACTTACCTCGCTCCCGGCCAGCATGTGTTGTCATCACCCCGAAGAGAAGACATGCTCGATAGGATGCCTATGATCCAACCTTACCTCGCCCCATTGTCGTCCCTACGTTCCTAACACCACTTTTAATTTTTTTTTAATACTATGTAAAAATGGAGTCCATATAATTAATTAAAATACCTTTAACATATAAACTAGTGCCCCTAGCCCAATATGTCATTGACTAATTTGATTGAAAATACAAGGTGTAAATGCACTTTTAGTCCCTACATTTTGCACCTTTTTTTATTTTGGTTCCTACATTTGCATTTCACCACTTTTAGTCCCTAAATCAATTAACGTGTGTTATTTAGGTCCTTGCCGTCACTCAACAGACAGAAATAATTGACGTGGCTGACGAAGGACTTAAAATATAATTAAAAATCCACTGTGGCACTCATCACCCATGCCACGTGGGTTTCTTGCCCTTTTATTTCACACGTGACCCTCACGTGTTTGCAAGCCAACCACTAATGGCGCGTGGATGCAAAAATCCCCAAATCAGATTACCAAACCCTTGATCAAAACACCATCTCTCTCTCTTGAACTAAAACCACCATCATCAACCATCTCCCACAACCCAGAAATGGTTATACCCAAACCCATCCCCACCATGTGCAAATACCCAAACCCATCTCCATTTTTCTTGTGGTGAAATACTCAAATCGATCTTAGTTTATAAAGCCAAACCTAACTCCATTCCTAAAGCCAAACCTAACTCCGTTCCTAAAGCCAAACATACAGAGATTCCTAAAGCGAAACCCAACCCCAATTTTCTTGTAATAGTAGAGAAAAGAAAAGCAGTGAGACCTCTATCTCTATGAATTGAAACCAAACACATAGGTATTAACTCTCTCTCTCTCTCTCTCTCTCTCTCTCTCTGTCTATGTCCTTATATATAGCTTTATATTATGCGTGTTGGTTGGAACTATTAGTAAGGGCCACAATGTTGGGCAGGGTTGCTTTGTATCTGGATTGTTAGTTTTTTTGCCTTTATTTTTTTTGGTGACTTTTGACCGTTTGTTGGTCCCTACCTGAGTATGTGTTTGTTTGTGGCTTCTAATGTGGTCCTTGCCTAACATTATTTTATTTCAAAAAATCTGATTCTATGTCTGATATATATTGTCAAATATGTGTGGAAAAAGCATATTGGTGATGAATTGGTGATACTAAATTGGTGGGCCAAAATGTTGAGTAACTTTGAAAGTGAGTGTATGATATATATATATATATATATATAATGTTAATATGTGTTTGTTTGTGGATTACTATGCGTATGTGGATAACTATGCATGTGTCTGTTTTTATGACATTGTTGTTTAATATGTGTTAGTTTGTGCTTTCTAATGTGGTCCATGTGGTCCCTGTGTTCCCCTGTTGAAGATAATGTGCATTTCTAAAAAAAATTTAATTCAAAACATCTCTACATGGACTATGGAATGATGAGTGCTATTTTCTTAAATAATGTTATATAATGTGTGTTGTTTTGTTAAATAATGTTATATAATGTGTGCTATTTTGTTAACTAATGAGTGTTGTTTTGGAATGTAGCTGGTATTATTTAAATGGGTTTATATGTGTTTTGCATGCAGCATGGATGACTTGTTTAGTGTATCTGTGCATCATGGTGGGTATTTTACTGAGAACTCTTGAGAATATGTGGGAAGTAAAGTAGATGTAGTGAATAATTATGATCCTGATAACGTTGTGAATAAGGGTATATACAGGGACTTTGGGTACACCTCTGTTAGCAAGCTTTGGTATAAAATGCCTGGTAAGGATCAAGAGAGGGATAATTTCCATTTGATTGTTGATGATCATGATGCCATGTTCATGATAGATTTAGTGAGGGGTCATGAAGAGATTCATGTGTTTATAGAGCACCCAGTAGATGATCCTATACTAGTTAATAAAGGTGAGGATATTGGGGAAGACGTGCAGCCATTAGCAGTGGAGCAAAACCTATTAGGTTATTATGATTATGATGGCAGTGATGATAATGGTAGTGAAGAGGTTGACAATGATGAGGATGGATTTTACAACTTTTATGGTAGTAATGATATGTATGTTAGTGATGACAATTATAATAATGATGATGATGATCCCATTGAACTAGACGCTGAACAAGTCTATTCTAGGAAAGCAAGTAAAACACCTATTATTGAGGAGGTTGATAAGGATGATGTCATTGAGGTTGATGTTGAACAAGTGTATTCTAGGAGAGCAGGTAAGGAACATATTGCTCATCACCCATCTGAGGATAAGGCTGTAAGTGATAGCAGTGATAGTGGGGGAAGTGGCCTAGAGAATGAAATAGAAGTGATCCCTAATGAGAGGATGTTTGTTGAGGACAACAGTGACAGTTGGGATGGTAAGGATGATGATGATGATGTTGTTAAACCAGGCCAAATGAGTGCTGGTGTAATGAACTTTGATTATGAGAGTGAGGAGTTGCACAGTCTTGATGAATCATCATCTAATGATGAGATTGGAGATGATAGTGATGATAACTCTGAGGATGAACTAAAAATACCTGGGGGAAAGGGAAGGGGACGGAAACCTGAGAAAAAGAGGACATTCCCAATGTTTAAGCCAGTTGCTAAGGCTGAACATATCATATTTGAGAAATATATGTTGTTCACAACGCCTAAAGTAATTTAAAGAAGTTATAATTGAGTATCGACCGTAATCAACATAGAATCGAAATAATGATAAAGGATTTGATTCTTGACCAGTCATCCCCCAAGTCCTTTCCCTTCGATTATCCTATCACAACTCGTGTGAAAATGGTTAAGAAGGTGAAGCATAGCATAGGTTCATATCAATGCAAGAATGAGATTTAATATCCAATCTACCTGTAGACACCCCATTTTACAACTTGCATTTAACCAACCGGTAGATCTTTAGATTTGTGATACAACACAAATTTTGATGCTCTAATGATCATAATGGTATATCATAGGTTTTGATCAGACCACCTAATCAAAAGTTATCATACAAACAATTTTCAATGATTATGATTCACCTACATGATGGGCCTGATCATGTCATATTTTAAACACTTAATTTTGATTGGTTCTCACAAGAATTAATTTAAAATTAATTAAGTGTAATTTTTTATTGGATTTTATTTTATTTCATTTAAAAAAAAGAAATAATAAAAAATATTTTTTTACGGCATCTTATCTGCTCTTTTAAAAATTTTTGGAGATATGATCCATGAAAAATTCAAAAAAAGAAAAAAAAGAAAAAAAAAAAAGCCCAAAAAACGTCATTATCTTCAGCAGCAATTTGAAACACATTTTTGGCCTAGATAACGTTGGAATTTGGCTTTCTCTATTTCTGACAAAGTTGTAGATAATTGAATTTCCTTTCAAAAAACACTCATCTTGAATCAATTGGAATTTTTAACGGTAAGTTAGAGCCAAAATACGAAGCAGGTGCAGCATCATTTCAAAATTCAAATGGAGATCAACACCAAATCCGTTTCAGCTCATTTAAATAGGTTATCTCTCCCCTTAGCTTCAGAAGAAAGCTAACAACTTAGCTTTAAAGCTAAGCCATCCATTTCCCTATAAATAGAGAAGACCTCTTCCATTTTTTGGACGCGGGAATTTCCTCTAGAGAGCTAGTGAGAAAGCAGAAAAGAAAAGCTGTTGTGCAACCATTGTTCCTACTTTGGTTGTAGTTTAGTACTTCCTTACTTTCTCCCTATCCCTTTAAGTGATCACTTCCCCTTTTTAATTTATGTTCTATGCTAGTAAGTAGTTAGTTATATTCTTAATTTTCTACACATGCTTGAATAAATGTTTAACATGTCATTGTTTTTTTCTTTTTATGATATGCTTGGGTGAACATGCCTATATGTCTTATTATTATTCCTTTTACATGCTTAGATGAACACTTCTAGGCTAATACACAATTTTTCTCTTGAATGCTTAGATGAGCACTTCTAGCCTAAAACACAACTTTCTCTTCAATACTTAGATGAAGATGTCTAGGTAATTGTTTTACTTTTTTTTTTTAATAATAAAAAAAATGCTTGAAAGAACATGCCAAAGTATTTTGATTTTCTTTAGATAAACATGTCTAGGAATTTTCCTTTACATCTTTTCATAATTGCTTGGATGATCAAATATGCTCAAATGTTTTATTTTTATTTGTTTATCTTTGCAATTATGTTGATGACAAATAACATGACAACTTCGATTTTCTTCACATGCTTAGATGAACATGTCTAGGTTAGGAATTCTTTGTTTACATTGATTTCTTGGATGAACATGCCATTACCTTAATGCTTTCTTTACATTATCTAACAAATTTCACTTTTTATTTCTTTTTTATGTCTAATTCCCCTAACACATATTTGTTTACAATTCCTACAAATTAACATGATTGTATGACATATTGTTTGTATTTGTTTGACATGACATAACATTGGCCACCTTAACCTAGGAGACCGGTTTTACCGGGCGAGATGGGTGCTTAATCCCTTCCCATCTTGTAAATTAGCCTCCGAACCAAGATCAAGGGTTCTAGACTATGCTTTTGTACATGCAATTTTACATTTTTTAGAATGTAACTAGGAAATAAAGCAATGTAATTTACTTTTCTTAGATTGTATCTAGGACAAAAAGCATTGTAAATTTTTGTTACAAAATTTGATGTAAATTGCAATATACATTAATACAACAGAAGTATTTTTTATTAAAAGTTTTCTTATTTTCCCTTTTAAATTAAATAAGTGGCGACTCCATGTAAAACCCTCGATCTAAGGGAGAGTACATTTCACACTACCCATGAGAACCCATCAATCTGATTGAAAAAATTCAAGAAAATAGCACTAACAAGGAAGGAATAAACCACGTGGCAACATGTGTCCAAAAAGGTGAGTTAGATAAGGGAAAATAGAGGTTTAGAATACTCTCCCAACATGTGTCCAAGAACCCATAAAGGCAAATTGACATGGGAACAATAATCTGAGGTTCAGAATAATCTGCTAAGAATGATGCTGAGCAAGAAGAGTCTGTAAAGACAATAAGGATGGAATATGAACAATAATTGAAATTCAGAATACTCTACCCAATCCTTATGTGATGCTGATGCGATGCATAGAATAGAACTGTTTGTAAAAACAATAAGTGGCATAGGAACAATAATCTCAGCACTGAACAAAGTCCATAAACTACTAGGGAAAAAAAAAAAAAAAACCTAAGGAAACAGAATTTTGAGATGAAATGTAGCACATGTATTCATCAAACAAACAGAAAAAAACATATTTTGATGGAAAAACAACATTTCTGCAACTCAAAGAAGGTTTCCAATAGCGAGTATGGCTAATACCCTAAAGCATAGATAAACTAACAAGCTGAGACTAAAAAGTCAAAACATTTGGACTTAAGCAATGACTTCACTGGAATTAGTCAATAATTGAAGAAAAAGAAAGGAAACACCAAACTTAATGAAAGATATACATTAGTATAGTTTTGACGGTAGTCTTATTTTGCCTTTTCTTTTTGGCAGTTTATCTTGTATAATGTTGCTTTTTCTTCTTATCTTTGTTCATTAAACCCTTAGGGCCATCTAACCATGCTTTTTAGCTTGCTCTTATAACTTCGGTCCCTTTCCAAAATCAGAAGCAAGAGAGAGAGAGAGAACGCATCATTACAATACCTTAATCCTAATTCACAAATAGAAGCAGCAGTTGGGAGAGAAGTTTCAAGTTGTTCACATCCATTAATATCATTCATGGTTTCTGGGGGATCAGTTTTGCAAAAAATGATTTGCAGGGGGTAGGAGCAATTTGTCAGGAAAACTGCAAGTTTGCAGCCTATCTAACAAATGTGCCTAGGGAAAAGAGCTACCAACTAAGCAATTTAAAGAAAGATATGTTGTTAAGGCTGAACATATCAGATTAGAGAAAGATATGTTGTTCACAACACCTAAGCAATTTAAAGAAGCTATAACTAAGTATGTAGTTCATGGTGGCTGGGGGATCAGATTTGCAAAAAATTATTTGCAGAGGGTAAGAACAGTTTGTCAGGAAAACTGCAAGTTTGTAGCCTATCTAACAAAGGTGCTAAGGGAGAAGAGCTACCAATTAAGAATACTAAATATGGATCACACATGCTGTAGGAGTTATAAGAATCCAAGGTGCACTTCTTCATACATTGGGAAGAAGTTGAGGAAGAAGTTGATGAAGAAGGTGAAAAGATAGCCTAACATGAACCTGAGAGACATTCAAGATGTAGTGCATGAGAAGTTTACACTAAATATAAGTGCAGGAAAAGCCAGCAAGGCTAGGGAGAAGGCAAGAGAATATGTTGATGGGGCTTACACACAGCAGTACAATAGTTGTGGGAGTATTGTGAGGAGTTGAGGGGGGTTAGTCCTGATAGTACCATACTTATGAAGGTACATATCTTCAATGAAGGTGATTTAGTTGTTGAGATTGACTTGGTCTGTGGGGTTCCTTATTTTGAGAGGTTGTACATATGCCTGGAGGGTTGCAAGAAAGAGTTTCTGATTGGATGCAGGCCAATCATTGGTTTGGATGCCTGCCATTTGAAGACTAAGTTAGGTGGGCAATTGATTACAGCAATTGCTAAAGATCCTAATGAAGAGTATTTTCCACTTACATATGCTGTAGTGGAGGCTAAAACCAAAGACTCCTAGACTTGGTTCATAAATCTGCTACTTGAAGACATAGGTCAGAACAGAAGATGGGCATTTATATCAAACCAGTAGAAGGTATGTAGCTTTATTACCATATTGTAGTCTAGGGTTACTAACACCATATACTGTAATCTAGTTGCATTACCATATTGGATGTAGGGTTATTAACACCACATATTTTCTTGTTATACTGACAGGGGTTGGTGTAGACTTTCACTGACAATTGGCCACAATATGAGCATAGGATTTACTGCAGACATCTCTACAACAATTTCAGGAAGAACCATCCTAGTATTCTAATCGGAGACCTGTTTTGGAAAGCAGCCAAAGCTACTTATAAAGTAGAGTTTGATAGGGTGATGGATGAACTGAAAGAAATTGATGAGGATGCACATAGTTGGCTGCAAGCTCACTCAACCATCACATGGGCCAAACACATGTTCAGGGAGGATGGTTTGATTGATAGAGTACTGAAAACATGTGTGAGAGTTTTAATAGTAGGATACTGAAGTTCAGATTTAAGCCTATAATTACTATGGTATGAACCTTGTGTTTCACTAACAATTAGTTAGATACATTACCTGATACATTGTTTATGTGTGATTGCAGCTGGAGTGCATCAGGCTTTATCTTACGACCAGGTTTCAAGAGAACAGGCAAATGATTATGAAAGTGAAATAAGAGATATATCCTAAAGTGCTTAAAAGGTTGCATAAGGAAAAGATTGCATGTAGTAGGTGGCTTGCTTGTTGGGCAGGTCATACACAGTATGAGGTTAAAAATGGTCTGCAAAGCTTCACTGTGGACTTGGCCAAAGCACATTGTAGTTGCAGGAAGTGGGATATAACTGGCATACCATATGCCCATGCAATTACTTGCATATTCTTCAACATGCAAGATGTTAAGTAGTATGTGCACAAATGTTTCCAAGTCTCTACATACAAGGCCTATTATGAGCCAATGAAAGCACCTATCAATGGCAAAAAATGTGGAGGCTCAATGGTGTCCAAATTGTATAGCCTCCTATCAAAAGAAGACCACCTGGCAGGCCCAAGAAAAAGAGAGCAAGTGAGCCTAATGAACCAATAGGTAGGAGGGCTAGTATCTCCAAGCAGTGTAGGGCCTATGGTAAATTAGGGCATAATAAAAGAAGTAGCAAGGGTGAGATTGGAGAAAACTCTTCACTGCCAGGCAACACAAACAGAACCAATGCAACTAATAAGGTAATATTCTAACATATGTGTCAACTAGATGCTTTTACATATTACATATTAAGAAATGTGGATTTCTTGTTTATAGACCAGTAGAACCAAAAACTCTTCCAACAGGACAAGCTCAGCCACACCATTTGCATCATTCCAACCTAGCATGCACAGTTTTAGTCCAAGTGCACCACCTCAGTCCTGGACAAGCTCATCCAGTCCATTTGCACCATACCAGATCAGTGAGCAATTGTAGTAGTTCTTTAGAGAATTAATGAAACAGTGAGGGGAATTGAGAGAGATAGAGAATAAAGAAAGTAGGGAATAGGGAATTTTATATTATTCTTCATTGATTACTCCTTAACAGATTCACCCTTTTATAATAGAATGATTAACAATGTTGTGGTTACAATGATACAACAACTATAACTACCTTTAACTAACTAACTGCCCATCCAATCATTTTACACAGCTGTAATTAACTGAACAGTCCACAATTATAACTGCTAACTACCCAACTAATGCCCTGTTAATAATATTGATTATAATAGATTAACACAGCAGTAGCACATCAACACCTGATCATAGCAACAGCACAGCAGCACCTAGTCCACTCCAACACAACAACACTTTAATCACTCCTAACACATTGTGCTCAAATCGTAGGGGATCAATTTATGCTTCATCCTGCTATTTCATGTCTTCAATTTATAGAAAAATGTTTATCACACTACTAGTCCACACATTTAAGGAGAAAGGTATTCATTTCACAGCATAAAGAGTACAAAATAACCAGCAGGTGTTTCATTGCTAATAACTAATCATATAAAAATTGAACACACTGCCAACCTACATACATTAACACTGCCAACCCTACATACACTACTAACTACAGTAACCCACACAAGTTATTTCCACCCCCTACCTAACCAAACATAGAATTACATAGATCAACATTAACAATGCCAAAGCCACAACTAAAAACTTCTCTCTCTTCTAGTAGTTTGCAACCTTAGACTCAAGTGTGATGATCATTTGCCTATATTGTGGGATAAGCACCTTACCATGATCACATACCTCATCATCACGCCATTAGAAGAACCTACACTTTCGCCCCACTTGAAATGCAAATAATGCTCTAAAAAATGAAAATCCATAAACTATTATAGCAACAAATTGAAACAAAATACTGAAATTAATATAGTAAAACCCACTCAAAAAAATTAATGAAATTGACATACCCAGTAGTTTGGACAACCGTAGAACCTTCTGCCACAATTGTCTACTATCCACGACACAACTAAGACAAGTTTTTTAGAACAGTAGCACCTCATTGGTGCTCTCCTCCTCACTCTTGAACTTGTTGAAGAGCTTGCTTCCATTCTGATCTGGGGCTTCGAAGATTGTTTTGATTGTGGTTTGGGGAAGTGAGGATTAGATGTGTGAGTGGAGGTCCAAGCTCAAATTTTTGGTGGGAGGTGATATAGGGTTTCTAGTATTGATTTGGGGGATTTATTTGGTAGTGGAGGTTGGCTTGCAGACACGTGAGGGTCACATGTGAAATAAAAGGGGCAAGAAACCCATGTGGCATGGGTGATGAATGGCACAATAGATTTTTAATTATATTTTAAGTCCACCGTCAGCCATGTCAACTATTTTCGTCTGTTGACTAATGGCAAGGACCTAAATAACACGTGTTAATTGATTTAGAGACTAAAAGTGGTGAAATGAAAGTGTAGAGACCACAATAGAAAAATATGCAAAATGTAGGGATTAAATGTGTATTTAACGTAAGGATATTTTAGATTATTTGAAAAAGGGACACCAAAAAAAGTTGTTTTGTAATAATATTATCGATTATAGATTAATCACAAGGGATCGGAAAAAAAAAGGAAAAAAAAAGTACCTTGCCTTTTTATTTTCTTGTTCTTTCCTACTCGGAAAAGGTAAAGGAATAGATAAACGAAGCTAACCCTAACCGACTCATTCATTAAAAAATAATAATAGCAATAAGAAACCCTAACCGCCTCATTTTAAAAAAAAAGGGGGAAGAAAAAGGGAAAGTAAAACAAACCCTAGTTTTCAAGGAAGCCATCAAAGCAGTGGTCAAGAAAGGAACGAAGCTCAATTGCTCGATTGCTACCGAGGAGATAATTTTGCTATCCTTAATTTTATTTCTTTCGGACTTTCATGTTTGAAGTTCTATGTATGCTTAAGAAATCAAAGTTTTCATTTTTTTTTTTTTAAATTTTTTTATTTATTTTGTGGATGCATATGTACTGTTTGTTTTGATTTATGTTTAATGTTATCTGACTGAGTACTTTTGTTGTATATTTGGTGGGGTTTAAAGATTATTATGGGGTTTTTCATGTTTAATTTGGTTTAATCCTTTAGGTCATAGGATTTGTTATCAGGGGTCTTTTCTTGATCACCACGTAATTACTAATTGCCTGTGATTTCATTAGATATTGTCTTTTATTTTGAATGGTTGCTTTTTCTCTAATGAAAAATAAAATCTTATGTTTAGCATTCGGAATCATTGGACAGACTTGTGTTTGGGAACTAATAGTTTTTAATTATACTGAGTTTTATATGAGCTGATTGTAACATTTAATTTATTGATTCTTACAGGTTTTGTGAATTTGAATTCTGTTTTAGCATATAGCAATCATGAGATTCTTAAAGGGGAGTAAGGTGGAGGTGCTAAAGAATAAACAGGTGCCTCCAGGCGCGTGGCATTGTGCTAAGATTATCTCTGGTAATGGACACACTTACAGTGTTATGTATGAAGGTTCTCTGGAAAAGACAGCTGAGGCAGTTGTGGAGAGAGTGCCAAGGAAGGATATTAGGCCTTGCCCTCCTCCCATGGAAACTATGGAGGGTTGGGCAGTTGGAGATGTTGCAGAAGTGTTTGATGTTGGTTCTTGGAGAATGGCTATGATTCTGAAGGTTTTGGATGGGGATTATCATTTGGTTAGGCTATTGGGATCTTCAGAGAAGTTCAGAGTTCACAAATCTAACATCCGGATGCGTCAAATTTGGCAAGATGACAAATGGGTTGTGATCAGAAAGGTAAGTTTCTACTTTCATCTTGTTTTAAATTGTCATTATTGCCTTTCTTTCACTTGGTTCCTGGGTATATTTGAGTTTGAGTCCAATTTTGTCTTACTGATCTGGTGTTAATGTCAGATGGCTAATTTAGTGTGAGTAATAGGCAATGAATAGTTTATAATTTTAATTTAGAATTCACTGCCTATCATAGCGGGCATAGTGTTTTTGGGAACAAGAGCCATGGAATCTGTTTATCTGCGATTTTTCCTTTGCATTGACTAATTTGATGACGGTTTTGTTCACAGGGTTCTCGGAATTGTGAGCTTGTGAAGTTCAACAAACCATCTAGCTTGAACTGTCATCAGATGACCCCTGAGTTTCCGCAGCTAGATACAAGGAGAAAGATGCAGGCAGGAACTACATGTTTAGCTGCTCAAGACAATATTTGCTTGCAGGAATCTCATATTGTCTCATCTAGAACATTGAAGAGAGAGTCCCCTTATTGCTTCTCTCATACTGAAGCGTATTCTGGAAAAATGAGAGCAATTGAGAATGAGGGCGAGTGTTAAAGAGTCATTTCAGAGTTTCCATCCCCCTTGCTGAAAAAGGTAGATGCTGTAGCTAACCCATGAGTAAATCTGGGTGAAAAATACATGCATGCTTCCTTTAATAAACAAACAACTTGATATTTTGAATTGGAAAGGGTAAATCAGAATGGTTTTATTTTGTGTTTCCAGGGGAGAAATTCGGAACCTATTCATTGTGATAGTGATGCATCTTCTGTTGGTAGTGGTAGTGTTGTTACTAGTAGTCCAAATAGGGATTTTTTTTTTAAAATAATTATAAAACGCAAACAATATCATTAGTTAGGCAACGTTTCAAACTAATTGCATTTCTAACAATTCGAGTTCAGAAGAGTCCATTTTACTGTTCATCTCGCCTATTTTTGCGCCACATAGATAAAGAAATCGAGTCCTTTATACTCATTTTTTTTACACAGAAATCGACTTCAGTGGAGTCGTTTTCTATACAAAGAAATCGACTTCACTAAAGTCGATTTCTTTGTATAGAAAATGACTTCTCTGAAGTCGTTTTCTTTGTATAGAAACCGAAATCCCAGGACCCAGTACAAACTACAAACTGCAAATAGCCTCAATCCCCTCAGGCGACCAATTCAATTCCAAAAAAAATGAAACCCAAACAGGAATGACAAATCCAAACCCAAACGAAACCCAAACCCACGAATGACAAATCGTCGTCGATGTTTGTGGAACTGGAAGACTTCGGTCAGACAGACCTGACTCGGCAGATCCGTGAGGTTTTGTTGAACGCCGACTCGGAGGGTACAACGATGCTAGAGCTTATTCAGAACGCCGACGATGCAGGCGCCACCACCGTCCGACTCTGCCTGGACCGCCGTGTCCACCCGCCTATGCCCAGCTCCATCCCAGTAGCTGTAAGTAAATCTGAAATACAAGCTTGAAGTAGGAACTTAGGTTGAATATCTGTACCAAGAAAACGACTTCAGAGAAGTCGTTTTCTATACAAAGAAATCGACTTCATTGAAGTCGATTTCTTTGTACTGAAAACGACTCCACTGAAGTCGATTTCTGTGTATAAAAAATGAGTATAAAGGACTCGATTTCTTTATCTACGTGGCGCAAAAATAGGCGATATGAACAGTAAAATCGACTCTTTTGAAGTCCAATTGTTAGAAATGCAATATGTTTGAAACGTTGCCTAACTAATGATATTGTTTGAGGAATTTGGTTATAAACCAAATAATCCCCGTCCAAATAGGTTATCAGGTGACCTTTTAACATGTTCTGCTCCAGACTGCGATACCCTTAGTAGTGATGCTGATTCCTGTTATGATTGCAGAGATGAGGAAGGGAAATGTTTCCTCTCTCCGAAAGATAGTGTAGCAACAAGCATCCATAGATTAGAGTTGCATGATTATCGAAGCACTCTGGAGGCTATATATGCTTCTGGGCCCTTAAGTTGGGAACAAGAAGCTCAATTGACAAATCTTTGTGTTTCACTCAACATTTCAAATGATGAACATTTATTGGAGATAAGGAATCTAAAATCAGCTGGATATGGCCTTCATCTTAGTTAACTTTTAATCAATGGATTTTTTTTGGTGGGGTGAGGGGGGATTACATTTGTAGGAGGAATGGTCTCGATGTTTCAATCTGAAAATTATGTACCAAATATTCTTATAAGAAGCAGGAGGAATGGTTACATTTGTAGTATTGGTCTCGATGTTTCAATCTGAAAATTATGTACCAAATATTCTTATACAGGAATGAATATTTTCAGGCTCATTGCAGTGCTCTTTTCCCAACTTCTTTTTCCTTCTTGTTTATATATTTGTTCTCAGGGATGCTTTATGATATGTAATTATATTCCAGCAAAAATCTTGATTTTTTTTTTTTAAACTTTAGAAATTTTGGCTGTCATATCCTTTCAGAAAGTTCTTATGGATTTCTCTATTTACAGCTTTTCACTTTGAAAATAAGGAAAAAAAAAAAAAAAGTAAAGAAAATGAAGGGTTTTGAAAAACCTAAGCTTCTTTATCTAATGTTCTGAACATGGGGATGACATGTTTCTCTCTCACCATGCATGTCTTTATTTACATAAAATGTTAGACCATTATGCCCATCTGTTATCATGCTGCTTGGCTGATTGACCAATTTTGTTTTATAAGAAAATGTAAGCTCTTCCATTGTTTACTGGTTGACGTGTGGAGTTCGAATCCTGATTAAGATGCTTCGAATACTGGTTGACGTGTGGAGTTTTCTGCATTTGTAATATATTTTGTTATAGGCTAATGCTATTGTACATATCATGATGTGCTAGAATTTGGCATTGCTAGGCATCGGGATCTGATTAGCCTTAAAAGTAATGTAGCGGTTAGACAGCTACTTGTAAAATTACTAAATCTAAGGACAATAAATTTCACAACATTTTTTTCAACTATTGAAATGGTATATTGTGAATTTGTGACTGATGTCAATATAAAATGATATTAGTGGTGATCTTAATAAAAGTGTTGTTTCACAAATCACAATTTATTACCTCGATAAGTTAAGTTGTGAAATTTGTTGTCGGTGGCATTTGCTCTAAAATTTAGGTGCAAAATTGATTTTAGCTAAATTTGAGGTGCAAAATGTGCAATTCAGTCAAAATCAAAATTTACACCAAACCCATATTGTTTTATGTATTTTTTCTCGTACCACTAAATGACGTAATTTAGAAAGAAAGTGAATTTCTTTCGTACCAGTAAAAGATGTTATTTGAAAACGAAGGGACAAAATTGCTTTTTGCCCCTTTCAAAAAAAAAAAATCCAGCATTTTGCCATTTTTCTCAAACTAATTAGGGAAATACCTCTCTTTTGAAAATCGAGTTTCTCAAAATCAACTTAGGCCCTATAGCAGCGTTTTTAAGGACCCTATAGTGACGTTTTAAAGACCTATAGTGGTGTTTTGTAACTCGATATACATAAAATCGAGTTATAGGTAAAAAAAAAAAAAAAAAAAATTTGCATGTAACTCGACTTTATGGAAATCGAGTTGCAAAACGTCACTATAGGGTCTTTAAAAACGCCGCTATAGGGCCTAAATCGATTTTGAGAAACTCGATTTTCAAAAGAGGGGCATTTCCCTAATTAGTTTGAGAAAGAGAGCAAAATGCTGGATTTTTTTTTTTTTGAAAGAGGCATTTGCCCATTTTCTCCGAAAACAAAGTAAAAGATGTGATTTAGTCTAAAAGAAAGAATAAATAAAGGTTTTAGGAGGTAGGGTGAGAAAGTATGGGTAATGGTAGAAGGTGCATAACCTATTGTTTTCGATAAATATATGATAAAATTGATGAAAAGTTGGATATTCCATTGAAATTAACAAGAGGAAGATTACTAAATTGAGCTTGTTTGGAGATTGCGTGCCATGTGATTCTGGCTTCTTCCCACGAGTTATTATATTCCTGATATTGAGTTGTGATCAGCTTCTTTTGCATCCTTAAATATATGATTGATTTTTTTAGTAGTTTTCACCATCGAATACCATATTTTTGGATTCAGCACTTAATATATATATATATATATATATATATATATGTATGTATGTATGTATTTCGATGAATGAGCAAAATTTGATTTTCATAGAATACCTATATAATCAGATGAAGACTCAACCCAAATAGAAGAACACTCTACAACTACAGTAGATTGTTTTGGAACTCCAGCTTGAACTCGAGTTCCAATCAGTATTGGTGCATAATGCTTGGAACTAGAGTTTGGGTTGAAACTTGAGTTTGACAAACTCAAGTTCCAAAAACAGTCTACTTAACTAATTAACTTCAACCGGAGAAAATGGGCAAATGCCCCTTTCAAAAAAAAAATCCAGCATTTTGCCCTCTTTCTTAAACTAATTAGAGAAATGCCCTTCTTTCGAAAATCGAGTTTCTCAAAATCGATTTAGACCCTATAGTGGCGTTTTTAAAGACCCTATAGTGACGTTTTGTAACTCGATTTCCATAAAGTCGAGTTACATGCAATTTTTTTTCTTTTTTTTACCTATAACTCGATTTTATGTATATCGAGTTACAAAACGCCACTATAGGTCCTTAAAAAGTCATTATAGGGTCCTTAAAAACGCCGCTATAGGGCCTAAATCGATTTTGAGAAACTTGATTTTCAAAAGAGGGGCATTTCCCTAATTAGTTTGAGAAAAATGGCAAAATGCTGGATTTTTTTTTTTTTTGAAAGGGGCAAAAAGCAATTTTGTCCAACTTCAGCCGCATGCTATTCACCAAATTGTTTTCTAAAATGGTACTATTCAGCAAATTGCCCAACTACAACACCAAAAAGCTACTAAGCCATGTTAGCTAAAAGAAATTAGAACACATAGAGCTCAGAATCCAGACACATTACAGAAGAAAGTTATTGACTACTACTTGAGAACAAAACTAGAAATTCCCCAAAGACAGCATTTACCCTGTTTTGAATAGTATTGTAGTAGCTACCACTTTTTTTTCTACTCTTCATTTCCCACCTAATCATTTTGACAATGGTTTCTTCAGATTGAACTCTATCTTGGTGAATTCTAGCATTCCTCTGCATCCAAATATGATACATAGCAGACCACAAAGTCAATCTACAAACAACAAATTTCATATTCTTACCTCTCAACTGATTCTCACCCCAATTTATAATCTCAGGCTATTGGAACTTTACGTATTTTATTAAGCACTAGCATATTATGGTTCTCCATAATCTCATCGAAAGGAACACTCAAAAAATAAGTGATCCCTACTTTTAATTCTCATTCTGCCCAAACGCTGAGAATCCAAATTAGCACCTCACTGCAACAAACCATCTTGGGTGGACAATCAATTGTGGACTGCCAACCAGCCTATAAATGCCTGCTTTGGAATAACTTTAGGAAACCAAATGAGCTTCCACCATTTGACTTCAGGGTACTTCTTGGATTTTTTTTTTGTTTGTTGCAAAATAACACAAATTTTCAAACAATTTCGTTAGTTAGCAACGTTTCCAAACTAGTTAGGAAACTAACATCTCGAGTCTATTACACTTCACTGTAGCAACTCAAGCACTCAAGTTCCATGTTCTGGCAACGCTAACATGGAATTTTGTAATCCACTAGAACTCGAGCTTATGAGACTCGAGTTCTTTACAAAATTTCTTTCCCTTAGTTCCTACTCAGCAAAACTCACCTTCCTAGTAAAACCTACCTCACAGGTCCAATATGATCCCATTCAAGCAAAATCTCCACCACCTCATACCGATCTGATCAAAACCTTCCTCACAGGTCCTCACCAGCAAAACCCACAATTGCGCAAAACCAATAATCAGAATCCCGCAAACCCAACAAAAATACAAAGCCAATCGGAAAACCAAACCCAATAAAACCAATAGTCGCGCCACCACCATCCTCACAAGCAAAACCAAACCCAACAAAATACACAGCAAATCGAAACCCTGCAAACCCAAACCCAAACCCAACAAACACGCCACTCCTCATACCGATTGAAACCTACAAACTGAAAACCAACAATCGTACCACCACCTCATCCCAATTGGAACCTGTAAACCCAAACCCAACAAATGCAATACCACCTCGTCCCGATCGGAGGTGAGTTTTGGTGGGGAACGAGACAGAGCGAGTCGGAGGTGAGCTTTGGTGGGGAATAAGACAGAGTGAGAGAGAACCACCTTAGTGTGAGCTTTAGCCTTGGAGGCCTAATTTGGGCTTTGATCTAGAGAAAAAACTAGAGAGAAGAAGGTTCAGAGATAGAGAGGAAGATCGGTCAGTTTTTTATTTTTATTTTAAGGAACTCGAGTCGAATTATTTTGCAAAATAACACTCATTTTCAAACAATTTCGTTAATTAACAACATCTCAAGTCTCTTAAACTCAAGTTCACTGTAGCAACTCGAGCCTAAGAGACTCAATTTGATGTTCTGGCAGTGGAAATTGAGTCTTATAGAATCGAGTTCCTTAAAAAAAACCCAATTAAGAAAATAAAAGAATACTGACCTATTTCTTTCTTCTTTCCGATTTCTTCTTCTCTCTCTGAACCTTCTTTTCTCTGGTTTTTTCTCCATATCAAAGCCCAAATCGGGCCTCCAAGGCCAAAGCTCATCACCGAGGTTTCTGTCTCATTCATATCTTTTGTTCCCTACCAAAGCTTACCTCTAATTAGGATGAATAGTGTTTGTTGGGTTTAGGTTTGCAGGTTCTGATCGAGATGAGGTGGTGGCACGATTGTTGGGTTCGGATTTGCAGGTTCCGATTAGGATGAGGTAGTGGCATGATTGATGGGTTTAGGTTTGCCGATTTCGATCGGGATGAGGTGGTGGCATGATTGGCTTTGTGTATTGTGTTGGGTTTGGTTTTGCTGGTGAGATGTTTGTGAGGACCTGTGAGGAAGGTTTTGATCAGATCAGTATGAGGTGGTGGAGATTTTGCTCGGATGACGATTTTGCTTGGATCAGATCCGATATGTGAGGAAGATCGGACATGTAAGTAGATCTGTGATGAAGGTTTTGATGGAGTTGGTTATGTAGGAACTAAAAGTTGAAGAAGGAATTGGGCTGTAAGGAACTCGAGTCTTATAAGTTCGAGTTTCTCGTAGATTAAAATATGGAACTTGAGTCTTTTATGCTTGATTTGATACAGTAAACTCGAGCTTCACAGACTCGAGATGTTCGTTTTCTAAATAGTTTGAAAACCATGCTAACTAATAAAATTGTTTAGAAAATGGTGTTATTTTGCAAAAAAATGCAACTCGAGTCTCATGGATGGTTCATAGACTCGAGTTCCACGTGGATTAAAATTCCACGTTAGCATGCCAGAACATGGAACTCGAGTCTCTTATGCTCGAGTTGCTACAGTGAACTCGAGTCGCTTAGACTCGAGATGTTAGTTTCCAAAATAGTTTGGAAACATTGCTAACTAACGAAATTGTTTGAAAATTGATGTTATTTTGCAAAAAAAATCCAATACTTCTTCCTTATATAGCTTCATGCACGTGCACAAGAGTAATTCCCTGGTTTCTTAGAGATCCAAACTGGTTTGTCTTCATTACCAATTTCAACCAAATAATGCTTGCTCTGAATATTTAGCAAATCCTCCGAGCGAGCTAGATTCCAAATTCAATTATCCTCATTTAAAACACTAGACACCTAGCATTAAGAGAGATTGCCGCATCATACACGACCCTATGACCATAATTAAGGTTAAGGAAACAATCAAGATGTCACCAATCATGCCATAAAAACCTGTATCATCCGAGCCTACTAAGTATTTGATGAAGGGGCAAGTAATGTCTCGTAACTTGAGAATTTTCTTACACAACCATGTGCAATCTTGAGGACATTTTAACATATTTGCATTAGTCTCAACAAACTAGCTTGAGGTTGAAAATATAGCAACCCATAAAAGCCCACACATCAGTCTCAATAAACTACCAAAAAAATTTGACATTCAATTTTACCTCGCTACAACTAGCGAGGCACTATTCCTTGCTACTACCAATAAAATCATTTTTTTATTCTCTTTTCTCTCTCTTCTGTCCCCGCTAACTCATTCCCTCTTCTCTCTTCTCTCTTCTCTCTTCTCACTCTCTTTCTCATCACCTAACTCTTTGTCTCTTTCTCTCTCATGAATCGACCAACACCAATTAGTGGTAGTAGTACTAAGTTTTGGTTGCAATTTGGTGGTGGTGGATTTGGGTGTTTGAAGGTTGGCGACGGTGGGTGTGGTGGTTGGTGACAATGGTTAGGTCTGATTTGGGTTTTGGCTGGGTTCGATGGTGGCTAGGTTTAGATAGGCGTGGATGGGTCAGTTGCATGAGGTTTTGGGTTTTTGTGGGGTGGTGGTTGCTGGGGGGTTCTATGGGTTGAGCTAGTGGTGCAGCGTTGTGGTAGTTAGGGTTTATGGATTGTGCTAGGCTATTGTGGGTTATGCGGTTGTGATGGGTGGTGGTGCGATTGTGAAGGGTAGTGGTAGATTTTTGGGTTAAAAATGTGAATACGAAGAAATAATATTTAATTGAAATAGTGATATAGTATTGATGTTAATGTACGAGTAAAAAAACAAACCTTAGATAGCTAAACTAGAAAAAAAAATGAAGTTTTTTTGTGTTAGTTTAGTTAAAAATTTGAGGAAACTAATGTGAATGCTTTTACCATCCAAAAGCTCTTACTTTTTAGGAGAACTAGTCACAAACTCATGCATCCCCAAACCCATTTTAAAATAATATAATTATTTCTAATAATGTAGAATTAATATAGAATAATATATAATTTGTAAGTTAAGCTGTTCATATTTGTTATTTGAAAGTATTTTAAATTTGTGTGAGTGTTTTTATATTTTATCACATAAGAACCTTGTTTACATAAAAACCTTGTTTCCATTTTATCACATAAGAACTATTAAACAAAGCTATAACTCTCAAATTATTAAAATACACACATACACACAAAGCTGTAACAATTTATAGTTTGATAATTACTGAACTTATATATGAGAATCAGCTATTACATATTCTCCCCAAAACAATAATATATATATATATATATATATATATATATATATATATATAATTTTCCTTTAACACAATTTAAACTATGTGAAAAATTGAGGAGCTAAATTTGTAGTAGATCATAGTCAATCAATAATATAACATAAAATCTCATAACAAATATAGCATGAAAGGAGTTTTTTTTTTTTTTTTTTTTAAATTTAAAGAATTAGTAAAACATTTATCTTTCCTCTCTTAGTACATATTTTATTATCATTTCTAAAATATTAGTCACTTATCGTCGTTCTTTTTCTTTATATATCATTTTTATCTCATCACTCTCATTAGAATTAGTAAAAATCTACAACCTACGCTAAACCTGGCTTATCCAGCTTTTGCTGCCCCGTATATGTTGTCCTCACCCCAAAGAGGAGAAGAGACAGGAACATGGCACCCATAATATGATCCGGTCTTACTTTATTACCATCCCTACCTATTTTATTGCCATCCCTACCTATAAAGAGTACTCTAATGGTATAAAGAGTAAATAGAGTACACATAATTTAATAAAAATTCTTCAAAAATTTAAACCAGTGCCCGTAGGCTGTAGCCCAATATGACATCAACCAACTAACTAACTGACTGAAAATACAAATACAATTTTTTTTGAATAAAAGATATAAAAAAATATATAAATACAATTAAAGTCTACTTGCTTAGTGCAATTAATATAAGGTTTTTAGATTATTTTAAAAAGGGACATAATAAACTGTTTTCTTTTGATAAATTATAGATTATAGATTAATCACAAGGAATTTAAGAAGAAGAAGATATAAAAAACTTGGTGTGCACACTGAGCACCCCTCATTTTTTTTATTTAAAAAAAAAAAAAAAAGACCTTTCCTTTTTATTTCTCTCTTTCCTACTCGGAAAAGGAATCAGATGAAGCTAACCTAACCGCCTCAATTTAAAAACAACGGCAATAAAAAGGGATTGATATATAAAACAATTTTGTATGTTTTCTCGATCACAAAACAAACCCATATCTTTCAAACTTGATGTGATTTTTATTAAGGAAGCCATCAAAATCCAAAAGGCACTGATCGAGAAAGGAAGGAAGGAAGGTTAGTTTCTTGATTTATACTGAGGCGATAATTTTGCTATCACATAATTTCTTTCGTATTTTGAAGTTGATGTTCTGTGTGTGCTTTGAGAAATCAAAGTTTTTGTTTCTGTTTTTGTTTTTGTTTTTTTTTTTTTTTTTTTTTTTTTGTTTTAAATTTTGTGGTTGCATTTGATCTGTTTGTTATGATTTATATTTCATGTTATCTGATCGAGTACTTTTGTTTTATATTTGGTGGGTTTAAGATTATTCTGTGGTTTTTTACGTTTAATTTGGTTTATTCTTTTAGGTCATAGGATTTGTTTTCAGGGGTCCTTTCTTGATCACCAAGTAATTACTAATTCCCTGTGATTTCATTAGACACTGTCATTTGTTTTGAGTGGTTGCTTTTTTGTAATAATAAATATAAAAAAACCTTATATGTAGTGTTCAGAATCACTGGATAGTAGTTTTTGATTATACAAAGATTTTTATCAGATTCTAACACATAATTTATTGGTTCTTACAGGTTTTTGTGATTTTGAGTTCTGTGTTAGCATAGCAATCATGAGATTCTTAAAGGGTAGTAAGGTGGAGGTTCTAAAGAATAAACAGGTGCCTCCAGGGGAGTGGCATTGTGCTAAGATTATCTCTGGTAATGGGCACACTTACAGTGTTACGTATGAAGGTTCTCTCGAAATTACAGCCAAGGTAGTTGTGGAGAGAGTGCCAAGGAAGGCTATTAGGCCTTGCCCTCCTCCCATGGGAACTTTGGAGGATTGGGCAGTTGGAGATGTTGCAGAAGTGTTTAACGTTGGTTCTTGGAGAATGGCTATGATTCTGAAGGTTTTGGGTGGGGATTATCACTTGGTTAGGCTATTGGGATCTTCTGAGAAGTTCAGAGTTCACAAATCTAACATCCGGGTGCGTCAAGTTTGGCAAGATGACAAATGGGTTGTGATCAGAAAGGTAAGTTTCTACTTTGATCTTGTTTTAAATTGTCATTATTATTAATTTTAAGTTAAAATTCAGCGATAATTTTTAAAGTGTCTTGCCTTTCTTTTACTTGGTTCCTGGGTTTATTTGAGTTTAATTTTGATTTTTTCTTACTAGCTGGTGTTAATAATCAGGTGTCTAATTCTGTGTAATAGGCAATGAATAGTTATACTTTTAATATAGAAGTTCAATGCCTATCATGGCTGTCGTTTTGTCTTTGGGAATAAGAGCCATGGAACCATTTTATTCCCAATCTTAACCTTTGCATTGACTAATTTATGTTGGCTTTTGTTCACAGGGTTCTTGTAATTCTTTGCTTGTGAAGTCCAACAAACCATCTAGCCTGAACTTTCATCAGATGACCTCTGAGTTTCTGCCACACGATACAAGGAAAAAGATGCAGGCAGGAAATACTTGTTTTGCTGCTCAAGACAATACTTGTTTGCATGAGGCTCATGTTGTCTCATCCAGAACATTGAAGAGAGCGTCCCCTTATTGCTCTACTCATACTGAAGCATATTCTGGAAAAATGAGAGGAATTGAGAAAGAGGGTGAGCATCAAAGAGTCATTTCAGAGTCTACATCCCCCTTGCTGAAAAAGGTAGATGCTGTAGCTTACCCACAAGCAAATCTGGGTGAAAAATACACGCATGATTCCTTTAATAATAAACAAACAACCGGATATTTTGATTTGGAAAGGGTAAATCAGAATGGTTCTATTTTGATTTTTCATGGAAGAATTTCGGAACCTATTCATTTTGATGGTGATGCATCTTCTGTTGGTAGTTGTAGTGTTGTTACTGATAGTTCAAATAGGTTGCCAGGTCACATTTTGTCATGTCCTCCTCAAGATGCCAATACCCTTACTAGTGCTGCGGATTCCTGTTATGATTGTAGAGATGAGGAAGGAAGAGGTTCCCTCTCTCTGAAAGATAATTTAGCAACAAGCATTGATAGATTAGAGTTGCAAGATTATCGCAGCACTCTAGAGGCAATATATGCTTCTGGGCCCTTAAGTTGGGAGCAAGAAGCTCTATTGACAAATCTTCGTGTTTCATTCAATATTTCAAATGATGAACATTTGATGGAGATAAGAAACCTAATATCAGCTGGGTATGGCCTTCGTCTTAGTTAACTTGTTATCAAGGGATATTGTGTTTTTTCTTTTTTTGGGGGGGGGGGGGGGGGGGGGGGGGGGGGGGGGTGGTAGGTTGATAGGAGATTAGAATAGGATATTCTGTAGTTTGATGAAATCACATCTTTGTAAAAAGCAAGAAGAATGGTTACATATTGTAGTATTGGTTTTGGTTTTTCAATCTGGAAATTTTGTACCAATTACTCTCATACAGGAATGATTCTCTTTGGCTCATTGCAGTGCTTTATTTCCCACTTTTTATTTTATTTATTTATTTGTTCTCTGGGATGCTTTTATGATATGTAATTATATTCTAGCAAAAGTATTGAATTTCTTTTTCAATCATTTGAAAGTTTGGCTGCCATATTGTTTGAGAAAGTTCTTATGGACTTCTCTATCTGCAGCTCCTGAATTTGAAAATAAGGAAAGAAAAAAAAGAAAAGGAAACAGAGGGCTTTGAAAAGCTAAGCTTCTTTATCTTATGGTCTGGACATGGGGATGACATGTTTCTTTCTCACCATGCCTGTATGTTTGCTTAAAATGTTAGACCATTATGCCTGTCTGTTATCATGCTGCTTGTCTGGTTTTTATAAGAACATGGAAGCTCTACATTTTTTTACCGGTTGACATGAGTGGAGTTCAAATCCTGGCTATTGAGATTTTTTTATGGACTATAGAAGTTGTGCTTATCTCTTCCCCTCATTTTAAATATAATTTGATTCTGGTGAAGTTATTACATTAGTTGATTTGTTATGTAAGCGAAGGAGTAAAAGAAATTTATCTTGTGCTCCTTTCTATGAACATTTTGTTGGATTTTATTAGACTATGGCTCGATTTCCTCAGCATTTGAATGGCATTGGGAGTTCTGTTCTAAGAATGCTATTGATGAATCCCTGCTTTTTCCAGGGCCAAAATTGGTGGCTTGCATGCCTTGCTTCCAAAGGTCTAAAGATGATGCTGGGGTTTGGTGCGTTTCTTTTTGCTTAAACATTGGGGCAACTGCATCCAATTTGTTACATGAGAAATCACATGACTACCTAATGGTATCAACTATATCATCTGGACTAATAAAAAAAAAAAAGTCATTATATGATCTGGTTCAGTACTATAGTTCATTTCAGGTCTGCTGGGAATTATGGACACATATTGTGCCAATGCAGAACCTAATCTTTGACATAGCTGCGAGAAAAAATTTGATGCGGAGGGTCTTCTTATAAACTTCTAGTTCAAATAATGCACATTAGTAAAATTTTATTTTATGTGTGTGTGTATATATATATAAAATAAGTATTTTCTTTTATATTGCATATCTATATTTTGTACAAAATTGTCTTTTATAACCCTGGATAAGTTTTTGTCAATTTTGATCAATTTCTGATTATTTCTTCAAAGTTGGAAAACATAATGAGGTATGAATTCCTAGTTTTTTGCCATATTTAATATTTAATAGATGTGAATGTACTCTCTAGTGATTTTATCGTACATGTGATAACTTAAGTGATGACCTACTTTTGTAGAAGTCCTACATTGTTAATGAATATGCCCCTTGCTCCCTTATAATTTTATTAAAGAATTGCGACAGAATTTCAGTGGCTCCGTTCTAATACACTACTTCCCAATTCCTTTCCCTTCTAGGAACTTTCCCCTTTGTACTTCGTTGTCGTATTACTGTTTATCACTAGTAACACATGGCCTCTTTCACTCTGTAATTTAGGCTCAATGACTTTTACTTCCTTTTTTGTTCCGAAAAATTAGGCTCAACAACTTTACTAATGGTCCACAATGAGCACACGCATATAGAATAGCAGTACCATACATATATTAGATTACTGATTCAGCTGACAAGACAAGGACTTATCTAGGATTACCTTCCCATTTTTTTCCCTTAAAAAAAGCATCTAATGTATGTGTGATTCTTAAGAAAATTATAATTAATTGAACTTATGAGTCATATAATCACTAGTTATGACTTTTGAATTGTAATGCTTAGTGATGTTTTGATTGTAATTCTGGAAACACTTCGAAGAACAGTGTACCCTCAGAAGGTGATAATAGTTGTAAAGGATCAACATTTCTTGAAAACTTGTTGCTGATAACGGCCTGGTTGAAAAGAAAGAATTGAAGGAATTGAGTGCAGAACAAAGGTTACAGAATTTAGGTTGTAGGTGTTTGTGCAGAGATCAGGCCCACAAGGTATTTTGGTTTTTGACTTTTATAAGCGACGGTAAAGTCAACCACCCAGCCCACAAGGTATTTTGGCTTTTGACTTTTATAAGCGACAGTAAAGTCAACTACCCTTTCAACTACAGTTTTTCCTAAAAAATTATTCATAATATATATATTTATTATAAAAGTAATTAATAAATAAAAAGTGTTCCACTTTCTAACTATAATGACTATACTATTTTTAAAAAGTAATAATAACTATACTATTATTCATTGTAATGATGTAAATGTCTGTTATCCCAATTCTGTGAATATGAGTTTCTGTTATTTGAAGGAAGATATGGATGTGGATAGGATTATTTTCTTTGTGATTTTTATTTTTATTTTTGATTTATTGTTGCTTCCCTTTTTCAGCTTTGATATTGATCAGAGTGTTCATCATATTATGTTTTTGTTTTTGTTTTTAATTGAAGCAACTGCGATTTCTTTTCTTCAGTTGGATGCACTTTAGCAATCAATTAGTTTGATATGTGGAGTTTGGACATGAAGTCATTTCCATCTACAACCTTCATTTGATTTTTAGGTCAAGCTTTTTTTAGTTCTTCTATCAGCTCTACGATTGGGATCTGAAGTGGGTTTTGGGTGAATATTTGATTGATTTTACAGTATATGGTGGATGTTTGTGAGTGTCCGGTCTTATAATTAAACTTTCTTTGAGTGCTCAAGTAAGTTAAAGTTAGTTCATTGCAGTAACAGATTTTCATAAGGATTATATTCCACTACTTCTCAGTCAAACAAATTTACCTTTAACCCTAGCAGTTGCAATGCAAGGATTTATGGATCATATTATGACACATATTTTCATGTCAGATAGGGTGGTGTATCTTTAGAACAATGCCATTGATGAATATGATAAACCTGGCATTTTATATGACTGCTTTTGTTTTTGAACTAGGAATTTCGTGAGTGTTTGGATGTTGCTGAAATTCTTTTGATGGTGCGTCTGGCCTTTTTTTTGCACGGGACCCACAAGTCATTAATTTATGCAAATTTTTCTTTAAAACTGGGTTACACGGTACTATTCATACATTTAAAAATTATTTTGTTATAGTGTTTTCAGTTTTCAGCAATAAGCTGTATCCAAACAGGCCATTCATCTACAATATGATGAATACTCTTATCTTTTATTCATTGTTGTTTCCTTTGATTTTAGGAGTATTTTATCTTAATGCTTGCAAATGCTTTACACTTAGCAGAAGGGTTCTTAGGACTTGCTCTTCCTTGTACTTAATGTTGGAGTATGTGTTTCAAACACTGAAACTGCGGTTGTGTCCCACATTGGTTAGAGATGAGTTTTCATTTATATTTATAAACCATAGCACAACTTAAGTGATAGCTTGAAAGATAATGGGCTAAGGGTTTGAGTTGGGCTTGGGTTGGATTTAGGCTTGTTTGTATCTCTCTTAGGCCTCATTCATTTTCCATTGCTTTTCCTTTTAGCCCAATTCGTTTCTGCCCATTGGGCATTAATCAAGCAGCCCGTTGGGGCATTTAATGTGTTGCCCGTTGGGCATACACAGTAACCGTTAGGGCAGCCCATGTTCTTTGCTTAGTTAGCTTATAAATCCTACAACTCACACTATTCAATAGATATATTTTTTTCATCTTCTCTGACCGTATCTCCTTTCTGTTTGCTCTGGTTTGCTGCACAGAAATTTCAGCTTCAAATTTTTTATTTTTTATTTATTTTAAGGAAAGGAAAGGAAAGACAAGTAAGGTTGTTACTAGTTCTTCTTGCTTGAGTGTGTGATCAACTTGAAAAAATCACTATAGTCTAATTTTGGGGGATTGTTCGGCCAAGAGAGCCATTCACACCAAGTTCTACTCCGGATGGCACGAATCAACCTTTAAGGACAACGCATTTTGCGTGATTCTGTAGTTTGTGAGATCTTTCTAACTCAATCTATTTACTTTTTAGTATTGCTAATTTTTTAGGGTTTGTATTGTTGAATCAAAACTTGTTTATTTAGCCTTATTTTCCAACAATCTCAAAGGTTGATATTTGTGTTTTAAAAATAAAGAAACAAGTTGTTGATTCTCTTAAGGTCATTTTGGAAATTACAAAGTTTGAGACTTTTGATGGAAATAATTTTAAACATTGGAAAAAAAGGGTTTTGGCCATCTTGAAATTCACCGAAATTAACCGAGTTCTTTATGAGCCTAAACCTGAAGAAGATCCTAAAAATATAGCAAAGTGGGAAAAAAAACAAATAAATTGTGTATTCATACTATTAAGTGTGGTTTATCTAGCAAGTTGTTTGATAATTATTGTCATTTTATTTGTGCTAAAGATTTATGGGATGAACTTAATGGTCGTTATGGGTTTAAGGATAAGGGTGCTAAAAAGTTTGCTACGGCTAAATTTATGTCTTTTCAAATGGTTGAAGAAAAAAAGTCTTTAGCCAAATTGAAGATTTTCAAAAATTAGTATCTGACCTAGCTAAAGAGGGTGATGTTTTACCCGAGATGTTTGTGGTGCATGGCCTTATGTTTAAGTTGCCAGACTTTTAGAAAGAGTACAAACACCAGTATAGCCACTATAGAACCTTTTTAAATCTTCAACAAACTATTGTTGATATTCAAATTGAAGAAACAAATAGAATGTCGGAAAAGGTTTCTAGAGCTAACGAATTTACTTCCAAGGCTAATGTTGTAGAGGGAGGACCCTCTAGACCTCCACAACATAATTAGAAACATGATTTCAAGGGAAAAAGAAAATTTCATAATAAAAATGGCCCAAATCCTCAAATCTAAAAGAAAAAGGATAATTGTTTTATTTGTGGCAAAGTAGGTCATTATTCGGCAACATGTAGGGCAAGGGGCAACTTCAACAACAATAAGAACAACAAAGGCTCTTCATCAAATAAGACAAATGTGGTGCAAACTGAAGAGATCATTGTGGCGATGGTGTGTGAGGCACACTTGGTGACAAAAGTGAAAGGATGGGTAGTTGACTCAGCTTGCACAAGACATATTGGTGCATTCAAAGAGAAGTTTAGTTCCTACACTCCTATGGTGGAAGGCACCGAATGTGTCTATGTTGGAGACAATAGGTCTGTGCTGTAAGTGGTAAAGGGAGGGTACTCTTGAAGCTAACTTCCGGTAAAACTCTTTCACTCAATAATGTCCTTCATGTACCTCACTTTCGACACAATCTCATTTCAGTACATTTGCTTGGTAAGGCCGGTATTAAAGTTTTATTTGATGGTGACATATTTACTTTAACTAAGAATGAAGTCTTTGTTGGTAAGGGTTATGATGATGAAGGTCTTTTTGTACTTAATGCTGATCAAGTTATTAATGAAAATGGTTCATCTTCTTATACTTACTTAGTTGATTCCATTGATATTTGGCATGCTAGACTTGGACATGTTAATCTTGGCTATATAAAGAAAATGAAAGAATGTGGAATTATTAACTCACTAAGTGAAGCTAATATGGACAAATGTGAAATTTGTGCCAAAACTAAAATCACCAAGAAACTTTGTAAATCAATAACAAGAGAAACCGAGTTTCTTGGATTGATACATAATGACTTGGGTGATTTAAAACACACCATGACTAGAGGTAGTAAAAGATTTTATGTGATCTTTAATGATGATCACTCTCGATTCACTAAACTTTATTTACTAAGAACCAAGGATGAAGCTTTAGAGATGTTTATAAAGTATAAAAGTGAAGTTGAGAACCAAAAGAATAAAAGGATTAAAAGATTTAGAACCGATAGAGGTGGAGAATATAAATCTAATCCTTTTAAGGAATTTTGTGAACAAAATGGCATAATACATAAGGTAACTCCACCTTATTCACTGGAATCTAATGGAATAGCCGAAAGGAAAAATAGAACTCTTAAAGAGATGATAAATGCTATACTTGTTAGTTCTGGCTATCTTCCAACATGTGGAGGGAGGCCATTCTTTCAGCTTCCAACCGGTAAAACTCCTTATGAACTTTGGGAAGGGCCTAAGCCTAACTTGGAATATCTCAAAGTGTGGGGGTGCTTGGCTAAGGTCATGCTACCCAAGCCTAAAAGGAGAAAACTTGGCTCTAAAACATGCGATTGTGTATCATCCAGTCTATCTAAGGAGGGTAAGGTAACTCTTATTAAAAGTACTCTTTCCTCCTTACCTACATACTTACTTTCCCTTCTACCTTTACCTGGGAATGTGGCAAATCGTATGGAGAAGTTACAACGAGATTTTCTGTGGAGCGGTATTAATGGTGACTCTAAATTACACCTAGTCAGTTGGGCTCAAGTTTGTAAGCTGCTGCAGGTTGGAGGTTTGGGTATTAGAAGTTTAAGGAGTTTTAATTCTACCTTGTTAGGAAAATGGTTATGGAGATATGGCATGGAGACTAATGCTTTATGGAGGAGGGTTATTGAGGTGAAATATGGGAATGATTGCGGTGATTGGTGCACGAAAAAGGTAACCAGTGCTTATGGTGTTAGTTTGTAGAGACATTAGGAGTGGTTGGATGAGTTTTTCTAAACTACTTTTGTATGATGTGGGGGATGGTACTAAAGTGAAGTTTTGGAAGCATGTGTGGTGTGGAGATTGTACTCTCCAAGAGGCTTTTCCGAAACTGTATTGTATTAGTAGAACTAAGGACTCTTTAGTAGCGGAGGTTATGTATTGGTCGGGTGGGAGAATTCATTGGGATGCTAAATTTCGTCGTCCTCCTCAAGATTGGGAACAAGAATCCTTTGATCTGTTTATGGATATGGTCTACTCTTCGACGGTACGGGGATTGGGTCCAGATCGGATGTGTTGGAAGCCAGTAAGGAGTAGAGACTTTGAGGTTAGAGGCTTCTATATTTCTTTCTACCCTCCTACCATCTTATCATTTCCTTGGAGAATGATTTGGAAATCGAAGGTTCCTTCAAGGGTAGCTTTCTTTTCTTGGTCTGCTTCTTTAGGTAAGATTTTAACAACAGATAACCTTCGCAAACGACTGGTCCTAGTTCTTGATTAGTGCTATATGTGTAAGAGTTGTGGGGAGTCAGTGGATCATCTTTTTTTTCATTGCCCCATTGCTTGTGAGTTGTGGTCGTTGGTGTTTTGTTTGTTTGGAATTCATTGGGTTATGCCTCAGAAGGTTATTGAGTTGTTTGAGTCTTGGCAAGGTAAGTTTGGACATCATAGAAATATAGAGTTGTGGAGAATGGTGCCTCATTGCTTGTTATGGTGTATTTGGCGCAAAAGGAATGCTAGAAGTTTTGAGGGATGTGAACGCTCTATGTTAGAGTTTAAGTCTTTTTTTTTTACACACTCTACTTGATTGGAGTGTTGTCTTTTGTCATTTTTCTTGTTCTTCCCTTCCTGTTTTACTTGATCATTGTAATCTTGGTTATTGATTTATGCCCCCATAGTACATTCCCAATGTACTCGGGTTGGCTTTTTTTCGTTTCTTAATAAAATTTTCATTATTTATCAAAAAAAAAGAACATGCGATTGTGTGTTTATTGGCTATGCTTGTAATAGTTCATGCTATAGATTTCTTGTCATCAAAAGTGATATATTAGAATCATACACTATAATTAAATCCGAAAATACCATATTCTTTGAGCATGTGTTTCCTTTGAAAAATAAGGAAAAAGAATTGCATGATTCTATTGAAATTTCTAATGACCTTGTTGAAGATGAACCTGTAAGTTACTATGATGCAATTAAATCCGTAGATGCACCTTTTTGGTATGAAACAATTAATAATGAATTAGAATCTATTATGTCTAATCATACTTGGGAATTAATTGAGCTTTCACCCAAAGTTAAACCTATTGGTTGCAAATGGGTGTTTAAAAGGAAATTAAAACTAGATGGTACAATTGATAAGTTTAAAGCTCGCTTAGTAGCCAAAGGCTATAAGCAAAAACATAATGTGGATTATTTTGATATTTATTCTCCAGTTAATAGAATTGTATCTATTAGAATTTTATTTGCCATTATTTCTATTTACAAACTTGTTGTATATCAAATGGATATTGAAATTGCATTTTTAAATGGTGATTTAGAAGAAGAGATTTATATGGAACAACCTGAGGGTTATGTAGTTCTTGGACTAGAACATAAAGTTTGTAAGTTGGTTCAATCTTTATATGGTTTAAAATAAGCATCTAAACAATGGCATGAAAAATTTGATAGTGTTATGCTTACACATGAGTATGTGATCAATGGTGCTAATAAATGCATATATAGCAAGTTTACTAATAATGAAGGTGTTATTATATGTTTATATGTTGATGACTTGCTTATATTTAGAACTAGCCTTGATGTTGTGCATGATACTAAATGTTTTCTTGCCTCTAATTTTGATATGAAAGATTTGGGTGAGTCAAATATAATCTTGAGCATCAAGATCCTTAGGGATAATAATTGCATTACACTATCACAATCTCACTATGTAAAGAAAATTCTTAAAAAGTTTGAACACTTTGATATGTCACCTATGTCTACTCCTTTCGACTCAAAGGTGCACTTGTTTAAAAATCACGGTGATGGTGTTTCACAAGATAAATATGCACAAATCATTGGTAGTTTAATGTTCTTGACAAACTGTACTCGCCCTGATATTGCATATGTTGTTGGTAGATTGACTAGATACACTCATAATCCTAGTATTGAACATTGGGATGCAATATCAAGATTGTTGAGATATTTGAAGGTTACCTTTGATTATAGTTTGTCATATTGTGGTTATCCTGCTATATTAGAATGGTATTGTAATGCTAATTGGATCTCTGATACAGATGAGGTAAAACCCACTAGTAGATATGTGTTCACACTAGGCTGTCTCTTGGAAATCATCCAAGCAGACTTACATAGCAAGATCCATCATGGAATCAAAGTTAATAGCCTTTGAGAAGGCTAGGTCTGAAGCCAAGTGGCTTAGGAGTTTGTTAATTGATATACCATTGTATACTAACTCTATTGCCTCTGTTTGCATACATTGTGATTGCCAGGCTGCCATAGCACGTGCTAAGAGCAAAATCTATAATGGGAAAAGTTGACATATCCGATTGAGGCACAATATTGTGAGGCAGCTCATTGATAATGGTGTAATGTCTTTAGACTTTGTGAGATTAGAAAAGAATTTGGCCGATCCTTTGACCAAGCCACTAGCAAGAAGGCTGGTGAGTGAAACATCAAGGGGGATAGGACTAATACCCAAATTGTGATACTATGGCCAATGCCCAACTTCTATGATGGGTGATTCCACACAGGGGTTAAATGGGTAAAGGTTTCGTTTGTGGTCCATATGGGCACTGTCAGTTATTATGTATTCCGCTATCTCATTGAGGAGATTAGTGATGAGTCCATCCCTATGGTGTGAGACAGTGCTAAGTTGCAGATTGTTTGAGGTGAGCTCTAGCTCTTAATGAATCCATAGTCCCTACCTGTTAGGATGGGGTGTACTGCACACACATTTGATGGATGCCACCTATGTTGGAGTGGAAGTTGTGCCGCTTCCTATGAGACTTGGGTAGGTCTCTAGAGCTCTCATGAAACCTAGTGGCGCATGGCCCGTATAAGGCGCCAACCCACTTATGGAACAACCTTGATAAAGAAAGGTATGTGGGTAGTAAGTTTGGTTATCTAATAACTTGGTTAAAAGAGTCTAACTCTACCATTGTCTAGTAGTTTCTACTTATTTGTCCTAAGTATGGTTAAAACCTTATGGTACCATATTGATGCATGCCTTCTTGAGTTTATTGCCTTTCCTAGTTTAGTGTATGTAACATGTAGGGGATTGTTGGAGTATGTGTGTTTCAAACACTGAAACTGTGATTGTGTCCCACATTGGTTAGAGATGAGTTTTCATTTATGTTTATAAACCATAGCACAACTTAAGTGAAAGCTTGAAAGATAATGGGCTAAGGGTTAGAGTTGGGCTTGGGTTGGATTTAGGCTTGTCTCTATTTCTCTTGGGCCTCATTCCTTTTCCATTTCTTTTCCTTTTAGCCCAATTCGTTTCTGCCCATTGGGCATTAACTAAGCAGCCTGCTGGGGCATTTAATGTGCTGCCTGTTGGGCATGCACAATAACCGTTGGAGCAACCCATGTCCTTTGCTTAGTTAGCTTATAAACCCTACAACTCACTATTCAATAGATATATTTTTTTCATCTTCTCTGGCTGTATCTCCTCTCTGTTTGCTCTGGTTTGCAGCACAAAAATTCAGCTTCAAATTTTTTTATTTTAAGGAAAGGAAAGGCAAGTAAGGTTGTTACTAGTTCTTCTTGCTTGAGTGTGTGATCAACTTGAAGAAATCACTATAATCTAATCTTGGTGGGTTGTTCGGCCTAGAAAGCCATTCACACCGAGTTTTACTCTGGATGACACGAATCAACCTTTAAGGACAACGCATTTTGCGTGATTCTATAGTTTGTGAGATCTTTCTAACTCTATCTATTTACTTTTTAGCATTGCTAATTTTTTAGGGTTTGTATTGTTGAATCAAAACTTGTTTATTTAGCCTTATTTTCCAACACTTTGTCACTAAATAAAAATCACTACATGAACTGAGTTTTTCAGACAGGTTTGTGAATGTCCCAAGTTAGTTGTAGATTTACTGTCTTGTGATTGATGGACCATTGTAAATGGTGGACTGAAAATTGTTGGGGAGATAAACACCTTGGGAAGCTTCCTTGAGTAATTAATATAACATATAGAAACACACTTTTACCCAAAAGGCCTAAGCCCAATGGGTATGTGCTCAATTATGTTATATTAACTACTCATTCTTCTCATCTTTATTCAATGTGGGACTTCACTCACACGTGTGACCCAACAATCTCCCCCTCACGTGTGAGTCTCTACCACTCTATGGGCTTCAAGACTTCTCTGTGGGCCATGAATAAGTCCTACTCGCTCCCCCTTGCCTAATGGACTTTTCTCTTCATTAGCGCGTCATCCATGGGACTCTCGTACGTCATCCATGGGAACCACGTGTCAACCCTGCACGCACATCCATGGGAACCTCGCACGTTCATATCCATGGGAACCTCGCACCATACCATTATTTAGCACCACGTGAGTCTCTGCCTCTCTGTGAGCTTTGAACAAGTCCTACTCACTCCCCCTTGACTAATGGACTTTTCACTTCATCAAATGCGTCATCCACGAGTCTCTCGTACACCATCCATGGGAACCACGTGTCAACCCTGCACGCTAGCACCACGTGAGTCTTTGCCTCTCTGTGAGCTTTGAACAAGTCCTACTCACTCCCCCTTGACTAATGGGCTTTTCACTTCATCAATGCGTCATCCATGAGTCTCTCGTACGCCATCCATGGGAACCATGTGTCAACCCTGCACGCACATCCATGGGAACTCCGCACGTCCATGTCCATGGGAATCTCGTATCACACAATTATTTAGCACCATTAGCAATATTCCAGGATCTTTTGTGTGTGGGCCGTTTAGGCTTTCTCTGTCCCTGCTGGGTAGGGACCATGAACACCTCACCACCTTCGCCGCACACCACCATGGGCTCTGATACCACTTGTTGGGGAGATAAACACCTTGGGAAGCTTCCTTGAGTAATTAATATAACATATAGAAACACACTTTTACCCAAAAGGCCTAAGCCCAATGGGTATGTGCTCAATTATGTTATATTAACTACTCATTCTTCTCATCTTTATTCAATGTGGGACTTCACTCACACGTGTGACCCAACAAAAATTGAATTTGCAATATCTCTCAGGCTTGAGTTCACGTTGGTCCTAGAATAAAATTGGGTTGAGAAATTTGCAAAGGGATGCTAATGAACTCTAGTTCAAGTGCCACCTAATCCCCTTGTAAGAGCACGTTGGAGGAAGAGGTCTTGGGTTTAAGACCCACCTGTGTGTGTAATTACCAATAACAAAGAAATAAGCCATGCGATAAGAGGTTTGAATGAAATTTGATTACCTAATGTAGCGGTGGGTTGATTATGATGCTCAAGAATTTTCAAGTCTGACATTGAAATTCCTTAGGATGTTTAAATGATGAGTATATCCTATGGATGGTGATGTCAATTTTGAGTATTCAGTCAATTTTGAGTCTTGATGTCAATCTAATGCTCATAGTACTAAATCATGTACCTTTATCAAAATCCAAGTGGTTTTATTGACCTGAAGGGGGCATACTTACACAATGTTTTATACAGGAAAGATGCGGGGATGGAATCAGTTGCATCTCTAGCCTTATCAAAGTAGGCTGAAGAGGACCCCTTAAGACACATTTCTTGTTAAGCTGATCTATACTGGAGACAAATGAGTGGAAATCACTAATTGCAATACTAGATTACTAATACAAGGATATGTAGATTGATATCTTAACTTGTACTAGTTGATAATAGGAATGCGATTTTGTTTTACAGATCTATGAGCTGATCAACAGTGTTGTCTTGCAAAGATGACTAGAAAGGGGTGGCTCAAATCTCCAAGTTGGGATTTCTTGGGGCCTTTTTAATGAAGATTAATCTAAAAAGTTCCAAGCATCTGAGCCTGTTCCCAAGAGAGGGTGCATGAGTGACTCATGATGTGGTAGTAGCGTATCTAAATATTTTCCTCCATCTATCCATGATCAGTACACTTTCTCCTGATTTCTGCTTTTGTAATGTATTTTGTCACAGGCTGATGCTGTTATATATTTATTTTGAATTCTCACGTGAACAAGGGAAAGAAGAAAATGAAGGCAGGTGATGAAAAAAAAAATTTAATAGTTTGTTTGTGAGCCATGCTTCCAACCAACGTTGCAGATTCGTGCCTTTTTTATATCAAAAGGTGGGAAAAGAACAGAGTGCTTAACCTTTTCAACAAAATACAACGTTGAGTTTCAGAATGTTGGAGATGCACTGCTGGTTAGTTCTCATGACTTGGGCTTTACTCTTTGTTCTTCTTTTGTTACTGCTAAAAGTAAAATTTGGCAATTATATGCCTTAAAAGCTAAAGGTAACACACCAATTAGATAACCATTTGAAAAAGAGTAACACTAGGAATCACAAATTTTACTACATCGGATTTACAAAATGATACGTTAACTTTTAAATGCTACACAAAAAAGTAATTAAGAAATTTTATTTGTCTTGTTTATATGACATCAAGCATATTCATTGTCACATTAATTTGAGCGCAAAACTAGTTTCAACTTAAAGGCGTAAAATGTTTAATGCAATTTAGTCAAAATCAAAATTGAAATTGACCCCAAAAATATAGTAAAAAGTGTGATTTAACCCAAAAAAAGGAGAAATTTCAGCAAAAAAAAAAAAAGAATTGAGCCAAACATATTAAAGGTTTTGACAATTTTAGAGAATATATGGGTAATTCTGTCATTTTGAATGTTTTATTAGGTATTTTTGTCATTTTAAAAGGTTTTTTTTTGGGGGGGGGGGGGGGGGGGGGAGGGTGTGGGGGTATTTTAGTCGTGACGGTGTTTTTGTCAATTTAAAAATTTTAAGTATTTTTTTTTTCAGTAATCAATTTTGATGTTAGAGCTCCGCGTCTCCAACTGCCGCTAGCAGTTTTGTGAGATGGCATGTTCTGTTAATCTTTTTTGTATTTTGTTTATTTCGCTGGGAGGGGGGGGGGCAATCATTGTAATTCCCATAACATGAAAAATTATATTCCAAATTCATTGAAATAATGATCATAATACCAAATAAATCAAACTAAAAAAATAGTAATAAAATACACTTAGAGCATGTTTGGCACACTAAATGGAGATTACAACATGAATGTTAATTTTTATTACTGAAAATTTTGATTATTGAGAATAAAATGTATTATAATAGAATAATTAAACCTATTCATAGTCTTGGTTCTAAGTTGTAACATTATGAAATATATTACTTATACAATTATATTTTTTTTTAAATATTGTTTAAAAAAATTGAGAGAGTTTTTTTTTTTTTTTTTTTGTTAATTTATAATTTTACATGCGTATAGAAAGTTTGTATATTTGGAAATATATTAATTTTGGAAATTATTACTTGAATAGTTATTACAACATTTTTAGAATATCTATTCATAGCTATTGCAATATTAAAGAATAGCTATTTATAAGGAATGCATGTTCCTTAAAATAAAAGCATAATCAAACTATCGAATAGCTGAGCCATATATATAGCTATTATATTATAGTGTCTATTACAATCTATCAAACAAGTTCTTGTATACCTCAATTCAAGTTGGATTAGATGGATTGAAAGAACTATTAACTCGAACCTAACCTCTCTAGAGGCTTACAAAAATTCTAATCCACTAATCCAAGAAAAAACCCTAGGTTTTGGGTTGGGTTAGATTGGTTTTGTTGAGTTGGTGGGTTAGATATACACCCCTACATAAGGGGCATAACATTTTCAGTTCTAAAGAAAGTATTTTTCCTGGTTAATAGAAAATGATTTTGGTTGGACTAAGTTTTTTTGCCACCCTAAATACTTGAAAAATAACTAACCATTTTTCAAAAGATGTTTTATGCTAAAACAAGCAAAAACTTGGTGACCAATTGGTAGGATTTTTTCTTTGTTGAAATAAAAGAGCTTTATTTTGGATAGAAATGCTAATTGTGTTTTGTAACAAAGGACAAATAATTTTTCATGAAAATATGGTGAGCAGGGATAATGACCCCGAAGTAGTGGCAGGAGGATGGGTTTTGCTCAAGCCAACCTATCTCGAATGTGTATATATATTTTTATTTAATATTTTTGTAAATTATTTGTATTTATAATTTAATATTTTTCTACATATCCTATTAAATAATTATTTGTGTACATATTTTATTATCACTCCCAAAATATTATCCCTCTCTCTCTCTCTCTCTCTCTCTCTCTCTCTCTCTCTCTCTCTCTCTCTCTCTCTCATATTAATGATAGCAAGGAGAAAGTATCTCATGAGACCTATGTATCATGAGACTGTCTCATACAAAAATTTTCCGACAATAAGATACCTCTAACCTACCCCATTTTTAGCTTCACAGTAGTTTTCCCCTCTCCCAAGAAAGGATAAGGCAGAGACAAGACACCCTTGATCCAACCCTTGTATTTAAAATGATAGCTTTTATTTCAATTTCCTTTCAAGCCAATGAGCATGCATATGAAAATTTTGGAATGCAAATCTAGGCTCTAGAAAGGGATTTTTTTTTCAAAATAACCAAATTCCTCAAACAATTTCATTAGTTAGCAAGTTTTTGAAACTATTTAGCAATCTAACCAATCAAGTCTGTTAGACTCGATTTTGCTCTCTGAAATCGAGCGAGGTAGAGTCGAGTTTTAGTTGGAAATCGAGTGTCCCACACTCAAGTTTCATACTTGAGAGTGGAACACTCAAGTTCCATAGCAAAAACACCAACCTAGAGCAAGGCGGAAACAAACTTCCCAAATCTCCCTACAGCAGCAAACCCACGCCCTTTGATCTTCAGCAAAAACAACAAACCCAAACCCAGGCGAATCCAAAGGGACACCATATTTCCGAGAGTTGAGCGAATACTCTTCGGTTTGTGAAGGTTCCAAGAAGCGGCAGAAGGCTCCTTCTTCCTCATGCGTTTGGTTTTTGCATTTGGTTTCCTCCATCTCTATGTTTTTCTTATCTAGGTCTTTCGATTTGGTTTCCTCCATCTCTATGTTTTCTTGTTCTCTGGTCTAATGAAGTTTGTAGCCTGGCAGGGAAATCGAGTCACAGTGACTCGAGTTCCATGGAACTTAACCTCTTCACACTCAATTTAGCACAACAAAATCAAGTTCTCTGCACTCGATTTGTTAGATTGCTAAATAGTTTCAAAACTTTACTAACTAATGAAATTGTTTGAGAGATTTGGTTATTTTGAAAAAAAAAACAAAAAAATCCTCTAGAAAGTGGGGAAAATTATTATATGAGACAGTCTCATGAGATACTTTCTTCTAGAATGGACGGTAAATATGGTCAGCAATTGGCTCAAAACTTTTACCCGATTAAATATTCCTTTCTTGGTTATTTTCATTTTGTACCTTTTCATTTTGCACCTTTGTGCTCAAATCTTATATGGAGTCTAATAATAATTTCAGATCTATTTCTTTATATTTTGAATTGTGCTTTTGTTAAACACCTGAACACGTGCTCTTTTTGGTTGCCCGGGAATTCTAGCAAATGATAAGCTAGAATATTTAAATTTCACTTTTAAAATTTTTGAGCTGGTTTTAAAATTTTTAGATTTTCTGACATCTTAGGCGCAGCCTGTATGGATGAGGGGTGTACGAAAAACAGAAATCGAAATTCCAACTACCAAGTTATGAATATTTGAGCTCGTGTAAAAAAAAAAAGGAACTTAAATACCACATTATGAATCTTTGAGGTGGAGGAAGTGTGGGAATGTATCACAGTTTTTCAGTGTGCTAATATTTTGGGAATGTTTAATTGAATGATGGTTCAAATTTAGAATATTAGGGCTCGTTTGGTAGAGCATTTTAGCAACATGTTTTCAGTTTTTAAATAATATTACACGCATGGTTATCAAAATCCCGATCTGAATTTTACGATCCTACGATTTTACGATCTCACCTGCCCAAAACAATTTAAATCTTTCAAAAATCTTAGCGATCGTTCAGGATCGTACGATTCTGACAATTCCAAACGATTTTGGTTTCTTGTAATCTTCTTTAACTTAACAGAAAGTTCGGTTGGACCCAAATGAAAAATAATATTCCAATAGATCAAGTTTTGCTATTCTAATGTAGCGAGATAGAGTGTTAGTTGAAAAAAATAACAAAAAATAACATCCCAATAGAGTGTTACGTTTTGAGATTTTTGACATCTTAAATGATACTTACAAATGGATGTAATGATGCATGGTAATTACATTAAATGGATGCAAATTTTTGATTTTTTGTATGTATAATTTATGTGATTATTTAACATACTAATTTGTTTTTTTTTTTTTTTTCTCAAATAATATAGGATCTTACGATTCACGATCCGATCCTACGATTCACGATCCGATCCTACGATTCATGATCCCACCTACCTCTAACGATCTTACGTAGGATCCTGATTTTGACAACCATGATTATACGTATTTTCACACACTTTTTCATACACACGTATTTCAAAAAAATACAAACAACATTACCCAAACTTCTCTACCAAATAGGCTCTAGGTATCAGGAAAGTCTAGAAAATGAAAAAAGAAATTTCGGAATTTTGAACTTTGGATTTTTTATTAGTGGAAAACATTTTGGTATTGGAAAAGTTGTGGAAAAGATAACTGATACGACCCCCGCCTCGGCTGCGTGTCGCACCTCTTTTCCCGCGTGGGGCTATGGTTAGATCTAGGAAATTCTGGAAATTAACAGAAAAAAGGAAAGAGAAATTTCTGGTTATGCTTCGAGGGATAACCGGGACCTCCTTAACAAGCGAAGCTTGATTTTTACTAAAATATTCTCATACCTCTTTATTAATCATAATAGGCCTTATATAGGCTTACATCTGAACGTAAAATACAAATCCAACACCTAAATGATAGAAACAATTCCTACAATCTAGCCTACTAATCTGATAAGGATAAAGGCAATTGCTCTCCTACTAAATAACAAATACTTGAAATATTAGATAACAATCAATAGCTAAGATAAAGATAAACTCCTAAGCAAATTCAAAAGCAATAACCAATCTGGAAATCTGGTATGGCAGCTGGTACATAACACTCCCTTCCCCTTAAAATCATCCCTTATCCTCAAGGGATCCTTCTCCATGCTCATCCGGATAACCCACCTCAATAAAAAATAGCCTCTTACATTGATGTCCTGGTGCAAATTTCTCATCACAATTAAAGCACAAGCCCTTGTCTCGCCTCTCTTTGAGTTCAGTAGGTGTAAGCTTCTTGATAGTCTTAGTAGTAGGACTCACTTTGCTAAGAGATAGAGGCAAAGGCTCTTCATTTTCTTCAGATGGAGGTTGTTGATGTTGAAATTGGGACTTGGCTTCATAGAGGCGAGCTAAGCCCACTGCAGCAGATAAGGAAGCTGGTTTGAGGGCTTGAACATCAATTCGTAGATGTTCTTTAAGGCCACTAATGAAGCAACCCACTTGTTGTGCAGGGGGTAATTTTCCTACTCTGCTAAGCAATCTTTCAAATTGGCTTTGATACTCTCTCACAGATCCCATTTGCTTAAAGCTTCGTTAGATCACCAAAGAAGTCATCAAACTCTGTTGGGCCATAACGTGTGTACAAGCCTTCTTTGAGGAGAGGCCAAGTGATCACTCCCTCTTCTTCCTTTAGTAATTGATACCATAATTGTGCTTCCCCCTCCAAATGGTAGGCAGCCAATGAAATTTTTTCTTCCTCAGCAATATTTTGGAATTCAAAAAATTGCTCTGCACGGCAGATCCAACTAGTTGGATCTTCATTTCCGTTGAAGCGTGGGAAATCTAGTTTTGTCACCCTTGGAATGACAGCACTATGTGAGCCGGATGGTCCAGAGTTGAATCTACCTGAAGACCTTTCCCCCTCACCACGCTTGTGAGAATTCTCACTGCTATGATTACTCGAAAGGTTGTCAAAACGAGTATGCATTGTAGCAAGCATTCCCTGTATCTCCTTCATCATCTTCTGTTGTTCCGAAACCATGGAAGTCAGGTTGTTAACCTCACCTTCCAATTTGTCCACACGATCCTCAGCCATAACCTGCTCTGATACCAAACTGATACGACCCCCGCCTCGGCTGCGTGTCGCACCTCTTTTCCCGCGTGGGGCTATGGTTAGATCTAGGAAATTCTGGAAATTAACAGAAAAAAGGAAAGAGAAATTTCTGGTTATGCTTCGAGGGATAACCGGGACCTCCTTAACAAGCAAAGCTTGATTTTTACTAAAATATTCTCATACCTCTTTATTAATCATAATAGGCCTTATATAGGCTTACAACTGAACGTAAAAAACAAATCCAACACCTAAATGATAGAAACAATTCCTACAATCTAGCCTACTAATCTGATAAGGATAAAGGCAATTGCTCTCCTACTAAATAACAAATACTTGAAATATTAGATAACAATCAATAGCTAAGATAAAGATAAACTCCTAAGCAAATTCAAAAGCAATAACCAATCTGGAAATCTGGTATGGCAGCTGGTACGTAACAATAACATCCTCTTTGGTTTATAAGTTTTTGAATAAAAAACTTTTTACTTTTATAATTATTGAATAACATTTCAAATCTATGATTAAAGAAATTTGTGTTGCATATTGAGGGAGGAACAGCGTAAGTCATGCGATAATTGCTTGGTGAGAAAGCTTAGGAGAAGAAAAATTGTAGGTTGAAATCAAATTATTAACATTTTATATTAAACCTCTATTCTGAATGATGTGATAAATTAAGTGGCTATTGGCTCATGGGTTTTAACTATTGTGGGGGGTACTTGCATCTTGTGTTCTACATAGGTAATGATTTGCCATATCCATGAATTAGTTTTAACTTGAATATTTTAGCTCTTTAACACAGGGCTAGCTTAACCAATTTTGGGGTATATATAAGGCGAAACTTTTAAGTGGGGTTTTTTCTTATCTTACATTTAAATATTAATTTAATTTTTATATTTATTTAAAATATATTTTTCTTGGTTTTGTTGTGTTTTCTTAAATGCTAGTAACAAATGTATTCATAGATAAATTTCTTTTTTTCAATTCTCTCTCTCTCTCTCTCTCTCTCTCTTTATATATATATATATATATAGATGGACATTTTCTAATAGACATTTATAATTGAAATTGTAGTGATGGTAGGCCCAGTAGTACGTATCTATGTATATATTGGGCTGGGAGCCTAATCCGAGGACATTAAATAGTTCAAGGACGGGGAAACACTGTTAAAGGAATCTGTGTTAATGAATGAAGAGGTAAGGTATGGTCATGAAAGTCCAAGAAGGTGATCCGAGGAGGGATACCTCCTCGATTGATCGAAGCTGAAGTCAGAAGTTGTGATCTGCCTTCCAAGGCAACATTCCAGGAGGTTCTACTAATAAGGATACATATCTAGAATGTACGAGACAAATGAGGACTATGAAATATCTAAGAGAAAGCTGCTACCACCGCATTGAATGCTCTGTAGCTAACTTTCTGGCCGCATTAATGAGGAAGTGATACTTGAACAGTAATTTTCAGCTTTACAACTGCTCCTCAAGGGCTTCAGGAATGTGATGATGGGACAAGGATCAACACTAGCAATATAATCTACACGTGAAAGGTAGAGATGAGAGGAGGAGAAAGATATAAAACAGAGAGAAGATCCTAAGAAGGAGGGATCGGAGAATTGAGAGAGAAATAATGTAGCAATAAGAGTTGTACTTGTAATCAACTTCAAGAATGTTATACAAGAACTGATCTCCTCGGACTGTGCCAATTACGATTTTTTTTAAATAAATCGGTCTATTTTTACTTTATTGTCATTTGCATTTACTATAATTGCTACCCAACTCATTAAAGCATAGTTTTCTAACCCACTCTCTACAAATTAATTGTATTGGGCTCTTTAGGCCTAGATCCTTTTACCTTTTGGGCTTAGGACTCAAATTGCGTCCTTACAATTGGTGACGTCTGTGGGAAGTTCCTGATTGAGGAGTTCGCAAGGAGAGGGGATTCATCTAGCACTAAGGGGGTTCCAATTTGGAACCCTAGCGCGAAGATCGCATCCCTTGTCTCCAGGAGCCCCATCACTCAAGGACTTTGTATGGGTGGTCTTGGCTACCTTGGCCCCTTTTTGAGTCTCGTTCTCCTTAGGAGGGACACCTCGGCCCTCTTCCATCACATCCTTCCCCTTCTGCTCTCTTTTTCTCTTTTTATCTGCAGGCTCTTGCTGAGGGTCATGAGGAGTGGGAAGAGAGGAGGGTTTAGCTTGACCGACTGCCTCGGGCCCCTTGCCCCCCAACTTGAGACTCCATTACCTCCATAAGGCCGGCCCTCGGCTTGCGTTGTATCCCCATAGCTTCTGAAATAAAAGAGTTTTCTTGTATCTGGCTCACTTGTGCTAAGGGTAAGTGACTGAAGTCACTAGTGGGAGCCTTTGGAGATTGAGGTCGGTTGAAGACTTCAAAATCATCCTCGGAGTCAAGTACTTCAACCACCTTTTCTTCTTCTTCTTCTTTTTCTTCTCCTTCCCCTTTGACGACTGGCTGTGAAGTGATGGCTTCGTTCTCGGCTTTGTACTAAAGGATTGGTTCTACCTTTAGTACACCTTGAGGTCTCGGGCCTGGGTTGAGGAAGCCTGGCATAGCTACGTTGATGAGGTGTAGGCAAGGATCCTTTGCTCTTATTACGCACTTCGGCACTTGGAAGCTTGATGAAAGTGGGGTATATTCAAGGATTAGGTGGGCCGCTCGTAATTGACTGTCTTTGTGTACAAACACCTCGGCTTGGAGTATTTTGTCTAGGCTTTTCTTGTTGACAAGGATGAAGTTCAGAATGGCGACGTGATAATCTACAAAACGATTAAGAAAAACAATCAAAAAAGGGAACGACACAAATCAAAGGAAAGTTCAAATACTGACACAAAAGGAGAAAAATAGGTACAAAATGTGTCAAAGTGAAGAAAGGGTAACTTTGAAGAAATAAACCTAGACCTAAAACCCCACCTGGTTGCCCCTCTCTCGTCGGGCAGGAGAGGCCATTGTGCTACTCCCCTGAAACGATCAGGAAATCCTTGTACATGCCTTTGTTGGAATCAGGAAGGCATGAGATAAGTCTGACCTCGGGGTACTTAGTTTTTAAGTAATACCCCTGTCCTTTTAGGTGGTAAAGGTTGTAAACCCAGTTAACGTTGTGGTGGGTAAAGTTTAAGTCCATTTTCTCATTAAGGGCGTCTACACTACCTAAAATCTCAAACATATTTTGGGCACATTAGGTGGGAGCTAATCTATGAGCCCTAAGGTAATCCCTAGTGTTTGTACCCATTGGGATTCTCATCCCTCCTTCTATAAAGGCAATCATTGGGATTACTACTAGTGTGCCAATCCCCTTCCTTACAATAACTAATGGAGACTCCTGGCGGGATCCTATATTGAGCTTTAAAGCTCTCTATACTCTGCGTAGAGTCAGCCAAGTAAGCGAATTTACCCATCCCTGAGAGAGGGATTGAAGGTACTAAGAAGATAAAGAGAAGGTAGGAGGGCCAAGGAGAAAAGGACTCGGAGAAAAGAAAAGTAGATGGAAAAATAAATGGAAAGATTTAAAAAGACTTACGCGAAGAAGAAAACTTTCCTCGGACTGGCTCTCGGTATTTGTGAGGGCACGAGTAAATTGAATAAGTGCGCAAGTTTAATGTATGAGTGCTAAAGTGAAGTGAATGAAGTGTTTAGGCAATATTTATATCAAAAAGAGGGTGACAAGTAGGAAAATTCCCACCTGAGTTCCAACAAAATCCTCAGCTATTGGATAAGCATCGTGTCGTAAAACGTGCAGAACATGGAGTCGCAGAAATTTAATGAAGGCGCGTCTCGGATGCCAATGCGTCAAGAGCATGCGTTAGGTAGTTAAAAAAGCACCTGCACAGACAGAGGTGATGTATAATAAGCGTGGGGTAATTGTGGTAATATCAAAATCCTCATTTCTTTCTAGAAGCTAGAGAGAAGAATTTCGAGAGGCTATTGTAGGGGTGGTAGGCCTAGTAGTACGTATTTATGTATATATTGGGCCGGAGGCCTAATCCGAGAACATTAAATAGTCTAAGGACAGGGAAACACTGTCAAAGGAGTCCGTGTTAATGAATAAAGAGGTGAGGTATGGTCATGAGAGTCCAAGAAAGTGATCCGAGGAGGGATGCCTCCTCGGCTGATCGAAACTAAAGTCTGAAGCTGTGATCTACCTTCCAGGGCAACATTCCAAAAGGTTCTACTAGTAAGGATACACATCCAGAAAGTACGAGAGAAATGAGGACTATGAAATATCTAAGAGAAAGCTGCTACCACCACATTGAATGCTCTGTAGCTAACTCTATGACCACATTAATAAGGAAGTGATACCTGAACAGTAATTTTCAGCCTTACAACTACTCCTCAAGGACTTCAGGAAGGTACTGATGGGACAATGATCAACACTAGCAATCTAATCTACACATAGATGGTAGAGATGAGGGGAGGAGAAAGATATAAAACAGAGAGAAGATCCTAAGAAGAGGGGATCGGAGAATTGAAAGAGAAATACTGTAACAATAAGAGATGTACTTGTAATCAACTTCAAGAATGATATATAAGAACTGATCTCCTCAGACTGTGCTGAGTACAATTTTCTTTAGATAAAACCAGTCTATTTTTACTTTATTGTCATTTGGATCCACTATAATTGCTACCAAACTCATTAGAGCCTAATTTTCCAACTCATTCTCTACAAATTCATTGTATTGAGCTCTTTGAGCCTAGATCCTTTTACCTTTTAGGTTTAGGACTCAAATTGCGTCCTTAGAGAAATATATATATATATATATATATATATATATATATATATATATATATATATATATGAATAAATGAAACATGATTTATAATAGAAAACTATAATTTAATTAAAATAAAATTTAAAGTATAAAACAATAGAACATTTTTTTTAGAAGAATAAAACAATAGAACTTGATTTATCAAAGCAAGATTGCAACTTTACTAAATGAACATATCTAAAAAATTAATTTCTCACATAAATCAATAAATTAATATTGATATAAAGTAATTATAAATTTAGATTGCAACTTTACTGAATGAACATATCTTAAAAATTAATTTATCAAATAAATCAATAAATTAATATTGATACAAAGTAAATTCTAAATTCATATTTTCTCATTATATTAAATTTTATACGGATATTTAGATTTGATTAAAATATTTTATTTTTAAAAACAAAATAACTTATGACAAGTGACAACATATCTAAAAAAAATACAAAAAATAAATACTTAAAATAAAAGGAATGGGTTCTATATTAATATTAACAAAAATCCTGGGTTAAAATTAAAAAAGAAAAAGATAAGTGATATAACAAATCCCAGTTTTTCCCTCCTCACATGGCAAATTCTGGATATACCCACAGTGAAGGATTTGGAGACTAGGGCGATGGTCCCTGCGTAACAGAGTAACAAAATTCAAACTAATATGCCTAGTGATTGAGCCGGCCTTGAAGTTTAACACATTATTGTTTCTTAAATTTGGTACAACACCAGCCTTTTATGATAGAAAACATGATTTATAATAGAAAACTATAATTTAATTAAAATAAAATTTAAAATATAAAACAATAGAATTTTTATTTTTTGAGAAGAATAAAACAATAGAACTTGATTTATCAAAGCAAGATTGCAACTTTACTAAATTAACATATCTAACAAATTAATTTCTCACATAAATCAATAAATTAATATTGATACAAAGTAAATTATAAATTTAGATTGCAACTTTACTAAATGAACATATCTTAAAAATTAATTTATCAAATAAATCAATAAATTAATATTGATACAAAGTAAATTCTAAATTCATATTTTCTCATTATATTAAATTTTATACGGATATTTAGATTTGATTAAAATATTTTATTTTTAAAAAGCAAAATAACTTATGACAAGTGACAACATATCTAAAAAAATACAAAAAATATACTTAAAATAAATGGAATCGGTTCTATATTAATAATTTAAAAAAATCTTGGGTTAAAATTAAAAAAGGAAAAGATAAGTGATATAACAAATCCCAGTTTTTCCCTCCTTTACACGGCAAATTCTGGATAGACTCACAGGGAAGGATTTGGAGACTAGGGCAATGGTCCCTGTGTAACAAAGTAACAATAGTCAAACTAATGTGCCTAGTGGTTGAGGATAAATTATAGAGTTTTCTAGTGGACTATGTCATTTGTCCACAATTCCATTAAAAACTTTCACTTGTTTAAAATTGCTGAGTCAATAATTAATTTTGTTTAAAAAAATTTTCTAACTAACAATTTTAAACAAGTGGAAATTTATTAGTGGAATGGTGGACCAAATCACTTGTCCACCATGTGAATCTTATAATTTCTCGTAATTGAGCCGATCTTGAAGTTTAACACATTATTGTTTCTTGAATTTGTTACAACACCAGCCTTTTCTAAAAAGTATGAGGGTTAGGTTAGAGAAGGTATTTGATATCAAATGATACCATGTTAGCAATATCAAAATCCTGGAAATAAAGGAGAGATAATACCTGAATTTTCCTTAAAAATTATACAACTTGATTTTACCAAAAAGAGGTGGCAGAGATGAGGCGTGGACCAAGTCACTGTCTTGAGACAAAATTGTGTCGTCTACGATATATCCAATGTAGTTAAACAAATAGTTTCTGCACGTTGTCCCCAAGATACAACATCTCAGCCACCTTTCCTGATTATCCTTGCGAGCCTACACTGCTTGTAGGATATAAGCTCTTTATAGTACTTTCATTTCCCAGAAAATTTTGTAAAAGATAAAATATTTTTGTGAGTAGCAAGAAGCAATAGATGGTAAGTATTTAAGACAATAAAAAATTATTTTTTGAAAAGTCTGCAGCTTTCTAATTCAAAAATAAAAATGTGTGTTTTTGAAACTTTTATTTCTTTCCATATATATAGTGCCAAACATGTTGCTTGTCCTTAGCGAAAAAATAAAGCATTTGCTATCTTTAAAACTTTAAATGATCATAAAAGTATTGAAATCAATGTGTGATCAATAGCTTTCTTTTTATATATATATATATATATATATATATATATATATATATATATATATATTCTATACATCGGTCAAAACCTTTTGTAAATTGAGAACAAAAAAAAAAAAAAAAAAAAAAAAAAGATCATAATGCCAAGCATTTAATGGCCCATTATTACAATACATTTTCAAAAGTTTTCTTTCTGAATATATGTTACAAAAAATTGCTAACTGTTTGACCACTGTCCATTAAGGGTGCGTTTGGTTCAACGTAAATACTTTTCCGAGCGTAAAATCATTTCAGGGGAAATTGTTTTCCCATAAAGGAAAATGTATTCAAGCTGTTTGGCTACCTTGGAATTTGTTTTATAGAAAATCAATTCTGGTGTTTGGTTTGTTCAATCATTTTACGAAAAATGGAATTTGTTTTACGGAAAATAAATTCCGGTGTTTGGTTCGTTTAAACATTTTACAGAAAATGAAATTCGTTTTACGGAAAATCAATTCCCATGTTTGGTTTGTGAATCATTTTACGGAAAATATTTGTTGCCTTACAAATTTAGCACCTGCATTGCCTAGACAAACCTGTAAAGTACAAAAATAATCATCCACTTCAACATCAAAAATAATCATCTACTTCAACATCAAAAATAATCATCCGAATATACCCATAATATTTATATCAAAACAGCCACATCAATGTTTCACCATTGGCATTACACCTCCATGGTGTACAAAAATGATACCTACATATGGTATCTAAACAATACAAATACATAAGTTGGGAAATTGTATCGTCCCAATAATACAAAAGACTACATATATAATACAATGGTAGGTTAATACTAGTACTACAACAAAAGTTAATCCCTAAAGCTACCGTCACAGTCAACATGAAACAGACAAGTCAGAGTTGTGTGAACAAAAAACTATCCATCCACAGCTTTCTCAGCTTAGCATTCTTGGCTAGAAATCCTCATGCTACCTTCTTATTTTCACAGAGATAGTCAAAGGCAGTTGCGAGGATGTCTTCGCTATACCCATCCGCCACCATAGCCATGATCTCAGAGTAAAGAGCTGTGTAATCAACAGGCCCCTGGTTGATTTCTTTCAAAGCCACAGCAATTTCCTTTAGCTAATTAGACAAATTAGTCAGCACACTATCATCTGAGAGAGGTGCACGCCCTCTTTTGTGGGACTTGGAAATTCCCGACCCAGTGATAGATGACTCTACCACATTCTTTCTTTTGTCCACCACACCTTCATCCACATTGTCCGCCACAAACTCAATACTGTCCCCATTGTCTGGCTCATTCTCAATATCCACATACGACTTAGAAACGCTACCCGTGGCTGTATCCTTCCCCACTACAATAGCCAATTCATCGTACATCTCAATCTTTTTGTTCAGATACTCCGCATGCTTACGATGCGCCTGTGAGGGAGAAAGGAACGTATAATAACAATGCAATAATCACTTCACTCATAATTTCAATATTCAATTCAATATAGATGCCATTAGATGATTTAGGTAAATGATAAACAAAAAAATCTGTTAGGGAACAGGAGATATAACCCATGATTTTGAAGATAAGTACAACAGAAAATACAATGTGCAAATGCTAAGACCAGATTTTACAATAGATCCGCACATGAAAGTTATATTTGAAAATTTGTAATAGCAATGGAATCCTAAAAAGAATGACAATATACATTTCATATAAAGAGGGTACTTGAGCAGCCTTGTCTTGTTCTCAATTCATAGATTATAAAAGCCAAAACATATATTATCATTTATATTAAGAAAATATAGTTGGAAGCCATACCATGACTTCTTCTTGATATGTCTTCGCATCGCATGTTATCATTTTTAAGTTATCGTCCTAGCCGAAACCACTCTTCTTCCTAATAGTTTGAATAGTGGTCCACATGTTCCTCAAAGTCTGCAGCCGATTCTCTACATAAGAGGGGTGGCACTCGACCCCAAATTGAGCAGATATCTCCTTCGCTACAAAAGCAAAGGAGCCAGCCTTGAAAGTGTTAGAAGGCTTGTTGCCCTTTGTAGCCTCCTCAACAAGTAGCCTAAGTAGAGTCGTGTGCATAGGGGGCAGCCACCTGAACTGCTTACTGCCGCCCACCTTCTCTTTTCCCTTTGACAGTACTACATATGAAAAATGTATAGTGAGAGTAGCATTTAAAAATAAGAGTAGCATTTAAGTAATTATGCTCGGAATATGAATAACAAATCAAACACACATACAACCACGCTTATAGATGTGCACAACAGAATGAAACATGCTAACACTGGAAATAACAAATGTAATGCTGGAAATACTTTTTAATGCTGAAAATACTTTTTCCTTTCACCACCAGAAGTCTATAGTAAATACATTGTCCTTACAGAAAAAAAAAAAAATACAGCACATATTACAATCATAGAAATCTAAATAAAGTACTACTCTCCATACCTGGTATAATCAGACCACATAACTTGGCATATCTAATCTCTCTTAGCATTCCACACTCTACTGTCTTTAATGGAGTCCCGATGTGACTGTGTTTCTTGTTGGGGGCCACTAGACTCTACTTGGTTCATTGCAGCTTCCATTATATGGTCATTTGGTTCAAACCCCCATAATGTGATTATGAATCACACAACATGCTAACACTACTTTTACTTGGGTTTCAAAAAACCAAAATGGTTCTACATCCAACACTCGAAAACGTTTCTTCAACACTCCAAACCCTCGTTCAATGGTAGTTCTCAATGAAGAATGTCGGAGGTTGAACAATTCTTGCTCATTCTCAGGAGGATGATCACTAAACTCTTTCAAGTGATATCGCACACTCCGATAAGGTGACAAAATTCCATTTTTATTACCATACCCAGCATCACCAAGATAATATTTACCTACATATATTCAAAAATAAAACCAAATCACTACTATGCTTAGGAAAACGCACAATATTTATTACACTAATAAACCAAAAAAGTGAAGTAATCCTATAATACCTTCGGGAATTGAAAATCCCCCTAGCCTAGCAAATGCATCATTTAACACACATGAATTATGTGCACTACCTTCCTATCCAGCCAATACATAAGTGAAGTTTAAGTCAAAACTAATGGCAGCTAACACATTTTGCGTGGTTCCATCTTTGCGACCACAAAACCTTCCTTGTATTTCAGGTGGCACAGATGCATGAACATGTGTACCATCGATTGCTCCAACACAATCCTAATTTTCGACAAACATAATGGTTAAAATTACACAAGTCTTCACAATTTACAAAAATATACAAGTCGCAATATTTACCTTAAAATATGGGTAGAACCTTCTGCTATTCCTTATCTCTAGAGGTGTATCTTCGCTAAGCAGTCTTATTAGAGCTCTATATAATTTTAGGACCCCCCTAAGGACAACCTTGAAGTATCTATGAACAGTCTCAGTCGATCTATGGAATTGACTACCAATTACACGGAACCTCACATTATGACCAATAATGTGACAGAAAATTAGCACTTGCTCCGTAACAAACATGTGAATAGTCGGGCGTACGTGCTCCCCCTCAGTGAGGATGTGACATAAGTGGTGGAAAGCTATAGGCTTCATCCTAATTTGACTTACACAATGTCTCTCACTTCCATTCAGAATACTATTTATGTAATGCTCTCTCTCGGCTTCATGATTAACATAAGGAGCCCTAAGTAGTCGTCTACGCCGCAATTTCCTTAACAATGCAACCCCCAGAAGGAGGACAGATGCAACTGAGGCAAGAATTGCGGCTTTGGTTTTTTTCTTCATCTAAAAAATCACAAACACTGTGGTCTAAGGTACGTAAACAAGCATGCTATTGATTACACAGTATATAAAAATAGCCACAAACAGAAAACAGCAGAGCACAATCATATACCAACACAACACTCGTGATCTCTAACACAATCAGTATATATAGCCATAAATGTCAAAACAAGCCCAGTTCAAGATCAAGGGAAAAGACACAACCACTGTGGCAGTGTGTCCATAGTATTCACAAAGTGCCAAATACATTCACCAACACAACACAAAATTTATCACAACACAAAATTTATATCAACACAACATTCACATTGATATCAACCAACACAATACAAAAGTTATATCAACATAGCAACTAACACAACACAAAATTTATATCAACATTTATGCACATATATTTCTATATAATTGTAACACCAACAAAAGTTAATTTCTTAAATCAATAATTAAATAAAAAATGGATAATTATAAAAAGTAAATAAATAAATATATATGTATTTAAATAAATAATTGTATAAATAAATAAATATATATATATATATAGATCGGATCCGAGATATCAACTTGGGCATTTGGGTTGTTTATGGGTTTGAGGGTGGATTTTGGCTAGATGGGTTTGAGGGGATGTGGATCAGCTTTTGTAGAGGGTGGGTCGGAGGTGTGTGGAGGGTGGATCGGACGAAATGGAGGTGGATTGGACAAAATGGAGGGTGGATCAGATGGAAAAGGTGAGTGTCGAAGGTTTATTTGTTCAAACAGTGGAGGAAACTCACCGTGGGTGGATCGGCGGACTGTGGGTCGAAGGTTGATTTGTCGAAGGTTGATTTGTTCTAACACAATCAGTATATACAGCCATAAATGTCAAAACAAGCCCAGTTCAAGATCAAGGGAAAAGACACAACCACTGTGGCAGTGTGTCCATAGTATTCACAAAGTGCCAAATACATTCACCAACACAACACAAAATTTATCACAACACAAAATTTATATCAACACAACATTCACATTGATATCAACCAACACAATACAAAAGTTATATCAACATAGCAACTAACACAACACAAAATTTATATCAACATTTATGCACATATATTTCTATATAATTGTAACACCAACAAAAGTTAATTTCTTAAATCAATAATTAAATAAAAAATGGATAATTATAAAAAGTAAATAAATAAATATATATGTATTTAAATAAATAATTGTATAAATAAATAAATATATATATATATATATATATAGATCGGATCCGAGATATCAACTTGGGCATTTGGGTTGTTTATGGGTTTGAGGGTGGATTTTGGCTAGATGGGTTTGAGGGGATGTGGATCAGCTTTTGTAGAGGGTGGGTCGGAGGTGTGTGGAGGGTGGATCGGACGAAATGGAGGTGGATTGGACAAAATGGAGGGTGGATCAGATGGAAAAGGTGAGTGTCGAAGGTTGATTTGTTCAAACAGTGGAGGAAACTCACCGTGGGTGGATCGGCGGACTGTGGGTCGTCGAACTGGAGGACTGGATTGTCGGACTGGGTCGTCGGACTGTGGGTGCTTGTGAGAAGCAGAGTGTGGGAGTGCAGTGTGTGTGAGAAGCAAAAATTGATTTGTGGGAGTGTAGTGCGTCCGATGCTGGCTTACTCTGTGGAGCTTGTGAACTGAGCTTGGGAGTGTAGTGCGTGTGAGAAGCAGAGTGTGTGAGGGGTGTAATTGCTTTGAAGGTAAAATAAAACCTGCATTGGTTTTTCAGGCCAAGGCATGTATTTTATGGTCAACGCGGAAATTAATTTCCGTTTGACCCAATTTTCAGTACTTACCAAACACATAGAGGGGCGTAAAATGGTTTCTTGAAATCCATTTCAACGAAAACAAACACAACCTAAACCAAATAGTAAACATTTGTGTATATATGGTAACTTATTATAACATAAAATAATTCCGCAATAGATGTATATTTAAGTGTTGAAATATCTTCCATATATGATGTTATTATGTCATATTCAAATAAGAACGTTTGAATACAAAACGTTTAGAATGGAAAGTATATATTTGTAATAAAACCAAATATGCTGGCAATTATGGTATTAATATCATGTTAATGTTCATAAATTTCCTGATTAAAACCATTGACAAAAGCTATTCAAATTTTGAATTATATTTGAATTTCAAAATTTAGCAATCAACGTATCTAACATTAAGGGATAATTGATACACATAAATGAGTATTAAAATAAATATAATATTTTTTATAAAAATATCCAACAAATAAATGTGAGACATGTCAGCAACGGTTAATAGGAATAGGAAGTGGTATGCACTATGCTAAGAAAGTCCATTGAAGAATAAGAAGAGGGACTAAAGTGGCAGCCTCACTTCCATTTCAATTAATTGGTAAATACTATTTGGTAGTTGTGTTATGTCAAGGTGTTGTGAAATTTCATCCATGTTTCTTATGATTAGGTATTGTTTGTAAACTATGCTACTGTGGTTCACAAGATGATTTGTTACTTGCACCCTATTGAGCTATCATTGTTGTTCCTTTCAATTCTTTTTATTGTACTCTTCTCAATTTCAGTGGAGAAATTATCTTTGGTTAAGTTTTCATTAATTGTTGGCGCATGATTTTCCAATCAAGAAGGGTTAACAATTACCAATTCATCTAAAAGAGGGGCTAACAATATCTACTTACCCTAAACAATAGTTAGTGTTTGCAATATGCACTCTTAAACTTTAACATATTGTCATCAATACAATAATTTGAAATTATTTTGCTGTATCTACTCACCATCCATATTAGCATATAAATTCATGTTACTTGGTGTAATTGCTATTATAATTTTGGGTCGGTTGAGTTTAAGAATGGTGATTTCATTGTGACATTTATATCATTGACTTTATATACATAATAGGATAAACTACATATTTGATTCTCAGCCTTTACATCATATGTCAATTTGGTCATTAACCTTTTAAATGTGTCAATTTAGTCCCTGACTTTTTGACATTATGTCAAAATAATGTCAAAATAGTTCCTGCCGTTAAGTGATGGATGGAAAATGATGACATGGCTAACAGCCAAAATAAAGTATAATTTTTTATGCCACATAAACTACCATGTGTACTGCCACATCAGCATAAATTTAAAAAAAAAAAAAATGTAGATCAAACAAAATCCCTAAATCATAAACACATATCTTTGATTCTGCCTCATTAAAACTTGATGACAAATTCAAATAGCACTAATAGAAAAACAAAATCTAACACAAAAATTCCAACTTTAACATAAATGCGTAATTACATTCGTCCATAAATGTTTTTAAATCAAATGAGTAATTGTTAAAAAATTTCCAATCTTTCCATCAGAGTTTGTTTCTTTACCTAACAAAAATATGTATATGGGGTGGGTGAACATTGAAAATTAAAACCAAATTAGGGTGTGCGGTATTAAATTTTAAAGTTTAGAGTACATACGAAAAACTTTCAATTTAGCTTATGCAAGAAAAAAAAAGATTGCACACATTTCACATCACAGTGAATCATTCATCATATAAACGCAATAACTTTAGTTTTCTTGTTTATATCCCTATCACCAACAAAACAAAAAAAAAACTATATAGAAAAGGCAGTGGTTGTCTTGTTATATCAACATTGTGTTTTCGTAAACTTAAAAGCAGTTGAAAAAACAAAAGGAAGTTGAAAAAGTAATTGCGAAAACCAAGCTAGGCTGCACATGTGGGGGCATGGACTCAGAATAACACTCAGGACTAAGTCTCATGATGATGAAGATGATCCCTCTCCACAATCTTCACCGGAAACCCACCTTTCATCTTTGAAGTCAAATACGAAACAAACTCTGGTTCATGGTTTACACCTTCTTCAAACGCTGGCACCACCTTAAACCTCCTTAAAACCCCAGCCACAACCCTCTTCATCTGCAAGAATGCCATTTCCTTCCCCAAACAAATTCTGGGACCTGCCTGGAACACCGGGTATGTGTACGAGTCTCTCCCCACAAACTTCCATGATTCTTCCTCCTTCTGCAGCCACCTCTCTGGCTTGAACTCTGCCCAGTCCGATCCCCACAGCATCTCCAACCTCCCCATTGCGTATGGAAAGTAGGTCACTCTCATCCCCTTCTTCACCAGTGTCCCGCCGGGCAATACGTCGTCGTTCACTGCCTCCTTTGAGTCAATCGGGACTGGCGGGTACAGCCTCATGCTTTCACATAGTGAAGCGTGTGTGTACACCATGTCTTTCACCTCGTCAAAAACAGGCGCTTCTGATTTTTCATTGATTTCATTTAGAATCTCGGATTCAATCTCTGGGTTCTTCGATAGAAGCCAAAAAAACCATGTTAAAGCCGCCGACGTAGTGTCACGCCCAGCAAGTATAAAGCTGATCACAATGTCTGTCACGAAGTTCTCGTCCGAATGGCCGGAGCTCAAGAACCTTGACAACAGGTCCACGGAATCGAGGCTCTCTTTCTCTCCCAGCCTCTGCTTCTTTTCTTTGATTATGTTCAGTGCGAAGTCTCGCACTTCCGAGATAGCCTTTTTGAGACGCTTTTCTGACCCAATATTCAACAACTTTTTGAATTTCCAGACGACTGGGTGTACCGCAGAGAACCTCTCGCTGCTAATCCTGACACTGTCTTCAAAGGCTAAGGCGAACTTGGCCTGTGGAAGAGAGGGCAACAAGTATGCCGGGTCGAACCCGAAAGCGATCTTACAAATATTATCAAAAGCAAACCTTTGAAGAATGTCTTGGAAATCAAGGACGGTTCCCTGTTTGGCAGCTGAGGAGAGAATGGGGATGAGGCGATCGGAGAGCTCAGTGTCGACAACGGTTTCAATGAACTTGCGGAGAGATTTGGTGTTGAATTCGTGGCTAGAGACTTGTCTTTGGAACTTCCAGGAGTCGCCGTCAATGTTGAAGATGCCGTGGCCAAGAAAGTCGGTGAGAGTTCGATTGAAAACGTGGCCTTTTCCGTAGTTAGAGAAGTTGGTCTTGAGGATGTGTTGGACCACGGCGGGGTTGCCGGAGAAGACCTGGCGGGTGGAGTAGTTGCGTTGGAGAACAAAGGTGGCGGAAGGTGAGACTTGCATGATGCCTGAGAGCCATGGGAGTGGGCGCTTTCGGTTGGCAATGATGGCGAAGAATGAACCCACTAGAGGGTACGATTTGGGGACTTTGGAATTGGAATTGAGAAAGAAGAAGAAGAAGAAGAGAAGGGAAAGTAAAGGAATTAGGATGAGAAGAAGCAACATGGCAGGTTTGATTTTGGGTTGGCTTGACTTGTGGGTTGGCCTTCTCTTTCAGTCACAGATAGTTTTCTTTTCGTTGTTATGTCGTTTGTGGCTGTGGATGGATATGTATTTATAGGGACGAGTTCAAGTTGCGTTCAGATTTAATGGTCTTTTTGTTTTCGTTAATAATAAATAATAATATATTAAAATGCACGTTAATTAAGGGTAATAAAAAAAACAGTCCAAGTTTTTATCAAGACTCAGTGCGTAACTTTTATTGTCAGATATTTTTTTAAGGCCCTCAGTGGCTTTTCTTTTTCCACACGTTGTCCTCTTATTTGTATGACGAAGTTGCTTACGTAAATGGTTAACTCTCAACATTGTATCAAAAAAAAAGAAAAAAAAAAAAGAGATTGTTTAAATAAATAAAAAATTGATAGCAACACAACTTCCGAGAAAAAGTCGTTGTATGAGCGGTGATAAAGTAATAGAAAATGTTAGTCAATGTCCTCGGGTTTTATTTGTTTAGAGCATCCACAGCGTGCACTTATAATTTTAATTATTTAGTATCAATAAAAGTTATTTTATCTATTTTATTTACACACATGCTAGTAAATTTATTTTAAATTTTAACACAATAAAATAATATAAATATCACAATAAAATAATATATCATCTACAATAAAATAATATATCTACTACCCAAAAAAATCTACAAAACCAACCACAACCACCTCTACCATTAGCCACAGCCACAGCCATAGCCACAGCCACAACTACCGTCGCCGCCGCTGCCACCACCAGGACCACCACCACCGGCCACAACCACCACTCTACCTTGGCAACCACAACACAACATAGAAAAAAAAAAAAAAAAAAACCACAACCAGAATCACAAATTCCACAAACACCATTTCTATTCTCAATTCATTGAATCAATCACCTCTAAACAACGATTCCAACCACAGATCGGCTTGCCATAATCAATCATTTCTATTTTCGATCTTAACCGTGGCGGAGGAGCTCAGATTCTTCTTCTTGATCTTCGTGTTTCGAGCCAAGCCGAACCGGAGCCTCCACCCGCGTTGGCGGCGTCGAGGCGAGCTGTGGTGAAGGTGCGAATGGAGGAGTCTTCATTGGAGTTTCAGCGTTTGCGGCTTCGGGGGCTCTCTCATCGGAATCGTCGTCGGAATCAATGTGGGTGATAGGGCTAGGGGTGGGTCGGCGGAACAGATCGGCGATGAGGATGTTTGCCGGCGAGCTAAGAGAGGAGGGAGATGAGGTAGCGCCAACGAGCCAAAGAGAAAAAAAAATTTTTGAGGAAGAAAGAAGAAAGAAGAGAAGCCGGAGAGAGAAAGAGAATAGAAAATGTATATTTAATGAAAGAGGAGACAGAAGTGTAATAAAAAAGTTTTTTTCTTTTTTACCTGTGTGCTACAGTACACATCTAAAGATAGATGTGTACTGTAGCTGAGGAGCTAAATCTTTTAGATTTAGCTCCACTGCTGCATGGTGATTTAGAGTGATTTTTTGTGATTAAGAGCTAAAAATATACCATTATACTTATATAGCACCACTACTGTAAATGCTCTTAGTAATTATTTTTAAAAATGGTTTATTAAAAAATTGATAAAATAATAATGTTGTTGACGATTTTTTATATTTTCTATAAAAGTGGTGTCAAACTTTTTTATTATGATTTATTAATAATTTAATATGACCTTAAAAGGTCTATTTGGATTGAGAAGAGAATGAAAGAAAGTAGAGTAGAATTAGCTGAAAATAGCTAATTATAGACAAATTTTACTCTATTCCTCGTTCCTTCCCCTCAATCCAAACAAATCATAAAGTAATTTGTCATACTCTACCAACTTATAATAATTATAACAAAATGTGTGGAATAGACTGCGGTACTATAATATTTGACTATTTATTTGGTTGGAACAAATTACCAAATTAGAACATTTTTCAATTGAAATATATAATGCAAAAATACCATTTTGGCGAAATATTTAATTTGGTTTTGGTCCCTCTTGCCAACCCACTAAAAATGCCTATGAAGTAAGAGTAATTATACAATACTTCCGGAGTACCATAAATGCATACTCCTTCCTTCACATAATTATGAGTCTCACTAATTAAATTTATAATGGGACCTACAATTTATGTGAGAAGGGGAAAATTATTGTGTACTCCCGGAGTACCATAAATGCGTGCTCCCTCCTCTCACATGAATGGTGGGTCCCACTAATTAAATTCATGGTGGGACCCACCATTCATGTGAGAGGAGGGAGCACGCATTTATGGTACTCCGGGAGTACCTAATAATTTTTTGTGAGAAGGGGGAGTACGTATTTATGGTACTCCCGGAGTATACAATAATTTTCCATAAAATAAATGATTTGTGTTATTGACACACTTAATTTTAAAAGATGAGTAGTGCTAAAGATACTACAAGTTTTACTACATTGAGCTTACAAACTAATATATCACCATTCATAGAGAGATAATTCAAATATTCAATTATGAGATAGTTGAACTCTATTAATCACATTCATTACGCATCAACATTAAGCTTATAGTATTTTTAGCATTTCCTTAAAATATTAAATGAGATGCTAATGTGTCAAAATTTTAGTAGCCACATTAGTGCTTAGATGAAAAAAAAGCCACATAAGCTTTTAAAAATATTTTTCTTTTCTTTAACAAATTTTTTTTTCCTTTTTAATAAAAATGTTCCTTTAATTTTCTTACCATTTCTTTAACAAAACCAAATTCCATTTTATTCTCTAACTTTTTTTTTCACTCTTATCTTTTGTAGATGTTGAATTGGAATTTTGTGATAGCAAATTTGGGTGGAGAGATCGCTTTGCTCATTTGATTGATCATGCGGGCAAAGAGCATCCGTCCTCACATAAGATGTAAAATGTATTGAGCTCTTCTACTACACTAGTACACTCATCCCTTTCACTTCCTCTTTGTCATCTTCTTCATCCTCAATGTTGGCTTCTCCTTTCCCTGCATGGTTGCATCATGCTTCCTGGTTTCAATATCTTCTTGGTCGAGAGGCAGATGCTTCTCTGTCTCTCTCTTATATTCTCTGATGCCCTCACCATGTGATTTGCAATATAGGCTACGTTTGGTTTGGCTTCAAACCACTTCCGGAAAAGCATTTCCGTAAAATTGGAGTGTTTGGTTGATTTCGAAAATTCGGTCAACTTCAAACCATTTCCCCTTTGACTGGAAAATAACCCAAAAATCCTGTAAAACCATTTCCGTTCCTATTTTCACTTCAAATGACTTCCGGAAAGAGAGAGAGAGAGAGGGAGAGAAAGAGAGAGCGAGAGGAAGAAGATCGCATGCACCAGTCCGACGATCACGCCTTCGACGTCGCCGGCGAACCTAAAGCTCCAGTCTGACGATTGCACGCACCAGATCGCACTGGTTTCGTCACCGGTGAACCCCGAGCACCGCGTCGATCGATCTTGCCTTCGATCTCGCCTTCGCTCGATCTCGCCTCCACCACGCGTTCTCGCCTTCAACCTAGACCTTCGACCCACTGATCTTCGACCTTCGACCTTCGACCCGCTTGATTCCTGTGTAATTTTTGATTTTTGTTGTTGTGGTGGTGTGATTTGGCTGAGAAAAATTTGGCTATGATTATTTCATTTTCTGTAATATTCAGTCATAAAATTTGGCTGTGGATTGAGATTTGGCTATGATTTTGAAATTTTTTGCAATAAAATTTGTTTGGATGCTAAGAAAATAGCTGAGAAAATGTGAAAAATTTGTAGGAAAATAGTATTTTCAGAATAGAACCAAACACATGAAAATATTTTTTACAACAATTTTCATAATACAACCAAACACTTAAAAATATTTTCCTTTTTCGGAAAATAGCATTTCCGGAAAATATCTATTTTCCGGAAAATATTTTACGGGAACCAAACACAGCCGTAGCTTTCGATTGGCAAAATGGATACATGGATCTTCTAGAAAGCAATGATTTCCTTGACAATTCATGTTTTTTCAAAAATGAAAATCCTTTGAGAGAATTTCGGTCCACAAGAGATGGAGAGAGTGGACACAGTCGGATGGGGTGGAGCAATTGGTAAACAGATCAGTTGGGGTTTAATTGCTTGATTTTGGTTTACTTTTTGTGTATTTTAGCTGTAGGTGTAGTGATTTTGGGTTCTTTTTTACTCTGGGTGTAGTGAAATTAAAGTTAGATTTACAATTTTGTGGTTTTTTTTTTTTATAAAGATTTATTATGGTTAGAAATAATGTGATTTGTGTTAATTTGCGATTGTTGGACTAGATTATTGTTTAGTTACCAAAAAATCGCAAGAACAGAATAAAAATGAAACTATGTTTGGTTAACAGTTGCAGAATCTGGGTTTTAGGAAGAACAATGTGAGAAAATAAAATGAAATTTTGCTTGGTTAAAGAAAATGAAAAAAAATAAATAAAGAATAGAAAAAAATGTTAAATATTAGAAAAATATTTTTAAAAGTTGACGTCGCTTTTAATTATTTTGCCATTTAAGTGATGATGTGCCCACTCAAATTTAGGCACATTAGAATCTCATTTAATATTTTAATATTAGACATTCTTATAGTGTAAATCATTTGCTACATATGCATTTTGTGTTAGTGAGTTGACAGTTGACGGGACTGATGAGTCCGCCTAACATGGACGATCCCATCAATATGGACGAATTCAACCTCTGGCTAGGTGAAGCAATGATATGCATTACTGACAAAGTAATCCAGGCCATTCAATGCAGGCAATCAAACCCAAAGCGGTTACAGAGACAACTGTATGATCCGTTGGAGGACATTGATGACACATTATACAACCCCAGACGTTACCAAAAGGAGTATTGAGACCTCCATAACTACTCCAACGGCTAAAGGCCATAAGAACATATATAAAGCTCACACATTGCCAAGAATGAGGTACATACACACCTACAAGTGAAAAGAGATTTTCTTTCATTCTATTCATTTTACATTGTTTTCCTCTCAAAAGAGCTTTATATACTGACTTTGGCATCGGAGGCATTGTGGCAGGCACCACACCGGCGACCACCTTTGAAGGCTGAAGAATCACTTCCATCTGACGAACATTACTGACGAGCTTACGCCTCATCAGTTTGGCGCCGTCTGTGGGAACGATATTTCTGTGTTCAAACTCGAAATAGTAATTTCCTCTCAATTATTCTTCTCAGATGGAGTCCAATCAAGATTTTGCAGCCCTAGCTCAACAAATTCAGGCTCTTGTAGCCACAGTTGAAGAGTTGACTAGGCAAAACCAGGAAATGAAGTTATGGCTTCAGTAAGAGGAGAATCGATCTAAGGAAAATCAGGAAGATGAAGGGGATAGTCATAGAAAAAGTGACCCTCGAAGGCCTACCACTTCAACCGAACAGAACTCAGACCTGCTGAGGGAGATGAGGAGGGAAATGGACGAACTTAAGAACGCCATCAAGGGAAAAACAGAACGAAGTGTGGATCGAATGGTTCGAGCGATGGATTCACCGTTCACAACAGCAGTCCTCAACTGTCCAGTGCCGTTAAAATTCCGATTACCCTAACTCGAACCCTTCGATGGGCTGAAGGACCCTCAGGATCACTTAAACACCTTCAAAACGACCCTGGGACTTCGACAGCCCCCAGATGAAATATTATGTCGTTCTTTCCTAACTATACTCAAGGGAGTTGCCTGGGAGTGGTTCACAAAGTTGCCAACATCGTCCATGACACATTTGAGCAGTTGAGCAACGCCTTCCTACTTCACTTTATTGGAGGACAGCGACCAAAGAGGACCGCGGACCACTTGCTCACCGTAAGGTAGGGAGAGAAAAAAACCTTGAGGTCATATGTGAAACGTTTTACTAGGGAGACACTAGAGGTAGACGAGGCTGACGATAAGGTGCAGCTAACGACCTTCAAGGCAGGATTGAGGTCTAGGGAGCTCGTTACATCACTCACGAAGAACCCCCCAAAGACGATGGCTGAGATGCTCCTTAAAGCGCAGAAGTACATGAACGCTGAGGACGCGTTGGCTGCTATTAGAGACGAAGAAAGACCAGGGGACAAACGAAGAAGAGAAGACGACCGTAGAGGGCAAAAGCGGGATCGCCCGGATCGTCGGACCAATGACGGAGTCAGAAGGAAAGATGACAAAAATCCACGAACGGTAAAGTTTACTCCCCTTGTTATGCCTGTTGACAAAATTTTAACGCAGATTAAAGACGAGCACTACCTTAAATGGTCACGACCATTGCACTCGTCTCCTAACGTCCGCGACAGGAATAAGTATTATCGATTTCACAAAGATCATGGCCATTACATCGAAGATTGTCGGGATCTTAAAGAGCAAATAGAAGAGCTGATACGAAAAGGAAAGCTGCAGAAATTTGTGAAGAAGGGAGAGTACAGTAAATTCCGAGACGAGAACAAAGGCCAACATGAGTCCTCGTCCAGGAGTGGAGGCCGTCAATTCCAACCTCCTCAAAATGTGATCGGGGAGATACAGACGATCGCAGGAGGGCCTGTCACTGAAGGCTCATTCAAATCATTTAAGAGAACACATTAACGACAGGTGAATAGCGTCCACATGACACCCCTGCCAACGCACAGACGAATTGATCAGGATATGACCTTCAACGAAAATGACGCTAGAGAAGTGAAACAACCTCATAATAACCCCTTGGTCATAATGCTCACCATAGAAGGATTTGACATCAAAAGGATCCTCGTGGACAACGGTAGCTCCGCTGATATCATCTATTTTTCTGCATTCCAGCAATTGAAGCTGGACCCAAAAAGACTACGTTCGTTTGGTTCCCCCCTCGTCAGCTTCAGCGGTAACAGGGTATATCCCAAAGGCATAGTGACGCTGACAGTAACTGTGGGGACATACCCGAAGCAATTGACCCGTCAGATAGACTTTTTGGTGGTAGACTGTCCCTTATCTTATAATGTCATCATCGGAAGGCCAGTACTCAACAAGTGGAAGGCGTCCACATCCACCTACTGCTTGAAAGTAAAATTTCCAATGGAGAATGGTGTTGGCAAAGTTAAGGGATATCAAGTTCTAGCTTGGGAATGCTACTAGGCCGTTTTGGCATCTAAGGAGAACCATACGTGGATAATAAAAGAAAAAGAGGAGGAAAAGGTGGCAGTACTGGAAGCAGTGGAGCTAATCGAAGGAGAAGCAACGAAAACAACCAAAATAGGGACGACCTTAAGCCCTGAGATGAGAACGAAGCTCATTCAATTTCTTAAGGAGAACTTGAACGTCTTTGCCTGGAGCCATGACGACATGCCAGGTATATCTCCAGAAGTCATCCAACATAAGTTGAATGTGGACCCAAAGAGGAAACCCATCAAGTAGAGACGAAGAGCCTTTGCCACTGAAAGAGACTAAGCAATCGCTGACGAAGTGAACAAGCTCTTGACTGCAGGCTTCATCAGGGAGGTATACTACCCAAACTGGCTCGCCAACGTCGTTCTGGTAAAGAAAGCAAATGGGAAGTGGAGGATGTGCGTGGACTTCACATACCTGAACAAGGCCTGCCCAAAGGACAGCCTTCCTCTTCCAAGAATAGACCAGCTTGTAGACTCTACAGCCGGACACAAGCTGTTGACGTTCATGGATGCATTCTCAGGATACAATCAGGATAAGAATGGCTGACGAAGATCAGGAGAAAACGGCTTTCATCACCAGTCAATGGCTCTATTGTTATAAGGTAATGCTGTTTGGACTAAAGAACGCAGGAGCCACTTACCAGAGGTTGGTAAATAAAATGTTCACCAAGCAGATAGGCAGGAGTATGGAGGTCTATGTGGACGATATGCTCGTCAAGAGCAAGGAAGAGCTTGCGCATCTGGACGACCTTAAGGAGACATTCGCTACCCTCAGGCAATACCAAATGAAGCTGAATCCTGGTAAATGTGTTTTTGGTGCTGCCTCCGGAAAATTCTTGGGATTCATGGTGTCCCAGAAAGGAATAGAAGCAAACCTTGAGAAGGTGCGAGCCATAATCAACATGGCATCGCCTAAGACCGTCAAGGAGGTCCAGAAGCTCACAGGTCGGATAGCAGCTCTCAATAGGTTCTTCTCTAGAGCAACGGATAAATGCCTCCCCTTCTTTAGGACCCTGAAGCATGCCTTTGAATGGACCGACGAATGTGAAGCGGCATTCCAAGAGCTCAAGCGTTACTTTAGCAATCCACCACTCCTAAGTCTGTCCAAAGAATGTGAAAACTTGTATTTGTACTTAGCAGTATCATCCACAGCCGTCAGTGTAGCCTTAATTCAGGAAGAAGATAGGAAACAACTCCCGGTTTACTACGTCAGCCAAGCTTTCCAAGGAGCTGAATCCAAGTACCCAAAGAACGAAAAAATCACGTTCGCATTGATAGTAGCTTCATGCAAGCTCAGAAAATATTTCTAGGCAAATCCAATCTTAGTGACGATAGACCAACCCATCAAGAAGTCTATGAGCAAGCCCGAAGTAGCTGGGAGGATGGTCCAATGGGCAATTGAACTTAGCCAATTCGATGTGGAGTACCATCCCAGGACGGCCATTAAAGCACAAGTTTTGGCAGACTTCATCGCCGAGTTCACCCATCTAGACGAACCAAACCTCCCCAGCAAGAACAAAACATGGATGATACAGACCGATAGCTCGTCAGCCCAAAAAAGAGGGGGAGTAGGGGTCGTCATAACTACTCTTGACGGAGAAGTATTAAGGTATGGAGTTCAGTTGAAATTCCCAGCCACTAATAACAAGGCCGAGTATGAAGGAATTCTGACGGGTTTAAGGCTTGGAAAAGAGCTTGGGGCCAGGAATCTGCTTGTCTAGAACGACTCAAAGCTAGTAATTGGACAGATCATAGGAGAATACGAAGCAAAGGAAGAAAGAATGCAGAAATACCTCAGGCTGACAAAGCACTTGACTAAGTGGAGTTCATCCAAATTCCAAGAAGCCAGAATATGGCCGCAGACGAAGTTTCAAAGATAGCCTCGTCAGAAGAAACAGAATCGAGGACAGACCTGATGATGGAGGTACAGAAAAACCCCAGCATAGAAGAAGTTTTAACATTCGCAGTCCAGGGCACAAGTAGCTAGATGACGCCCATCATGGCCTTCATCCAGGATGGCCATCTCCCTCAGAATGCAGATGAAGCCAGGAAGATCAAGAAGAGATCCGCCAGATTCACAATCCTCAATGATACCTTATACAAGAGAGGCTTCTCCATGCCCTACTTGAAGTGTGTTGACGAAGGAGAGGCCGAATACGTCTTGAGAGAGGTCCATGAAGGAATTTGCGGAGATCATGCAGGCCCAAGATCCTTGGTGAGGAAGATTATGCGAGCAGGTTACTTCTGGCCAACTATGCAGGATAACGCATCGAAATTCGTCAAGAAATATGACAAGTGTCAGAGGTTCGGGAATATTCAGCGACTTCCAGCAGAAAAGCTGATGACGATAACATCCCCATGGCCGTTTGCACAATGGGGAATCGACATCGTTGGCCCACTTCCTCAAGGTAAAGGTCAGGTAAAATTCTTGCTAGTTGCTATTGATTATTTTACTAAATGGGTTGAAGCAGAGGCAGTAGCGACCATCACCGAGACCAGAATCCAGGGTTTCGTGTGGAAGAATATAATTTGCAGGTTCGGGATTCCACGGACGATCATATCAGACAACGGACGACAGTTCGACAACCAGGACTTCAAGGACTTCTGCGCAAGCTTGGGCATCAAGAACCAGTTCTCATCACCAGGCCATCCACAGGCGAACGGACAAACGGAAGTGACGAACCGCACGTTGCTCAAGATCATAAAGACCAAACTGGACGATGCGAAAGGTACCTGCCCAGAAGAACTGCCCAATGTCTTGTAGGCCTACAGAACCACGGCCAGAACCCCAATGGGAGAGACCCCCTTCAGACTCACCTATGGTACAGAGGTAGTGATCCCTGTCGAAGTGGGAATATCCAGCACCAAACGAGAAGTTTTTAACGAAAATGACAATGACGACCTCCTACGAGTGAACCTAGATTGCCTTGACGAGGTACGAGACAAAGCCTTCAGCAGAATGACGAAATATCAGGAAAAAATGACAGACTACTACAACAAAAGGGTGAAACTCAGGCGACTCAACATATGAGACCTCGTCCTGCGCAAAGTAACCTAGGCGACCAAAGATCCCACTCAAGGAAAACTCGGCCCCACATGGGAAGGACCATACAAGGTCATTCACTACTCCAAACAAGGCAGCAACCACCTGGAGACCCTAGACAAACAAGGGCTTCCAAGACCATGGAACATTAAGCATTTGAAGAAATACCATCAGTAGATGTAATAGAAAGACGTATTCGTCATTAACAATCAATAAATGAATTATTTAGCTAATATTTGTGTACAAACAGGCCTGGTCCAGAAGAAACTCACAAGAGCTAAAAATGGCTAAGTAACAAGATTCCGCCTTGACGGATATACGTTACTGACGAATACAATATCCCAAAAAGGGGTTAAAAAGCCAAAAATGGCTAAGTAACAAGATTCCGCCTTGACGGATGTACGTTACTGACGAATATAATATCCCAAAAAGGGGTTAAAAAGTAAAAAATGGCTAAGTAACAAGATTTCGCCTTGACAGATGTACGTTACTGACGAAGATAATATCCCTAAAAGTGGTTAAAGAGCCAAAAGATATTATCCCTAAAAGTGATTAAAGAGCCAAAAGTGGCTAAGTAACAAGATTCCGCCTTGATGGATGTACGTTACTGACGAAGATAATATCCCTAAAAGGGCTAAAAAGTTAAAAGTTGCTAAGTAACAAGACTTCGCACCGACAGATGCAAGTTATTGACGACCAAGATACTGCAAAGGTGCCAATCATGAAACATACGACAGGCATATATCAAACTAAAGCATGTGCAAATTACAAATGCAAGTAAGTGCAGAAAAGTTAAATTAAATCAAAGACTAATCACCACTGCCTTCACAACTAAAAGCCCATAAACACTGGGCTGAAAATATTGTTCCCAAAATGGATAGAAAATAAAATTGTTCTGAAAATAGATTTACATAACTGCCCAAAACGTAAAGGGCATCACAAAAAAAAAAAAAAAAGAAATTTTTGTTGAAGTATCAGGTCCGTCCAGCAGCATCATCACCAGGAGCATCCTGAGGGGGAGCAGCACCAGCAAGAGCGTCAGCAGAAGCATCGGGCTCAGTGGCAGACGATTGAGCAGCCTCATCCGCAGCCATCTCTTGATCCACCTCCTCCAGATCCAGCTCTTCCATATTCACTCCAGATGGGTGCTTGACGAGGTATCTCCTTAGGAGCTCGAAACCCTTAAAATACCAGCTGAAGAGCACGGTATTGTACTCGTCAGTGGTTTGAAAGGCCTCCACGGATCTAGCAGCGATGGTCTTGAGACTCTCCTTGGCTGCAAGGATCTACTCATCCTTCTCAAGCGTCAATTGATGCTTCACCCTGAGATCGTCTGTCAGCTTTTTTACCTTCTCCTTCAAGGACGCCGCCTCACCCATGGAGTCTATCAAATTCTTCCTCAAAGTAGAATTTTTCGCCTCCAAGGTCTCCATCCTGGACATAATAGACGCCACCTTCGCCTCTTGCGTAAGATACTCTGAAGTAATGTGGATACTCTTTCCCAGCACCTAAAAAAAAAAAGTGGTCCAGAGTAAAAAAAAAAAAAAAAAAAACCAAAAGGGGCAGGCAAACATACCTGTACAAGCTTTTGGACGTGTCGAGCAGCCACGTCATTAAAGGGGACGCCAAAAAGGACCTTTAAATCTGCAGCAGTCACGATCTCATGAACTCGGTCCACTGCTAGCCTTTCGTCACTCCAGATCGTGGATGGACGAGGGTTACCCTTCTCCTTCTTCTTCTCAGTCAGCCTCGGCCTCTTAGAGACTGGAGTGCCCCCAATTTCCTCCACCGAAGTCGTGGGGGAATCTGTCCTTGTAACTAAGGCCCCAGACACAATTGGGCTGACAGAGGAAGCTGGAAGGACGGGGTCACCCTTCTCAGTGACACGAACTGCTTTTTTCCCCAAGTTCGATAAAGGCTCGTCCTTCTTGGACCTCATCTTGGCATACATGCCCTTGTTGAATTTTGTCGTCATCTCTGCAAGAAGAAAACACTTGTTAAAAAAAAATAATAATAAAATAAAAAAAAGGGGTGTGCATAAACGAACTCAACACTTACTTTTTTTTCCTTCAATCTCAAGATTTCGCAGGGCAAAGCTAGAGGAGTTTGGACCGTGGCAATAGAAGGCAAGAGTCCTTGGGTCCACAAGGTCGTCCCAGCTCTCAATCGTCTGCGCGTATTCAATAGCTTTCTCTACTCGTTCCTTGTACCTGCTCTTCAACTTTGGCCGTCTCTTAACTGCAAAAAATGAGGAATAAGAAAATCCACAGCAACAAAGACGAGCACGGCGAAGTTTAAAAAAAAAAAAAAAGAGTATTGACGCACCTAAGGTCGGGGTTCCCCACCAACAATGCAACCTCGGGAGATCACCCTAAACCTCGCCTGAGGGAGTCTCAAAATCGTCCCCAGACACAAAGAAAAATCTGGATTTTCAATACCTGAATGACGAAGGTAACTTTTTGACAATCCTAGTCCTCCTCTCCCAAGGCACTAGTTCATAATACCCGTGCTCCTTTGACGCTTTCAAATGATACAAATATACCAGCTCATCAACCCTGAGCATATCCCCGTCAGTAGCAGCCAGCCATATTCCCATACAGCTGACTAAAATTCTCCACGAATTAGGCATAAGTTGCCCAGGGGCGATACCAAAGTGATTTAACAACTCCATCAGGAAAGGATGGACGGGAAACCTCAACCCACAAGTGAAGGCAGCCTCGTAAAAGCATACCTCACCTGGGAAGAAGTGACATGCCCGGTCCTCCTCATTGGGTAGACGAACCCTAATTCGCTCCGGAAACTGGAATCTATCTCTAAACCTCCCTAATGTGTCAGCGTCCAGCCCACACTCCCCTTCCAGAGCATAAAATGCCCTAACCTCTCGAGGGCTAGAGACGGCGGTATCTTCCTCCGCTAGGCCACCGTTGGACGATAACCCAGTTTCAAGCTCGCTCAACCTAACTTCAGACATACCTACTCGCTCTCCAACCTCGTTCACAAACCAATCTAGAGACTGACGAAGCAAAGGCAATAAATCAGCCAATGCAACACTCAAACAGTTACCCTCAAAAACAAAGTCTTCAATATTAGAGGGAACACCTAAAGACCCTCCTAGGCGAGCGAAGAGGAATGAAATTGATGGGCAAACTATCCTAACCTCAGAGCTATTAACCATGAAAACCAAAGAAAAGACACAACAGTGAACTAAACACCCAAGAAATTTAGAACAAACGAAAAGGAAAAAGGAGAAAAAGATCAGAGGCAAAGTTATAACAAGGCGAAGAAGAGTAACATAGGAATGAAAAGGGAATGGGCGTACCTTAAGGAAGCGATCAGCAGAGGGAGCACCGCTAGGTTGAATGCTAGTTCGGAGAGAAGTTGCAGAGTAAGATCGCCGGAGAAAAAGATCAGAACAATGATTGGAAAATTTTGAAAGAAGTAAAAATGAGGAGTTTAAAAACCAAGGCTTTGGGAAACTGAAAAACCAACGGGAAGCCCAATAGTCCCACTAGTTAGAACATTAAATCCCACCAATCAGCATGTGCCACGACCTGCGAAGCGCCGCCACTTCGCATTTAATACGAAGCGAAACCCCAAACGCCAATTACAATCAGTAACCCTTCATATTCTATGTTCGTCATTAAAACGACGAACAAAGAATCGGGGGGTAACTGACGGGACTGGCGAGTCCGCCTAACATGGACGATCCCATCAATATGGACGAATTCAACCTCTGGCTAGGTGAAGCAATGAAATGCATTACTGACGAAGTAATCCAGGCCGTTCAATGCAGGCAATCAAACCCAGAGCGGTTACAGAGACAACTATATGATCCGTTGGAGGACATTAATGACACATTATACAGCCCCAGACGTTACCAAAAGGAGCATTGAGACCTCCATAACTACTCCAACGGCTAGAGGCCATAAGAACATATATAAAGCCCACACATTGCCAAGAATGAAGTACATACACACATACAAGTGAAAAGAGATTTTCTTTCATTCTATTCATTTTACATTGTTTTCCTCTCAAAATACGCACCCAAAATGTGGCCAGCTGACCAGACAATCGTCGGGCTTACAATCTACTTATATTATGGGTTTGAAGTTCACCTACTGTGGGTAGTCCTAAGTCCTGAGACTGTTATGTGCACTCTCTTACTCTCTTTTCTCTCAATTCTCCCTTTTCTCCCAATTTTCCAACCTCCTTTCCATCTGTTGTTCTTGTATTTATAGCTTCTCTATAATGGGGTGGTCATCATCACATTTTCGTAAGTGCTATGAGAGGTCCAATGTGATCAGCGGTAAGTGGGTGGTTTGGTGATGGTGGCCTTGGAACTTGGTTCTTTCCTGAACGAACGACACAGCAGCTTCGATCCTCGGGGAATTGCCGAGGAAGTGAGAACCATAACCTCGGCCCACTCCAAATTTCATAATGCACGGGATAAGTTCTCGGCACGGCTCTCTTTGGGTTAACTGGATAAACAATACGTATGATCATGGGCCGGGCCATGCGGAACATTTGGGCCAGGGCCCAAATGTTGCTCCCAGACAAAGGGGCCCAATAAGTAGGCATGGGAGTTGGGTGCCGTACAAGCTTTATATACTGACTTTGGCATCAGAGGCATTGTGGCAGGCACCACACCGGTGACCACCTTTGAAGGCTGAAGAATCACCTCCATCTGACAAATATTACTGACGAGCTTACGCCTCATCAACAGTAGAAATCAAATTGACTACAAGTTAAAAATAATAGGGGACTAGATTGATTGTAGATTGATTGTTACCAAAATATATAGACCAAATTGAATGTAACCCCAAAATATAAGGACTAAAATAGTATTTTCGTTTATATATAATTATGAAGGAATACAAACAGCTAAAAGAATGTCTCAAGAAAATTATAAAAAAATATTGCCAAAAAGAATATATTTTAAAATGATAAAATTAGAAGTTTAACTTTAATCATCCTATAATAAATATTATTTTTTAGAGTCAATTTTGATTCTACGAAAAATACATGCGATATAAACAGGATTTGCTTGTTTGATAGATTTGGAATCTAGTCATGGGTATTATTCATTATTTTTTAGAGTCAATTTTGATTCTACGATAAATACATGCTATATAAACAAGATTTGCTTGTTTGATAGATTTGGAATCTATTCAATGGTATTATTTATGGGTTTCTATGTACTTTTTGGTACTATTTATGGGTCTTACTATATTATTTCAGTTAACTTTTATTTTTATCTACCGTACATTCAATAAAAAAATTTCAGTTTCAACAAAATAATCGGATTTCAAATAGCCCTAATAATATAATACCGAATAATTATGTTTATCACGCTTTCATTTATTTTAAAGAAAAGGATTGACCAGCTTAGCAAAAAAAAGAAAAGGATTGACCATTTGTTTGAATAATCTTGGGGTCAACCTATCATAAATCAGACGAAGAGAGAGATGATTCCACGTTCACACAAGGTAGGTACTTTTCATGACCTAAGCAATGAGTCGAAGAAAATGAGATTCAGCAAACCTCTAGAAAGAGGACGTGTCCAGGCCTAAAAATCTGGCTATCTTCAAGGAAAGTTCTTTGCTAACGAAAGAGAAATGCTAGAATCACTGAAAATAACACAATTTTGTGTCACAATTCGCCACATGGCGAGTTGTGATTGGTAAATACGTGGTCCTACATAGCCTATTGACACATCTTCACCAATTACAACTCGCCATGTGACGAGTTGTGGTACAAAATTGTGTCAATTTTAATAGTACTAGCATTACTCCTAATGAAATGCCCAACTGCTTCACTTGCTTGTTAAGCCTAACAAAAAAACTCTTCAAATTTTTTATAATATCTTTTTATTAGATATAAATTTTGACAAATTTATTATTAGGTAATTTTTTTTCACATATCTCCATGGTTGCAAAATATCAAAAATATCAAAAATCAATAACTATATTATCAATCAAAATTTTATTTAAATTTTTATAGTCTAAAATTATGCATACAAAATAAGTTTATGAATCAAATAGTATATAACATCTAATTGACATGAAATTTGACACGTATATTAAGAACATAAAGAACGTGCAATTTAATTATTAGATTTTCAAAAAATGTAGTCATGTTAATTTTTTAGTAGAGCTTATAGTCATTTGTTACAATCAAGTTTGTAACTAAACTTTGTTCTTTTGACAAATCTTCTATTAGATTGTATTTTTTTTTTGGTTATATCCTATTTGTTTACAAACTTTCAAGAAAATAAAAAATCAATAGTTATGTCATTAACCAAATGTTTAAGTTTCAAGTGTTTGTGGACTTAAATTAAGCATAAAAAATAAGTCTATGGATCAAATAGTAAATTTGATTTGAACAAAATTTGACATACATGTTAAGAGTATAAAGAATATGCAATCTAATGGTTAGATTTTCAAAATTTACATCCATAACAGTAAACTTGTTTACCAACACTATTGAGCTATACTTTTTCCTTTAAAAGAATTATATATACATATATGCATATTTTTCTTTACCTATAAAAAAGGAAAAAGTTTTGGGTGGATAGTTACCCATTGTTGGGGCCGTTTTTGTACCTAGTCACGTGTCATTTACTGGAAGGGTGACCTTACTAGGCTCGTGTTTGTTTTGGGGAGTTGAGCCAGGAATTTGGCATTGGGCTAAAGATACCAATGGCTTTTGGTGCACTTTTAGGCTTACAAAATAGATAAAATCCAAAGTTTAAAAATCATGATAATGGTTGAAATAAATAACATATTTTGTATAATAACTTTGATTAATGGTTGCAATAATGGTTAAAACAAAGCAATATGTATTTAGCATAATAGTTTTGATTGAATTATGAGTTAAAGATCATATTGATGTATATTGAGAGATGTCAATTATTAGATAATAACTAATAAATTATTATGTGTCCAACAATAAGACAATCCAAAATAGTTCATGTCCTTAACTTAACGTAATAGTGTAAACAATATTCTAGGAAACAACCCTTTTAAGCAATCTACACATCACTAATGATTCCATGATAAAATTCTAATTTTTTTAATTCTTTGTTTCCAACAATGAGAAATCATACTTGGAAACCATTGGTTGTCTCTTCAAGTGTGTTCCTTCTAAACTCCAAGGAAAAAAATAAACATCTTAGCCTCTTTAGCAATGACTATCTTCCTATCAATATCTCTCTTTTATCTCTTCCTCTACCTCGCATTTAACGCATAAGAGATGTGAGCTTAGTGGGGTAGTGAAATGCGGTTACTACTAAAATGCATTAATGATTTATCTATTTTATTGTTAACTTAATTTAATTATTTTTGTGCCCCAAGGTTTAAGCTATATAAACTTTTTTAATCTTAATCTCATGTGTGTTAAGTCTATAGTACCTTAAAAAATGATAATAAAAACATCAATGATATGCATGGTATTACACTCTTCCCCCTTAAAATAAGTTTAGTCCTCTAAACTTAACAAACCTCAATCAATAAATAAATATGGGTATTTTTCCTTCACGTCTTCCTCTTTTTCCCATATCACTTCTTGAACTGCATGATTTCTCCATAACACTTTCACTAAGGATATATTCCTTGAACATAGCACTTGTTTCTTCCTGTCAAGAATCTGCATTGGTTGCTCCTCAGAGGACAAGTCCTCTCTAACATTGATTGGTTCATATTCCAAAACATGTGATGGATCACGCATGTACCTTCATAACACTGATACATGGAATACATTATGAATATGTGACAAATCCATTATGAGTATTAAGTTTTAGGTAAAGAGCAATGAAAATTTTTATCATTCTAATTGCTATATGATATGAGAGGTTTACCAGATATTATCTGCTACACACTTCCTGTTAGAGTTCAGGGAATTGAAGAAGACATGCCAAGCAACATGTTCCTTTTATCAACTTTAAATTATTGGAGTTTTACTGAACCTACTTTTTGACCCTCTAAACCACGACTCTCAAAGTTTCCCTAATAAGACTCATAAGCTTAGATCATAAGATGATGTGCCATGAACTTGAACCATGGGCTTTGATGAGACAACTTGCCATGGGCTTTGATTTTGTCTTGTGTAAATATGGGTTTTTGTTGGAGAAGCTACTTTCCATAAGTAAAATAGAGATAATATAGCCTGCGAGCCTTGAATCAATGCTTAAACTAATTTAGATTAGGGTCGACTCAATATATTTTGGGGCCTAAGGTGAAAATTTTAAGTGTGCCTTTTCTTTTATTTAAAAATTTGTAGGCTATTATAAAAAATAAAATAAAAAAGTTACTGATAAAAATAAAAGTAATGATAGTGATGGACAAAACGTAAACCAATAAAAACTTGTCAAATAAAAAATACTGTGAAAAATATTATATAATTTGTATGTATATAGAATTTTTGAAATTATTATTCAAGTTTTTGTATGATAATTCATGAGAGATTTTTTGATGTGATAACCCACAAGAGATCTTTTGGATGGGATTTCCTATTTGGCCTATAGCCAAAATCTAATTTTGCTGTAGAGAATAAATTATAGATCTATACGTAGTGTGTATAAGCAGAGACTAGCCAATAGACTAATTGACTAAAAAAATATACTAATTTTCAAAGAAAAGAAAAGTATTGACCGGATGACAGTAAACTATAAAGTACCGTATATTCAACTATAAAACGATTCTCAAAAAAAAAAAAATAAATAAATAAATAAAACTATAAAACCTAAGACCATGAGGGACTGATAAAAGAAAAGGGAGAAAACTTTACAACAGTAGAAACAATTAGGAGAAAAAAAAAAGGGATAATTATACATAACCTACCTGTGGTTTGGGCGAAAATAACTTTATCTACCCATGGTTTGAAAAGTATTACTTAACTCACCTGTGATATGTTTCCGTCAATCTCCGTAACCCATTTCAAGCCCAGCCGTTACAAAAACATTTCTTAATCCCAAAATACAACATAACACGAATCAAAATACCAAAAACTCAGAAACTTTTCGAGAGAGAGACCTATGGTGAGATCAACGTGTTCTTTGTGGTTTGGAGTGTCAGGAGGGGGAGAAAACACAAGTTTCGCAACATCGAAGTTAGGGGGAGAAAACACGTGTTCTTATAACTCTTTTTCGGCCTGTCCCAACCCGGTGGTTTCATCTCGTCGTGGTGGTTCTAGCTCTCGATAAGTGGTTACAAATTTTCTCGCCATTAATGGGTTGTGGCTCTCCACTTGGTGGTTTTGTGTCACCATTTGTGGGTTTTTTTGGTTTTTGCATTTGGGTTTGCTTTATTTTTTTTGCAGAAATCACAGTGGCCAGTGGTTATTGGTGGATTTGGTTATGGGTTCACAATCTTAATCTCACCACAGCCATATCAAACACCTGGCTTCTCTAAATTCTTCTCCAAATCGTCCTTGTATGACGGTAAGCTGCTTTTTTTTTTTTTTTTTTTTTTTGAGGTTTAACACATACCCATTATTCAATTTTCTCTCTTTGTTTGGTTTCCAAGAAAATAAAAGGGAAAAAAAATATTGGTTATTGTAGTTTGTGTTGTTTGAGCTTTATATTGTTGTGTAAAGGTTGAAACTTTTGATTTGTTTTCGATTGGGAAGGAGAAAGAAATTCTGGGTTTTGTGATTTATGTTGTTGAGGTTCTTATAAAGATAAGAGACTTACTGAAAGTTGAGCCAAATGGGTGTTTAAGACTAAGATTGAAGAGTTTGATTTCTTTTATAGTTATATGGTTGTTGGGAAAATTTGAGAGAACTTGAGAATGTGAAAAAATAAAAAATAAAAAATTCTGGGTTTAATGATTTATGTTACCTGAATTTAGAAGCTTGCCTCTATTGTGCTAAAGTTAATATAAGAATTTTTTTTTTTTTTTGGGCGTAAAATTTATTTTCTACTTCTATTTGGTTGCTAAGAAAACTGGGTATGTTCTTCATGTTCAAGATTTATGTGAATTGAAAGAGAGACAAATACCACTTTTTGATCTTGTTTTTCTTGCATTTTTGCGCTATTTTTTGTTTTGGGAGGAGAGAGAGAAAAATTTGAGCAAAAATACATATTTACCCTTGATTTTAACAGAGGTAGGTTATGGAAAACAAACGGAACATATCACAAGTGGGTTAAATGATACTTTTCAAACCACGAGTAGGCAAAGTGATTTTCGCCCAAACCACAGGTAGGTTTAGTGTAATTACCCCAATAAAAAAAAAAACAAAAATAAAATGAGTAAATAAAGTAGTGTAGTTGATACTATATCGGTATCGGCCGGTATGTACTGTACCGGTACGTATATCGGTATCGAAACGTCAACGTTTCGTACCAGGTTAAATACCGGCCAATTTCGAGCAATACTGGTAGGTACCAAGCGTACCGACTGGTACATAATTTTTTTTTTTTTTTTTTGTAATTTTTGAATTTTTGTAAGGGTAAAATGATAACTTATTTGCATTAACTTATTAGTATTATTTATTTTCTTAGTATGCAATGAACAATTAAGTTTTCTATTTTTTATATTATGTTTTTTTTTTCTTTTAATTGATGCCAAAGTCTAAAACCATGAATAATTTGTTCTGAATTGAGGTAATATTTTATGGTAAAATTTTATATTTATTATAATATATACACACATAGATATATATATATATATATATATATAAAATAACGGTAAACCCGAAACGATACACCGGTATTAACCGGTACAGAAATATATTTTTCTATTGGCTAAACCGGTACAACCTCTGGTACGAGATTGACTCCCTTGAAATAAAGACCAACCTAAAGAGCAGTTAACACACCCACACACCGATTTATGAGCAGCTACACCAAAAAAAAGATAAATAAATAAAAATAATAATAATAATAATAATAATTAAAAATTAAAAATTAAAATAGAGAGTAGCAAGGTAAGTAGTGGGCTATGGGCAGGTTTGATTTCTTCAAAAATCAAGATGAGAACAAATTATTTCTCTCTTGAAAATTTGAGAACAAATATTGAATAGGTATAGAAATGAAGAATCTCTTCACCTTTTGGTACGAGGGAGTGGAAAAATTTACATTCTTAAATTACATTAGACACAGTGCATAATATTCAAAGAGTGTGTAATTTTTAAATTTTTTTTGGGATAGTGCATTCTAGGGCCATTAATTTTTATTTTCTTTTTCGGAAAGATAAGAAAACCTTAATTACTTCTCAAAAAAAAACCTTAATTATATTCTATTGAGTAATGGAGGGAGGGAGCCTTATTTAATATTTAATTTGGGGGCCATAGGCCTCAACCTTTAACCACCTTTTTGTCTTGAGTGGACCCATGATTTAGACTATGGGGTGAACTGTATAATTAAGTAACACCGAATTAGGGTGTGGATTGTACCTATGACAAATATCCAAGCTAGTCCAGCAGGGAGCTATTGCTGCAACTGCCTCAGGTTAAGGTATCTCACTGCTTTAGAGAGGCCAACTTATGCGCTGACGCGTTAGATAAATTGGAAGCAGCTGCCTCTGATGGTGGAGCATGTTTTGTTTTCCCCCCTCTATTGTTAACCCCCTTTTGCTGTCTGACTGTTTGGGTTTGTATCGTAAGAGCATTAGTATTGGGGAATGCTAATGCCATATCTAAGGTATATTTGGCATTTCAAGGAGCAAAATGGGCTGCATCAGAAAATGGTAAAGGGAGGTATTGCAAATTTTTTTGCAATACTGCTACAGTACAATTCCAAAAGTGGAATTGTACTGTAGCAGTATTGTAAAAATAATAATAATATTTTACAAAACATATAACTGACTTTCTCTCTCCTTTCTCTCATTTTCTCTGTTTTCTTTTTTCTCTTCCTTCTCTCTTTCTCATCTGCTCTCTCCTCTCTTCACTATGGTGGTTGTGGGTTTTTTTTTTTTTTTTTTTTTTTTTTGCTTTGACCGATTCTTAAAGGAAGAGGTGCGTATGGCTGAAGTGGGTTGTGGGTCGTGGTTGGGTCCGGTGTTTGGGTCGTTGGTTGTGGTTGGGTCCGATGTTTGGGTTGTGGCTGAAGTGGTTGAAGTGCGTTGTTGGTCGTCGGAGATCGCCAGTGTTTGGGTTCGGCGAGGTCATGGCGAGATCGGCATGGGTCACGGTGATGGGTTTGGTGGGTCACGGCGTGGGTCACCGCATGGTTGGGTTATGGCTGAAGTGGGTTGTTGGTTGTCGGAGATCGCTAGTGTTTGGGTCCGACGAGGTCATGGCGAGATCAGCATGGGTCACGGTGATGGGTTTGGTGGGTCACGGCGTGGTTGGCTGGTTCTTCTCGGTTTCCGATGGGTTTTTTTTTGTTTTTTATTTATTTATTTATAATATGGGTTTTTGTTCCAGTGGGATTTTGGTGAGCAGTGGGCAGTGGTGGCTTAGGTTTTTCTGGGTTTTTGTTCCGCTGTGTTTTTTTGGGTTGATCATCGGCGTTTTGTGGGTATTTTTGACGGCTGGATTTTTCTAGGTTGATCATTGGCTCCAACTAGTTTGATGGATTGTGTGTGTGTGTGTGTGTGTGGCTCTGTTTAAGGTTTGATGGTTTGTGTTTGTGTTTTTGTGTGTGTGTGTGTGGTGATGGGTTTGGATAGGTTGATCGGTATATATGGGTCTCTGTGTGTGTGGCTTTGTGTGTTGAACCAGTGCTAGAGGTTGAGGGAGAAAGAGAGGGGAAAAAAAAAAGATTGTTGAAAAGCCTAGGAAAACAAAAGTTACGGTTAGAAAAATAATAATAAAGAAAGATTAAAAAATAATATTTTAATAAAAATAAAGTTTTGAAATGTGGAGATATTGTAAAATTGGATAGTATAATAGAATTGTGAGTTTTTAGAATTGTAAAATAGAATAGCATTAGCATTCTCCAATGCTAATGCCCTAATAGGCTTTGTCCTATTGTTTGTGAAACTGTTTCAAGTTGATCTTTAATAATATTTCGCATTTACCAAAATATATATATATATATATATATATATTTTTTTTTTTATGGAAACTAGTATAATATTAATATTGCAGACATTGCCCTTTAGACATCATTTAGTCTAACTATAGTGCCAAAAAAAGTTATTGCACACATTTCACATCACAATGTAAGAGAGTATTTATTAATTATTATACACAGCTCAGCTAACACACAATTTCAGTTGACTTTATAGAAAACACTTTAAAAACTAAGGTGAAAACCACACGACTTAGGTAGTCCGGTGCAGTACTCCGGCTCTCGCAATACTAAATTCTCAGAATGAAGATGATCCCTCTCTATCCGCAATCTTCACCGGAAACCCACCTTTCATCTTGGACAAAAATGAATCATACTCTGGTTCCTGTACGCCTTGTTCAAAAGCTGGCACTACTTTAAACCTCCTTAAAACCCCAGCTACCACACTCTTCATCTGCAAGAAAGCCATCTCCTTACCCAGACAAATTCTAGGACCTGCCTGGAACACTGGGTAAGTGTACGAGTCTCTCCCCACAAACCTCCATGATGATTTCGAATTCGAATTCTCTTCCTCCTTCTGCAGCCACCTCTCGGGCTTGAACTCTGCCCAGTCCGATTCCCACAGCTTCTCCAGCCTCCCCATAGCGTATGGAAAGTACGATACTTGCATCCCCTTCTTTACCACTGTCCCGTCCGGCAATACGTCGTCGTTCACTGCCTCCTTCGCGTCCAACGCGACTGGCGGGTACAGCCGCATGCTTTCACATAGAGAAGCGTGTGTGTACACCATATCTTTCACCTCGTCATAAACAGGCCCTTCCGATTTTTCTTTGATTTCCTTAAGAATCTCGGATTCTATTTCTGGGTTTTTCGATAGAACCCAAAAAAACCATGTTAAAGCCGCCGACGAAGTGTCACGCCCAGCAAGTATAAAGCTGATCACAAAATCGATCACGAAGTTCTCGTCTAAATGACCGGAGTTCAATAACCTTGACAACAGGTCCACGGAATCGAGGCTCTCTTTCTCTCTCAGCTCCTGCTTTTTTTCTTTTATTATGGTCATGGCGAACCCTCGTATTTCTGAGATTGCGATTTTGAGACGTTTTTCTGACCCAATATTCAACAACTTCTTGATTTTCCAAACGCCTGGGAATAACGTATTCCCCCTCTCGCTACAACACTTGATACCGTTTTCAAAGGCTAAGTCGAGCTTGGTCTGTGGAAGAGAGGGCAACAAGTAGGCCGGGTCGAACCCGAAAGCGATATTACAGATATTATCAAAAGTAAACCTTCGAAGAATGTCTTGGAAATCTAGGACAGTTCCATGTTCGGCAGCTGAGGTGAGGGTGGAGATGAGGCGTTGAGAGACCTCGGTGTGGACAACGGTTTCAACGAACTTTCGGAGGGATTTGGTGTTGAATTCTTGCATAGCGATTTGTCTTTGGAACTTCCAGGACTCACCGTCGACGTTGAAGATGCCTTGGCCAAGAAGGTCGTAGAGAGTTCGACGGGAATCTTCGCCTTTTCCGTAGTTATTGAAGTTGGTCATGAGGATGTGTTGGACCACGGCGGGGTTGCCGGAGATGACGTGGCCGGTGGCGAAGGGTTGGCGGAGAACGAAGGTGTTGGAGGGTGAGTCTTGGATGATACCTGTGAGCCATGACAGTAGGCGGTCTCGATTGGCGAGGAGGGCGAAGAATGAACCCACTAGAGGGTACGATTTGGGGACTTTGGAATTGGAATTGGAATTGGAATTGAAGAAGAAGAAGAGGAGGAGTGAGAGTAAAGGGATTAGGATGAGCAGTAGTAATTGAAGTAGCAGTAACATGATTGTTGGACTCAGATCTATTTTTTTTTCAGTGCGTTTCAGATCTTTCTTGTCTTTTTTATCTTACCTTATCTTTTTTATTTTTTTTGACTTGTATTGTGTTGTGTCATGTGTGCCTTGTGGTAGATGTGGATGGATATTTTATTCAAACAAGGTGGCTGTGAAAAGATACTTTTATCAATTTTCATGACCTATGCAGTGAGCCAATGAGTCGAACAAATTTCTAGAAAGAGGATATATCCAAGAGTAATTCTTAGGTAGGGTCCAATCTTTATGATAGGGTCCTTTCTCTCACAGAGTTCAATCATTTAATTTAGAGTAGGTCATATTCCGAAAGTACCTCACCATTTTCCCATATTCAAACCTTGTGCAGTCGTGTTGTCGAGCATACCTGTTTCGCCTTTTTCTTTGAACAACTATTTTTTAGCCAAAATTCAGTGTATGTCCTTTGGGCTAAAATTAAAAACATTCGCATGAATTGGTACAAAAATTTGTGTAATTTTTTTATTTTTTTTATTTTTTTTATATACTTAATTTTTTTTTTGACTAATTAGTTATCTATTTTACACTATATTTTATAAAAATATTAATTTTTTATTTTTTTTAATTGTTTATCTTTCTTTAGACATAATTCATCCTCATTTTTTATTCTCAAAATACATAAAGAAAAAAACAACTAAATATAAAATAAATAATGTCGGTGTAAATTTACACGATTAATGTAGCAAACTTGTAAATTTACACAATATATAAACTAATATAGGTTTTTTTTAGACAAAACTATAAATTTTATACTTTTTTTTTTACACATGAACTGATGTGAATGCTCTAAAGTATTTGATTATTAGGCCAATGAGTGAGCTTAATTTCAAGGGCCTAAGAGTGGTTTGTCTGAAGCTTTGGCCACATACAACAGGAGCTATAGGTCTCCGTTTCAGTGAAAATTTCAGGTGCTTGACCATTTCCATGAGCTTTAAGTTTCTACAAGTGTCCCCAGTCCACTTAGTAGCACGCATAGCTTAGGCTCAAGCAAATGTTCAAAATGAGTTGATTTATACCCTCCTAACTACACTCCCTCAAACCCCCAAGATGTCACATGAGCGTGGGTTATACTTAAATATATATTGTAGGGTTGAAATTTGATGGGCTAGGCACCAACTTTGCGTATCGTAAGCCCAACAAATCCCCAACAATAAATTTGTAGAGAATGGGTTAAATAGCTGGGCTGGTTATGGATTTAGCAACGGTTCGTGCATGCAAATAAGGGTGAAAAGGACGTTCAGACCAATATTTAGTAAAAATTCTCTTTTGTCCGAAGAGACTTAATCTTAATCAACTTAGTAAATACAATTTTTTCTTCCCCCCCTCTTCAGAGGCTTCTGCCCTTTATATATCCCCCTCCTTCTTCATCTTCACCGTCCATTTGTTCTTCATCCAAGCATCCACTTGAGTATACGTCACATCAGACATCTGCTTATGTATGCCGTGAGTGGTGGTAGCTGAGGCTGAACTGTTCAGGTGTCTTCTCCACATAAATGCGGCCAGGAAAGCTGCTGCAGTGCATTAAATGCGGTGGTAGCAGCTTTTCCTTTAAGATATTTTTATGCTCTCCTCATCCCCAGGCACGCCCAGGATTTGCTCTCCTCCGTGGGATCAGTTGGGAAAGCTGCCTTTGCCTTCAGCATATTTGATTGATTAAGCACTATGATGATCCGTCGATGGGATCTCTTCGGACAAGCAGGATAGTCTTCGGATGTATCCCAGTATTCCTCTCCGAGCGTATTTCCATCAAACGGGCCCAACCCTGATGCCTTTCACCTCTTCGGACAAATAATGGTATACAAATCGGGCCCTGTGCCCAATTCGCAGCATTGGACTTGCCCCCACATATATATATATATATATATATATATATATATATATATATATATATATATAAAATACAGAATTGGACCCCAAGGAAGTCAGTCTTGGTTGAAAATTGGAATTCGGCTGGTAGAAAATTAATCTAAAAAAACAACCATCAACAGAGTTAAAATATATAGAAGAATATATTGCAACCATCAGTCCTGGTTGCAATATTTAGCTCATTATTTGTGAATTTAGTCTAATAAAGGAGTGTCCTATACAATTTGAAGATGCTTTTGAGTTCCAATATTTTATTCAGAATTTAAGCTAGTGTTTTAAAAAAGTCCTTATTAGCATCTAATGAATGAAAAATTATGAAATGACAAATGAAACTAAGACAAATACAGCCTTGATGCTGATGGTATGGCTTAAAAGTGCAATTCCGATGGAAATTAAGAGCAAGAGATTGAATATCGATAAAAATAAACTTTAATATTGAAATAAAAAATGAGAGAGAGAGAGAGAAATTCAATAATAATTGTTATCAACGTCATAAAAATGAATGCAAAACCCTAAAACCCAAAAAAAAAAATGAAATTATTTAAATAAGGCAAAAATGCAAAACTGATCCTCTAACTTTCACTCTTTTTCATTTTAGTCTTTTAACTTTTAGTTTTGTCAATTCAGTCCTCTAACTTTCAATTTTTGTCAATGTAGGATTCTGTTAAACTCCAGTTATAGCTGCCATTAACTTTTTTTTTTTTTGGAATTAAAAGAAAAAAAGAAAAATCTGTATTAAAAATAATAAAAAAAACATTTAAGGAGATTGAGACCCAAATCCCTAACGTACTAAGAGCTTAGCGTTTTCGAAGGAGATCTGAGAGTGCGGTTGAAGGAGTCGTGAATTTGGACGCTGGGGTTGGTGATTTTGAGCTCGTCGGCTATGGCAGCTGCAGGATATATGTGGCCACCAGTGCCACCAACGACGAAGACCACATGGAGAGTGTCAGTGGCATCATTTTGCGTGGTGGGTATTTGCTCATTTGGTTGTTGGTGTTCGAGGGAGAGACAATAGAGGAGCTTGAGGGACCTAAAATGAAAAAAAAAAAAAAAAAAAAAAAAAAAGAAGAAGAAGAACAGAGAGAGATCAGTAAACTCAGAGCTTGCCTGGATTTGAGTTTAAGTGGTAGAATGAGAGAAAAGGAGGAGGCTAAAGAAGAGTAGAATGGTAAGTATGGGGGTTTTGGAGAAATGGAAATGGCCATTAGAGCTAGGGAAGAAGGAATTTTGATGGGTGCATTGGTGAAGGGTGGACTTGTATTGAAAGTCAGAGTAAAGAGTGTGAGAAAGAACACTGGGTGGTGAGTTGAAAGTGGGTATCTCAGACACAAATCCACTGGTGGGGGTGGAGAACTAGCTTGATGCTGTCGAAGCTTGAAAGTGGATATCTCGGCTTCACGGCGGCTCTCGTCTTCTTGGTTTTCTTGCTTTTGTTGTGACATCTTTGCTTTTGCTTTTGCTCTTAGTATGTTAGGATTTGGGTCTCAGTGTTTCTTTGTGATTTCAGTATTTGAGTAAATTTTTTATTTTTTATTTTTTACAGATTTTTATTTTTTTCTTTTAATTCCCAAAAAAAAAAAAAAAAAGTTAACGGCAGCCATAACCAGAGTGTAACGGAATCCTGCATTGACAAAAATTAAAAGTTAGAGGACTGAATTGACAAAAATAAAAGTTAGAGGACTGAAATGAAAAAAAGTGAAAGTTAGAGGGTCAGTTTTTTATTTTTGCCTTTAAATAACAATGTATCATTTCGAGTAAATTGACCTGCTTCAAACTCTGTTTTTTTTCAAGCAGTCCGTTTTTATTTAACAACTATTTAAACGGTAGCTTTTTATAAAAACCCCATTTTCAAAAAACTGTACCAACCTCACAACAAATCATTGCGAACAATATACCTTTTAACATCACAAAGAAACAATAACTTCAGATGTACCTCGGTTGTTTATGGTCCAACAAGCCGCTCTCAGTTTAAAATTTGTCATGATTTGCTGTCAAGGACTTGGTAATATGTTAATTTTATATATATGTGTGTGTGTGTGTGTGTTGCAGATTGATTAGTACCATGCGTATTTGATTGTAATTCTATTCTTAATGTGTTGGTTTTGATCTTTGTATGAATGATGTTTGCTTTGCACTGGGTGCAATGATCTTAATCATGCTTACGATTAGGCACTGTTTGAAAACTATGCTACTGTGGTTCACAAGATGATTTGTTACTTGCACTCTATTGAGCTATCAACCTTTTTCCTTTCAATTCTTTTTATTGTACTCTTCTCAATTTCAGTGCGGAAATTATATTGGTTTCAATGAAGAAGGGTTAATTAACAATTATCAATTCATCCAAAAGAAGGGTTAACAATAGCAATAGCTATATTGAGTCATTGACCCTAAACAATAGTAGTATTTGCAATATGCACTCTTAAACTTTAACATTTTGTCATCAATACAACAATTTGAAATTTTTTTGCCACATCTACTCACTATCCAAATTAGCATATAAATTTATGTTACTTGGTGTAAATGCTATTATGTGGCATTTGGTACGGAATAATGTTTTAGAATTTTCAGGAATGTTTAAAGATTTTTATGTTTGGTTGCAAATCATATTAGGGATTCCCCCTTTAACCCCCTTTTAGTAGGAATGTGGATTCCCTTTAAAACATGTGGGTATCTAGATTCTCAAGTTTAAAAGAAATTGTATTTTTTATAAATTAACAACTTTAACTATTTTTTCTTATCATTTAAGCAATTGAGATAAAATATAAAACAAATCACTAATATATTTTCCTTTGTTTTTATCTCTTCCCGCCAAAACAACATAAATAGGATAGACAATTTTGTTGCTATATTCATTAACAAAGTTCTATTTAGGTTTCATATGTGAAAAAAAAAAAAAAATGTTTGAAGGGGACCCTCTATTGTTGAGTGTGTGTTGCTCAACAAATTATTAATGGATCTATTTTCATGGAAATTTGTTATTAATGTATTTATTCGTATCTCAAATCTTGATTTTGTTTAGTTACTAGAAATATAGATTTGGATTGGTGGCTTCATCTAGATTTTTGTTTTTTAATTTTATTTTTTAGATTAATGGCTTTGTTTCTACAATTTTAATAATTTGTATCTCATCTGGTGCTTTTGATGTTTGTTATACAATGATATAGAATGTGTAGATTTTTTATTTTTAACAACTCATCATATTTGTATGTGTGTTTTTGGATTTTGAAATGCATTGGAAGGTCTTAGGATTTATGCCAAAGGTATGTGGAGACATTTGATGCATGGAGTGATTGGAGAGATAAGTTGGCTGAAGAAATGTATGAATAGTGGAGGGCCTCTAGGCATTGAATTGGAGATGATGTTTGCTAGGTATTTTTTCATTCTATTATATAGTTAGGTGCTACTCAATTTGACATTAGAGTTACGTAATTTGTAATTTTCTCATTTACAATTTATGTTCAATTTGGAATATGGTTTTTGTTATTTATTTAAAAATTCCATGAATTTGTTTTGTAATAAAATTTCAGTTGGTGGTATTTTTTTTTTTTTTTTTGTTGTATTTTTAGTTCTTTTACAAAGTTTGTTGACCTTAATTACCATCGTGAATTTCTTGTATAATTCTTTTCTTAAAAATGCAGTACTTACATTTTTATTTGGATAATTATGTATAATGTTCAACTTTTGCATAGACATGGAAAATACATCCAGTGAACCTATCAATGAAGGAAAGAAATGAACTAAATTCCAATGGACACCTGAAGAAGATGATAAGTTGGTTGAGTGTTTATTGGAACTGGCTGGTGATGTTAAATGGAAAGCAGACAATGGTTTTAAGCTTGGTTTTACAGCTAAATTAGAGGAATTGATGGAGAAGATACTGTCGGGCTGTGGTATAAAGGCAAGTCCACATATAGAATCTAGATACAAAACTTTAAGAAAGACAATATTGGGCAATAGCTGACATGCTTGGTCTAAATGCCAATGGTTTTGGTTGCAATGATAATGAGAAAATGGTTGTGGTTGAGAAACAAATTTTTGAAGATTGGGTCAAGGTAATCTTTTTTTTTTTTTTTTTTTGTCATTTATTATTGAATTTATATATTTTTGTTTCCTATCAAGGTCATCTAGATGCTAAGGGATTGCAGAATAGGCGCTTCCCTCATTTTGATGACTTAGCACTTGTGTTTGGTAAAGATAGGGCCAGTGGGGATAGAGCTCAACATGCTATAGATGCAATAGAAGAGTTAGCACATAGACAAGAAAACCAAGCTCCTACAAATGAAGTTGAGACAGAAAAAATTTCTGGTATGGAAGAGATCAATGGAAATGGTTATGGTTCCCAAACACAAATACCCAATCAAGGTGTTAGCTCAAAGAATCTAAATAAGAAAAGGCCAAGATCCAATGATGAACTAACTAAGACCTTAATGGAGACAATGAAAGACTTTGGAAAGAAGTATGAAGAAACTAATGGACATATGGCCACCATTGCATCTTGCTTCAAGATCGAGTCAGAGGAAGCTGAGAGAAGAATGAAAGTATTCAATGAGCTATTGAAAATCGAAGGACTTTCTATATCAAAAAGAATCAAAGCTAGAGAATTTCTTGTAGCTGATACACGTAGATTTGATTATTTTTACTCATTGCTTGGGGACGTTAGGTACTATGTTATTCAAGTGCTCACTAATGCAGGGGTGAATACATTATATATGTAATAGATAGCATTTGTTTCACCGTTGATGAACCACTTTTATTTTTATTGCTACTTCTATGGTCTTATAGACCTAAACGTTGTCAAGTTGTTTTGTTAGGGATTAAGCTCTTTTAAAAATTATTATTAAGAATAAAGTATTTGAGAATTTAAATAGTTGTTTTTGTATTGTACTTGTCATTTTGAAATGTTAGACTTTAATTTTAATGAATTTGTCATAATTTATAGTTTATATTATGTTTTTCGTTATTTATTTAGAGGAACATTTTTTTTTAAAGACTAATATTGGATTTACAAATTTAAGGATAGAATGGAAAAAATAAATAATTCAGTTAAGATTCCTAAAAATAAACCAAACATTATAATCTCACATTCCTAGGAATCTTATTAGATTCCTAACTAAATCAAACATAGGAATAGTTATATTCCTCAGTATCCAGATTGTAAGATATCACATTACCAATAATGTAGATGCTAGAAGTAGTGTGAATTCTTCTATACCAAACGCCACCTTATAGTTTTGGCTCAGTTGGGTTCTACATACGAATAGTTGACATTTATATAGTCGTTGTCTTTCTATACATAATCCTCTTTGTAATTCTTTAAGCTTTATTATGTTCTTTTTTTATTTTTTTTATTGGTTATTATGTTCTTATTCATTGCACAATAAGTACATGCTCCCTAAACTAGTATAGTATTAGTATTGCAAACATTGTACGTCACAATGAATCATATAATATAAACGAAAAAAATAAACGAAATGTTTATTATGCACATGTAGCATGTAGGCTATTGCTGATGGCTTAATAACTACTCTAGTCACTAGGCTAAAATGGTCAAATACCACTATTTGGCAAAATATATAAAGATCTACCACTATTTGAAAATATATATGGATGTATCACTCTTTTGAAACTTAAATTTGTGAAATTCGAGTTTGCCATGTAACTCGAATTACATAACAAAAATTGGTGACTATTTTTCATAGAACTCGAGTTTGTGAAACTTAAATTACACAACAAACTTGAGTTTAAAAAAAGTGATAAATTATTAATTATTTTGCAAACAGTGAATAAATCCGTATATATTTTGCCAACCGTGAAGCCATTTTGGCCCTAGTCAATACTCATAACTGATTCTCGTGATCAAAGATGATGATCCCTCTCCATAATCTTCACTGGAAACCCACCTTTCTTCTTGGAAGTCAAATAGTACATGTACTCTGGTTCATGGTGTACACCTTGTTCAAATGCTGGCATCACCTTAAACCTCCTTAAAACTACAGCCACCAGGCCCACCACCCTTTTCATCTGCAAGAAAGCCATATCCTTCCCCAAACAAATTCTAGGACCCGCCTGGAACACAGGGTATGTGTACGAGTCTCTCCCCACAAACTTCCATGATGACGATGATTTCGAATTCGAATTCTCTTCCTCCTTCTGCAGCCACCTCTCGGGCTTGAACTCTGCCCAGTCCGATCCCCACAGCGTCTCCAACCTCCCCATAGCGATTCTGAGACGCTTTTCTGAACCAATATTCAACAACTTCTTGATTTTCCATATGACTGGGAGTAACGCATCGAACCTCTCGCTGCTGTATCTGACGCCATCTTCAAATGCTAAAGCGAGCTTGGCTTGTGGAAGAGAGGGGAACAAGTATGCCGGGTCAAACCCGAGAGCGATCTTACATATATTATCGAAAGCAAACCTTTGAAGAATGTCTTGAAAATCAAGGACAGTTCCATGTTTGGCAGCTGAGGAGAGAATGGGGATGAGACGATCAGAGAGCTCGGTGTCGACAACGGTTTCGACGAACTTGCGGAGAGATTTGGTGTTGAATTCGTGGCTAGAGACTTGTCTTTGGAACTTCCAGGACTCACCGTCGACGTTGGAGATGCCGTGGCCAAGAAAGTCGGTGAGAGCTCGACGGGAAATGTCGCCTTTTTCGTAATTAGGGAAGTTGGTCCTGAGGATATGTTGGACCACGGCGGGGTTGCCGGAGAAGACCTTGTGGGCTGCGTACGAGCGGCAGAGAACGATGGTGGCGGAGGGTGAGTCTTGGAGGATGTCTGAGAGCCATGGGTATAGGCCCTTTAGGTTGGCGAAGATGGCGAATGATGAACCCACGTGTTGGCGTGCAAGTTTATTCCCTTGTTTCATCTCCCTTCCCCTATACATGTGTGTCTCAAATAGTATTGTTTATAAAAATAAAATATTAAAAAAAAACTTACATGAGTAATAAAATAATAATAATAATAATTTTTTAATAAATATTTTTAAAAAAATAGTAGTACTACAAGTTCTATAAGTTTTACTACATTGAGTTACAAACTGGAGTGTCACTAATTATAAAAAAGGCAATTCAAATATTTATTTATGAGGTTGTTGAAGTTCACAGATCATATTTTTTGTCACATCAACTTGTAAGTTATAGGCTAAAATGCAAATTGCATTCTCTAAATTTGACTGAAATTTATTTCAGTTCTCTAACTTTATATTTGTTCAGTTGAGTTCTCTAAGTTTCAAATTTATTTAATTTAGATTTTTTTATCCAATTTCATTAAAAAATTGCAAATAAGCATGCCATTAACTAATGAATTTTAAAAAAAAAAATTCTTGCATAAAATATCTATGAAATATTTTTATTAATTTTATAGATTTTTTTCATGTGAGAAAAAAAATTAATGGAAAATTTTTAACGAAATTGGACAAAAGCCATAAATTAAATAAATTTGAAACTTAAAGGACTCAATTAAATGGAAGTGAAGTTAGAGAACTTAAATAAATTTTAGTCAAACTTAAAGGGTGTCATTTGTATATTAACTTAAGTTTTACATAGTAAAACTTGTAGTAACATTTTCCTTAAAACAAGCCAAGTCAATCTCATAAAAAAATCAACATTAGAAAATTAAAAACAATATTTTTTTTTACGGCAAAAAATGAAAATAATATAAATAATATAAAAAAATGAATAAAAAATCTCAAAATCTCATCCTGCAATTTTTTTTATCCCTTGCAGTTTCTTAGCTACTAAAAACATCTAAAAATATTGTCCCTTCCCCAAATTTGAGAAATTATAACGGTTTAATATGGGTTTTTTTTTTCTTTATTAGAAGGATAAGCACGGTTATTGCCGTTTGTCCCAACATTCAGCCGAGGTAGGCTACTAACTTGCTCGTTATAAGTAGTTAACAAACGAAAATAAGGCCATTGTATGTTTATAAGTGAAGATTGGATGGATGCCCGCTCCTTGGGTATGCTTTCAAAAGGGCTGTTTTCATGCGTGCTGGTGTTCGTGGTCTGTTGGTTTTTCTGTTCTCGTGGGGGAAGGTAGGATTGGTGCATCTACAATTTGGGAGTGTGCTCAGGCAAGTGGGCTAACCAGAACTACTAGTAACGGGATTTGCCTGCAATACGAGTAAGGGAAATGGAACTCTTGTTTAAGAACTTTAGCTATGGACTTAGGTTAGCTAGCTCAGCTTCTTCTATGGCTATTTGGATTAAGGAACTAGGGTAACACGAAGACAAAGAAGGCTTAATAATAATGGTGAGTCGAATTAGGCGTGGCAACCGTTCCAAGGCTTTATGCCACCGTTCTAGCCTTATTTAAGATAGGAGAATGAGGTTCAAGCAAAAGACTCTGGGTTTTGCCTAAGGCGAGTAGCAAACTTTGGTTTCATTGCACGTGTGGAAGGCAACTTTGTTTAGCCAGCATAAGGTTCTCATGGTAGACAAGTGATGTGGTCCACCATTTTAGTAAAAGATTCCCACCTATTTAAAATCTTGGAGTTTTAAATAAAAACTGAATACTGACTCAGGAATTTTAAATAGGTGGGAGTCTTTTATTGAAATGGTGGACAAGTGACGTAGTCCACCATGAGGACTATATAGTTTCTCCCCAAATTTAGCTTTTCGTCCACTTTCTTAGCAACACAACAACTCAAAAACACAACCAAATCTCCCTGAGATATTTTTTAGTTACAACTCCAATGCAAAAAGCTGCTCTAATCTGATCAAAAACAAAAAAAAAAAAAACAAAAAATTTTTTTTTTTAAAAATTAAAAAAAATTAAAAAAAAAAAAGAAAGAAAGAAAGAAAGGAAACTCTAACTTCGAAATGGTACGCTAAATTTCCAACTTCTTTAGTTAAATTCATTTATTTATGTAGGAGTAATTTCTTAGCTTGAAAGCTGAGGCTTTAATATTATGGTCCATTTGGATTGAGGGAGTAGAGTAGAGTAGAATAGAGTAAAGTAGAATTGGCCCAAAATTAACCTATTTTCAACAAACTCTATTTTACTCTCCTCCACTCCACCTCCCTCCCTCCTCAATCCAAACAGACCCTTAATATAGTTGGTATGGTGGTGGTATTTATTTACAGCAAGAGATGAAGACTGAGAGAAAGAAGTGAAAACTGAAGTACTTAGAGCATTCGCATCAACTCATGCAATTTTTTTTTTTATTTTAGCATAAGAACCTATTTTTTATATTTTACATAATCACTATTCAAAAATACCAACATTATATTATCTATTTTATACTAAATTTTATTCAAATATCATTTCTTTATCAATTTTTTATTACTCTCCCAAATCATCTCTCTCTCTCTCTCTCTCTCTCTCTCTCTCTCTCTCTCTCTCTGAGTAAAGAAAATATCAAAATAACTTTCTTGCATATGAACAATAACTAGGTATACCACGGTTACTATAATTAGAATCCTATTTTGCATAATTTTTCATGAGTTGACGTGGGCTACACATTCCCAGCTAATTCAGCCCCAAAGGGAGTTACCCTATGTGGCTAAACCATCAAATGTAGGTCAAGGAGTTAGTTTATTTTTAGGGGCCTAACTTGGTTTGTTTAAAGCTTCAGCCACATACATTAGGAGTTATATGTATCCATTTGGGTGAAATTTTTGAACACTTGACCATTTTAATTAGCTTTAGGTGCAAGTGTCCCTAGCCCGCTTAGTAACATGCATAGCTCGAGCTTATGCAAAAGGTGTAAAAAAGAGTCAACTCATACTCTCCAAACTACACTCCCTCAAATTTCTATGATGTCACATGAGCTTGGGTCATACTTAAAAGAATAAATATATAATATAATACATAAATTAGGCCAACAAGAAAATCGAGCTTGGTTGGAATTGGGCTTGTAGAAATTTTGTCGCAAAAACCACCATCAATAGAGTTAAAATAAAAGGGTGGGATAAATTTAGGCAAGAATTTGGAGATCTTTGAGTTGCAATATTTAATTCATCATTTGTGAATTTAGCCTAATAAAGGATTGTTCTATAGAATTTGGAGATGCTTTGAGATGCAATATTTTATTCATTATATGTGAATTTAAGCTAGTGTATTATTGTTGATGAAGCGTAAGATCGTCAGTAATGTTCGTCAGATGGAAGTGAAACTTCAACCTTCAAAGTGGTCACCGGTGTGGTGCCTGCCACAGTGTCTCCGATGCCAAAGTCAGTATATGAAACTATCAAGAGAGTAAAATAATATAAAATGAATAGAATGAAAGAAAATATCTTGGCCCTTGTATCTGTGTATGTACCCTGTTCTTGGGAGTGTGCGGGCTTTATATATGCTCTCATGGTCTCTAGCTGTTGGAGCAGTTATGAAGGTCTTAATGCTCCTCTTGGTAACGTTTTGGGGCTGTGTAATGAGGCATCAATGTCTTCAAACGGTTCATACAGTTGGATGTATAACCGTTTAGTTGATTGCATTAAATGGCCTGGATACCTTCATCAGTAGCGTTGTCTTCTACTTCATCTCTCTTGAGGGTGTACTCGTCTATATTGATGGGCTCGTCCATATAAGATAGACTTACCAGTCTCGTCAGCACTTATCAATCTCGTCAGCTGCCCCCCGATTCTGTGTTCGTCGTTTTAGTGACGATCATAGAATATGAAGGGTTACAAGTTGTAAATGACCCTTGGGGTTCTGCTCCGTATTAGGTGCGAAGTGGCGGCGCTCCACAGATCATGGCCTACGTGGCACGTGCTGATTGGTACAATTAATGCTCCAACTAGTGCGACTATTGGGTTTCCCGCCGGTCTTTCCGTTTTTCGAGCCTTTACTTTTAAACTCCTTCTCTCCTCATTTTTCTTCTTCACATTTCAATCATTACTTTTCTTTAGCTTTTTTTTCTGCTACACTTCTTTGAGTTGGCGCGCTTGTTAAGCAGAGCTTCCTCAATCCGCCATTGATTAAGGTGTGTTTCTCCTTCCCCTTGCTTTTCCTTTCTTAGCTTCACTGTGGTATTGTTTCTAATTTCCTCTTTCCTTCTTCTTTTTGCTTTTAATTTATCTGGGATTCAGTTGTATTGTTTTCCTTTTCTGTGCTTTTGTTGGGTTTTCATGGTTGGCAATTCTGAGGTTAGAGTTGTTTGCCCCTCGGTTTCTTTTCTTTTTGCGCGCTTAGGGGGGGCTTTAGGCACTTTCCCAGGTTTTGAAAATTTTGTTTTTGAGGGTAGTGGTCTTAGTGTGGTATTGACTGAATTGTTGCCTTTGATTAGGCAATCAATTGACTAGTTCGAGGGTCAGGTAAGGAAGGAGAAGATAATGTCTGAAGTCAGATCTAGTGTCCTCGAGACTGGGTTGTCGTTTAGCGGCAATCCAGTGGAGGGGGATACGGCTGTCTCTTCTCCTCGCGTCGTTAAAGCTTTTCATGCCCTTGAAGAGGTTTGTGGGCTGGATGCCGAGACAGTGAGTAAATTTAAGGATAGGTTCCAATTTCCAGAAAGGGTTTGCATCCGTCGGCCTAGTGACGAGGATAGAGCTTGTCATTTCTTCCCAGGTGAGGTGTGCTTTTATGAGGCTGCCTTTACCTGTGGACTTAGATTCCCCGTCCACCCTTTCTTGATGGAACTTCTGAACCATTTTGGGATCGCCCCTGGGCAGCTAATGCCCAACTCATGGAGAATAGTAGTCATCTGTATGGAGATATGGTTGGCTGCTAACGAGGATATGATTAAGATGGGTGAACTCGTCCACCTTTATCGTTTGAAGGAATCAAAGGAGTATGGGTATTATAAGCTGGTACCTTAGGAGAGGAGGACCAGGATTATTAGAGGGCTGCCTTCGCCCTTCAGATACTGGAAGTCAAGATTTTTCTTTGTGTCCGGGGATGATTTTGAGACTCCCTCCAGTCAAGAATGGGGTGACATTCCAAGGTTGCTTCATTGGTAGGGAACCCCGACCTTAGGTGCGTCAGTTTCCCTCCTTGTCGTTTTAGCTTGGTTGTATTCATTTGTTTGTGGTCGTCGTTAATATCTTTGTTATCTTCCTTTTTTTGCAGTGAAGAGATGACCTAGACTCAAGAGCAGGTACAAGGAACGGGTTAAGCAAGCAATCGAATACGCCCAGTCAATTGAGAGCTGGGACGACTTGGTAGACCCAAGGACGCTTGCTTTTTATAACCTCGGCCCAGACCCGTCTTCTTTTGTTTTGCGAAATATTGAAATTGAAGGAAAAAAAAGTAAGTATTGAACCCGTCAGCATTTTTCTTTCCTTCTTCCTTTGTTTTTGTTTTTTTTTTTTTTTTTTATGTTGTTCTCTTCTGGCAGAAATGACGACAAAGTTTAACAAGGACCTCTATGCAAAAATGAGGTCGAAGAAAGATGAGCCGCTGTCCAACCTCGCCAAGAAGACAGTGCGTGTTACCGGGAGAGGCACTCCCGTTGCTCCACCAGCTTCTGTCCATCCGATCGTTTCCGTAGGAGAGACGACGAGGACAGCTTCTCCAACAGCGTCCGTGGAAGAGATAAGTGGCACTCCCGTCTCTAAAAGGCCACGTTTATCTGAAAAGGAGAAGGAGAAGGAAAAGGCTGACTCTCGGCCACCTACCATTTGAAACGACGAGAAGATGGCAGTAGACCGGGCCCATGAGGTAATAACAGCTGCCGACATAAGGGCCTTGTCTGGTGTCCCTTTCAGCGGGGTAGCCACTCGTCATGTTCATAAGATCATTCAGGTACCTTTGCTTCGGGCTCTTTTTTATTTTTTATTTTATTTTTTTTTTTTATGCCTCTAACTTTCTTTTTAGGTGCTGGGGGAGAGTCTTCACCTTTCTTCTGAGTATTTTACCCAGGAAGCAAAGGTGGCGTCTCTGACTTCTAGGGTGGAGGTATTGGAGACGGAGAATTCTACCCTAAAGAAGGACCTTATCGACTCCATGGGCATGGCGAATACCCTGAGAAAGCAGGTAAAGAAGCTTACAGACATTCTTAGGGTGGAGCGCCAATTGACTATTGAGAAGGACGAGCAAATTCTTGCAGCCAAGGAGAGCCTCAAGACCATTGCAGCCAGATCGGTAGAAGCCTTCCAGACCATTGACGAGTACAACACCATGCTCTTCAGTTGGTATTTTAAGGGTTTTGAGCTCCTGAGGAGATACCTTGTCAAGCACCCTTCTGGAGTGAACATGTAAGCGCTAGATCTGGAAGAGGTGGATCAAGAGATGGCGGCTGACGAGGCTGCTCAATCGTCTGCCACTGAGCCTGATGCTCCAGTTGATGCTGCTGCTGACGCCGCTCATACTGAGGATGCCCCTGCCGATGATGCTGCTAGATGAACCTGACACTTGGAAAAAATTTCTTTCTTTTTGTGATGCCCGTCATGTTTTGGGCGTTTTTTTTTTTTTTTTTTTTTTTTTTGTAAATCTATTTGCTGAACAATTTTATTTATTTTGAGAACAGCATTTTTAGCCCAACGTTTATGGGCTTTTAGTTGTAAAGACAATAGTAATTTGCCTGCTCGTTTCAGGCTTTAATTTTATTTCTTTGGCACTTACTCGTATTCGTGATTGCACGTTCTTTGATCTGATGTATGCTTGCCGTATCTATCATCTTGGTAGCACCTTATATTCGTTTTTAGTCATTAGTAACTCACATCCGCCAAGGCGGGATTTGTTACTTAGCCATTCTTGGCTTTTTTAGAGATACTTGATTCGGTAGTAGCGTACATCCGTCAAGGTGGAATCTTGCTATTTAGCCATTTCTTTTGGCATTTTATTACTTGGCCAATTTGGCGTGTATATATTCGTCAGTAACTTACATCTGTCTAGGCGGAATCTTGTTACTTAGCCATTTTTGGCTTTGGGTGGATTTCTTTGTCAGTAACTTACATCCGTCTAGGCGGAATTTTGTTACTTAGCCATTTTCGGCTTTGGGTGGGTTTCTTTGTCAGTAACCTACATCCGTCTAGGCGGAATCTTGTTACTTAGCCATTTTTGGCTTTGGGTGGATTTCTTCGTCAATAACTTTCATCCGTCTAGGCAGAATCTTGTTACTTAGCTGTTTTTGGCGATTTCGAATTTCTTCTTAGTCAGGCCTGTCTGCACACAAATATTAGCTGAAATAATTCATTTATTATCTTTTAATGATGAATACATCTTTTCATTACATCTATTGATGGTACTTCTTCAAGTGCTCAATGTTCCATGGTCTTGGAAGCCTTTGCCCGTCTAGGGTCTCCAGGTGGTAGCTGCCTTGTCTGGAGTAGTGAATGACTTTGTATGGTCCTTCCCATGTAAGGCCGAGTTTTCCTTGAGTAGGATTTTTGCTCGCCTGGGTTACTTTGCGTAGGACAAGGTCCCCTATGTTGAGTTGTCTGAGTTTCACCCTTCTGTTGTAGTAGTCTGTCATTTTTTTCTGATATTCCATCATTCTGCTGAAGGCTTTGTCTCGTACCTCGTCAAGGCAGTCTAGATTCACTCGTAGGAGGTCTTCATTGTCATCTTTGTTGAAAACTTCTCGTCTGGTGCTGGATATTCCCACTTCGACAGGGATTACTGCCTCTGTGCCATAGGTGAGTCTGAAGGGGGTCTCTCCTGTTGGGGTTCTGGCCGTGGTTCGGTAGGCCCACAAGACATTGGGCAGTTCTTCTGGCTAGGTACCTTTCGCATCGTCCAGTTTGGTCTTTATGATCTTGAGCAACGTGCGGTTCGTCATTTCTGTTTGTCCGTTCGCCTGTGGATGGCCTGGTGATGAGAACTGGTTCTTGATGCCCAGGCCCAAGCAAAAGTCCTTGAAGCCCTGGCTGTCAAACTGTTGTCCATTGTCTGATATGATCGTCCGTGGAATCCTGAACCTGCAAATGATATTCTTCCATACGAAGCCCTGGATTCTTGTCTCGGTGATGGTCGCCAGTGCTTCTGCTTCAACCCATTTAGTAAAATAATCAATAGCAACTAGTAAGAATTTTACCTGACCTTTGCCTTAAGGCAGTGGGCCAACGATGTCGATTCCCTATTGCGCGAACGGCCACGGGGATGTTATCGTCGTCAGCTTTTCTGCTGGAAGTCACTAAATATTCCCGAACCTTTGACACTTGTCACATTTCTTGATGAACTTCGATGCGTCATCCTGCATAGTTGGCCAGAAGTAGCCTGTCCGCATAATCTTTCTCACCAAGGATCTTAGGCCTGCATGATCTCCGCAGATTCCTTCATGGACTTCTTTCAGGACGTATTCAGCCTCTTCTTCGTCAACGCACTTCAAGTAAGGCATGGAGAAGCCTCTCTTGTATAAGGTATCATTGAGAATTGTGAATCTGATGGATCTCTTCTTGATCTTCCTGGCTTCATCTGCGTTCTGAAGGAGGTGGCTGTCCTGGAGGAAGGATATGATGGGCGTCATCCAGCTACTTGTGCCCTGGACAGCGAATGTTAAAACTTCTTCTATGCTGGGGTTTTTCTGTACTTCCATCATCAAGTCTGCCTTCGATTCTGTTTTTTCTGACGAGGCTATCTTTGAGATTTCGTCTATGGCCATATTCTGGTTTCTTGGAATTTGGATAAACTCCACTTCTTCAAATTCTTAAGTCAAATGCTTCGTCAGCCTGAGGTATTTCTGCATTCTTTCTTCCTTTGCTTTGTACTCTCCCTTTATCTGTCCAATTACTAGCTTTGAGTCGTTCTGGACTAGCAGGTTCCTGGCCCCAAGTTCTTTTCCGAGCCTCAATCCCGTCAGAATTCCTTCGTACTCAGCCTCGTTATTAGTGGCTGGGAATTTCAACTGAATTCCATACCTTAATACTTCTCCATCAAAAGGGGTTATGAAGACCCCTACTCCCTCTTTTTTTTGGGCTAACGAGCCATCGGTCTGTATCACCCATGTTCTGTTCTTGTTGGCGAGGTTTGGTTCGTCTGGATGGGTGAACTCGGCGATGAAGTCTGCCAAAGCTTGTGCTTTAATGGCTGTTCTGGGGTGGTATTCCACGTCGAATTGGCTAAGTTCAATCGCCCACTGGACCATCCTCCCAGCTGCTTCGGGCTTGCTCATAGACTTCTTAATGGGTTGGTCCGTCATTACTAAGATTGGATTTGCCTGGAAATATTGCCTGAACTTGCGTGAAGCTACCACCAATGCGAACGTGATTTTTTCTATCTTTGGGTACTTGGATTCAGCTCCTTGGAAAGCTTGGCTGACGTAGTAAACTGGGAGCTGTTTCCTATCTTCTTCCCGGATTAAGGCTACACTAACGGCTGTAGATGATACTGCTAAGTACAAGTACAAGTTTTCACCTTCTTTGGACGGGCTTAGTAGCGGTGGATTGCTAAGGTAACGTTTGAGCTCTTGGAATGCCACTTCACATTCGTCGATCCATTCAAAAGCTTGCTTCAGGGTCTTAAAAAAGGGTAGGCATTTGTCCGTTGCTCTGGAGATGAACCTATTGAGAGCTGCAATCCGACCTGTGAGCTGCTGGACCTCCTTGACGGTCTTAGGCGATGCCATGTTGATTATGGCTCGCACCTTCTCAAGATTGGCTTCTATTCCTCACTGGGACACCATGAATCCCAAGAATTTTTCGGAGGCAATACCAAAAACACACTTACCAGGATTCAGCTTCATTTGGTATTGCCTGAGGGTAGCGAATGTCTCCTTAAGGTCGTCCAGATACGCAAGCTCTTCCCTGCTCTTGACGAGCATATCGTCCACGTACACCTCCATATTCCTGCCTATCTGTTTTGCGAACATTTTATTTACCAACCTTTGGTAAGTTGCTCCTGCGTTCTTCAGTCCAAATGGCATTACCTTATAACAATAGAGTCCTTGACTGGTGATGAAGGCCATTTTTTCCTGATCTTCGTCAGCCATTCTTATCTGATTGTATCCTGAGAATGTATCCATGAACGTCAATAGCTTGTGTTCGGCTGTAGAGTCTACGAGCTGGTCTATTCTTAGAAGAGGAAAGCTGTCCTTCGGGCAAGCCTTGTTCAGGTTCGTGAAGTCCACGCATATCCTTCACTTCCCATTTGCTTTCTTTACCAGGACAACGTTGGCAAGCCAGTCTGGATAGTATACCTCCCTGATGAAGCCTGCGGTCAAAAGCTTGTTTACTTCGTCAGCGATTACTTGGTCTCTCTCGGGTGCAAAGGCTCTTCGTCTCTACTTGATGGGTTTCCTCTCTGGGTCCACATTCAACCTGTGTTGGATGACTTCTAGAGATATACCTGGCATGTCGTCATGGCTCCAGGCAAAGACGTCCGAGTTCTCCTTAAGGAATTGAATGAGCTTCGTTCTCATCTTAGGGCTTAGGGTAGTCCCTATTCTGGTTGTTTTCGTTGCTTCCCTTTCGACCAGCTCCACTGCTTCCACCTTTTCCTCCTCTTTTTCTTCTATTATCCACGTATGGTTCTCCTTAGCTGCCAAAATGGCCTGGTAGCATTCCCGAGCTAGAACTTGGTCTCCCTTAATTTCGCCAACACCGTTTTCTGTTGGAAATTTTACCTTCAGGCAGTAGGTGGATGTGGACGCTTTCCACTTGTTGAGTGCTGGCCTTCCGATGATGACATTATAGGATGAGGGACAGTCTACCACCAAAAAGTCTATCTGACGAGTCAACTACCTCGGGTATGTCCCTACAGTTACTGTCAGTGTCACTATGCCTTTGGGATATACCCTGTCATCGCTGAAGCTGACGAGGGGGGAATCAAACAGACGTAGTCTTCTTGGGTCCAGCTTCAATTGCTGGAATGTAGGAAAATAGATGATATCAGCAGAGCTACCATTGTCCACGAGGATCCTTTTGGTGTTGAATCCATCTATGGTGAGTATTATGACCAAGGGTCATTGTGAGGTTGTTTCACTCCTCTAGCGTCATTTTCGTTAAAGGTCATATCCTGATCAGTTCGTTTGTGCTTTGGCAGGGGTGTTATGTAGACGCTATTCACCTGTCGTTGATGTGTTTTCTTAAGTGATTTGAATGAGCCTCCTGTAATTGGCCCTCCTGCAATCGTCTGTATCTCCCCGATCACATTTTGAGGAGGTTGGGATTGACGACCTCCGCTCCTGGACGAAGACTCATGTTGGCCTTTGTTTTCGTCTTAGAATTTATTGTACTCTCCCTTCTTCACAAATTTCTGCAACTTCCCTTTTCGTATTAACTCTTCTATTTGCTCTTTGAGATCCCGACAATCTTCGGTGTAATGGCTATGATCTTTGTGAAATCGACAATACTTATTCTTGTCGCGGACGTTAGGAGACGAGTGCAGTGGTCGCGGCCATTTAAGGTAATGCTCGTCTTTAATCTGCGTTAAAATCTTATCAACAGGCATAAAAAGGGAAGTAAACTTTACCGTTCGTGGATTTTTATCGTCTTTCCTTCTGACTCCGTCATTAGTCCGACGATCCGGATGGTCCCGCTTTTTCCCTCTACGGTCGTCTTCTCTTCTTCCTTTGTCCCCTGATCTTTCTCCATCCCTGATAGCAGCTAATGCATCCTCAGCGTTCATGTACTTCTGCGCTTTAAGGAGCATCTCAGCCATCGTTTTTGGGGGGTTCTTTGCGAGTGATGTAACAAGCTCCCTAGACCTCAGCCCTGCCTTGAAGGTCGTCAGCTGCACCTTATCGTCAGCCTCGTCTACCTCCAATGTCTCCCTGGTGAAGCGTTTTACGTACGACCTCAAGGTTTCCTTCTCTCCTTGCCTGATGGTGAGCAAGTGGTCTGCGGTCCTCTTTGGTCGTTGTCCTCCAATAAAATGCCGTAGGAAGGCGTTGCTCAACTGCTCTAATGTGTCAATGGACGATGTTGGCAACTTTGTGAACCACTCCCGAGCAGCTCCCTTGAATGTAGTTGGGAAAGAACGACACAATATTTCATCTGGGGGCTGCTGGAGTCCTAGGATCGTTTTGAAGGTGTTTAAGTGATCTTGAGGATCCTTCAGCCCATCGAAGGGTTCAAGTTGAGGTAATCGGAATTTTGACGGCGCTGGACAGTCGAGGACTGCTTTGTAAACGGTGAATCCGTCGCTCGGACCATTCGATCCACACTTCACTCTGTTTTCCCCTTGATGGCGTTCCTAAGTTCATCCATTTCCTTCCTCATCTCTCTCAGCAGGTCTGAGTTATGTTCGGTTGAAGTGGTAGGCCTTCGAGGGTCACTTCTTCCATGACTATCCCCTTCGTCTTCCTGATTTCCTTTGGACCGATTCTCCTCCTGCTGAAGCCGTAACTTCATTTCCTAGTTTTGCCTAGTCAACTCTTTAACTGTGGTTGCGAGAGCCTGAACTTGTTGAGCTAGGGCTGCTAAATCTTGATTGGACTCCATCTAAGAAGAATAATTGAACAGAAACTACTATTTCGAGTTTGAACACGAAAATGTCCTCCCCACAGATGGCGCCAAATTGATGAAGTGTAAGATCGTCAGTAATGTTCGTCAGATGGAAGTGAAACTTCAGCCTTCAAGGTGGTCACCGGTGTGGTGCCTGCCATAGTGCCTCCGATGCCAAAGTCAGTATATGAGACTATCAAGAGAGTAAAATAATATAAAATGAATAGAATGAAAGAAAATATCTTGGCCCTTGTATCTGTGTATGTACGCTGTTCTTGGGAGTGTGTGGGCTTTATATATGCTCTCATGGTCTCTAGCCGTTGGAGTAGTTATAGAGGTCTTAATGCTCCTCTTGGTAACGTTTTGGGGTTGTGTAATGAGGCATCAATGTCTTCAAACGTTCATACAGTTGGATGTATAACCGTTTAGTTGATTGCATTAAATGGCCTGGATACCTTCGTCAGTAGCGTTGTCTTCTACTTCGTCTGTCTTGAGGGTGTACTCGTCTATATTGATGGGCTCATCCATATAAGATAGACTTACCAGTCTCGTCAGCACTTATCAGTCTCGTCAACTGTGTTATAAAAAGTCCTTATTAGCATCTAATGAATGAGAAATTCTGAAATGACAAACAAAACTACTCTCACATTATTTGCTCAAGTCATTAAATTGATCTTATTTTAAGAATTTTATTTGCTATGCCAACAGTTTTCATGCATATTATTAGAGTAAGGACTTTTGAAGTACAAGTCAAATGTGACAAATTGGGGACAAAAAATATAATTACAAAATAAAAATGAAAAAAAAAAAAAAAAAAAGGAGGGGGGGGGGGGTTTGAAGAAAGAGAAGCAATTTCAAAAACCACCAAAACATTGAGACAACAATCAAAGCACTAAAAAAAATAATAAAAAAAACCCTAAATGGTTGAAAATGAAGTGATTAAGAACTCTAAAAGAATCAAATTATTAGACAAATACTACTTTGATGGTAGGGCCCAACGGTGCAATTATGATAGAAATTAAGAGCAAGAAATCAAAAATCGTTAAAAATGAAATCAAACATAGAAATAGAATCAAAAAAATTTTAGAGATGAGTGAGGCCACTATCATTATGGATTGTCTCTCTTCCATATTTGTCTCCATCCTCTTCAACGGAGGAAATAAGCATAAGAATGATTTTGATGAATCCATTGCACTACATAAAAAAATGACTGGAAATAGAGACAAAAATAATTATGATTTTAGTTTTCCTGAAAAAATTTTATCCCCAAGGCAGCGTAGAGAATTGAAAATTCAAATTTGTTTCAATTCAAGAAATGGAAAAAAGCTTCAGTCTTTTAACTAATCTCACGAAATCCGCCAAAGGGATTCCTTGTCACCCTACATATATATATATATATATATATATATATATATATATATATATTTTGTCTAGAATATCTTGGACTTCTCATCTATGGAAAAAATGCTGAAAAGACTTGGAAACCCATCAAAGCCGCTAATAACCTAATTTTCTTCGGCCGAGCAACACTCGAGAACTCTTTTGCTATTGACGATGTGCTATCCATTTTTTATAACCACTTGGGCTAAAAAGTGAGGATAAATCTCGTATCCTTTTCTAAAAAAACGCATCTCTTGAGACCCAAAAGCTCATCTGTGGCTCACTGGGTATGTTAGAAACAAAAAAATTTGCTAAGTACCATGGATTTTCTTTGAAAGTCTCAAACCACGGCTCAAGATATTTTGATTTTGTTATCCAAAAGGTTTAAGAAAAGTTGGCTGGTTGGCAAGCTAGCCTTCTCTCTCTTACTGGCATATGCACTCTTATTCAATCTTCCTCTGGTCCTATTCCCAATTATGTCATGCAAGGGGCCTTGCTTCAAAGTAAGGTTTGCAAAGTAATTGATTGAGCAAACATGAATTTTCTATAGGGCTCCACCCCAGAAAAAAGAAGTATTGGGTTCAAGGGAGTTAATCCTTGACCAAAGCTGTCCTATTTGTAACTCCCACTATATATATATATATATATTGACCTTCAAACTTTTGTTTTTTTAAAGCAACCAGTTTTTATTTACTATTATAACAGTAGCTTTTATAATAATAAAAAATTATAATTAAATAAAAAACCCCCATTATCAAAAAATTGTACCAATCTCACAACAAATCATAGCCAACAACATACCTTATAACATCATAAAGAAACAATAACTTCAAATGGACCTCGGCTGTTTGTGGTCCAACAAACCGCTCTCAGTTCAAAAACTTGTCATGATTTCTCCAACCATCAAGAAGAACAGGGAGAGCGCACAGTTCAACGGTGATAAATGGTGTCATTTCGAGAACAAAAATATATAATGAAGACTTTTAAAAGTGAAGCAATTCACTTTTATCTCGTATGGTTATTGTAAGTTGTACCCAACATGACCTCATGTTTTCTAACTACAATGTACACAAAATCCAGGACGTGGAGATAAACCTCTACAAGATTACAGAAAATAACTTCGCAGCAGGCACTACTCAACCGTATCATAAGAAGTGTAATGTTTTGATATATCTGCCACATCCTGATGCTTGTGCACTTCCAATCACCCGCCCATCCACATGTGCACACTGATAAATTTCCTGGATGCATATTGCAAAATATTCTCTCTAGTTCCACTTCAAACATTTCAATTGAAGAAGCAAGAATTTGTGAAACTAAAATTTTTCATTCAACATAGCAAACTAAAAATGTAATCCTGCATGTCCAAACGCAAACATGGCAGAATGTGCCTAAGCTATTGACATGAAACCTATCATAAGCAACCCCAAGGTATAGGACAAACCGACCCATCATTCCAAAGTTTACATTGTACACAACCAAAACCTGTAAGACTATTAGTGAAGCAACAGCCTAATAAAGTTCAGGAACAGGACCCCATTAGTCAAAAATTTCATCATCTTCATCAGGAAGAGGTTGTGCAGCTGCTTTCTCCAACTCAGATTCATGCCTGAACAATAATCCAACCAAAATTTATGTTAGCAAGAGTTATTCAGCAAAGGAATAGCAGTGAACATGCTATTCATTACAAAATTTCTTAGTAGAATAATGATTATAATATATCGTTGGAAGAATTTTCTTAAAAACTAGACTTCAGTGGGAGTCACTAAGCAGTAAATGATCACCCACCAGGGCCACCACTTCAACTAGTTTGGTTCCTTTATTAAACCATTTTAGCTTATCAATACTGGAGAAATTATTCCATTCACCCGGTTTATTACACTCCTCACCTAAATGTGGATCTCTTGTGTGGGACCACATGAGGAGGTCCACCTTTTATGTGAGGAAATGTAAACCGGGCACACTGAATAATTTACCACAAAAGTGGCCAGCCCAGTCAGACCTACGGCAAACTGACAATTGACTGTCAGTTTTTGTTATTGAATGGCTAGATGATTGACTGTTCCTGGGTTCCTACAATGCACATCAAAAGTCCACAAGGCTCAAGCCCAAGTAAATTGTCAGATTTACTCACTCCCAGACAGTGTCTATTTATGGTGCTTTCCCTTAAATTGAATTAACAAGCACATTTAAAAGTTAAAAATAAAAAACCAGAGAGGGACTATCACTTACTGTGCTTGTGCAGCCATGTCAATTTGAACTTCAGGAGGAGCAAGGGCAGGTGATTCAACAAAGCGTAGATCAACATTTCTGCAGTTAACAGTGAACATATCAGTAAGCAGAGACAGTATGAAAAACAGAAACACAGCAAAAAAAAATTCAAATGAAATTAAATAAATATACTAGAACATTACCCTGCTAGCTTTCTGGCAAGGTACAAGAAAGGTTTCTCAAAGTTGTAATTGCTCTTTGCAGAAATTTCATAGTACTGAAGATTTTTCTTCCTGTGAAAGGTAACCTGCTTTGCTTTCACCTGCCTGTTTTTGACATCTACCTTGTTACCACATAAAACTATTGGAATGTTGTCACAGACCCTGATAAAAAAGAAACAAATAAGTCACTTAGAAGACCAGTTGTACAAGGCAAAAAGGGACAGAGCAGTAAAGAGTCAAGCCAAGCCAAGTATTAAAAGTTTAGGATTGTTCATTAATTTTATTTCAAACACGAGCCGAGCTTGAGCTTATCACCGAACTAAATTATTTGTTCAAACTCAATTCGTTTTCTTGTCAAACAGGCTTTAACTTATACTTTTCCTGTATATGACAAACACTATGACTAAAATTGCTTACCCATTGACAAATCTTAAATGCCAATAATTAATAACTAAATTATAATTGAAATTATATTATTTGAGTTAATTATAAAAAGTGATTTTTTGTTAATGAACTTATAAATTTTAGATTCACCAACTTAGTATTGTTGAAAATTATATATAATTTTTACTACAAAATTGAATATTTATATTATTAATAAATTATAAATTATAATTTGATATCTTATAAATTCATTTACAAACTCACACAATCCAATCTCAAGTCTACATAAGTGTATTTATATACATGTATTCCATACATACGTATATATTATATATACTTAAAATCGAGTCTCCCATTCACAATTATGTATATTATATTTGAGCTTAGATTGTTTAAACTAAAGCCTAAATTAGGCCCAAGTTTGGCTCATTTGTTACAAAAAAGAACATGAACAATAATTATCCCAAGCCAAGCTCCACTGTTCATAATAAGCTCAGTTCATTTATAGTCCTTGGAACAGCAGCCATTGTAGCAGCATTATGATAGATTAGATGAAACATAAAATTAAAAAAAGAAAACGAAAGGGCATCATCAATTACATTAACTCACCTGCAGAGATCCCGGTGCCATGTTGGAACATTTTTGTATGTCAATCGAGCTGTGACATCAAACATGATGATAGCACACTGTCCATGAATACTGCAAATCAAAAAAGTTCAGAAAAACCAAATGTCAGATATGAATGAATGAAAGATTTAAACCAATTTACCTATAACAAAGTAGAACTAAACACAACAAAACAAAAAAGTTCGAAAAAAAAAAAAAAAAATGCAGAACCATAGTCCAGGCACTATAAATTGCTGAATCAAAATCCAAAACAACGCAAGATGGGCTTATTTAGTAAAGCACAATTTCTTGTTCTTTTAGGAATTCTCTTACTGTAGAAGGAAATTAAAAGGCATTATTAATATAAGCAAGAATTCCAAGTTTCTATACATGCAATAACCAAAAACTCAATCTCAATTTTCACAAAAAGGTTTAAGATCGCACTAGTAACCGTCGCGGAGTCCACCGAATTTCTCCTGACCAGCAGTGTCCCAGCAGTTGAACCTGATCTTTCCATAGTTCGTGAAGAAGTCCAGCGGATGAACTTCCACGCCGATTGTTGCTGTGACCAAAACACAATTTACCACATTCTATTATTATTAATTATTTACAGAGCAAAACCTAACCTAACCTAAAAGAATCAGAATCAGAAAAACAAAAGGAGAAAATTATGAGATTGTTGTTTAGTTGAGTTGTATTCATGTTCTTACGCTCGTATCTCTTCTCAAACTCTCCAGTAAGGTGGCGTTTCACAAACGTGGTTTTGCCTGCACAATTCACAAACGCAATCAATCAATCAATCCAAAAAAAAAAAAAAAAAACACCATTGATCAACAAGGATTGCCAGAATTTAAATATATACCAGTTCCGCCATCGCCGACGATGACGAGCTTGAAGCAAGGGGGATCCTGATGAGTGGTGGCCTGAGTCTGATTCATTGCCTCCTAATAACAGTAATACACACCATGGATTGCCGTGTGAATACTTACATCAGAATTTAACAAACAAACAATAATAACCCTAACAACAACAACAATTATTACCTGGAGAAAGAAAGGGGCTCACAATTTTTTGTTGATACGAAACAGAGGGATTTTTGTATTTGGAATTTGAGAGTTTTTATTATGTGCTCTGTTTGATGGCTCCTGAGATCTTTATATACGGGTTCCTGACTTTTATTCCACGCTATTGGTACCAATCCCGCTTAAATTTTCCGCTTCAATTATAGCCCTACACCTTTACACTTCTTCTTTCAGTTAGTTACACTTCCACTACGCTACACGCAATTTCCTTATTTGTGCTAGTATCAAGAGAAATGCCGTCACCACGCAATGCTTTCCCAACAAATTTAGGCAAACTTTTACAATTAGTATGTTCAACTTAAAGACCAATAATATAAAATATTATAAAAATATTATGAATATAGCATTTCTCGAGGTCAATAAGCTTGACGGGTCTTTAGCGTTAAAGTAATGTCATGTCTATATTAACATTATTCTCATAACAAATTTTAGGTGGCAAATTGTTATTAGATAAAAAAAAATATTAATAGTAGACCCAAATTAAGACTATTAACAATTTACTCTAAAATTTGTTGTAAAATTAATGTGAAAATAGGATGGACATAGCATTATTCTTAAGCCTTATCCTCTCTCTCCTCTACAAGTTAGCGTTTCCTCCTGCCCCACTTTTTTTGGTTTCATTTGGGTTCGATTCGAACCCAGAAGTTTGAGATTCCGTTTTGACTATATGTTTGCGTAGGAAATTTAAAAAAAAAAAAAAATTTGAGAAAGAAATTAAAAATTATTTGGAATCAGAAAATGGGACACCAAAAATTCCTCCATTTTAGCTTTTATAAAATGTGAAAGAATCCTCTCTTGTTTCCAACACTTTGATCCTCTTTTTAAATTACAAAATTCAAGATTCAATTCTACAGACTTTACAACACTTTTATTTTTCGCTCCAAAGTGGGCCAGGTCCCTTCTTCATTTAATTGGGCCTCATATTCAAATCTGGGCTTTTTTAGTATAATTGTTGATTGTGATGCCCCTGTCTTAATAGGCTCTTGAACCCGAATTTGAATGAATGCAGGAATTCTCTCGGGGCATTTCATGACGTCAAAGATTCAGCATAACTACATGGAAACTGTGGATCAACTTCCTAAAGTTGGCTTATGTTTATCCTCCTAGTGAGTAATGATGTATCTTCTATCTTAAACTTAGACTGCTCTTCTGTTTGTACCACCCGCTTGGACTTGGTCCAGGTTAACTCTATTATCTAATGCGCTGTGAGTGGGTTGAGAATGGAATCGAAATTGGCGTAGATGAACTTGATCAACCTACCTTTGTGAAGTGAGCCTGGGCCAAAAAATTAGACTTGACCTTGGGCTTGGTGTCTTGGCTTCAGCAACAAACCTTTTAGGGTTTTTGATGACTCAAACTCGAGCTCTACATCCACTAATGTTGCCAACTAGAGAGAGAGGAATAGCTAAGAGAAAATAAAGAATAAAAAGAAGATACATGATACACGTTTCTCGCTACTGGAATCGTGTATTCTTGGTTTACGCCTCAGGAATGAATCTAAAGGGTCCTGCCTTGGTAAAATTCAACATCATTCTATATATATGATGCATGAAAACACCTAGGAAATAAATTTCAATTTTTGTTTTCTTACAATAAATAACAAATTTCTAAAACCTATTGTGACAATACCAAAAAAGATAACATTTAGAGAGATTCATTGAATTTATGTATTTAAAGCATAGTTATCAAAATTGACTTGAAAGTTGACACGACTAAAGGAATAGTTCACTAATTCAACCAGAAGTTCATCTTATACATACACACACACACAAAAACCAGTTGTTCATTAATTGAATCGTACATAAATTAATCAAGAGAATACATTCGGTCAGGCTGTGCGTAAAACACTGGTTTTACGCCAGCCAATAGAATTCTGTCACGTCATCTTTATCACTTAAATCCCTCTCTAGTCTCCAAACACAGAACAAAATGCAGAAAACCCACAGCCCTGCTTCCTCCCTCTTCTTCCATCTTTGCTTGCCCATGACCGAATGATTTATGGTTTTTTTTTTTTTTTTTTTTTTCTGAATTTTGGTTTCGAACTCATCTGGAAAGCGAGTTGCTTCATCTGTGTTCGGATTTGAGTTCCCAAGTTTCTCCTTTGGTGGATCTATGGAGTTTATGGCTGTCCCCAAGAGGAAGATACCTTCTCACTTCATTTTCATTTCAATGAGTAATATATCAATCTGGGTTTGTTGGTTTGAATTTAGGATTGGGGATTAGATATTTTTTTTTTTAATTTTTTATAAAAGATAGTATTTTTTTTTTATCTGTTCTTGAAGGCAATAGTTTGGGGTTTTTATTTTTGTTTATTTTTTGAATCTGGGTTTTCTATTCTGAGCATTTTTCAATTTTCTAGGTGAAAGTTTTGGTTGAACTGTTCTTGGTCTCTCTTTGTTGAATACTACCCATAATATAGTTTCCTTTTTCTTGGTTTCTTTCCATGTTATTTTGTATAAGTTTTTGTGTGGGCAATTTGTTACAGACGTAGCTTTGTGTGGTTTTTCAATTTGTTCATGTTTGAATGCTGAAAAACTAGAAATTAATGAACTAGAAACTCAAGTTTTGAGTCTGATAAGCCATGGTATTTATTAAATTGAAGCAAGGGTCCATGACCGTTTGTGCAGCATGAATTTTCCGGCTCCGGTATGTTTCCGAGCTCCACGCACAGCTCCGGCGACCTCTGTGGCGGTGAGCTTCGGTGTGTGGTGTGGTGGAGGTTTGGGCAAGCAAAGATGGAAGAGGAGGAAGCAGGGCTGTGGCTTGTGGGTTTTCTGTATATCGTTCTGAGTTTGGAGACTAGAGAGGGATTTAAGTTATAAAGATGACGTGGCAGAAATTTATTGGCTGGCGTAAAACCAATGTTTTACGCACAGCCCTGACTGAATGTATTCTCATTAATCAATTAATTAATACATTTTATAATTATTCAAAATAACTAAAAATAAATAAAAATATTCAATCAATGTAAATTATAACCACAAAATTTAGAAAATTATATCGTATGAAATAAATTTTAGTAAATATAAAAAACTAAACACAACATTCGTGTAGATTATCCAATATCCAAATCATATCGTCCAAAAATCTTAACACAACATCACATAAACAAATTTTTAGCTGAATTATTAAGAAAAGGTTATACATAATTATATATTGAGACATGCAGATCATCTATCCTAATTTATATATTAAAAAAATTTAAAAAAAAACCCAATAACTAATAATTTTAATCATATAGAAAAGTAAATCCAAGAAGTAAATAAAATAATATCATAATTTATATATGATAATTTTTTCATAAAAAAAATCTGTGAACTAAGAAAATTAAAGGCAGATTTCGGATCTCCTTTTATCCTTATATTAGAATAGTCTTTTTGATATTTTTTAAAAAAAAAAATTTTAAAAGGTAGTAATAGAAGATATCTGAGAGTTTGTGACAAATGGAGTGACGACTCAAGTAGGTGTAGCTTTGTGGGTAGGGATTAGGATCAAGTGCAATACCACCCCGTGCAATTATCCCCCCCCCCCCCCCCCCCCCATTCACAAACATTTTTACTTTTTAACTTTAATTTCTTTTACTCTTTTTTTTTTTTTACTTCTTTTATTCAAGGGTTAAGATTAAAAGTTGTTTTTTTTTTAACTCTCAATATCAACCCTTGATAGTTATTGCATTAGGTGCAATACCTTACATAGTGCACCTGATCTCAATCCATGTGGATAGGGGTGTGCCCGACAAGTTAGAAGTGGTCTATTTTCTTTAGGATTATGTTTTTCTAATGAACATCTTTTGTTCAACTCTCCATGTACCACTTTCTATTCCAAAAATAAGAACCTGTCATGTATCCTCTTTTTTAAGCAAATCCTAATTTTATGCTTATTCTTATTTTAGTGTGCGTGTGTGTAACCCAACACATCCCCACTGCCACCACCAACCACTGCTTGTGTTACTCTGCCAACTCTATTAGTGGAGGTCGCTGATGACATCAAGGCTACCATTCACAACCGTCCACCGTTGCCAAGGTCTTTAAGAAGATTGAGAGTGGGAGGGAGGGTGGAGATGACACAATATTTCAAAGAATGGTACAAAAATCAATTAAAGCTCAAAGATCTAAAACCACAAAACAAGAATTGTCACCAAAGTATTCATCAATCTTCAAGCAACTCAATCTACACATTCCAATGTTCAATCAAAATCATTCAAAAACAAAAACAAGAATAGAAGGCAGTTTATGGTAGCATTGATGGCGTTGAATCTAACGAAGGTTCATGGTGGTGGTGGCAATGTGTTGGGTTTTTCTCACCATCCCTCTCCCATTCTTCTCAACGACCTTGTTGGCGATGGATGGCCGTGAATTGTGACATTGATGTTGTCGACTACCTCTACTAGTGGTACTAGTGGAGTGGTGGTTGATGGTGGCAGTGAAAATGTGTTGTGTTATATATTTATTTTTAGGTAACTAAAATAAGAAAAAGTATAGAATTAGGATTTTCTTAAATAAGTGGACACATGCTAGGTTCTTATTTGTGGAACATAGTAATACAAGGAGAGTGTGACAAAAGATATTGATTCTTGTTTTTCTATGAGATATTGTGTTTTATCCGCAAGTCAATTGAATTAATCAACATGTTCCACAGTTTTTAATGGAATGAAACCACATAATTCCTCAACACAGTATTCATCTTCAAAACAATTTGTGTTATCATATGGAACACGATATTTGCAGTTTAACCAATAATACAGTACGGTATTAATAACTATGATTTAAGGGCCTTTTTGATTGATATTTTAATTGTGTTTTTAAAACCGAAAAGCAAAAATCACCAATTGTTCATAAATAGGGCTACCAAACTGCCTCCCTTATTTCGTAGAATTGAATTTTAACTACCATGATATCATTTACACCTTTACATTCACATAAATTAAATCTAACCATGAATTAAAACCACTAAGGACAGAAAATGTCAACCATGACCTTCCTTAATAGAGATGAAAGAGAAGGGAGGGGTGGCCTCGCGTGCTGAGAGAGACATGGAATTTAAGTATTATGGGAATGATCATAATATATGTATAAAAAATATAAATTATAAATAAGATACTACGAAATGAGCTGAGCTGGTTTAAGCTGAATTGGGATGGCTCATTTTTGGACAATCTGGGTTTGGCTGGTGCCTATTGGCGTTCCCACAAGTGTTGATGCAAAGCTGTGAACTTTAAGAGAAGGGTTAATAATGTGTAGAAATTTAAATCTTGTGATGGTGGAAATTAAAATAGATGCTAAATTTGTGTTTGGACAGATAACGGAGGAATATAATAATAATTTAGATCATGCTTCTTTTATTTTGGATTGCAGAACCCTCATTAACCAAAATTTTTAAGTGAAGATGAGTCATGTGTATGTGAAGCAAAGAAATGTGTCAACGCTCTAACAAGAAGAGGTCCAACTCTTGATAAGGATTTTTATAAAAAAATAAAAAATTTTATTTTTTATAATTTGTGTGGATTTACGTATGTTTTTGTTTTAAAAATTAAGTTCCATAAGGATATGGTGTATAATCCAATTTTTATACCCTTCAATCCCAACACATTATCATATTGTTTCTCCAAAATATATATATATATATATATATATATATATATATATATATATATAGATATAATATCACATGTTAAAGAATATGCACACCCACACCTAATCTATTATAATATTCATTTGAAAATTCAACTCAATGGAGAGTTCATAGAGATGTTATTAGATGAAATACGATATATTATGTTTAAAGGGTCATATTAATAAGTGCTCTTTCGACAATTCTAATTATTTTTTTTTCTTTTTCCAGAAAAAGTTTCTAAAAGTAACTCCTAAACCACTATAACAATGTGTAAAAAATACAATTCCATTCTATGAAAAAAAAATCCTGTATCCTATGACAATTTGGCTTTGTTTCATGACAATTTGGGTTTATATTTATGAGGGGCGCTGTAATCTAAATTCTGTAGGTGTTGGTTCTTTTTTTTATTTTTCTTTTTTGGATAAACACACTGAAAACTATTATTTTAACATCACAATCCAAATACATCCTGGATAAGGGCTTGCTGAATACAGCAAGGAATCTCTTCAATCCAAATTACATCATTGATAAGGTTTTGAGATTGTCTTGCTAGAATGTGGGCTGGCTTATTGCCAGTCCTGCGCACATGGGAAAAATTAACAACACCAATTTCAGTGCCTAACTCATGAATGCCTTCCACAATAGCAACAACAGAAGTGGGTGGCTATGTAAGTCGCTTGAGAGCATTAGAAATTGTCAAGGAATCACCTTCCAACACCCCATCTCGCAGCCCCAAATGTCTTGCTAGCAACATACGAGCTTCATAGGCCTTAGCTTCAACTTCAAGTGCCCCCGATGGGGCTTTGATTTTTCTGCACAATGCTGCCATTAATCTGCCTTCAACATCTCTTATTACAACAGTAATGCCAGCCTGCTTCCTTGACGAAAAAAGAGCCCCATCTACACTAATTTTAAATAAACCCACTAAAAGAGGCAACCAAGCCGAGTGCAAAGGCTGTTGTTATGTGTCAGGTAAAGGCAGAACCGGATCTGATGCAGCATTAACATATGAATCCATTGCAGACCAGTACTCCTGAAGACAACTTGCTGGCCAAAGAGCCAAAGCCAGACCTGATTTGCCTTCACCTCCATGATAAATTTCGTTCCTATTACTCCAAAGTGCCCAAGCAGTTGTTACTTCTCCTCTCCAGCAGCATTAGTCATCATGACAAACCATAACAGGTCCTGAAAAGAGTCAAGATGAACTTCCAAAGGTAGTAGGTGTAATTTCGAAGTAGCCCAAGATTCCTGTGCTTTCGGACATCTCCAAAAAATATAACCATTCGTCTCAGCCTTATTATGACAACAAACTCACATGTCTTCAGCAATTACATTATGCCTCATTAACTTGACTTTGGTTGATAAAGTTTCACGACAAGCATGCCAACAAAAATGTCGTGCCTTATGAGGAATGGACAAAGACCAAATTTTCTTCCAAAACTTCCTCAATATACTACCATCAGAAGTAGTTTCACAGGTTGTAGGTTTGAACAAACTAATTGCTAATTTATAAGCACTCTTAACAGTGATGTTTCCATTGGTAGTTTCAGCCCAAACAATTTTATTTGCTGGTAAAGTAGCACTCAAAGGAATGCTCTTGATTAATTCGGCTTCATGAGGAATAAAGAGGCTGTCAATCACCTTAGTTTTCCACTTGGCTGTTCCTGAGTCTATCAAGTCAGCAACACCCATATCAACACTCAAAAACATCCTTGGAGAAAGTACTCAATGAGATGAAACCTGTAGTAGCCACTTATCTTGCCAAATCTTGATATTTGCTCCATTACCAACTCTCCATTGCATCCCTTCAATGACTAAGCTTTGGGCAGAAATTAAACTCCTCCATGTAAAGAAGGGTTGTGTCCAATCGAAGCATGAACAAAATCACCCATTAAGAAATATTTAGCCATAAGGACCTTATAAACAAGAGAATCACCTCCCATTTTAAGATGCCACCCCTACTTCGCAAGCAAAGCCTTATTAAACTATTTTAAATTCTTGAAACACAATCCTCCATCACACTTAAGCTCACACATTTTTAGCCAACTAAGTCATGCAATTTTCTTTTCCTCCTTTTTTTTTTACCCCACCATAAATTCCTAATCATCCCCATCATTTCATCATAAAGTGAGTCTGGAGGTTTGAAACAACTCATAGTGTAAATCGGTTTCTTTTTGTTAATGAAATCCATTTTTTACCGTCAATAAAATAATAATAATAATAATAATATATATATATATATATATATTTCCGACCCATCCCCACTCTTCGAGATGGGAAAAATCCACAGAAAAAATTGAGCTCATTCTGATTGGACCAAATATCATTGTTATTAAATCTATTCCATTCCGGCCGAAATGGCCAGAATTTTTCGTACTGGAATGCAATCCGGAACGGTAATACCACCCATTCCACCTCAGGTCCAGTTTTGGGTCATTCCAGCCGTTCTGGTTGATTCCGGTCAATTTCGGCCGAAATGTAAATTTCAGCCGGTAGCAATTGTTAGCCAAAAAAAAAAAAAAAACTTAAACTAACAAACCCATCAGCACAGCTTGTTTCCACCTAGCACTGATCGCCTGAAGAAGTTCAAATCATATCTGCTATGAAGCTATCAAATAATTTGGAAAATAAAAAAATAAAAAGGAAGAAGAAGATAACATAAATTTAGAGCAGTTGTAGAGAAAGCTCAAATTTTAGCTACGTTTGAAACTTTCTTCTACAATCCTGCACTTAAACTTCTGGTCTGGGTCTCTGAAACTTTCCAAGAAGCACTTCTGTTGTAAGTAACCAATGGGAATATGAAATAAAGAAGAAAGAGTGAAGGAGAATGTATAAGACATTGCACGTGGGTAGGGTTAGGTGAAAAGGGACTTCCTAGAGGCGAAAATAGATAACTAATTTTTTTTTTCTAACTATCTAGTTAGTAGTTAAGGTTTTGAAATTGTATTTTTTACTAGCATCTCGAATCTAAGAGACTCGATTTAAGTCTATAAATCGAGTTTTTGTGACTCGATTTTCATGGGTTGTTCACTTTTGATGTGGCGTTTTTTTCACGTGGCGACTACGTGGAAATTGAGTCTTTGAGACTCGATTTATAAGAAAACCCTATTAAAAGTAAAAATCCTGCATCTTCTTCTCATCTTCTCATCAGAATAGAAAGAGAGGGAAAAAAAAAAAACCAAAAACAGAACACCAATGCCGCCCTCAGCCACATCACGTGACCCAGGCCAACGCGAGCCCAGGCCGCGCGTGACTGATTGTATTTCCGGTGAGGTGAGCATCTGATTGTATTTTCGGTGAGGTAAACTTTAGATTCTTTCTCTCTTTCTCTGATATGATTGAATTTTTTTTGGGTATTTCGGCTTGTACTTAGGTGACTTGAAATTTAAATTTTTTTGGTTTATAAATCGAGTCTTAGTGACTCAATTTCCAAGTGGTCGCCACGTGAAAATATATCACATTGAACGTGATTAAACCATGAAAATCGAATCTCTGAGACTCAATTTATAGGCCAAAATCGAGTTTTTTAGACTCGAAATGTTAATAAATAATATAATTTCAAAACCGAACTACTAACTACATAGTTGAGATTTTATGGTTATTTACCTATTTTGTCCCTTCCTATAAGGTTCCTAGTTTATATCCATGTTTGTTTATTTACAAAAATAAACAAATTTAAATTTTAAAATAATTAATCTAATCACTTTATTATTATAGTAGTATTTATTTTAAAACACTACATTACATTCATTAAATGATGATATTATATTTATAAAATTTGGCTTAAGAACAACAATGAGTAATAACATTTTTTTCATTAATTATATCTATATATATGTATATATATAGTGGTAATTCTGAAATGATCTAAAACGATAAGCCGAAATAGACTGGTATCGAAATATTCCATTCCAATAGATAAACCAAATCAGACACCGAAACGGACACCATAACATTGTCAAATATTGATCTCTATTTAAAATAAATAAAAATAAACTCACATCTGCGAATCATTTCCCAACCTGGATCCATACAAAGTTAAATGCTGGAATTTCACATATAACATCTGCCATGCGATATGAACCCCCTACCAAAACAAAAAGTTTCTCAGGCCATAAAGAGGTGGCGGCAAACAAGGCATGAAGGCAACAAAAGATCTGAACCGGGCCACATGGGCGATAAACTGAATTAATCCAAAACTTAAACGACACTGAATTTCTTCTATGTAGAAATATCACATATGTAATTCCCAAAGACATAAAAACAAGTAAAAAAAAACATAACACACACCACTGGTACGACACCCGGCATCCTCAAAATGATACAACCAAAAATATATGATTGTCAATATAAAGCAGATGCCACCAATTGGAAAAATGGCTCAAGAATACCCCAACAATCTACTCAAATGTATCATCATCGTCATCAGGAAGGGGTTGACTAGCTGCTTGATGCAACTCAGCCTCATGCCTGCGGAAATCACCGACAGATTTACGAAGGTTTAAGATCCAAATTAAATGGAGACTCAAAAGAACTCATACCTAGTATGTAAAACAGGAAATTTATAGTTATAAAAGAAGGCTTACTGTTGCTGCGCAGCCAAGTCAATTTGCACTTCTGGGGGAGCAAGGGCAGGAGATTCAACAAAATGCAGATTAGCATCCCTACACCAACAAGCATATTGCATTATATTACTTAAAATGAACTCTGTAAAACTATAGGTAGGTTTGAAAGTAAAGGTGGAAATAGCTTCTCTCAATCAGAAACTACAAGTTTTTACCCTGCTAGTTTCCTGGCAAGGTATAAGAAAGGCTTCTCAAAATTATAATTGCTTTTTGCTGATATCTCGTAGTACTGCAAATTCTTCTTCCGGTGGAAAGTAACCTGCTTTGCTTTGACCTGCCTGTTCTTCACATCAACCTTGTTCCCACAAAGAACAATTGGAATGTTTTCACACACCCTGAAAATCAGCAACACATGATGTGGCAATGAGACCCAACAAAGCCCAAAGAAAGGCACTAAAACCTAACAGGTGAAAAGTTGGCATTTTTAAACATACCTGCAAAGATCCCTGTGCCATGTTGGAACATTCTTGTATGTCAGCCGGGCAGTAACATCAAACATGATAATTGCACATTGCCCATGGATGCTGCATGATGAACATGGTTTTTAATACAATAACCAAAACAGACACATTACATTTGCAAAATTCCAGACTCTGGTGATATTATTGAACACCCAAAAAAATTTTAAAGGGAAAAAATTAAACAATATTTTTATTCAAACACAAAAACCATTTAACTCTTGCCATTCAAGAAGTCAAGAATAATAATTAAGGATTAAGACATGGGCCTTGGTGATGGTGTTTTGAGCGGTTGGTAAATTCTCAACTGAGCATGGTAAGCTTGAAGAAGATTATGTATGCTTTAACTCATATGTGCATGTTAACAGGCAATCAATACAAAATTTGAGAAATTCATATTAACATACAAAGCTCACATCAAGTTATATTGAACAATTTAATCAGCAAAAACGATTCTAGCTTAGCAGGTTGTAATTGCAAACAAAACCAAGTACATAGTTACAGGATTACCATTCTTCACTTGTAATTCATATGCCTGAAAAGCAAATATTATTGTCGAAAAACAAAGAAAATTTGCCAAACTAAATTCACAAAACACTCACTAATATCCATCTCTAAGACCTCCAAATTTCTCTTGCCCAGCTGTGTCCCAGCAGTAGAAACGGATTTTCCCACAGTTAGTGAAAAAGTCCAAAGGATGAACTTCCACACCAATAGTTGCTGTATGTAAAAATGAATTCAAACATCAACAATGAATCAAAACTTAACAAAGAAACCAAAACCCACAAACAAATCACTCTCAACAACTCTTCTCTTAAAGAAACTTGAGATAAAAGTCAAGATCATCGAACTTACGTTCATATTTTTTCTCAAACTCGCCGGTAAGATGCCTTTTCACAAATGTTGTTTTACCTGCAGTGTTCCAACAAATTCAATTTCACTTTCACTACGCAAAAAATTAAACGAAAGGTTGATTCGACAAAATCCAATACGAATTCCAAAATAAAATAAAAATCAAAGCCAAATCAATTCATCACTACCAAACTAACTGCACAAAATGGAAATGACAAAGTAAACCAAGATAATAATTTGCGATCTTGTTTAAACAAACAATCCTATAAAATGGTAACAAACCCTTGACATATAGATGATTACGGTTTTTTTTTTTTTTTTTTTTCTCCTATCATTACATTTTCTTAGGAACCAAACAGATCTTGAGAGGTAAATCAAATTAATGATGAAAAAAAAATTTTACCGGTTCCACCATCGCCAACAATAACAAGCTTGAAGCTTGGATACTCTACGGTCTGTTGGTTCGGCAAAGCCTACAAAAAAAACCACAAAAACCCAAATATTATCAAAAACCCAAAAAATCTGTAAATCTAAAAAAATGCAAAACAGCTTATACATTTGGTTTCTAATATAAAATTAAAACTAAAAAAAAAAAATTATTTTTTAAGAGTGGCTTGGAAAAATATGAAACAAAGAGAAAGATCGAGGGCGCACCATATTTGAATTTGTGTTGTTGCTGTTGTTGTGAGTAGTATTTGGGTGAGTGGCGCAGCTAGGACATGAGAGAGAAGGAGCGTTGTGAGATTTTGTGAGGGGTTTTATATGTAATATATATAATAAGAGGAGTTTTTTTGAATGGCCCTAGTGGTAGCTTCAACCTGACGCAGCTCTCTGGGCCGTCCGATTTCATTTCGGTCTCTTTTGATGATGTCCACGTGTGGCCGACCTTATCGAAGAGCTGTTTCTTTTCTTTTTTGCAACGGACATTCTGGAGTTTGGTCCTTGCATGGATTAAGGCCGAAAACCAGAGCCCAATAGCCAATAGTTTCTCCAAACAACTAATATCTTTGCTTATAAAGTTATAATTAAATAACACAAATTCAAAAACTGGAAATACATCTCCAATTTGAATTTTACACCCAAGGTTAGGGGTGTCTATGGGTTGATCCGGGTCGGGTTTATGTTCAACCCGCAATCGAACCGTTTACATCGAGTGGTCCATTGAACGACCTGCTGCCGACTGTCGACGACCTCAGGTCGAGTCAGATCAGTCTCCGGTGGACAACGGTCGGGTCGGTCAGCCTCGGTCTAAGTTAGAATCACCGGATCTTCACTGGGTCTAAGCAAAAATCAAAGAAAAACCACAACATCAAGCTCAAATTTGTGCGAAAATCACCGGATCTAAGCAAAAATCGAAGCAAAAACCACCACATCAAGGTCAGATTTGAGCAAAAATTTCTTCTCATCACTGAATCTAAGAAAAATCAAAGCAAAAAGCATGCGCTGATCTGAGCAAAATCATCATCTCACCGCCAAATCTAAGCAGGAAAACCTAGATCTTCACCGAATCTAACCACAAACTACCAAACCTTCACCGAAAAATCGATAAATCTGAATGGATCTAGGAACTCTGGCCTTCTTTCATGGGTTTCGTCGGTCGGATTGAGTATATCGAGTTTTGAAGATGAACACCCGCCATCCAACCTGCCTAAGTCGGTTTTTGATGGCGGAGACACATCCCTAACCGTCATCGACGTCGGGTCAATCGATTTTCAGGTCGGCTTGAGCGGTTTGGGTGGGTGGGTCGATTCCCGAGTTCCCTTGGACAGCCTTGCCCAAGGTGCTTAAAAAAATCATGATGTCGTTAATAGGTGCCCTTAAGGCATTTTTTAATAGATAATTTTTAAAAAAAAAAAAAAAATTTGATACAATTTTCATGAAAAATATATTAACTTATAAAAAAAAAAATCAGTTCATTTTTTTTCTTATAAAAAATTTATAAATTAATACTTTTAAGACATTTGTTAAAGTATAGAAAATTTTCATTAGGCTTTAAATCCCATGATGACTCACTGGGACTCCTTTAATTGGCATTGTGTCTTGTCCAAAGAAAGAGAGCTTAAAATTTTTAATTTCCCAACGTGATATATCTTCATTAAACAGTTGTGCCACTACTAAGAAATTGTTATTGCTCTCTTCCTCCCTAGGCTTTGGGGGGTTATGAATTCAAGCATCATACCAAATAAAAATGTTGCAACCACTTCCAACTTATCATAGGCATACACACTCCTTCAACATTAGTTTTGCCTTTTCCAGACTTTGCCACATCCAAGAGGTATTGGTGTCTGGGTTAATTATAATTAGAGCTCTACTTGATACCTCTTTATTTGAAATGTCACCTCTACAGGATTGTGCAACTTATATTTACATTAAAGATCAAAATGGAATCCAAAAAGGGGAGAGGGGAGGAACACTCATTGTGCGTAGAAGTTTGGAGGAAGAGAAAAGTATAGGGTAAGGGGGAGGAGAGGAGAGGAGAGGGGAAGGTGAAAGGATAAAGAAGATCTTGGCAACGACCTATGGATTTATCATTGTCTACTTAAGCTATAGGTCGTTACTTTAACTGGGTTCACTTGGTTATGAAAAGCTACACAATCATTTCATTTATCCTAGGCATGCTACATGTTGCGTGTATTAAAAGCATAATTACACATTATCACATGTATCCTGTGATTGGCCACAAATGGAGTTAGTTAGCATTTAAGATTCTAGGCAGTGACTATGTGTTAGAATTTTTTATTAAAGTCGTTGCCCCTATTCATTTGTAAATATCTAAATCTTGATTGTGTGCATGCAATTAAGTCTCGTTTCCATTAATAACGGATTACATCATTCCTTATTCTTCTCTACTTTCAAAACTTTGTCATTTCTATTTCTTTCACTTTCACATACTCTGTTTTCCAAAATCAAAGGGAAATGTTATCCCTTCCCCTTATTTGAATGTTTTAAAATTAAATAGGAGGAAAGAAAATAGATACCTCTTCCCTTTATTTGGATGTTTTAAAAATTAAATATGGCGAGAATAAATAAGATAAATGGTTATTTAAATTGACAATTATGACTATTTTTCACTATTAGAGAAATAAATATTAATTGACATCATAAGAACAAAACTGATTATATAAATTTTTTAATGCAACAGAAATTTAAAATGAATGATTTGTAGGGGTAAGATATCCCTCATACCCCCCCCCCCCCCAACAAAACCTTACTAATCTTCTTTTAAAAAATATCCAAATAAGCTTTCATTAAACTCTTCCTCATCTCCTTTCCTCTTCTCTCCTCATCAAAACACACTAATAAATTGAATCAAATTTCAACTATTCAAATATTTGATGCGTACTTTTTTTTTTCTTGGCCGAGTATTTGATGCGTTATACTTGAATAACATTCATTTTTTCTCATTTATTTGGCTAAAGTACATATCACATAAACACACTCACACTACCGTATGGTATTGTAACAATAATTAGTATATATTATTTTTCTGAACATGCTCTAAACTCACACTAAAACCCATTGCTTCCTTAGAAACAAAATTACTCACTCATATAGTATGACTAGAGATCCAACATATCCAAGCCACTAAATATGTGTTTTAACACTAGCTTCCTTAGTACATACGCCATGGGTGACAAACGCTCACCAGCTTCACATCATCAAGAATAGGTCCATAGAGTGAACAAAAGTCATCACTCCTCATGGTGTAAAATGTGCTAAAGAACATTATTTGTGTTCGAGTAGAAACAGCCACAAACTTAAGCACAGCACATTTAAACCCACCTTTTCCCTTTGATTCATAAGGTACTTTGACTGTCTCTACCAGCAAATGCCTCAACGATCATGGACCCTTCATAAGAGTTGCTAGCATCTCCCACAGCAAAAGTGAGAGTGTAGGTTTTTCCAGGAACGATTCTGACTAATTGTGCAATGGCACTTTCTTTTCCAACTACAAGTTCCACAGCTCGTTTTCCTTCGGGCACTGAGAAATGGTTCGAGTCTATGTACTTGACGGCTTTGAGGGATTCAGCCATCCAACCAGGTAGTGGGGAGTGATCATCCTCAATGTTTGGTGGGATAAGTACACCTCAAGATGTGTTGGGGAACACATATGGTCCTTCTTCGAAACCGTAATTCTTCAATAGGTTTGCTACACAATTACAACCTCAAAATAATGTGATGCAGGGAAGGGCTTTGCGGGTTCATTTATGTCATAAATTGGACAAAATTAATAGAGATTTTCTATGAGGAAGCACCAGTGAGAGGAGAAAGTTACACTTGGTTTGATGGAGCAAGATTATAACAAATAAGGAGAATGGAGGGTTAGGAATCCAAGCAGTAAGGGCAAGAAATATTGCCCTATTAGCTAAGCTAAACTGGAGAATGAACCAAGAAAAGGATGCTTTGTAGTCCAAAGTGATACTGGGGAAGTATTGGTCAGCAGACAGGATAAGGTCGAGGGACCCTGACAAGTTACCTGCATCTCTTAATTGGGTAGCAATGAAGCTTGGCTTTAAAACCTTTGAAAAAGGTATTTGTTGGGGTGTATGTAATGGTGCCAGAATCAAAATGTGGACTAACTGTTGGATCAAGGGGCAATCCTTAAGGGAGCTGGTGCAAGGCCCACTGACACGGCTAGAAAGTGATATGGTGGTTGCTGATTTAATGTACAGCGGAGGACAAGGGTGGAATTGGGATGCCATCTTTTTTTATCTTCCTCAAATTATCAAAGATAAGATCCGAGCAATTCCTTGTCAGCAAATTGGGAGGGCAGAAGATACTATACTGTGGAAATTCTCGAAGGATGGTGATTTCTCCACAGAATCAACTTATGACCTTGCCAATCTTACTCAAGATCAGAGTCTTCCTTTTTGAGGACAATGGATTTGGAAGCTGGATATGCTTCCAAAAATTGTCAACTTTCTTTGGCTCATTATGCACAACAATATGCCCATGAGGGATGTGTTAGTTTCAAGAGGCATCAATTGTGAAAGAATATGCCCTTTGCGCAAGAACCACACATAATTAGTTAGTCATTGGCTGAGGGAGTGTATTTATGCTCGTGACTTTTGGCATAAGATCCACGTTCCTACATCTCTGATTAGCTCCTTTAATAGCGACCATTTTGACTGGCTTAGGATCAATTGTCATAGTAAAGATAATCAGTATTCTCTAACTCCCTGGTTATACATCTTTCCTTTTGCTTTATGGTGTCTCAAGAAACACAGGAATCGGGTGGTATTTAAGAATATTACTCTGTATCCCAACTTGCATAAACAATGCATCAACCAGGCAGTGGAGTATTTCTACTGTGTGGGAAAAATAAGGATGCAGAAAAGCATGGTGGGCATAACTGTAAGGTGGAATAAGCCTCCACATAGGTGGTTCAAGTTGAATACTGATAGGGCTTCAATGGGGAACCCAGGGAAGGCAGGGGGAGGAGGGCTTATTAGAGATAGTTCTAGCAATTGCGTCAAGGGTTTTTCTAGATCCTTAGGAGTTGGAACCAGTATCTTAGCAGAGTTTTGGGCTCTTAGGGATGGGCTGATTCTAGCTACCCAACTCGGCATCCTGAATCTGGAAGTTGAATTGGATGCGAAAGTTGTTGTGGATTTGATTAATTCTAATTCCCAAACTAATGCAGCGTATATGACTCTTCTGGAGGATTGCAGGTTGCTGCTAAACAGAATTCCTCTTGCCAATGTGAGCCATGTGTTTCGGGAAGCAAACTGTTGTGCTGATGCTATTGTAAAGAATGGAAGCATGATGGAGGGAGATTTTTGTGTTTTTAATTCTACCCCACCCTTTTTTAAGGAGTTGTTATGTTCATATGTAAATGGTGTTAATTATTGTAGGCTCTAAGCCGCGAACCTAGCCATTTTGGCTTCCTAGTTTGTTTTATTATATGTTTCCTTTTAACCAAAAAAAAAAAAATTTAAGTTCCATAAGGAAATGGTGTAGATCCTTAGGAGTTGGAACCAGTATCTTAGCAGAGTTTTGGGCTCTTAGGGATGGGCTGATTCTAGCTACCCAACTCGGCATCCTGAATCTGGAAGTTGAATTGGATGCGAAAGTTGTTGTGGATTTGATTAATTCTAATTCCCAAACTAATGCAACGTATATGACTCTTCTGGAGGATTGCAGGTTGCTGCTAAACAGAATTCCTCTTGCCAATGTAAGCCATGTGTTTCGGGAAGCAAACTGTTGTGCTGATGCTATTGTAAAGAATGGAAGCATGATGGAGGGAGATTTTCGTGTTTTTAATTCTACCCCACCCTTTTTTATGGAGTTGTTATGTTCATATGTAAATGGTGTTAATTATTGTAGGCTCTAAGCCGCGAACCTAGCCATTTTGGCTTCCTAGTTTGTTTTATTATATGTTTCCTTTTAACCAAAAAAAAAAATTTTAAGTTCCATAAGGAAATGGTGTATAACCCAATTTTTATACCCTTCAATCCCAACATATTATCATATTGTTTCTCCCAAAAATATATATATATATATATATATATATATATATATATATATATACTATCACATGTTAAAGAATATGCACAACCACACCTAATCTATTCTAATATCCATTTGAAAATCCAACTCAACAGAGAGTTTATAGAAATATTATTAGGTAAAGTAAGATATATTATGTTTAAAGGGTCATATTAATAAGTGTCTTTATGGCAATTCTAATTAGTTTTTTTTTTTTCTTTTTCCATAAAAAATTTCTAAAAGTAACTCCTAAACCATTATAACAATGTGTAAAAAATACACTTCCATTTTATGAAAAAAATACACATAACACAAAATCTTAAGAATGAACCTGTATCCTACGACAATTTGACTTTGTTTCATGAAAATTTGGGTTTATATTTAGGAGGGGCGCTGTATTCTAAATTCTGTAGGTGTTGGCTCTTTTGATTGTTAATGAAATCCCTTTTTTACCACCTCAATATATTTAATAAATAAATAAAAAATAATAAAAATAAAAATAAAAACACTATTTCCGGCCCATCCCACCCTTCGAGATGGGAAAAATCCACAGAAAAAATTGAGCTCATTCTGATTGGACCAAACCATTGACATCTATTTAAAAAGAACGCAAAAAAAAAAAAAAAAAAAAAAAAAAAAAAAAAAAAAAAAATTCTCACATCTGCAAATCATTTCCCAACCTGGATTCATGCAAAGCAAAAGCTGGAATTTCACATATAACATCTGCCATGCGGTATGAACCCCCTACCAAAACAAAAAGTTTCTCAGGCCATAAAGAGGTGGCGGCAAACAAGGCATGAAGGCAACAAAAGATCTGAACCGGGCCACATGGGCGATAAACTGAATTAATCCAAAACTTAATCGACACTGAATTTCTTCTATGTAGAAATATCACATATTCAACTCCCAAAGACATAAAAACAAGTAAAAACAAAACACAGCACACACCACTGGCACAACACCCGGCATCCTCAAAATGATACAACCAAAAATATATGATTGTCAATATAAAGCAGATGCCACCAATTGGAAAAATGTCTCAAGGACTCTCATAAATCTTGATACAATACTCTGCCAACAAGGATACCCCAACAATCTACTCAAATGCATCATCATCGTCGTCAGGAAGGGGTTGACTAGCTGCTTGCTGCAACTCAGCCTCATGCCTGTGGAAATCACCAACAGATATACAAAGGTTTAAGATCCAAATTAATTGGAGACTCAAAAGAACTCTGCTCATCATACCTAGTATGTAAAACAGGAAATTTATAGTTATAAAAGAAGGCTTACTGTTGCTGTGCAGCCAAGTCAATTTGCACTTTCGGGGGAGCCAGGGCAGGAGATTCAACAAAATACAGATTAGCATCCCCACACCAACAAGCACATTGCATTAGAGCATTCTCATCAGGTGTGCTATATGTGCCAAATGCCAAATATTTGGCACATTTAGCACACCAAACACCAAAAATAGACTATTATCAGGTGTGCTATATGTTCTATAAATATAAAACATGCTACAGTACGCTCTCATTTTTGAGAGCGTACTGTACACCTTTACTATAAATTATATTATTTTTTTATTCTCGCTGGGCCCACTGCCTTTACTATGGAGGAGTTTAATATATTATTTTAATATGTTGTAAATATTATTTTAATGTATAGAAGTGAAAAATAGAACATCTGATAAATGAGATGTTGTAAAATGATGTTGTAAAATAGTAAAGTAGGTTTTTGATGTGTTAAAATGACATTTTTAATAGAAGACCTGATGAGAATGCTCTTATATTACTTAAAATGAACTCTGTAAAACTATAGGTAGGTTTGAAAGTAAAGGGGGGGAAATAGCTTCTCTCCATCAGAAACTACCAAGTTTTTACCCTGTTAGTTTCCTGGCAAGGTATAAGAAAGGCTTCTCAAAATTATACATGCTTTTTGCTGATGTCTTGTAGTACTGCAAATTCTTCTTCCGGTGGAAAGTAACCTGCTTTGCTTTGACCTGCCTGTTCTTCACATCAACCTTGTTCCCACAAAGAACAATTGGAATGTTTTCACACACCCTGAAAATCAGCAACACATGAAGTGGCAATGAGACCCAACAAAGCCCGAAGAAAGGCACTAAAACCTAACAGGTGAAAAGTTGGCATTTTCAAACATACCTGCAAAGATCCGTGTACCATGTTGAAACATTCCTGTATGTCAGCCGGGCAGTAACATCAAACATGATAATTGCACATTGCCCATGGATGCTGCATAATGAACATGCTTTTCAATACAATAACCAAAACAGACACATTACATTTGCAAGTTTCCAGACTCTGGTGATATTATCGAGCATCCAAAAAAAATTTAAAGGGAAAAAATTAAACAATATTTTTATTCAAACACAAGAACCTTTTAACTCTTGCCGTACAAGAAGTCAAGAATAATAATTAAGGATTAAGACATGGGCCTTGGTGATGGTGTTTTGAGCGGTTGGTGAATTCTCAACTGAGCATGGTAAGCACGAAGAAGATTATGTATGCTTTAACTCATATGCGCATGTTAACAGGCAATCGATACAATAATTGAGAAATTGAAATTCATATTAACATACAAAGCTCACATCAAGTTATGTTGAACAATTTAATCCGCAAAAACGCCTCTAGCTTAGCAGGTTGTAATTGCAAACAAAACCAAGTACATAGTTACAGGATTACCATTCTTCACTTGTAATTCATATGCCTCAAAAGCAAATATTATTGTTGAAAAACAAAGAAAATTTGCCAAACTAAATTCACAGAATACTCACTAATATCCGTCTCTAAGACCTCCAAATTTCTCTTGCCCAGCTGTGTCCCAGCAGTTGAAACGGATTTTCCCACAGTTAGCGAAAAAGTCCAAAGGATGAACTTCCACACCAACAGTTGCTGTATGTAAAAATGAATTCAAACATCAACAATGAATCAAAACTTAACAAAGAAACCAAAACCCACAAACAAATCACTTTCAATAATTCTTCTCTTAGAGAAACTTGAAATAAAAGTCAAGATCATCGAACTTACGTTCATATTTTTCCTCAAATTTGCCGGTAATATGCCTTTTCACAAATGTTGTTTTACCTGCAGAGTTCCAACACTTTCAATTTCATTTTCACTACGCAAAATTAAACGAAAGACCGATTCGACAAAATCCAATATGAATTCCAAAAAAAAAAAAAAAACTAAAGATCAAAGCCAAATCAATTCATCACTACCAACCTAACTGCACAAAATGGAAATGACAAAGTAAACCAAGATAATAATTTGCGATCTTGTTTAAACAAACAATCCTATAAAATGGTAATAAACCCTTGACATATAGATGATTAAGGTTTATTTATTTATTTTTATTTTTTTTGTTTCTCCTGTCATTACATTTTCTTAGGAACCAAACAGATCTTGAGAGGTAAATCAAATTAATGATGAAAAATAAAAAATTTACCGGTTCCACCATCGCCAACAATAACAAGCTTGAAACTTGGATGCTCTACGGTCTGTTGGTTCGGCAAAGCCTACAAAAAAACCACAAAAACCCAAATATTATCAAAAACCCAAAAAATCTGTAAATCTAAAAAATGCAAAACAGCTCGTACATTTGGTTTCTAATATAAAATTAAAACTAAAACTAAAACAATTTTTATTTTTATTTTTTAACAGTGGCTTGGAAAAATATGAAACAAAGAGAAAGATCGAAGGCGTACCATATTTGAATTTGTGTTGTTGCTGTTGTTGTGACAGATTGGAAATAAGAGAGAAGGAAAGTTGTGAGCTTTTGTGAGACTTTGTGAGGTGTTTTATATGTAATATATATATCAGTGTTATGAACTCCATTTCGTTCCCAACCGAGCGGAGATACCCACAGAGCGGAGCTGAATGAAAATTCCAGGTCTTTATTTATATATAGGAGTAGTGTTTTTGAATGGCTTCAACCTGACGCAGCTCTCTGGGCCGTCCGATTTCATTTCGGTCTCTCTTTTGATGATGTCCACGTGTAGCAGACCTCATTGAAGAGCCTTTTCTTCTCTTTTTTGTAACGTGCATTCTGGACTCTCTGGAGGGAAACGGATCCTCTCCATTTCCATTTGAAATGGAGAGGCTCCATTTCACGGTGGATATTCAACCTGGGCAGATCCACGCACAACATTCGTCCACGTCATTTAAAATTTAAACCCACACTTATACTATAGTTCAGGGGGCTTAACTCAAGTTTAACTCAACCGGACCAAAAAAAACTTGGAGGGAAACGGAGAAACAGGGGCAATACATCAGTTGCACTGGAAAACAAAAAAAAACATTTTAGAGGGAAACTGAAACAGAGCCCACGATTCACAGCTTCATAGATTTTAACCAAAAAAAAAAAAAGCTTCACTAGATCCTCACAAAAGAATATCCGTGAACTGGAAATGGAGAAACAGAGGGAGAAACGTTAGTTGCACTGGAAAACAAAAAAAAAAAAAAAAAAACGTTTTAGAGGGAAAACTGAAACAGAGTTAGTGTGGTTCAAAGCTTCACAAATTTTAACCAAAAAAAAGCTTCACCGGATCCTCACAGAAGTATATCCGTGCACTGGAAAACAAAAACAAAAAAACCTTTTAGAGAGAGAGTGAAACAGAGGTAGCCACATTCAAAGCTTCATAGATTTTAACCCAAAAAAAAAAAAAAACTTCACAAAAGGTTCAGAGAAGACGTCTCTATTTCTATCTTACCAAACAGAGGTATATCAGTAAAACTTGTTTATGCTTATCTTATTTGATGTTTGATAATTTTTCTGCATTTATAGTGTTGTCTTGGTGAGTTTATACGGTTGTTTTGGTGGTTGGATGCAAGGTAGAGTTTATTTGAATTTTTATTTTTAATTTTTTGAGATAATGATTGAATTTTTATAATGGCTAGATGATTCTAGGAGTATTTTTAATTTTTTGAGATAAAGATTGAATCTTTTTTTTTTTTTTTGAGATAAAGATTGAATCTTCTTTTTTTTTTAGATAAAGATTGAATCTTTATTAGTACACAGAGAAACAAGCTTACGTGGGCCTAACATAAGAAAATGAACATTGAAAATTTCTTGAACATATTGTTGTTTTGATGGCCACCAATAAAAGCTACACACAGAGAAACAAGCTCACAAGTTTATATTGTTGTTTTGATGGCTAGACGAAAGTTAGAGTCTTCCTACAAAATTTCATATAATTAAATAAGATTGAACATTGAAATTTCTGTTTAGACCCCAATGTGAATTAATGAGAAAAATTATCAAATTATATTGGTGAAGTGATCCACTCAAACAATTAATTTTTCACTATAGTTAAGCAATTAACAAATCAATAAGTAATATAAAAAGCACAATTAAGCATGACATAACATTTGGTGACGAAGTGGAAAATCAAAAAATAATACCTTTAATGGAGAAACCACTTCGGAAAGTAGATTAGGAAAGTATAAACTAAAAAACTAACTATATTTTCAAACGGATAAAATTACATCAATAAATTTGAATTTATTACCATAAAATGTTATGGAATGGATCAACACTAAAATCCTTACACACATGATCCTAATTCATAGTGTAATCAATAAGTTTAGTGGCACAATTTAAAAATAAAATATATATATATATATATATATATATTTCAATGATGCACAAACTAACTATAATCGGTTCATAAGAAAATAGTATCAATGATGAGTTTATATCAAATTAAAAAATGATTACTTGTACGCTTAATGTGGATTATGGACATATATAAAGAGGTGATCAAAAGGATACTATTGTGGTGTTGATCACAAGGTTTAGATATTTAAATTAATAAATTTCTCTTTTGAAAAAAAAAAATCTCATAATAAATAAGTTCTTTAATCATAATAAGAAGATTCCTTTATAATGATTTTTGATGGCATATTATGGATGCAAAATTTTAAAGAACATGTTTATTACTGTCATGTTTAAATTGACTGGCCTTTGAGTGAGTTGAGTTGAAATCATGCTTAGTCATCTTGAATTTTTATGTTTAGTAACAAAGATATATAAGATTTCTCTCATATGAGGTACATCCTTATTAGTATGTTGATCATTCATTACATCCTCATTTTTTTTTTACATCATCTCTATTTTGAAAACAAATGATAGGTGAAAGTTATAATAAATTTATGTTCAATTTTTTCTAGGGATAATGATGGGAATACATGTTCCTTCTAATGTGCCCATGGAATCTACCCCATTTAAAGGGATGGAGTTTGAAGCGGATGAGATTGCATATGGTTTTTATAATGAATATGGAAGAAAGGCTGGTTTTAGTATTAGAAAAGAGTATGTAAATAAATGTAAAAAGACTGGAGTGATTACTTCAAGGAGATTTGTGTGTGCAAAGGAGGGAATTCGAGGCAAAGACAAGAGAGATCAGAATGTAAAAAATCCACGAGCAGAAACAAGATGTGGCTGTGAAGCACGTTTGGTTATCATACTTAATCGAGATAGTAAAAAATATGTGGTGAGTGAATTTATTGCTGAGCATAACCACTATCTCCACCTTCCATCAACTGTGCACATGATGCCATCACAGCGGAAAGTAGATGCAACTCATGCTATTGAAATTGATTTGGCACATGAATCGGGATTAAGATTAAAGCAATCTTATGAGCTTCTTAGTAAGCAAGTTGGTGGATATGATAATCTTGGTTTTACCAAGCAAGATCAGAAAAACTACTTACGCAGTAAGCGACAAAGAGACATGGAGCATGGGGCAGCTGCTAGCTTGGGAAGATATTTTAGTCGTCAACTTAAGGAAAATCCTTCATATTATTTCGCTACTCAATTGGATTGTGAAGAGTTGATTACTAATATCTTTTGGGCCGATGCAAGAATGATCATTGACTATAGCCACTTCGGTGATGTAATAACGTTTGATACAACGTATAGGACAAATAGAGATGCAAGGCCACTTGGAGTATTTTTGGGTCTCAATCACCATAGAGAAACTGTTGTATTTGGAGGTGCACTCTTATATGATGAAACAATTGAATCTTTTGTATGGTTATTTGAGACCTTCTTAGAAGCAATGTCTGAAAAGAAGCCAATCACTATTTTCACAGATCAAGATGCAGCAATGTCAGCTGCAATAAAAGTAGTCATGCCTAAGACATATCATGCATTGTGTAGTTGGCATATGTGGCAGAATGCTGAGAAACACTTAGGTCATTTACTAAAAACTGAGCCTCAATTTAACGCTGATTTCTTAGCATGTATCTATGAGTATGACAGTGAAGATGAGTTTCTTACAGCTTGGAATGAAATGCTAGATAAGTACGATGTTCGTGAAAATAAATGGCTAATTGATTTATTTAAATTGAAGGAAAAATGGGCCCAAGCATATGTTAAGAGAACTTTCACTGCAGGAATGAAGACAACCCAGCTTAGTGAGAGTTTCAATGCTGACTTGAAGGATTGCTTACGTACTGATCTCAATATAGTAGAGTTTTTCACTCATTTTGAAACAATTGTCAATCAAAAGCGGGATAAGGAGTTAGAAGCAGAATACAACTCTAGACAGAAATTTCCAAGATTAAAGCTCAAAACCTCTCCTATGCTTAACCAAGTAGCAACAGTGTACACGCCTAAGTTGTTTGATTTATTTCAGACAGAATTTGAAGAGGTAATGGCACTTTCCATCCTAGATCGCAATGTGAGTCAAACACATAGTTATGTGATTGGAGTTTTCAATCAAAATGGAAAATATGAGGTCATGTGGAATCCATTAGATGAGACTTTATCTTGTAGTTGCAGAAAGTTTGAGTCATTTGGTATTTTATGTAGGCATGGTTTGAAAGTTCTTGATGCATTGGATATCAAGTTGATTCCTAATAGATATATTATGAAGAGGTGGAGAAGAGATGCAAAAGATGGAAGCGGAAAAAATTGCACAACACATAACATTGAGCCGGATACTCGACTAGAATATGTAGATCGGTATCGAGATTTATGTCCAAAATATATTCAATTGGTGAATGAGGCATGTGAAACTAAAGAAGGCCATAATATTCTAAGCTTAGCAATTGCAGATTTGAAAAAAAAACTCAGTGACCTTAGGAATTGCAAAGTTAATGTAGAAGAAGACATCATTAGGCCTTCCACTGATTTTGCAGACAAAGAAGATCAAGTATGTGCTTCGATTACGATTGTACCAAAAGGGATTAAAAAAAGAGAGATTTATCGTAATAAAAAGCGTAGGCCGAAATCATGGATAGAAAAGATGAGGAAACCAAAGGAAGGCACATCAAAGAAGCAAACAAAGAAAAGAAAAGTGCAGGAGGTAATCTTCAATTATCCTTATTTTCACCATTCTATTTTATTTTTACACATTAATATGGTATACTATTATTGTTGCTAAACTAGTACAATTTTTACAGGAAATATATGCACCTGACGTCATGGCACAAAAGAAAACTGAAGATATATCTTCTGGAAATATTACTAGTTTTACACAACTTTTAATGGTAAAGATATTTACAATTATATATTTTATTTTGATATTAATAATAGTTTAGATGCATGATTTGATAATTTTAATGCTAAGCTTGTGATATGTGTAACGTGTAATTGGATTTTTTGTAGTCGGCTTCTACAAGTTCTGCAGTACATCAAGGAGGCTCATCAGCAAGTGTTGCATTAACATCACATTTAGAGAGTACATCAAGTGTTGTAGGCTCCAACAACAAAATTAATGGTGCAGGAGGTCTCTTGACTCAAGGAAGTGTTGCAAGTGGAGGTCCCTTGACTCAAGAAAGTATTACAAGTGGATGGAATCCGATGGTTCATAAAGTCAAGCCATTTTTCTAGTTTAAGATCATGTTTTATAATTTATGATACATGCTGAGATTAAGTGCTCATATTTTGTAATTTTCCTAGTTTAGGACTGGAGTTTTGATGGTCCAAAACTTAGTCACATTCAAATGTTTATATTTTTTATTATTTGGAAAGAATACTTAATCTGCATGTCTGATGTATCTTTGCAAGGTGTTAATCTCTGCATAATTATTTTTGCTGTAGAAATTGTTACTGTTTCTGCATAATTTCTGCATAATTACTGCATAATTATTGTTACTGTTACTGTTACTGCATAATTACTGTGACCGTTACTGCAAACTGCATAATTACTGTAACCGTTACTGCATATTTACTGTTACTCTTACTGCATAATTACTGTGACCGTTACTGCATAATTACTGTTCCATAATTACTGTGACTGTTACTGCATAATTACTGTTATTGCATAATTACTGTGACTGTTACTGCAAACTGCATAATTACTGTGACTGTTACTGCATAATTACTGTAACTGTTACTGCGTAATTACTGTTACTGTTACTGCATAATTACTGTGACTGTTACTGCAAACTGCATAATTACTGTAATCGTTACTGCATAATTACTGTGACTGTTACTGCATAATTACTGTTACTCTTACTGCATAATTACTGTGACCGTTACTGCATAATTACTGTTCCATAATTACTGTGACTGTTACTGCATAATTACTGCATAATTACTGTGACTGTTACTGCAAACTGCATAATTACTGTGACTGTTACTGCATAATTACTGTGACCGTTACTGCATAATTACTGTTCCATAATTACTGTAACTGTTACTGCGTAATTACTGTTACTGTTACTGCATAATTACTGTGACTGTTACTGCAAACTGCATAATTACTGTGACCGTTACTGCATAATTACTGTGACTGTTACTGCATAATTACTGCATAATACTGTTACTGTTACTGCACTGTTACTGCATAATTACTGTGACCGTTACTGCATAATTACTGCATAATTACTGTGACTATTACTGCATAATTACTGCATAATACTGTTACTGTTACTGCACTGTTACTGCATAATTAATGTTACTGTTACTGCATAATTACTGTTACTGCATAGGTTTGGTATTGCACATTCTGCATAATCATGTTTTTCTGCATAATTGTTATGCTAGGCAAGAGTAGTTTTTATATATGAGTGTTGCTGTGAGGGGAAAAAATTTATATACTAAGCCAAGTTGCTGCATAAGTGTTGCTGCATAATTGAGTTTTTATATGTAAGGGCTGCTGTTATGCTGGGCAGGAGTTGTTTTTTATAGATATAGGATTGTCAATTTTTCTTTTACAGAGTTTTACAATCCTTTTCCTCTCCTTACACACACAGCAGCTTTAATCACACCACCTGTGCAACACACCCTTACACCTACTTAAAAATACCTACAAATATCAATAACTCACAACTGTCACAATCTTTATTTACAATCAAAATTCAATCCTTACAATCCTTACATTAACTGTCACAATCCTTATTTACAATCAAAACTCAATCCTTACATCAAAATTCAATCCTTACAATCCTTACAATAACAATTGTCACAATCCTTACAATCAAAATTCAATCCTTACAATCGAACAAATTTTATTAAAATGTACACTTTGATCGCATAACAAAAATTCCATTAAAATAAACACTTTGATTAAAATAACAAAAATTCCAACCCAAATGTGTATTTTCCTTTGGCATTGGACTTGAATACTACTTTTGAAGACTCTAGGCCATTATGTGCAGGGCATGGTGCAGCTGATGCACTGTGAAGCTGTGCATAGCACTCTTCATTCAGTTTTCCATCTTTTACTTCATCAAGTTTCCCCACCCCTCTTGTCTTGAAGTGTCCATTTTCTAGCTTGCGATCAATTGTTACTCGAAGCCCTGCACCATGATACACAAAATTATTGTTACTTGTTCTTCAACTCATCATACTGTCATACACATGAAAAAAAAAAACAGATCAAGCAGCTAGACTATAAAGGCACGTTTAGTCTTAATGTGACTCTGCTCACAGTCTGCACAAGCAGCTAGACTATAAACACTTAATTGTTTTCTTTATATTACCATCAACCAATTCTCGAAAATAACCCAATAATACCAGCCCAGAAGCTAAACAAATGCAATTAATCAAATTCCCAGAAACCAAACCAAGAAATATGGATTACTCTTTGACAATTGAAGTCTATCACAGCATTTCATCAATATAGCACCAATTCAACAAATAATTTTTCATTCTTCTGTGGATCCAGATTATGTTACCAAAGTCAGATAACACCACAATACAGAGTATGTAACGAAAAATCATAATGAGTATGCAATTCAGCGCATTCTCATTTCCCCATTTGACAGAATATGAGAATTTTTAGTAATAGAGAAAACTTAGATTTTGAAAAATAGCGGATGCTAATGCTCTAAAGTGTGAAATAGCATAGAGTCTCAGCTTTAGATTTTGAAACGCTACAAATAATAGATCCATGTCTATGATTAGAAAAAGGAAAAGAAAAAAAAGTTCCAAAATGAAAAACATGGAAAAGAGCAAATTACATCACCTTGAAGAATTCCATATAACCCGCACAGAGTCATCAAACTCCCCACCGCTGTCAATTTGCCACTGAAAAATAAAGCAACAATGAATTTGAAAGGGAACAAAAAATTTAGTAAATAGTACTCAAAATTGAAAATAAAAAAAGGAAACAGTGATACCAGGCCAGAAGAAGACCATTTGTAAAGTTCAAAGATCGCGTGTGCGCCTTTTAAAAGTCTCTACAGTTTCTGAGAGAGAAGCCAAGCGCAACGTTATAATTTATAGATCATCAAAAGTAACGAAGAAAAAAAAAAAAACAAAGGAAAGAAAGAAAGAAACATAAATGGATAGTTTGTGTTTGAAGACAGGAATTGGGATCCATCATCATGGGACGATCTCTGCAACTGGGGAGCTCCGAACGGCGCCGTTTTTGATGGAATCTGCAAGTATGTGATATTATCTTAATGGAATCTCAGCATTTAATGTGGTGGGTCTCCAAGGCTCCACCGTACCAAAACGGTACCTTTAGCTTTTTGCCAAGATTTTCAAACAAAGCGAGAGAGATAGGGAGTGTTTTTTTTTAGGTGGGTGTGTAGAAAGTAGACACTAGAAACTAGGAACAACTGGGCAAGGAAAGGCTGATTTTCAGAGTTATAAAACTAAAATAACTATAAAAAAACAAACAACAACAACAACAACAATAGGCTATTTTTGTTTGCTACAATTTTTGGAGGTTTTTGATTTAACAGAGTTTTCTATTGGGTCGGGCTGCCTTGAGATCTCAAACGCAGGGCTTTTAATTAAATGAGAAAATGTGCCGTTTTTGAGGTTTCCTTTCGCGTACCCTCTGAAATCTCTGTCTTTGTGGCCTGGTAATAAGAATAGAGGTGGAGATGGCGGTGGTGGTGGTGGCAGGCACAATGGGTTCGCCTTAGATCGCTGGGTTTTGAACTGGGTTTTGAAGATTTTGCATGTTAGATCGCTGGGTTTTGAACTGGGTTTTGAAGATTTTGCGGGTTTTGAACTGGGTTTTGAAGATTTTGCATGTTAGATCGCTGGGTTTTGAAGATATGCGTGCCTACACGGAGAGAGAGTTTGAAGTTTGAAATTTGAGAGAGAGAGAGAGAGTTTGAACGGCTGGGCTGGGTGTGTGAGGATTTTTCTTTGATTTTGCTGATGGGTTTGAGTTGAGGGAGGTTGAGAGAGTTTGAAGTTTGAAATTTGAGAGAGAGAGAGAGAGAGTTTGAACGGCTGGGCTGGGTGTGTGAGGATTTTTCTTTGATTTTGCTGATGGGTTTGAGTTGAGGGAGGTTGAGAGAGTTTGAAGTTTAAAATTTGAGAGAGAGAGAGAGAGAGCTTGAATGGCTGGGTGTGTCCGTGTGTGAGATTTTTGGTCCGGTTGAGTTAAACTTGAGTTAAGCCCCCTGAACTATAGTATAAGTGTGGGTTTAAATTTTAAATGACGTGGACGAATGTTGAGCGTGGATCTGCCCAGGTTGAATATCCACCGTGAAATGGAGCCTCTCCATTTCAAATGGAAATGGAGAGGATCCGTTTCCCTCTCTGGAGTTAGGTCGTTTACATGGATAAGGCGGAAAAAACCAGAGCAAGGACACACACGTTAACAAATCTATTTTTTGAAAAGTTTTATTAGAAATTGAAAAAGTTGCTAAATTTTTTTCAATTTTTGATAAATTTTTTCCAAAATTGGTTTACTGTTGTCTGCACCTCAAGGCACACATTAGTAAAGTCCTACTTAAATATAAGACAAATTCAAAAACTAGAATTACATCTCCAATTTGAATTTTACACCCAAGGTGCTTAAAAAATCATGATGCTTTTAACAAGTGCCCTTAAGGCATTTGTTAATAGATAAATTTAAGAAAATTTTGATATCATTTTCATGAAAAATATAAAAAATTATAATAAAAAAAACCCAATTTTTTTTCTTATAAAAAATTTCTAAAAATATTTTCTAGATTAATTTCGTTAAGACATCTATTAAATTTTCAAAAAATCATTAAAGTACAGAAAATTTTCATCCGCCTTTAAATCCCATGATGGCTCATTGGGACTCCTTTGATTGGCATTGTGTCTTGTCCAAAGAAAGAGAGCTTGAAAATTTTAGGCCCTGTTTGGTTTACACCTCTACCATATCTCATAATTTATATCTCAATTCTCATAACTCATAGCTCATAATTCATAACTCATTCTCATAACTCAAAATTCCTCATTTTTTCTTAACTCAATTCCAAGGCTTGTTTAGCACTTGATATCTCATTAGTTTTCATTTTGTAAAAAGCAAAATATAACTTAGTTGATATATCTTGATTAAACAGTTGTGTTACTACTAAGAAATTGTTATTGCTCTCTTCCTCTCTAGGCTTTGGGGGGTTATGAATCCAAGCATCATACCAAATAAAAATGTTGCAACCACTTCCAACTTATCATAGGCATACAGACTCCTTCAACATTAGTTTTGCCTTTTCCAGACTTTGCCACATCCAGGAGGTATTGGTGTCTAGGTTAATTATAATTAGAGCTCTACTTGATACCTCTTTATTTGAAATGTCACCTCTATAGGATTGTGCAACTTATATTTACATTAAAGATCAAAATGGAATCCAAAAAGGGGAGAGGGGAGGAACACTCATTGTGCTTAGAAGTTTGGAGGAAGAGAAAAGTATAGGGTAAGGGGGGGAGAGGAGAGGAGAGCAGAGGAGAGGGGAAGGTGAAAGGACAAAGAAAATCTTGGCAACACATGGATTTATCATTGTCTACTTAAGCTATAGGTCGTTACTTTAACTGGGTTCACTTGGTTATGAAAAGCTACACAATCATTTCATTTATCCTAGGCATGCTACATGTTGCGTGTATTAAAAGCGTAATTACACATCATCACGTGTATCCTGTGATTGGCCACAAATGGAGTTAGTTAGCATTTAAGATTCTAGGCAGTGACTATGTGTTAGAATTTTTTATTAAAGTCGTTGCCCCTATTCATTTGTAAATATCTAAATCTTGATTGTGTGCATGCAATTTAGTCTCATTTCCATTAATAACGGACTACATCATTCCCTATTCTTCTCTACTTTCAAAACTTTGTCATTTCTATTTCTTTCTCTTTCACGTACTCTGTTTTCCAAAACCAAAGGGAAATGTTATCCCTTCCCCTTATTTGAATGTTTTAAAATTAAATAGGGGGAAAGAAAATAGATACCTCTTCCCTTTATTTGGATGTTTTAAAAATTAAATATGGCAAGAATAAATAAGATAAATGGTTATTTAAATTGACAATTATGACTATATTTGGCTATTAGAGAAATAGATATTAATTGACATCATAAGAACAAAACTGATTATTTAAATTTTTTAATGCAACAGAAATTTAAAATGAATGATTTGTAGGGGTAAGATATCCCTCATACCCACCCCCACCCCCACCCCCACCCCCCCAAACCCTTACTAATCTTCCTTTAAAAAATATCCAAATAAGCTTTCATTAAATTCTCCCCCATCTCCTTTCCTCTTCTCTCGTCATCAAAACATATTAATAAATTGAATCAAATTTCAACTATTCAAATATTTGATGCGTAATTTTTTTTTTTGGCCGAGTATTTGATGCGTATATACTTGAATTATAACATTCATTTTTCTCATTTATTTGGCTAAAGTACATATCACATAAACACACTCACACTACCATATGGTATTGTAACATTAATTAGTATATATTATTTTTCCAATTATGCTCTAAACTCACACTAAAACTCATTGCTTCCTTAGAAAAAAAATCACTCACTCATATAATATGACTAGAGATCCAACATATCCAAGCCACTAAATATGTGTTTTAACACTAGCCTCCTTAGTACATACGCCGTGGATGACGAACGCTCACCAGCTTCACATCATCAAGAACAGGTCCACATAGTGAAGAAAAGTCATCACTCCTCATGGTGTAAAATGTGCTAAAGAACATTATTCGTGTTCGAGTAGAAACAGCCACAAACTTAAGCACAGCACGTTTAAACCCACCTTTTCCCTTTGATTCATAAGGTACTTTGACTGTGTCTCTACTAGCAAATGCCTCAACAATCATGGACCCTTCACAAGAGTTGCTAGCATCTCCCACAGCAAAAGTGAGAGTGTAGGTTTTTCCAGGAACGGTTCTGACTATTTGTGCAATGGCACTTTCTTTTCCAGCTACAAGTTCCACAGCTCGTTTTCCTTCGGGCACTGAGAAATGGTTCGAGTCTATGTACTTGACGGCTTTGAGGGATTCAACCATCCAACCAGGTAGTGGGGAGTGATCATCCTCAATGTTTGGTGGGATAAGTACACCCCAAGATGTGTTGGGGAACACATATGGTCCTTCTTCGAAACCATAATTCTTCAATAGGTTTGCTACATAATTACAACCTCAAAATAAGTTAAGTATCCAATGAATTAAGCATAAATTTGAAGAGTGTTTAACGTTAATTTTTTTTTTTTTGGTTATGGAGGTTTAATGTTAATTCTAAAACCAACAATAAAGTTATCAGAATTTGTGCTTTTTATTTGTTAATAATTAGAGTAAAGTACACTTTCAGAATTTTAGTCCTTTGAGTATTAAATTGTTGTCATCTTAGCCCTTTATGTTTAATCATGTTTTCATATTAGCCCTATTGTTCATTTCTATTAATAATTTGATCGTTAAGTGTCTTTTAGATTTAACTATTTCATGAAATACTAGGTTTAAAATGGTATGAAACGTCTAAATATCATTCTTGTAGACAAATATATATATATATATATATATATATGTATATATATATTATGCACGATCAAGTCACTAACAAAATGAACGGTAAGTTCACATGAAAATGCGATTAAATATGAAGAGTTAAAATGAAAATTTTGAAACATTAATGGTCAAAATGAAAACAAACTGAAAGTTGTAGGGCCACAGATGTACTTTATTGATTATTCTAATAAATATTGTTTCCATTGTTTTTTTTTTGTTTTTCCCATTGAAAAAATTCAACTTTTTAAGTGATATCTTTAAAAATATTTTTAATAAAACATAAATTTTTTAAAATTATCATCTTTAATTACACTTAAATAGATATAATAAAAAATAAAATAAAGAATAAATTGGAAAAGTTGTTACAATTTTTTTTTATATAATTTATTTGTTACAACGAGTGGGAATGAGGCATTCCCCTCGTCTAAAAGATCCACACCAACAATAATATTAAAAGTAACCAGGCTCTTGACAGAAAAGTTATTGACATTGGTTTCTAATCACATAACAGCTAGATAAAATCTTTTACAGTCGCCCCTTATCCTTATTATTTTTAATAAAAAAGATCATAATAACTTAGAACATCAAAAATGCAGTAATTGACCAAGCAAAAAGATGGAGAGAAAGAGAGAGAGTAAATGTAAGGATTTGTATGGATTTTATTGTGTGTAAGTATGGCATAGTTATAAGATCTACATTTGAAGATTTGTGATCTTAAATCAAGATGAAAAAAAGGGCATCCACTTTGTCTATACTAACATCTATTAAATATAGTTGTGGTGTGTCTTTGTGTTAGAACCCCTTTTTCTTTCTCTTGTGTGTGTATGTGTTTGTTTATCCAAAAAAAAAAAAAAACATTAAATATATATGGTGTATTTGTGTGTGTATGTGTTTGTTTATCCAAAAAAAAATACATTAAATATATATGGTGTATTTGTGTGTGTCTGTGTTTGTTTATCCAAAAAAAAAACATTAAATATATATGGTGTATTTGAAGTAATATGTCTATCCAAGAACAGGTGACCTAATAAATGTTAGGAACATTTGCATGCTTCCCATTAAATCCATTGAGGTAAAGTGAAGGACAATAAGAAGTGGTCCTATAGGATCTCAATGCATCAAAATTTAGCTCAAAATGGAGACACCTAATATTCAAAATTGAATAGAGAATAATAACTCTCTCACACACACAAATATCAGATTGTAATAGTAAACTATGCACCAAACAATTTTCTGTTTGTGTCTTTATTAAAGTTAGGGCCTATGGGCCTTTTTTTTTTCCCTCTCCTTATGTAGCCTCTTAAATTATGTAAAAGTCTAGGTACCCATGTGAGTGTATATGTGCAAGTGCAACATGTTTCTTTCTAGCTATGTAAATTTAGGAAAGAAGTACTTACTGTTGGTGGGTCTAGGAGGGTACAAAGCTCTAATTGCAACAGAGTCAATAAGTGGTCCACAAGCTGGGTCTTCCTCCACACCAGGATTATGAATTACAATATCAGCAACATCATAATCTGCTTGGAAAGCCCAGGCATATGAGTCCCATCCATTACTGCTATACAATGTTTGCATTGGCAACACACCAGAGTCTGGTGCCACCGACACATTCAGCTTCTCCTCTTGAGCACAAGTGCGAGCTGCACTAAATGTAAGGGAATAGTACATTCCCTTAATCACTTTGATTCTTTGCTTGATTGATGCCTCATTTCCAAGTCTAACCGCATAGGCTCCTGCTGGTACCACTAGCAACATGTCCCCTTGCTTCTGCCCTGATTTTATGTACTCCACAAAGCCTGAAATTTCCCATTTTGGTACGGCGTAGCGGCCTAAAACTACTGTTCCATTCAATTCTGACTGCTTTGGTCCATACTCGAAGTCTCCATTGGGTAGTAATCCTGCATAAATCAATGAACAAACCTGGGATTTACTTCAGGAAATCATGTTGATTAGTGTATGAGATATAATTTAAGAATAAAGCTGCAGTATAGTATTTTTACAATAAAACCTAGGTCACAACTCACAAGTGGTAAGTAAAAAAAGTAAGAGTAGTGCCTGTTATACACTAGTCTAGTATATAAATAATACACACAAGCTACAATTTACAAGAAAACCCATGACTTTAAGTCATTAGTGCTGTGAGTACTATCACTACTATGTGTATAAACTTAATACCATTAATAAAAGGTTCAAACGAAAACGAGTAACAATTTACCATTTAACTTTATCATAAAATTGATTTGAAAATATTGTGCCATACTCTTTATTTAATCTTAAAGTACATGAAACTTGAAAGTTACACTTACAAAAACATAGCTCCCGGTAAACCAATGTAATAACAAAAGGCACCTTTCAAAATTATGTAAGCCAGAACATTTTAGGTTCCAAACAATGTGGTGAAGTGATATATATTTTTTTTTTATCTTTTTTTCTTTTTGTAAGAAGAAAAAAAGAATTGAGGCCAACTCTTGAGAACTTCACGGTGACCTTGGTATGAAAATTACAGGCAAAATTGTCTTTTTTTTTTTTTTGATGAACCAGAATTTTTATTAAAAGAGGGAAGAAAACAGAGCTACAAGGCCCTCCTGGACTCTTCCAAAATGATGGAAGAGAAGCAAGCAGGGCAATTCCCAAACTCAAAAGGACCAAAGAAATTACAAGAAAGAGACCATTTTGCTAAGGTGTGGGCTGCTGTATTACACTGCCTAGGCACCCATTTCACAAAAACCTTATCTAAGCCAGACAAAGAAAACCTCAGATCAGAGCACAAAGACCAAAACCGCCAAGGGGGGGGCTCGGCCAAGTCATAGAGAAGATGCACACAGTATTGGCAATCCGATTCTACAATAATGCACTCATTACCCATGGCCGGAGCACAAGAGAGAGCCCACTTAATAGCCATCGCTTCCGCCAAGAGAGCCCACATAATGCACTCTTTTGAGAACTTTTGACAGAATATTTGTATTTTTCTTATAGACAGACCACTGCACAGAACATTGGGTTTCACAATAGTATTTGGCAAGCCTACTTGTTACTTTTTATCTTCTGGGTATAAGTTAAATCTCCTGTGCATTTTTTGTAGAAAAAAATTAGGACCACACATCCTTTTTACCCACAACTTTTCAACAATTTTGAATAGCAGTTAAAAAAAAAAAAAAAAAAAATCAGAGTTCCAAATTAATCACAATTTGACAGTACTCAACCAAAACCGGCTAAACAGTGGCCACGCAGTGAAGGGTTTAATCACAACCTTCCAAAACATAGCACGCGTGATACTGACAAATTTATTACATGTATATGAGCAGATTCAAATTCAAAACCAAAATGTATCTATTAGCTCAAACCATCATGGAACCCAAATAACCACAAAAGTAAGATTTTTGAAGAGCAGACCGACATAGTAATCTCTGGGAATTTCCAGATGCACGAGTCATGGATTGGTCACTTGCAAAACTGCCTTAAAAACTCTACTGTTAATCCGTACGTAATTACTCTAGCTACTTAACTACGAAGATCATAGTTCCTTTGGTAAATCTCAAATAACTTGGAGCGATTCCTCTTTGTAATTAATTCTGTACACATATAATACTCGAAGGGTTTTAGACACCCACATTCTTTAAAAAAAAAAAAAATATCCACTTCTATGAACATAAAGAAGTAAAGAAACAAATGAAAATCTCAAATCTCAACAATCAACTACTTTGAAAATCAAGATAGCCTAACAAATCATTTCTCTTAATCCATTTTTTTAAAAGAAGCTTAATAGTAAATGCATATATATACATGTAGATAGTAGGTATGTAAATTTTATAAATGTATTTATATATAAATAGGTAGCTAACCGTCAGGGATGGATAGGCCTAGGGCGATGTGGCAGGTGGCGCAAAAGAGCACCGACAGAAAAGCGATCCTTCTCATAGTGAAGTTTTAAGCTTACACTAAAATTTTAGAAGAGAGAAGAAGTGTGAAACACATAGAGCAAAGCAGGGTGAGCAAGCAAGGGCTTATATGCATTGAGAGTCTACAAAAAGCCCCTAGATTAGGAGCAAATATCACTGACATTGCCATGTTTTTTGTTGTCTGTATCTTCACGTGGGGTTTGTCAATGACGAATTTGCCCTGTTCTTTTAAACTATTATATGAGCAAACTGGGGAGTCGTTGTCTCTAATGCACTGATGGAGATTGAAGACAAAAGCTGTTCAAACTCACATGGCTTTCCTCCCCCAATGCTACTGTTGCAAAGGCATGCAATGACCACGTCGACATCTATTGCTAGCTTTAGCTAGACTAGCACTAGATGTCGTTTGAGGCCATTATCATCATTTCATATAAACTAAAAAACTATTATCAAAAGTCAGGATAATTCTTGATACTGTTTATTTTGCCATTGATAGAGTGCGTTTGTCATGGTAATTTAAGTAATATTTTTAAATTTTTAAATAATATTACATATATTTTTATATATATTTTTTATTTATATATATTTTTAAAAAATACAAATAACGTAATCAAATAATTCTATAACCTTTTAAAAATTTGAGTTTACGATATTTTCACAGCAAAATTAAGGTCATAAATTGAGTTATTAGTTCTAATTTGAATCTTATATTAAAATTACTTTTTTATCTATAGTAATAATCTTTTACTTAAAATTTATTATAAAAGTGTTGTATATATAATATTTATCTTTAATTTACTAAAAACTATATCTTTTGATATGCAAATAAAGAAATATAAGTAAAAGTTAAACTCGTTCTTACTCCTGTATTAATATATATTTAATAAAAAGAATAATGTGGATTCCTTTCTTTATTAAAGGGTTAAGTTTTGGCATGGCATGTGGGTTTGCAGTTTGAATATTCTGAGAAGGTTATTATCAACCATGAATGTATGTTGGGATGAATGACTTAACATTGATGCCCAAGTATTTACTTTTGATGCCACAGGAACCGAAATGTTAGTGTTTAGATCAAACATCTAAAAGGTCCCAACAAGGAACATTATCGCAAACAAATGGGTTTTTAATTTAAATTATTATAATTGTTTGCTTATGAAGCATTCTATTAGGAAGACAACATGTGCATGTGCACTGAAAAAAAACGAACTTTCGCAGTTTACACTCTAGGCTTACTGCTATTTTTGTTTAATCTGACACTAATTAGTGTGTGAAGAATAGATTAAAGAAGTGAATAGAATAAGAAAATCATGAACTAGTAAATTTTGCTGTAATGATTTGCTTAGATTCCATGATCGATTTGCTATTCTCTGACTATTGGGATAGTTGACCTTTTGATAATGGGGATACGTGATATTAGAGTCTAAGACCCCCACCGCCCTACGCACAGCTAATTATCAATTTTATTGACTTTGCAATTTACAGTCCAAGGTAACTTTTTTTTTTTTGGGGGAGAGAGTCCAGGTTACAGTGCTATTTGGACAAAATAGTATAATCAATTACAACAAGAACAGCCGTACACAAGAGACAAAAAATTCTTCACGAAGTGAAAATGCAAGAGGGAAAATACTTCGGGGCCTAGCCCAACTCATAAAAATCCACCATGAAGAAGTTGAGATGCAATCAAACTTACAAAACCTCCAGTACATGTCGTTTTCCTATCTAGTATTCAAGCTGTCTGCTCTTGCTACATCTGATGATTTAGCCACTGTTTTTACAGTCCCCCAACATAACAATATGGCGATCTTGTGTTGTAGGTACGAATTACCTCTCAAGTATCGGTCAATTGGAGATGGTAAATGTAAGGATTTTCATTTAGGGAAAAATGTAGTCTCAGCCTATCTTCTGATTTTATATAGGGTAATAATTTTGTTCTTATATGAGTAACAATGGAGAATTGATTAGCCAAGTAAATAATCAAGAAAGCCCAGTCTGCAGCTTTCTATAAAAGACTCGCTCAATCAAATGTTGGGCAAGTTTCTTGCAAAAATTTGTGTGTAACTAAATTTTGAGTAGTTTAAAAACACATGACTGATTTCTAAGTTCACTCAACCGAACTTTTCAAATATATATCATAGAGCATGAAGAGATTTCTTTTTAATTGATCCTCAAATATTGCACCAATCAATTACAATTGAATTTGGAAAAAAAAAAATTACAATGAAAATTTGATATCACAACTAATTTTTTACTCATAATTTAGCCAACATACTAAATATCCTAACACCTTTTATTTCCTTTTTGGTTAGAGTTCATTTTGGTACTTAAAGTTCTAACTCAATGGCAAAACAACCTATATCTTAAAATTGTCTCTTTGATACAACATCAACTTTGAAATGAACTCTCTTTTTTTTTTTCCTTGATAGCTACCAATCTGGCACCTTGATCTCAACTTGGATCTTTGTGGGTGATGATGTTGAAAGAGCCTCTCTCTCTCTCTCTCTCTCCCTCTCTCTCTCTCTCTCTCTCTATATATATATATATACACACACACACATATATATCCACTTGATAATTTGTTCTTCATTTATACAAATTGGAAAATTTTCTAGTTGGCATTTTTTTCTTCTTCTTTAGAACTGAAGTTGGGCCATTATGGACTTGAACTAGATACTTTGATTGTGAAGTAAATCATACCACTCATTGTTTTTTGAGATTGTATATTTGAAATTTCAGTGGAAAATGAGAAGTTGGTTTGATATTTTCCGATTCATTTCTTGGTGGGTTTATGCATTATGATTTTTTTAATCCCCCCATTCCCTATTTTACCTTGATAGCTGGTGCTTTGCGGAATTAACAACAAATAAAAATTTTCTTAATTGATTTTATAACTGTTACACCATATAATCATAGATTTTGATTAAAAAAAAACAAGCTGCGTACCTCTCTTTAGAAACCCAGGTGCGCTTCCTCCCAAAATATTCAAATCTCTATCTCCTTTTTTCTTTTAGGAATTTGCAGACAATTGTAGCACTATAAAACAGTTTTGATGGTGATTCTGATCAACTAGTTCTCCCCCCCACCTAGCAAAGATTGTACATGTGGTCTTTAGGAATCTCAATTATTGAAAAGTGTTTCCAAGTTTTGACCTAAACTTGGAATCTCTTTTCAATAATATCCTTAATTTTCACCAATTATATTTATAGGAAGAAAATATTGCATTTCTTCAAACTGCAATAATGTCCCCTAACACATTGCAATTAACTCTTAAAGATTAGAAAATTACAAGTGAGATCCATTTATCTACAATTTCACAAAATTCTCCTTCCATCAATTCTATATTTCATATAAGCCACAAGAAATGTTTAATGACCACTATCAAGTTCTTAGCTTCTGTGATCTTTAATTTCTCAATTTCATAATTCTATTGATCCTTATATGTAGATAGGGAATTGAGAAAATGAATTCCTTGTTGATAATTTACATATTCTACCCATCATAGGCACAACCCCACGTATATGCATATAGCCCATAATTAAACATAATCTGTTGACATCAAAGTTATCTACATTAGAAATAAATACAAATAAAGCCTCGCAGATTTCATTTGAGGACATAATTAAGCAAATTGCGATAGATCACTTCTCAGACTGAACTGCCCCTTGAAATGTAGTGCAATTATATCCATATATGTTCTGCAAACACTGTCACGGGGAATGCGGGTCAGTGATTATGGACGGTGGGTTCAGACTTCAGAGGGACCCACAAGAGAGATGCTGAAAATCTAAGGTGACCTAATCCTGTAGGCACACGCAAAAGGCACACCATGGTCGTGGTCTGTTCTTGGACATGAACATAAAAGAAAGTACGTGGGCCTGTAAGCTGGCTTTTAAACAAAATAACATGATGTGGGCCGAATTTTAATCTGACCCTCATCCTCATTGATCGGCTACATGCGATGTGGAACACTGAGCTCAGCCTGGATCTCAGGGGAGCTTTGTCCTTTCCCAGTTTCCTTGCTTTTGTATTTTCTTCCTTCTCTATATGTGCCTCAAAATTATGATCTACCTTTGATAATAAACATAAAAATAAAAATTATGATCTACAACCACCAACCAAATTAGTCTTTTGTCCTAATTTGGTTTTCTTTTTTGACCTTTTTTTTTGTTTATGTTCTTGTCGGTTGGGTAGTAAGTACAGGAAACCAAAAGTAACAAATCTTTTGCAATAATTTCTCTGGTGATCAAATCGTTTATATCATCATGATCCTTATTTCTTTTGGGAAGTGAAATTCATAGATTTTTTTTTACCCATCTTTTCTTGTAAAGTCTAATGTTAAGTGAAAAGTTAATTTTGCTACAAGCTTCATATAATTATTGTCGAGGAGAATAATATTTTTATTATCAAGCCCCACCACCAAATAAATTGAAGCTGTCCAAATTAAAATCATGTCAGGACAAAGCCAAATTCTCTTCAAGTGGACAACAAAATAATATATATATATATATATATATATATATATATATATATATATATATATATATAGCCAAAACTTAGAGAAAGCTCAATTTTAGAGTTTTATTTCTTAACGTAGTACCACATCATAAATATTCATCAAAGTAAATTATTAAGTACAAAAATCAAAGAGTTTAGAATTAATAAACAGTAAAAAAAAAAAAATTGTTTCACAATATCAAAAAATTAAGAATTAATAAAAAAAATTAAAATAAAAAATGAGGGCAGTAAGGTTTTTATTTTTTAATTAAAGAAAAAATGTAAGTTGGGTGTATATTTTTGTTCTCACTCTTAATAGGCCTAAAATATTAGAGTTACGCTAGTATATTACAAGTTTTATTACATAGGTCCTACAAATTGACATGTCACCAATCATAAGAAATAATTCAATACTCATTTATTCTTTTATTGAAGTGTCATCTCATTATCTCGTCAATTTGTAAACTTTTTGTTATAAAATTTATAGTAAGTTTAGCATTTTCTCCAAAAAAAATAATATGAATTAATAGAAATACAACTCAATCACCATTAAGTGAATGAAAAATGCAAAAGCTAATACAAATTTTACGACAAAATGCTTACAAACTGATGTGACAGAAATATAATCGGTGTTACTTTTTTTTTTTTTTTTTGAGAATCATAATCGGTGTTACTTGATCAATATAATAAATGAAAGTTTAAATAACTTTTTTTTTAATGGTGATATGCCAGTTTGTAAAACCTATATAGTAAGTATTATTAGCTCACTTTAGGTGAATTAATCATATTAATAAGTAATAATTAATAATAAATTTTAAATAAAAATAAACTAAATATTATTTAAGTGATATTTAAATGTAAAAGGACCCTTTTAAAATTTTCGCCTTAGGCCTCAAACTATCTTGGACTGGCTCTATATGTGTGTTATTCTTCTATTTGTTTTTGTTTATTCTCAACACTTATAAATTCTCAAAATTGATTCTCCATTGTTTTTTCCCCTTAAAACTTGGTTGGGTAGTGTTTCTAAAATTTTGAAAATTTCATTTTTCATATCATATTTCAACAAACACTTAATGGGTAATAAATCCACTAAAGTTTCAGGCACAATTTTTTCACACCCACTGAAATTTCACAACAATCCAACAAGTCGATACCGAGGAAAATCCAACAACAAATCCAATTGAAGAAAATAAAAAAGAAAGACAAAAAATTGCACACCCATTGTTGCCACACCAAATTGAGCACATACACTGGTGGTTATTATGACTTCGGGTCATGGCGTGGCAGTAGTTGTGGGTTGCAATGTGGCAATGGTTAGGACTTAGGGTTCCTTTAGTGTGTGTGTCTATGCATATATATATATATATATATTTTGCTTCTCATGAAAAACCAAAATGCCAAATCTTTGACTTACTTGCCAAATAATAGAAATTAGGAATGTGATCAAAACAATGCATTATTTTAATATAGGTGTTGTGGGAGTGTCTAATACCTTCCTCACACATAATTTGACGAAATAGATTAAACATTGGTGACCAATCATACCTAAAAACCATATGGTTTGTGGTGACTCCTAATAAAATAGAAAGATAACAAATAGATTCACTAATGCATTCCCCATTTACTCAAGTGTTCATAGGGCTGTAAACGAGCCGAGCTTTGTCGAGTAAGAATGTTCAAGTTCAGCTCGACAGCAAAAATAGAATGTTCAAGCTTGGCTTGAGCTTGATTCAAGCCTACAAATAATGTTCAACCTTGAGCTTGTTATGAAGTATAAAAGTTTAAATTCGGATTAGCTTGGCTTGATTCATTAGTCAAGCCAAACTCGAGCTCAATATCAAGCCCAAACTCAAGCTCAATATCATGCTTTTGAGCTTGAGATCCAACAGAAAGTATATCATTAAGCCTATATCAAGTTTATTATCTAGCCTATTTAGTTTGGATGAGTGGTCTCAACTTATAATTATTAAAGTTTTAAAAAGATATGAGTTTACTTGTCAAGCTCATATCAATTTTATTACTAAACTCATAAATAAGCCTAGGCTCAACTTGTTTTGATACTTTTGTATCGAGCCTTGGTGTTCACGAGCTTGTTCATGAACAATATTTTTTACTCGGGCTCAATTCTTTTATTAAACAAGCCTAAAACTAAATCTTAAGTTTGGCTTGTTTATAAACAAACAAACAAATATGAACGAGTTTTTTATCAAGCCAAATCCGAGCTGTTTATGAACAGTTTGGTTCATTTACAGCCCTAAGTGTTCATACTAATCACACACATTCACACTTGTCTGGCTAAGAAACCTCCTAAAGCACAATAGTTGGAGGGTCGATCGTTCAAAATCCAGTGTCAACAACATGCAGGCTTGATTTAACTCTATATATATATATATATAATGTTATATTTTTATATGTATAGTTTTCTAATAATTGCTTATATAGACCTAAGAATAAATTGTGTAAGTTTGCAAATTGGTTAATATAATATTTAATTAGTATTTATAGTTTATTGATAATTAATATATAGTCTATTTGTAATAAAAATTTATAAATTTGTAAATGGGTAAGAAATTTTAGCTAGTCATGGTTTTATTATGTATGGAAAAAGAATAAATTAATCAAATAGCTTGTCAACAAATTCAAACTTGTTTAACAAAAAACAAATTAAGCTTAAACATGTAATATTGTTTAATGATGAACTCGTGCTTGAACTTGATTCATGCTCAAAGTAAAATTAAATAAATTGGCCTAAAGATTTAATATTCTGTTCGGCTAGTTTCGCTTCCAGCCCTAAAGAAGCTTGACATTTGAGGAGTCACATAGTCAAGAAAGGCGATGGATAGTTAACAGTAATACTGATTTCTTTTTTTCAAGATCAGTACCGTTGGCTCTTAAATATTTGCCAGATTTCGTGTATCGACAATTATGGAGTATGAAGAGATTGGAAGTACAAGGCAGTGTCACACAACTCACAATTACGGTCCATCGATCGATCACGTCCATTTCACAATGCGCATGCAAACATAAACCTAAAAGTGGATCTCCACCATTTTGACTTGATGACAAGTGACACAAGACCGACATTGCATTTGTTTGTACGTACTGGTCATTTTCAACCAGGTAAAAAAGAAAGATGGTCCTCTTTAAGACCAAACCCCACACAAATTAATAGTATTATAGTACTTTGGACTTGGGCAACCATAGAATTTTGATATCATGTTGTGATCTGAATTGGAGATTATATATATATCCTTTGCGCTACTAATGTAAAGCAAGTATGTGTATTGTACACTCATATGCATAGAAGAAAATGAGAGTGAATCACCCAAAGTTCAGGCAAATTTAAGGAAGTGGGATCTATAATAATAAGACTCTTGTTGTTAGTGTGTGTTTGACAATCCATTATAAACTAGTTGTCTACCCTTTACAAGTCTGACATTATTTTTAGTTTCAATTTTATTTCAAATAACATAAGTTTTAGTTTTTTAGAAATAAGTTAGTTTTTTACTTTTTTAACTCGCATTATGCAAATAAGACACCTAACTACTATATTTTTAACAAAGACATTATGGCTTCATTTACTTTTTTTTTTTTTTTCTATTAATTAAACATATGGATTAATCATTTTTAAAAATGATTCTACAAATCCATGTAAGTGCTACTATATAAGGCTAAGCCATAGGGGTTTTGATACCATTTGTCACTTTGAGGGAAAAATAGTAATGGAGTACTGACGTTCTGAGTTTGTTTCTTGTTGAGAAATTTTTATTTCTTTGGCTATGAATGAAAGGGACAAATAAACAAACCCACGTCCTCACATTATATAGATCAAATGGGGAAGAACTATCCATATTCACTTGGCTAGCAATCTAGCATTGAATGGAATTGTCTCCAGATAAGGACATGTATTACCACACAGAGAGAGAACATGATTTAGGCCAACTAATCTTTGTCACAGAGAGAAGAAAACATTCTTTTTATTATTTCTTTTCCATATTATTTTGGGGCAATATCAAGTGCTTTACAATTTTTCCATGTATCTGTCATAATAATTTGGACGTGTTATTTTCAAAAATACAAAGCATTTTTTTTTTCTTTTTTGTTAATAATCAGTAGCATCTATATATTCTCAGCTGGACAAGAGCCATTCAAATGAATTCAAATTTTTAAAATCGTAATTGTAGTAATAGTATAATGAATGAATAAAAATTCTAAGAACTTCACAATTAAGGTAATATAAAAAAATCCTAAAAAGTTTGTGTAGGGTCACAAATTATTGGCCCAGGCTCAAAAATTTGTTTGGACGATGGGTTGGTGAGCCTAATACAATGAATTTGTAGAGAGTGAACCAAAGAGTTAGGTTTTAATAATTTGCACTAACGGCTAGAGAATATTTCGATGATAAACAAGAGTAAACTACACGTAAATCTTAACAAAAGGGTTATCCGAGGATATTGAATATGAATCAACGCAGTAGTTATGAACTTTCATACAGTTCTCAGTGCTACAGTAATTCTCTCTTCCCTTTTTCTTCCTATTTCCTCTGATCCCCATTCATGGGAGATCTTTTACATTATATAAGTCATTTCAGGCCACCATGATCATACACTTGTTATCCATCCAAATCCTCACTTGAGTACATGTCCCATCAAGTATCTTCTTTTGTTATTTGTGAGTGGTAGTAGCTGAAAATTGCACTGTTCAGAGGTCTTCTCCCCATAAATGCGGTCAGAAAAGTTGCTGCAGTGCATTTAATGCGGTAGTAGTAGCTTTTCTTTGAGGTATTTCCATATCATTACCTCCTCTGTACGTGTTTGAAGATCATCCTTATCGTTGTAACTTCCTGAATGGTTACCTAAATCATTCGAGTACTTGCCTGAGCGACATTCATCCTATCCGAGAAGGTCAACCTCCTCGGACCGTATTCCTCCCTTCTTTCCTTGCGTGGTCCTCTATTCCGGAGCTTCTTCTAATTATTTATTTTTCCTCGGACATATCCACGTACAGGGCCTAAGGCCCAGCATACAAGTTTAGGCTCTTATCCCCACAGTTTGAATCAAACTCTAAAATTTATCCCACTGAATGAGCACTATTACTCTCGATGAGAAAGATTATGACAAGAAATCGAGAATGTCTATCCACATTAATTAGATTCTATAAAAGCAACTCTACATACGAAATGGATCTTCAATAAGATTGCAGATTGAGGTCATTTTCAATGAACATGATGATAGTACCCTACTTCTCTCAATGATTGAAAGATGGACATCCCAGCAACTGTCAATGCTACTTCACATCTTGTCTTCTTTTTATTGTTTTTTTAGTTATATTTTAAACCTTAGAGTTTAGGATTTTTATTATTTTTTGAGAAGAGGATATGTTGTTTTTGAATCTTAAACTTTCCAAATATTTCATTCAAATCTCAAAGTTTTCAAAATCGTTTCATTTAAAATTTTTATCACGAATTCCTCTAAAGCTGTTAGAAATTCACGGGATAGCTAGTTTAAATGAAACTATCTAGAATTATAAGGTTTAAATAAAATTATTTACAGTTGATAAAAAATAACTATTTAAAACTATGAGCCTATGAGGTTTAAATGAAAAAATAATGAAGTTTAAATAAAAATTACTTGAAACTTATCTAAAAAATATTGGGTTGTTAGGGTTCCGCTTAAGTGACTTAACTCAACCGATAAAGTCTATAATTTATGATTTGTTGTGAGAGAATACTTTATTCTTTTATATTTTATAAAGTATGCGATGGAGAAGATTGATTTTGATAGGTTGATGAACATAAAATTATTGAGTTGGGCCATTAATTTCCATTAACTAAATTTTAATTATTAATTTTTTATTATCATATTTGATTTAGTTGGAATGGTGATAATAAATATCATTCTTTAATTAGGAAAAATGAAATTTCCCTCTTATTTTTCTTCCCTAATAATAATTTTTTTTTTTTTGAGTTTTGAGCTAATAATGTAAAATAAAAATCGTTGAAATGACATAAATTGTGAAGTTATTAAAGAAAAAAAAAATGCTCATAAATGATATGAGGTTGTAACGTCACACGGTAATAAATTAACTATTTTTTAATAAGCTTTTTGTAATTTTTATTTAAACCCCATAGTTTTAGGTAAATTTTATTTAAACTTTATAGTTTCAAATAGTTTTATTAAAAATTTATAGTTTCAAATAATTCATTTAAACATTATAGGTTCATATAGTTTCATTTAAACCATATAGTTGTAATGTCAAACTCTTTCTTTGTTGACATGATTTTCTTATTTATTGTGGAAAAAACAAAAAACAAAAATATTTGATTGACCTAGAGGTTTATTTTAGTACTTTTCTCCTTTCCCTTATTGGACCTTCCTATTGTAAAATGCTTGTTTGATTCAAGTTTTTTAGACCAAAATCACGTTGACAGTTTCAAATCACCACTTTTAAGTGTTTAGTAAAATTTTGAAATTGTGTTTTTTAGTCTTGTAAACGTAATTTAAGTGTGTTTTCGCATTACATTATTTAAGTAATAATTGCAAGTCGCTACTTTTTCAAAAAGCCAAAAAAGAAAAAATGAAAAAAAAAGCTGAATCAAACTTCGTAGATTTACCATAGTTTCAGCCACCAATGCTACCAGAACCATAGCACCGCCAAATCATTCCTACTGCACTCTCGTCCACTACTTATTCTTAGTAGAGACTGTAGAGTCAGACAAGCATGTAATCAATCACTTCAAGGTTGGTGCTTGTACACAAGGGACAACCAAAGCCATTGGCACATGCACGCATTTATGGAAACATAATTACATAATTGAGAGAGAAGCTGTGGACGTGAATTTGATTCAAGAGGATAAGAACTTTCAATTATTGATCCTGACTGCGAAAGAATGTCAACATATATCTCACATAATTCTTGTATATTGCAAGCGTTGTTTGAGCATGACAAGTTGTGGATGTGAATTTGGTTAAAGATGATAAGAACTTTAAATTACTGTTCATTTACTGTGAAAGAATATCAACATTATCTCACGTAAAGCTTGTATATTGCAGACATTGTTTGAGCTGTACAGTCCGAGGAAAATACTATGCTAAAGATCGGAGGCTGTCTAGATTCTCAATAGTAACTCCAAATTCCAAATTATTAATGAATGTTTTGTTAAGATTATTGTTCTAGTATAAGTGTGTGAGGGATCAATATACAAGCATGCAGCACCATAAAGAATGTCATTACTATGTTAATCCTAGACTTGGTCAATTTTCAATTTTCATAAATGTCGTTTTAGTAATTCGCTCATTCTTGTGATTGCTACATTACATACACAGATTAATAGACCTCGAATCCAAAATCACACTCTTCACCTAGACTAAGGACTCACTGGTGGTTATAAACGTGCTCAAGTCTAAGGAAGAGGATTGTTCATGGCTGGGGACTCTAGTGGAAGACTTGAGAACATAGCCCAAAAAATAAGTGTGACAATTTCAATAATGGAGGATATGTTTCACAAGGCGCGAAGCAAATTTGGCAACCGACACTTTAGCTAGGCATTCTGTGTTTGGAGAGGACTTTGCTAGTGGATTAGAGGAAACCTTAATGCTGATGTAATAGAGAGTTTAAGTTAATAAAAGTTATCATCTTGCTTTCAAAAAAAAAAAAAAAGAAAAAAAAGAAAGGAAATTGGGTGAAATCAAGAGATTTGAGAATCAGTTAGGACTTAGGAATTATGCCAAATTTGAGGATTCTGATGTTTTGAATGTTTTTATGTCAAATTAAAGGTGTATATATGAAATGTAAATTCCCAATTATAGGTCAAAACTTTTAACTGGTCCAGGCTATTGAAGGTTAATGTTTAATTTAATTTTACTTTTGTAAATTAAGGGTACCTTAATTGTGTTTTGATAATTTTAAAAAAAAAAAAATGTAGGATCGTGGGGTTAGTCACTTCCTACTTGGCGAGATAAACTCCCATACATATGGCCCCACGGCCTCAGGTGCTAATGGTTACTTGAACTCAAGCACTTATTGCGAGGAGAACAAAGGTCAGCCACTAGACCCCTATTCAGGGTTTATTGTCCCTTATTTTAAGGGTTTCATAAATCCAAGTTTAATTTTTCAAAATGACCTAGCAGGACATATATGAAATTGAAGGTTCCAATTTGCATTAGGAATAATCTATAGTTAGTGAAATTTATATTGCGTTTAATTGAAGAATTTTATTTTTTGCCAACAGATTATATGATAGACTGCAGATTTTGGGGCAAATGAGATTTTATCATGAAATTTGTTATGCAAGTATGAGCTTTAGTATATTTCTATTACGTATGTTTATACTATTTCTTTAACTTTGCCTTTTTTTTTTTTTTTTAGAGGACAGGAAACTAAAGAAAAGAAAGAAAAAAAGAACAGAGCAAGACTTGCTTAACCTGCATTTAAAATTGGTACAAGACCAACAAACTTGCGTGCAGGATTAGGAGGCCAGTTAATCTCAGGTCCGAGCTTTAGAAAACAGTCTCCTATGACCCTAATGAAAACTGATATGCACTCCCTGAGTATAAAGACTCTTATCTCTTTCATCAAAAATAAAAAATAAAGACTCTTAACTCTTCCATAATGGTCGTTAACTTCCACGGTATCGGCTATTTTTGGTACACATGGCTTTTTGTCTTTGTTAGCCACCATTACTATGATTTAGGAGCCAAGTGAAGCTGCTTTTTTAAATACCTGCATAATAAAGTTTTGACCATATCATTGTAGACAAAAGAAAAGGAATCTGTCCCCCAAAAACTGCCTTAATTATGTGAATATGTGGCACCAAATGGTTCACAAAATTATGGACACTTGTATGGAAAAACTCTTCGATCTTCAAGAAAATCAAGAGATGACAGCAGCCAAGATTTAATCCAATCCAATACTTTTTTTTATTTTTTATTTTTTAGAGTGTTTCAATCTATAACGTCTGCTTCTAATAATGCTCTTTATCATTAGACTAAAACCCCAGATCTCTTATATGTAGAATTAAACCCCAGATCTCTTATTCAATTCTTGTGCAAATAAGACTACAATAAATCGATTTTTACAAAAAACCAAATTGCTCTTGCAAAGTCCCAATAGCAAATAGGTATTCCTGGAGCTGGAGCCGGTAAAAATTCATGTTTCCAGAGTTTTGGAAACAGTATTGCAAAAAGGACGCTGAGCATCACGGTTAATTTTCTTGTACTTATTCTTCCTTAAGTGGGAGTGGCTTATGGCAAATCTTCCAATTAATAAATTTGTAAGATAACTTAAGCCTCCACAAGTTCTTTCGCATTAACATATATTTGAGGAGGGAATTTGTAAAAAATATTTAGCCCAATCACAGAATTTTCAATTTTATCATAGAAAGTTCCTTGTTTGATTGAAGCATGGAAGAAATTTCGAATTTCAAAGGAGGAATTGTAGGATTTAAAATCCTAACTAAAAATGACTCAAAATTCTAACAGTAGAGACGTTAATTCTGTTTGAAAAAACCACCAACTTCTTCCTGAGACCAAAGTCTTGTCCAATACTGTCAACCAAGTGTAAAAATTTAACAACACAAATGTGATGGATGTTAGCCACAACAAATACCAAAGCTAAGCTAGCAAGATACTCAATAGGAAATCTTAGAGAAATTATCAAATACATTGAAGGCATCCACAATACACACAAGATTTACTTCGATTAACACTAAGCCTACATCCATGAGTTCAGCTCTGAATAGTTCACTATAAAAAAGAAAAGTTACAATGGTCTTCTACTAGTGTTTATCACATAACTTGAGCTTACAAAGGCTTGGAGAAATATAAGGCAAACGCTTTAGGAGCTTTGCAAATCCAACTTCACCACAATGAAATCTTCCAAACAACTTGTTGAAAGAAACCCGAAATACCTTTTAAGACACTTCTTCAATAGGTTTCGATAGCCATGGTAGTAGCCATGGTAGGAGAAGGAATAAGAGCTCAATGCTGACACTTAGGGGTGTTCACCAAACCGCACAAACCACAAAAACCGCCCGCAAAATGACATAACCGCACTGCACCGTAAGTAACAGTGCACTGCACCCTCTCTATATATTAATATATTTATTTATTTTTAATATTAAATATAATATTAATAGTTTAATAACCCTAGTTTTCCAAAAAAGAAAAAAGTTTGATAATCCTATCAAGGGTTGATTAGGAAAGTTAGCCAAAAATAAAGCAAAACTAGCTCAATAGTTTAAAACTTGACAAAAAACAAAGGGAAAAAATTAGTTTTGGGCTGGGTAGAAAAAACCCAAAATTTGAAAAATATACTGACTTCATACCGTTCAAACCGCATCTTATACATAACACCGCACATGTGATTGTAAAAGTGAGATGTGCGGTTATGGTTTTTGCTAAACTCTAAACTGTACCACATTGCACATGTAACCGCAAAAATAAGGTTTGGTGCAGTTATGGTTTTAGCTAAACCGTACCGCAAAGTGCGGTGCTAAAAATGACCCAAAACTGCACCGCACAGCATCACACCACGAACACCACACCTAAACTCTTATCTATTTCTCTTTTGATCTTGCTTCATGGGTGTTTCCACTTGATTACATTTCAAGGACTTCGCTACAAGGCCTGTGGCTTTCTTCTACCACAAATTTCGATCATGCAACCCATAGTTGGAAAAGAACAAAAAGAGCAATTGGAAACACCCACCCTAGGCCCCAAAAAAGATCATCAAACTACCGGACAAGAAGAAACGTATAAATCATCGACAAGGAGAAGCATCAAAAGGAAAATTTTCACTCACAATGCTTCTGTTTCTTTGGCTGACAAAATAAACATACCCATAGACAGTAAACACCTAAAGTGGAAACCCCAGGATCAGCATCCTACAATAAATTGGAAGATCCAGTTTAAAGTCCAAACAAGTTTATTGCATTCAGTCATACAAATAACTATAAAGTAGAGTTTTACTTAATTATTGTGGTGGGGGGGAACCGGGATAAAAAGGGTCTGCCAGTACATGAGAATTCATTCATATACCAAAACACAAACTAGAAAATCAAATTTCTGAAAAACAGAGAATAATCCATCTCCCCTTCTACTATGAAAACATCTTACCACATATAGTGACAAACTCATTCAGGGATTTGCTCAGGGAATGGTACGCTGATAGAGAGGCAAAGCTCCCAAAGCCTCACGCTCTTCCCTCTCCCTCTTCACCTGAAAAACACAAGCAACAAAACATTTAATCACAAATTTGGACCTTATGTATATGTATTGCTTGTTATATTTGTTGGGTATCATAAATTGTTAAACTTAAAAACATCTAGACCGGAAGCTTTCTGATTGATTATGCTACCCCTTCCCAACACCAAACACCCCCCCCCCGGCCCAAAACCCAAAAAAAAAAAAAATCCCGTTATTTTGTTCATATGGTAAGAAACACCTGATAAGAAGTAATTTTCCTCAGTAATCTTCATTTTTTAGGTGTACATAATGAAATTTATGATTGAGAATTGATCTTGCAGACAATAGTTAGTATAACATATACAAATATACAAAAACAACAACCTATGTGAAGCAAGGAATTCTGAAACACCTAGGAAGCCAACAGGACAATCATGAAGCCAAGCCTAGGAATTTTGACAGCTTGATCTCAGATTTTCAGCTCATATTGTAAGAAGACAGTGCCCATTCCAAAATATTCTCAGTGCATGCCTAATAATGACTAGAGAGGGTGAGAGCCCTTAGAGCATGTGCTTGCACAGATTTGCTCATTCTTCGAGCCCTGCTTCTCCCTTCCCCCAGGCATTAAAGATTTAGCATTTCCCCAGTGCATGTGTGTGTGTGCCAACAAGTTGGTTTCCAAGTGTGTCAAATGGCAACCGTAAGTGCAGTATCATGGTGTTGGTACATGCTCTCCTATTATCTACAAGTATGAACATGTCCCCAGTGCATGTGTGTGTGTGCCAACAAGTTGGTTTCCAAGTGTGTCAAATGGCAACCGTAAGTGCAGTATCATGGTGTTGGTACATGCTCTCCTATTTATCAACATCTACAAGTATGAACATGTAAACATACAGCACACCATCATCTCAATCCTTTGTTCAAAAATAGGTATTCAAACACTTTAATACTTGATCACGTGGATGGCTCAACATCAAAATTGTAAGAGGGAATGTGAAATGAGTCATGACAAATGGAGCATGCAATTGAAAATAGTTTTGACTACAAACTTTGAACAGATCATGTCACTGAAATAATTTCAGACTTTAAGTTTAGACATGGAGCCCAAGTCAAGACTTCAATACAATCAGATGGAGTGTGTGTGCATAAGTCACATGGTATCTAACATACAATTTTAAGGATAGCTCATAAGAAGTACCTAATTAAGGAACTATCTTTTAGCGAAGAGACAGAGCCACAAATCATGGGTCTCTTGAGAATGAAACAATCACAGCAAAGTAGATACCTTACACATACATTTACAAAAAAGTGGAAAAAAGAATGCAGACTCATATGAAATTATTCAAGGAAAAAAGAGCACTATTTCTAAGTTAGCAAATTACATTTTTACAAAAGTCGACAAGACGGCAATGACGAAAACACTCTGTACCATATCCACCACTTAATTAGTTGGAGCATGCAGTCGCAATGATCATATCGAGTCATGCCCCCTCTAACTAACAGGGTCTATTTAATCCAACACCTTATTCTATTTTCCATATAAACAAAGAAGCACAATCTAGATCTATAGAACATAAATGTTATGAAAATCCTAGCTTCATTAAACACATGGAACAAACAACAAAAGCAAAGCAACATAAAAAGAACAGAATACTTGCATTAAACAGTTACAAGATTGAAGATACAAATTGTAAATGTTAGTTATTGATCATGTAAAATTCATAAATATAATTATAATAATTGTTTTTATTTATTTATTTAAACTAAAAGCAAAGTACTTACAAGGGCCAGCATTTCTTGAAGGTAGCCCCTGAATGGTGTTTGTACTGCCTGCAAATAAAAAAATTTGTTTGGTTTCATGTTAATATAATTATTATATATTAACACGGTGTCGTATTAGTATAAGAGCGAAGCAGGTTTATTAATTAGTGAAGAACCTGAAGATGTTCGGGAAGATACTCGTGCTTCATAGAGAGGTCCATGGCTCGCTTAAGACGCTGGTTCCGAGCATCAACTATCTCTCTGGGCAACCGATTCAGAGCTTCCTTAATATCCAAATCGTAGTATGGGTCGTACAGATCGTCGTATCGAAGCCCTTTATTAATAATAATAATAATAATAATAACAAGAGAGATTATTTATTTAAAAGAGAGAGAGAGACACAAACACAAATTAATTAAATTTGATTTATGGGTTCGGGAGAGAAGAGAGCTTTACCGTATTTTCTGAGGCGGTTGGAGACGGATTTCATGTGCAAAGCTGCCAGCCAGTTCTTCTTGGGGTCCACAATTGCCTTCATTAACGACGCCATTTTTATTGTTCCCTCTCTCACTCTATCTCTAAAATTGAACTGGTTTGTACTAATGTTATAGCTTCGCTTCAGCTTCTTCTCTCTCTCTCTCTCTATCTGATTTTGTTTTTGCTGGCAGGGGCAATCTATTTGCTATTCTATTATCAACCTTATTGGGCCTCTCTCATAATTGGGCCTATAAGTGAAGAGAGGTTCAAGTTCAACTCAATTGTATGGTTGTCTCCAACTTGGGAGACAATACTTAACGTATCGATTCAAGGCCCATGATAGGGTAACTATATGGGCCAAATATACAATAACATTAGCAGCTCCAATGCGGCGGGTCTCATAAAACATGACTTTTAAGATTGAAAACATGGTTGCTTCCTTCCTGTTCTTCCTCTTTGTCCAAAACTATCTTTTCAGCACAAAAAAGAGAGACCAAACCAAATTTGTGACATTGTTTGTTTCCTTTTGGTAGAGTTGTTGTTTGGTTGCTAGGAAAATAAATTGGCCTCCTAGGGTTTGATTTGTTGGGTTTTTTTTCGTTGTTTTACTAGGAATTTGGTTTTGTATTATGCGATAGCTGGTAGAGTTTGTAATTGTAACTATTATTGCGTTTGCATTTTGAAAATTTTCTCAACTTGCCTTTGTCTTCTAAAAAAAAAATGATGACGGAAGAGAATATTTTTTGGGTTCATTATATTGTCTTTTTTTATATATTTTTTTTCTAGGTTCATTGTTATTGCGTTTGCATTTTGAAAATTTTCTCAATTTGCCTTTGTTTTCTAAAAAAAAAAAATGACGACGGAAGAGAATATTTTTTGTGTTCATTATATTATCTTTTTTTGTAATTTTTTTTTCTAGGTTCATTGTTTTCGTTTTTTTTTTTCTATGTCATTTTGGCTTGATCTATTCAAAGATGCACAGAATGATCTAGGAGAGGGGGGGGGGGGGGGGGAGAGAGAGAGAGAGAGAATGGTGAATGTTGGGTCAATAAATAAAATAATGGCGCACGTGGCAGCTACAAGCTATACATAAATGGGAAATGCTAACGAGTGTTCTTAGGGCACTCTTTAAGAATCCATTTAAAGAAAGTTTTTATAGGAAAAGAAAAAAAAAAGCAATTAATGTTTTGACAGCTTTTTTCATTTCCCATAAAAGTGATGTTAAAACTTTCTCAAAATGGATTCTTAAAGAGTGCCCTAAGGGCACTCGTTAGCATGACCCTACATAAATATATAGAGATGTTTGTACTCCAAACAGTGGAGCAAGCAGCGAACTTGCATGAATGGGGGCATTAATATCTTAAATAGACCGAAGGATGAAATTCAAAATGGCATCAAATGTTAGGAATTAAAATTAAAACCACCCCACACTTAAACTTAGAGTTAGAGGATATAATTTGCATTTTTAGTTTAAAAGTTACTCATTCATTTAAAAACTAAAAATTAAAAAAGAATGAGAAAATAATTAAGTGAAAATAGAGTGAGAAAACCCTTTAAAAAAGCATTAGATTCAAATCATGATCGTAATTAGCCACCACTAGATGAGGAGAATTCTGAGAGACTTATGCAACAACCCTCTTATACATTTAGTAGGATCCATATAATATTATGAGAGAGATGCTATATATTGAGAATAATCAACTATACGACACTCGTTTATACAGCTTAAGCTACTAGTCTTATGGGTTAGTCTCATAATTTGGGAGTTGTAACTAGTGAGCTAATAGTTTGTAATTTTTTATTTTTATTTATTTTTTATATATATAGGAATACTAGAAACTTTCATTAATTAATAAAAGACATTACATCATGATGAAGAGCTTGTTCCAAGAAACAAGAATGCTCTTCCATTCAAACTAAAAAATCAATAATGCCAAGCGCATGTTCAGTTAAAAGATGAGTAGGTTTATTCCCTTTACATTGCATACGAGAAAACCTTACATTGCGAACCTCATGACAGGAGTCAAGAATCCCATACACAAGAAGAGCCACCACAGCTGATGGAGGAGATAATCCAGCAAGAGCACGATAAACAAAAAGGGAGTCACCCTCTAAAATAAATTCCTGTCATACCAGATCCTTTGCAAACTGTAGACCGGCCAATAGTTTGCAATTCTATCATTTAGTATATAAAGAACAGAGAAAGAACAAAGCTCTTGTAATGTAATCTTATTCAATTAACTTAATACAGAATTAGTTTTTCCACATTTTCTCTTAAAGTTTGTTACTATATAAACCCGTTTCGTAAGATAATTATTTCAATATGAGATAAAAGATCAAAGGACCTGGATAGTAGGTTGATTTTACACACTGTGATTGTGGGTCTATAACAGATCACGTCGAAGTAGGATAACATAACCTTTAATTGTGTTGAGTCCATGTGCTATGGAAGTTCGTTATTTTAACGTGTGTCTGAGTAAGAGTGTTTGCAGTTCTTGGTAGCGTAGGAGTCCAATAGTTCATGTTAGTTTAGATGGGTCCTAGTTTTTAGGAGAAGATTATGTGAAATGTGAGTCCCATGATTAGTAGTTGTTGAGTGTAATTGTTATCTATCTATCTATACTACTAGTCATTTATGCGCGTGCAGAAATTCTTTTATATTTTTGGATAAAAGTTAATAATTTACATTTATTATAATTTAGAAATATTATTTTTCAAATGATAAGCTGTAACTGTAATTTCTTTTTTGAACGTGAAATAAATTTTTTTTTTTTTAATTTTAGGAATTCTTTTTTTGAATTTAAAATGAAATTTGTTATTTGACATTTATAACCCTATTCCTAAATAAAGTTACATTTCATTAATAAAGATACTTTTAAACCATATAAAAGTTCAGTTGAAAGAGAAAAATCCTCTTATATATAGTACTAGTCTCTGAGCATGTGCTTAGAGGGTCTTTTATTATTATTATTTTTAGATAAATGTTAATAATTTGCATTTATTATAATTTAGAAATATATATTTATTTTTTATTTTTCAAACAAATAAAAATGATAAATTTTAGAGATAAGTAGTAACTATAATTTTTTTTTTGAAAGTGAAGGGAAAAAAATCCTAAATTTTAGGTGTTCTCTTTTTGAATTTAAAATAAAATTTGTTATTTTATATTTATGACCCAATTTCTAAATGAAGTTACCCTTTATTAACAAGGGTATTTTTAAACCACATAAAAGTCCAGTTGAAAGAGGGAAATCCTCTTATATTTATATATAGTATAAATAGATTTAAGGGGTTTTCAAGCCATGTAAGCTGTGAACTCTAATTAAAACTCCTAATTTTTAGATAAATTTTGAAAAAACAAAATTTTTCCACCACATTTCTCCATATCCCATAAAATTAGGCACCACCTCTCCTTACTCTTTCTAACTATGCTTTTTTTTTTTTTAAGATTATATTAACTTGGGTTTATTTTCAATAGAGTTGAACATGGGCAAAAAAGAAAAAAGTGAGAGAGAAACAAAAAAAAAAAAAAAAAAAAAAAGGAGAGAGATTTTATGATAAATGAAAACTATTAGCTTTTACAAAAAAAATATAGCCACGTGCGTGCTCAAATGCCCGTTTTGTTACTACTTTTTAAAGGTTGATAAAGCATTCACATCAAATGTGTGAAAAATGCTAAAGAGTTATTTTAGCACCAAACCACCAAAAAAACCCTCTACATCAATGTTGTTAAACCTAAAAGTTTTTAGCAACTTGCTACAGTAAGTTGCTACTACTAACGTAGCAAGTTGCTATGTTTTTTAATTAATTTCTTTCTTTCTCTCTTTGACCTGTGCCTCACTTCTCTCTTCTCTCTTCTCTCTTCTCTTTGCAAAATTACTTCCCTCTTCTCTCTTCTCTCTCTCTCTCTCTCTCTCTCTCTCTCTCTCTCTCTCTCTCTCTCTCTCTCTCTCTCTCTCTCTCTCTCCCATGCCTTTGTTTGTTCTTGGTGTTCGGCGTTTGTGGTTTGGCAGTTTGTGGGTTTGATTTGGTGGGTGAGGTCATGAAACACGGTGGTGATGTGGGTTTGATTTGGTGGGTCTCGGTGGCTACTAGGTCTTAGTTGTTTTTTCTTCGGTGGTGCCGGTTCTTTCTCATCTTAGTGGTGCCCATTTTGTCTCGGTTGTTTTTGCCTTAGTGGTGTTTCTCAGCGGTGGTGGGTTGTTAGGTTGCTCGATGGGTCTCGGTGGTGTCTCGATGGCAATTTTGTCTCACTGGGTTGCTAGGTAACAATGATGGGTTTTTTTTTTTTTTTGCTTGGGCTGCTGGGTAACGATGGTGGGTTCAGTAGTTGGTTGTGCCATGGGTTGAGGTTGGTTGTGCCGATGGATTGAAGGCATTGGTTATGGGTTTGTGGTGGCTTGGGTGGTGCGGGTGGTGACATTGAGTGGGTGGTGAGAATAAAAAATAATTAAAAATAATAAATAAATAATATTTTAATAAAGTGGTAAAAAAATAAAATCTTTGATGTTGGGTGTATTATAAAGTGCGGTGTTAAAATAAATAAAATAGTGTTTTGAGTTGTTAAAAGTTATATTTTTTAACATTCTTGATATGAATACTCTTAGTTACTATTTTTGTAGCTCTTGAATGTTAGGACTTAGGAGGAGGTTGTATTATGTGAAATGTGGATATATAACTTGATTCAAATAAAGTTATCAACATTTTTAGTCCAAAAAATTAGAACATATTTGTGTTATTGGAGGTTGGACTCCTTCAAAGTGGTCTATTTCATCGTATCGGAGGCACTAATGATTGATCCCTCAAGCAACCAAAATTCTATTTTCTTTTTCCCTCCCCAAAAATCGTGTACGGATCAAAATATCAATGCTTCCCTAGTTCACAAATAGTTCAAGGCTCCAAACAAAAAGAGAAAAAGATAAAAATTTGGACACATGCATACATTGGTGGAGCCAACGAATGAGAGGTGGCAATTGATTCTCTCACCTTCGAGAAATTATTTTCCTGGTGGACCATGTAAGCAGTCCTCTAGTAGATCTAATACTTTCTCCTCACGTTACCCAAAAACTCCTTTAATATAGGAATTCAAGATAAGTTTGCCCCCTCTTGCTTGATTAGCTAGTCCTCTCTAACCAAGATTACAATATGAAAAAAAAGGATTTTATTAATGTGTGCCTTAAGTGCACACAATAATATACCATTTTTGGAAAAAGTTTAATTGAGAATTGAAAAGTTTTGATAGCTTTTTTAATTACCGATAAAATCTTTCCAAAAACGGATTTGTTAATGTATGCCCTTAGGGTACACGTTAACCGGACCTATAAATAGATAAATAGAAGATTCAGCCACGAGAACATGAACTGAGGAAACTACTAGGAAGTTGCCTAATATAGTGAATTGTGTAGTGTAATAGCAAAAGTTTTGTTTTGCCACATAACCAGGCACGTGGAGAGAAAACCATGAGTGTGAGGCTTGGGGACTCGATACATACTCTGCCCACTCTAATGAATAAGTTTCGAAATAAAAAACATTGAAATTAAATTTTCTTATATCATTACATTTTTTAAGTTCAATCATTTTTACTGTACTATAAATCAAAATAACGGATTCCATATTTTAAATTTTTTAAAAAAAATGCAACACTAAATTCTTATTACCTCCATTCTTTCATTAATTTTTTTTTTCAATCACTTGACTTTTTATAGATTTAAACTCTGGGTTTTTGCTATGAACTCAAATATTAAATAATAACATGACTAGAGAAAGAAATTGGAATTCTAGATTTTTTTTAAAAGCAATCAAGGAAGTAAAGCAATATACCTTATTTATTTATTTATTTATTTATTATTATTATTATTATTATTATTATATATAGATATATTACTATACTTTTAACACTTTTATTTTAATTAATTTTCTCGATTTATTTTAAGTAATCAAATTATATGATTGACAAGTACATTATTATATTATTTTTTATTTATCTTTGTTATTGTCGATTAGTTAATATTATTTTAGATTATTTTTTATCTTATTTTTAAATTTTACCATCCCTAAATTGAAATCCAAACTTTTAGGCCCTAGTAGAGGAAACAAAGGGTGCAAATATCTGCAATATGTGACGAGAGAGGGAAAGAGGCACCCGTTTCAAAACAAAAAGTACATGCATTGTATATATATACATGATACATGACATTTGTAAGTCCTAAAAGATAATAGACAAAACTTCCACTTACATGTTTTGAACTTCCTCAATCCTCATAGAGCCGACAGCAAAAATCACATGACAAAGAGATTGTCGGCAGAGTGGTGGTTCTGATTGTTATTGGTATAGCAAATAAAAATCTAGCTACCTCATTTTCGATCTGCTCAATTATGAGATTTTAATCTCCTAATGGTAATAATTACTTTCCTTTAAACCATAACCACAAGGTGATCGATAACACTAACTTTTGGGTGGCGTTCATCACATTGCCATGTTACACATTTCTAGTGGCTAAATGTGAAGAAAAAAAAAACACATCTTTATGTTTAAATCATGAAAATGAGACATAATAATAATTTGCATTGATGTGCAAGCCAGGTGCATGTGCACCTCTTAATTTTACTGAAACTGCTAAGAAATGCATTTCTTTTCGGGTGCATGGGGGCCATGGCCATGAAAGATTTGGAGATCTATATCTACTTTAAAAAGAGGCCTGATTCAAAGGAAAAACGTTTAAATTGATACGCTTTCACTAAAGAAAAAAAAAATATCAATCTTAAGTACTTTTTGAAATGCTTAAAACAGGAAGAAAGATGAGCATAACACTGGTCAATAATCAAATTTTGTGCCTGCTTTTCATGTTCAAAATCCCTTGCTTCCTATAATCACAAGGTATGTTTGGATCCTCACTTTTGTTAAGAGGACAAGATAATCTTTTCACTGTATAATTTTGCAAATGAAGGCCAAAATAGGGCAGATATTAATTAAAGGAGAGATCACCCAAAGTAGACCTGATTTGAATTAGATTGATTTGAGAACAATGCTTAATTGGAAAACTATAACTATTAGATCTAATAGTTATAGTTTGCCAAGCATTGGTCTCAAATCAATCTAATTACTTTTTTAAAAATTTGATTCCCTAAAAGAAATAAATAAATGAAAGGAACTGTTAGTAATTGGGTCGGATTATTCCCAGTCCATGACCCATATATGGAACATTCAAATAAGAGGTTCATGGGTTTGAATTAGAATAATATAAGGGGTAATAGTGAGAAGTGAGAACTCATGATTGATTTGTACATGTATGATTGTAATTGTGGTGTTTGTGAAATTGTGAACAGTTCATGAAGGCTTATAAAACAAGTAAAAAAAATTCAACGTATGGGCCATCCAAACATGTTTAAGGCAAAGTTTTATATGACGGATAATTAGTAAGTTAAATTTGACTCACGTATGGTTGGCTAACCGTTAGCGATGGTTAGGATTGGCTTAATACAATTTGAGACTTAAGGCGAAATCTTTAAATGAGCCTTTTTATATTCTTACATCTCTTAATAATATTTATTTTATTAACCATCAATTTAGTTGATGTATTATTATTCATATATATTTTTTTAATATCTATTATTTTTACTTTTTAATATGACTAATTTATTTGAGCGATGTTAGTTAAGACAATAAATTTTATAACATATAAATTAATATGTTGTCAATTTGATTCTTTAGCTTTCGATGGAGGATGGGATATGCTGATTTGTGGGTTGCTTTTTGAGGAGATTGAAGCTTGTTAGTTTCTTGGTATGGTGATTGAAACTCTTTTTTATTTTTGGTGGGTTGTCGTACCTTTATATATTGGTAAAGGAAAGTAGATTCCCGCGGCCATGGCATACAATTGCTTTGTTGATTCAAATTTCTTGAAACGGTGGATTTTTTAAGGGTCTTTATTACTGTAAGTTTTATTATTGGAATTGGTAATTAGAGAGAGGAAAGTGTTTCATGGTTTCAGACTAAAAAGCATAGGTACAAATATATGGTACGATACAAAATACAATACAATAATTCTTGAAAAATAAGGTTACGAAATAGCGGGATACATATATTAATTAATTATCAAATATATTTTTATGTATTACTAAGTGTTTATTTTAAATATTTTAATATAAGTATATATCAATTTAAGGATACTTAAGTGAGCAATAAAGCTTGGGATATAACAAAAGTTCATAACATTTCTAAAATAGTCTACCACTTTATATAAGGGCCCACCACAAGGTCAAATTAAAAAATATATATATATATTAATTTGACAATGTTGTGAACTTTTATTTATTAGTATTTACATGATTGTATAATTTATTGTGCATATAAAAGTATCTAATAATTCTATCAACGTTTTTGTATCCAATATTTGGGTTATAATATTTTTGTTCTTCCTTAAATTATCTACAACCATTTCCTTTCATGTTTCGAATAAGAAGTTTTATTTCCATTTTATGCAAGTGCATTCTCCTAAAAAATAGTTATATATTGTTTTAAATATTATTTTTGAAACTTGCTACTAACATACACGATGATAAAAAAAATTTAACGATATACATTTTAAAGTAATTTTTTTTAATGTTTCATTTTCCATAATTTGTATTTTATTATCAAAGAAATTTTACTATTTTGTCTTTTTTTTTTTTTCCTTCACATGAAGAATGATATAAATATTGTAATACTAAAATTTTATTTATAATCGTAATATTTTTAAAAAATAATATATATTATAGTTATAAGATTTTTTAATAAAGCAAAAGTATAGTCTCATATTTTATATAAAAATCTTGAGTGTTACATAAAAAATAAAAAAAAATAAAAAAAAAAAGTGAGCAAAAAAGCTTGGGACATAACTGTTGGGACATAACTGTTAGGACATATGTGATTCAGTGTTAGGAACATATGTCATTATTTTATATAATTGGCTAATTCTTTGACAAAACGCACTTTACTTGTAATTGGGTAGATCTAAGATGTGTTTAATACTTCAAGAGACCTTGTTTCAAGTTCAAGTGCTAAAGTCATGTAAGTCTGTCCAAAACTTAAGTCAGAAAGTGCTGTTCATTAAAACTCGACAGCTAGAATCTATCGAGATTTAAAGAGAGCTGTTTCAGCCTAAGGCTAGACAGCTAGCTCGATAGATATCTATCTATCGAGGTTTATGAAGTTCAATTTTTCAGGATTGTTTTTTATCCAATCCATGAATGTATGTTTGAATTTTCTTTTCTCACAACCCTAAACATATATAAGGATTATTTTAAGGGCCGTAAAAGGTGACACAAGTTGCACAAGAGAAAATTTCACAAGTGTGAAGAAGAGTGTGACCGGAGACCTAGTTTGCCCTAGTTCTTGAAGAAGTTGTTGTGTTTGTACACCGTAGAGTTTTGTGACCTAGGAGTTTCTTGATTTTCATCGTCTGGATGAACAAAAGAACTTTGCAACCAACATCCTTCTCAAGTTGATGATTAAGTCACGTACTAGGATCTGTGCAATTGGTTAGTCACGTACTGGGAGCCGTGCATTGAAAAGGAGAGATTGTCACTCTAGAACAAGTCCAATTAGGTATTAGACTAAGGGTTCAACTGTAGGTTGGTATAAGGTACTAGAATTCCTTTACTTGTAACCGCTTGTTGTGAAAATAGTGGATTCTCGGGAGTGGTGAGCTTAAAATCACCCAGTGGAGTTTTTGCCATGTATGTTTTTCCCATTCGTAAACAAATCACTGTGTCAATTTATTTTTCGCTACATATTTTAGATAATTGATGATTTGTTTGTACTACCATGCTTTGCATGTTAATTTGATTAATTAATAAACTTGGCTAATTAATTAATTAATTCATCACAAGGGGTCAATACGTGTTTTGCCTATCAATAACAAAAGTTCACAACAATTTCATAACATTCCTAAAATAGTCTACCACTTCATATATGGGCCCACCACAAGGTCAAATTAAAAAATATATATATTAATTTGAAAATGTTATGAACTTTTATTTATCAGTATTTACATGGTTTTAGAATTTACTATACATATGAAAGTATTTAATAGTTCTATCAACGTTTTTGTATCCAATATTTGGGTTATAATTTTTTTGTTCATCCTTAAATTATCTACAAACATTTCCTTTCATGTTTCGAATAAGAAGTTTTATTTCCATTTTATGCAAGTGCATTCTCCTAAAAAATAGTTATATATTGTTTGAAATATTATTTTTGAAACTTGCTACTAACATACATGATGATAAAATTTTTTAACGATATACATTTTAAAGTAATTTTTTTAATGTTTCATTTTCCATAATTTGTATTTTATTATCAAAGAAATTTACTATTTTGTCTTTTTTTTTTCCTTCACATTAAGAGTGATATAAATATTGTAATGCTAAAATTTTATATATTGTAATATTTTTTAAAAATAATATATATTATAGTTATAAGATTTTTTTAATAAAGCAAAAGTATAGTCTCATATTTTATATAAAAATCTTGAGTGTTACATAAATAATGTTAATATATTGAAATATTTTCATGGACCTTTTATGTAATACTATTCACTCAAATAATATAAATAAAATTTTATTCATTGTTTCACTAATAATATTTATTGATTAGCAACAATTGGAAGAAAAATAATTTTTTTTCCTTGATTAAGATTATGTTTTCGTTAAATTATTACTTTTATCCAATATTTAAAATATCAATACTTATGAGTTATGAGTTTTCATGCTTCATAATAATAATAATAATAATATTAAAAACAAAGTTTAGCTACAAAATTACTTGTAGCAAGGTTACAACCTTACTCAATATTATTAATATTACTATATATTTCAAAATCTAACCGTTGGATTGCATGTTCTATACGCTTTTAATACATGTGTCAAATTTTGTGCTAATCAGATATTATTTACTATAAGATCTATAATATTATATTTTATGCATAACTTTAAACTACAAAAAACTTGCAATCTAGTCAATTTATTGATGACATAACTATGATATTTAATTTTATAGAAATTTTGCAAGTATGGAGGATATAAGAAGAAAATATAATCCAATGATCGATTTGTCAAAATTCACTTCAATAAGAAGACATTGAGTAAGATTGTAACTTTAGGCTACAACCAATTTTGTAACTAAATTTTGTCCTAATATTAATATAAAAAAACATTTAAAAAAAAAATTAAGTGTACAATGCACAAGCCTATCACACACACACACACACACACACACACACACACACACACACATATATATATATTTATATTTATATTTATATTTGAAGCCAAAGTTGAGAGAAAATTCAATTAGATTCTAAAACTGAGCTGTAATTTTGTGTTATGTGTCTCATATTTGAAAATTTTATGTCAAGTGAATTAATTGAATGAAAAATACTAGAAGTCCAATATAAATAAACAATAAAAACTCAATTATATATCTAATTCTATATCTAAAATTAGAAGAAAAGAGAGTTTGAATTTTTTTTTCCTTTCTAATGTCATTTGTTTTTCTAGCTAAAAATAATTCAAATTTATTAACAATTTACATAACATTATGAATAGTTCGTTACTTATTAGGTAGCAACTTCTATAAGTAAATGATGTGTGTGTGTGTTTGTTGTGTCGGAGGTTTTAAACTAGTTTTTTGTTTTTGTTTTGTTTTTTTTCTTGATAACAACTTTTTTTCCTCGTATGGCAACAATACTGCTTTTAGGACTCAAATTTTATTATATAGTATATAATATACGATAATATATGAGATAAATATATGACATAATATATATTTTGGTTATGTAGTAAAAACTATGCATGCTAATGTTTTTTTTTTTTTTTTTTTTGAGAAGGCGCTAATGGATATTTGTATCATCATGTAGCCCTTTTTTATCTGTTATAATGAAAATTTTCTTTTAATTAACTATTTTTTTTTCTTCCTTTTAATTGTAAAATATATCCATTTATAGTTTTTTTGTCCCGTTAATTGTTTGCCTTAAAATAAGGAGCTAATTAGCCTAATCTAATACTTCAAATTTCAAACAACCAAATACGTTTAGGACTCTTCTCTTCCTAAATGTGAGTCTAACTTTTGGGGTCTGTTTGGATACAACTTATTTTGCTGAAAACTAAAAACACTGTAACAAAATAATTTTTAAATGTGAGAATAGTACCGTAGGATCCATTTTTAATGAAAAAGTTGCTAAAAAGTTAGGTTTGTGGGTCCCATGAACAGTGCACGGGACCCACTGGTGTGCACTCCACCGCTTGTTTTGCTGTGAACAGTGCACACGTTGAAAAGTGAACACTGAACATGTTGAAAAGTCAAAAACAATGGCAAAAAAGAAAAGAAAAAAAGAAACACAAAAACGCAAACGCAGGAATTATAATTCTATCCAAACACTCATTAGGACTTACATTTACAATTTTTCACACCCATGATTACACGGCTTCTGCAAGAGTAATCTAGATCACATAAGCAAATTGAAACACGCCTTTTCCCCCCTTGGTTCCTTATTTAATCCGAATTCATTATTCGCCACCACACACTGAAATTTTTATAACTTAAATCGAAACAAAAAAAATCTAAAACTTTCAAACCCAAATCCTTAAAAAAAGTTTGTTTGAGAAAATTTCTCAAAATCCAAATGGCTCTCTTTGTTACTTCTTCTTCATCTACTGCAATTTCTAAAGGTAGTTTCTTTTTATAGTTTGAATGGAATTGTTGTTTTTTTAAGGATGTTTGGTTGTTTTGATGATGACTATTTGGTTTTTTAGATAAACTCCATAAATTTATTTATAGTCTTTTATATTGTCGATGCATTTATTCTTTATTTAGTATGTTTTCACGTTTTAATATTTGATGAGCTTTTTATGTTTGTGTTTTGCAATTCGTATTGTTCTGCAATGTATTGTTATGTGGTAATCAACATGGTTGTATGTTCACTTCTAGCTAGATACAATAACACACTCCCACCGTCCACTACTTCTTTCCTTAGTCTCTTCATATGCCACATGTCCTCTTCTTCTTTTGCCTTCAAAACTTGGGTTTGGATTTATTTTTTCATAATTTTTCTCTTAATTTTGATAAAATTTGATAAATTGGTCGATACGGCTGACCTGTTTAATAAATGGGTCATGTTAGGGTTGAGAAATCTTGACCCGTTTAATAAACATATCAGGTTAGTGTTGACCCATACAGTCAGATACTTATGAGTTGACATGACACAAACCCGACATGCGAACAGAAATTGCCACCCCTAATAATATATATAGTTTAATAAATGTTTGAAACGTATAGTTGTTAACTAATGTTTTAGCTATATTTTACAAATTCAATTTTGGTGTTGTAGTAAAATAAACCAAGATTAAATTATATATTGTACTCAATACTTTTCCCGTGCATAACATGAGTTAGCGACTAGTTACTTAAAATTTTAAATGGTGTAAGTGTAACATTTTATACACAATTAGATCTATTAAATAAATTTTATTTATTTCAAGTGAAAAAAAGAAAAAAAAAAAAAAAGAAGATGATTTCTAAACACAAAACATACTTTTATCATTCGACTTTATACATGGTTATTGTGGGGCCCTACTACACTAACCACGCTGGCCCATTATGTGCGGCCCAAGGCCCACGCCGAGGATAATGCTAAGCCGAGTACAATGTGATAGAGCCCAGGTCACCCAAGGGCCTCGCCTAGGATGACACATCCTCGGCACACCGACTTTTAATAAAGGGAAAACATCCCTCATCCATTGAATCTATCCCACCAACATTCTGACCGTTTTAATGGTGATGTGACCAGCAAGCCCAATTGCCTTGATTACTACAACTAATAGAAAGTCTGCAAAGGCGGCTAAGAACTAACATAAAGCCTGCTAATTACAGACGATGGGACAAACCCCTGTACATAGAGACCAGATCATTGACAAATGGATGGTGAAGATTAAGAGAAAAGGGACTATATATCTAAGAGGGCTCCCAGCAAAAAGGGGGGGGGGGGTGAAAAGGAAAAGAAAGAAAAATAGATCCTCGGCCTGGGCCGAGGACAATTATGCTTCGCAAACACTTAGCCAAATTCCCACCATTAGACTCCTATGAAGTTCATGTCATCCATTATTTTTGTTATAAACTTTACACCAGCCGTTGTTTACTTCGGTGAGGCCAAACCCTTAAACCCATTTCTCTATAAATTTTATTGTCCAGGGTCCACTACATTTTGAGTCCCTACAATTGGCGCCGTCTGTGGGAAGGATTTGTGCGCTGGCAAGTGCGGTGGTAGGTGTAAAGAAATTAAGAGCAGCACTTTCAGAAATAATATACAAAAAACAATACAATCTACTGCAACAATAATGATTCAGAAGTCAGCAATCACAAGAACAAGAATATGCGAAAAAGAAAGAAAAAGAAAGACAACAAGTGAAACAAATCTACTTCTTTTATTCATATATGAAGTAAAACTACATCTCTTACAAGTAATGCCCAGGGGGCTTGTTCTAAAGCTAACTACAAAGGCAGACACATGACGAAGCTGACAGAGGAACAAAGGGTGGAGAGCAACAATGGCAGAAGAACAGAAGATAGAAAAGGAGAATAGAGGAAGAGATGAAGAAAAGAAGAGATGAAGAACAAATATTAAAAAAGAAGTGAAGGAGGAGAGGAGGAAAGAAAAGGGGAAAGCTCGTTGAAGAGTAAGAGAGAGGAGAGAGAAGAAGGATGAGAAGATAGGAAAGCTACATTAGGGGCGGAAGAGGCAGAGGCACCATACGGTTTCGCTCTTGGGTTCCGCCTGGTTCCCCTCCCACCCCCATTGTAGCTGACTTGGGGGGTCAAAAACCCAAACCCAAGAGAGGGAGGTTACGTTCTCTCTGGATCCTCCTCCAAGCGTTGAGGAGGGCTGTGCCTCCGGTTAGGTTGAAAAGAAGGAGAATCTTCGGATCTCCTCTACCTCCACACCAGCGTGGCAGCCAGAGTTGGAGTGCCATCCTCGGCTTCTGATGGGGGCTGTGCATTCTCTGGAGCGCCCTTTTCCAGGGCCAGTTCATGCGAAGGGGCTCAAATGATTGCGCCTTGAAGAATTTTTGGCGATGTGTTTTTGGGGAGTTTTAGAACGAGTGTTTGTCAAGTGTGAAGGGGAGGTTCGCCCTAGGAACGCCTTTTATAGTGGGAGGAACATTGATGAGGGCCAAATCCACAATGAATCCCAGGGAGAGATTTCCGAAGGCAATAATGCCGCCCCAATTTCCAAGGGGCTTGCCAACCGTTAGATCCTCGTAGATCCATGGCCGGTATTAATGAGGTGACGCCTCATTAAACAAGAAGGCACCGAAGCGTCAGAACGCGTCACTCGGACAACCCAGGTGACGCCTCGTTATCTGAAGAGTCCCACCAAACGAAGAGGCGAAACACGGCAAGATCTTATCCTCTACCAACTCCAGTATTTACTATTATTATTATTCTGCTTGAAAACTGTAATTATTTAATGCTTATTGTAAAACGCTGCAAGAATTAAAACGGCTACGGATAAATGGATAAAATAAATGATTAAAATGGAAAACTAGGTACTGGACAGAACCAAGGCACTGCATGGTCCTCGGACCCAGGCCTCATGGGGAAACCAGATACTTCAGACGATTAAAATGGAAAACTAGGTACTGGACAGAACCAAGGCACTGCATGGTCCTCGGACCCAGGCCTCATGGGGAAACCAGATACTTCAGACGATTAAAATGGAAAACTAGGTACTGGACAGAACCAAGGCACTGCATGGTCCTCGGACCCAGGCCTCATGGGGAAACCAGATACTTCAGACGATTAAAATGGAAAACTAGGTACTGGACAGAACCAAGGCACTGCATAGTCCTCGGACCCAGGCCTCATGGGGAAACCAGATACTTCAGATGATTAAAATGGAAAACTAGGTACTGGACAGAACCAAGGCACTGCATGGTCCTCGGACCCAGGCCTCATGGGGAAACCAGATACTTCAGATGATTAAAATGGAAAATTAGGTGCTGGACAGAACCAAGGCACTGCATGGTCCTCGGACCCAGGCCTCATGGGGAAACCAGATACTTCAGATGATTAAAATGAAAAACCAGGTGCTAAACAAAGCTTAAACACTGCATGATCAAAAAGTCAACAGGAAGAACATTTCCTCGTAAAAGCTAAACGCTAAAAACCAAGGTCTCGCATGGTCTCCAGACCCGAACCTCTGTGGGAGTCAGCCACTGTAAGGCAATACGAACGACGAACGGAGCCAAGGTGCGTATATGGGCGACAAGTCCAAAAGCCGAGGCAAAACCAACCTCCTTAGGTGCCAAATAACGAACCCCATCGGGGACGAGAACCATGAGGAATAAGCGCCATAACACAAACGACCAAAACCTATCCATCCTCGGGCAAACCTTTTGCACAAAAAGAAAACTGTAAAAAACGGTTACAATAGCGATAGCACTGACGACAAGGTAGAGCCAACAGGCTGAGGAAAAACGCCGAGGAAGTCAAAATCCTCCTCCCCGCCCAGGGGGACGTGCAGCAGAATTTTGAGGGGCTATTGTGGGGCCCTACTACACTAACCACGCTGGCCCATTATGTGCGGCCCAAGGCCCGCTCCGAGGATAATGCTAAGCCGAGTACAATGTGATAGAGCCCAGGTCACCCAAGGGCCTCGCCGAGGATGACACATCCTCGGCACACCGACTTTTAATAAAGGGAAAACATCCCTCATCCATTGAATCTATCCCACCAACATTCTGACCGTTTTAATGGTGATGTGACCAGCAAGCCCAATTGCCTCGATTACTACAACTAATAGAAAGTCTGCAAAGGCGGCTAAGAACTAACATAAAGCCTGCTAATTACAGACGATGGGACAAACCCCTGTACATAGAGACCAGATCATTGACAAATGGATGGTGAAGATTAAGAGAAAAGTGACTATATATCTAAGAGGGCTCCCAGCAAAAAGGGGGGGGGGGTGAAAAGGAAAAGAAAGAAAAATAGATCCTCGGCCTGGGCCGAGGACAATTATGCTTCGCAAACACTTAGCCAAATTCCCACCATTAGACTCCTATGAAGTTCATGTCATCCATTATTTTTGTTATAAACTTTACACCAGCCGTTGTTTACTTCGGTGAGGCCAAACCCTTAAACCCATTTCTCTATAAATTTTATTGTCCAGGGTCCACTACATTTTGAGTCCCTACAGTTATATTTATATGTCTAATCTATCTAATTAATAAAAGTTTCTAAAAAAATAAGGATAAAGTTTAGCTAGAAAATCGATTGTAGCCTTACCTCACTAAATTTCTTTTTATTGGAGGTGAATTTTGATAAATACACCATTGGATTGCATCTTCTTCTTATATCCTTCATGTTTGCAAAATTTCAAGAAAATTAAAAATTAATAGCTATGTCATCAATAAATTTTTAAATTGCAAGTTTTTGTAATTTAAAATTATACATAAAATATAATATTATAAATTATATAGTAAATGATATCCGATTGACACAAAAATTGACATGTGCATTAAGAGCGTAAAGAACATGTAATTCAACGGTTAGATTTTCAAAATATGCAGTAATATTTATTTTATTAAGTGAGTTTGTAGCCTAAAACTACAACCAATTTTATAACTAAACTTTTTCCAAAAAATAATTCTAAAAAAAATCTAATTAATACAGTAAAAAGGACTATTTCTTATAAAAGTTAAAACACAAAACATGCCTTTTATCTTTCCACTTGAACTGGCTCCTTTATCTCAAGTGAAAATAAATGATCTTCTCAATTAAAAAAGTGAAATAAATGAGTATGATTTCTTAAACCACAAATCAGAAACCAGACCTTTTATCTTATTAAAAAAAAAGGCCTTTATCTTCTAATCTTTTATTTTAAAAAAAAGACATTTAAAAAAAGAAAAAAAAAAGCCTAACCCATTCCCTTTTTCCAAAAATTTTAAGTTCACATAAAATACCATAACTATTAGGGGAGAAAGAGAAAGAGTAATAGATTTATATGAAAATTACTTGCAGCTAATTATATCCTGCCACGTAAAATAATTGTGGCAAAAGTTGTAGAATTTTATGCAATACTAGAAGTTCTCGTTCCCTTCCGCATTCCATTAATTTGTTGAACTCCTAAACATAAGGTATGAGTGTAAAAGTGTTAAGTACGAAAAAAGGAATCTGGAGGGAGAGAAAAAGAGAGAGAGAGAAAAACAGTTAAAATAGATTTGATGTTTATTGTTGCAACACAACAAATGGCAATGTGATGTTTGGAGAGAGAGAGAGAGAGAGAGAGAGGTAGAGGGAGGTAGAATTAAGACTCAAAAAGAGGATTCAATACATGAACATTGATGAAAATGTGGACGCTGATACATAGGAAGAAGTTTGACGCGGCGTTAGGACCATCAATTTGCGTGATGGAACAAGGAAGAGATAGCAGAGCAGAGGCAGAGGATCAGCCAGTTCCCACTCCCAGAGAGGTTGATATCAGCCATTACAGCCTCAATGCCGGTATTCTTCCTCCTCTTGGCAACATCGCCCGCACCACCCGTCGTGTCAAACTCCGCCGCTTTATCATCTCCCCTTTTGATCCCCACTACAGGTTCATTCTCCTCTCTTTTATTAGAATTATCATATCACATAAGAGTCCGCTTTTGCGGGCTCTGTGAGAGAGGTGATTGGTAAACAGTTTTATTTACGACCTGTTGCTTTGGGTGGAAGGCACCTGCCATCGTACCAATGCCCGCCCCATATCATATGTGTGTTTTTATTGAATATAAGTTATATTTCACGTCATGTTTGTTTGTTTGTTTGATGATTAAAATATTGCAGGCTTTGGGAGACATATCTGGTGTTGCTAGTGTTCTACACGGCTTGGGTTTCTCCATTTGAATTTGGATTCCTTGAGCGAAAAATAAAGGGACCTCTGGCTATAACCGATAATGTTGTGAATGGGTTTTTCGCCATTGACATTGTATTGACCTTCTTTATTGCATACCTTGACAAAACATCTTATCTTCTCGTCGACGACCCAAAGCAGATTGCATGGAGGTACACAAGGACATGGTTGCTGTTTGATGTCATCTCTACAATTCCTTATGAACTTGCTCGGAGTATATTGCCCTCTTCTCTTCAGGAATATGGTTACTTCAATTTGCTCCGCCTATGGCGTCTCCGTCGAGTCAGCAAAATGTTTTCCAGGTAAATAAGCTCATGTTTATTATTCAATCTGTTTTAGCTGTTTTCATTTGCAATCAATTTCAATATGAATATATATATATATATATATATTGTAATAATGTTTCTAATGCACTAACTTCTTAAAAAATTATTATAATTTATATCATCTCATTTTGTTAAATGTAAGGAGGATACAGCATTGTTCGTTTCCTTTGAGAACAAATTCCATGATGGCTAATAAGATCAGACACAACTTCCTTCATAATTATGTATCTATGCATTTAGTTTGTCTGAAGTTGCTTTTGGAATACATTTCCTGTTATCTTACATATTATGTATCGCCAGTGCAAAGCAATGCCAGCAAATCATAACATAAGTGGAAACAATTTTGTCTTCACCTCTTTTCCAAAAAGAAAAACAATTAGCTCATGTCATTATTATAAATTTCTTTCCCTTTTTTGTCTTCCCCAAATTTTGTATTCATAGTCATTTATCATGAAATTCTACTTTTCTTTTGTCATTTCAGATTGGAAAAAGACAGGAACTTTAACTACTTTTGGGTTCGATGCTCAAAACTTATATTTGTGAGTATCTGTCAATAACATTTTGTAATTGTCATTAAAGAGTGTATACTTTTCAATACTGATGCATCTTATCATGCTTGTGATGCCTTGTAGGTTACTCTCTTTGCAGTTCATGCTGCTGCCTGCTGCTTCTATCTTATTGCTGCGCGTAATTCAAACCCAAGTCATACATGGATAGCACTTTCTCTGGACAACTTTCATGACCAGAGTATATGGATTCGATATGTGACCTCAATTTACTGGTCCATAACCACTCTTTCAACCACAGGCTATGGTGATTTGCATGCCACAAATACCAAGGAGATGGTATTCGACATCTTCTACATGCTCTTTAACCTTGGTCTAACATCATATTTAATTGGAAATATGACAAACTTGGTTGTCCATGGGACCAGTCGAACAAGGAAATTTGTGAGTAAATGCTGTCTTAATATTTATTTCAGCATTCCATTTGCATGCCATTTTTCCTAGGAGCTTGGACTTCCTTTCTGAATGGTGTTTGTCAGAAATTTGGATTTCTGGGATGTGCTTAAATTAGACAAGCGATTCTCTTGATTACCTTAAATGTGTATGTGGTCAGCTTCTGTCTTCATCTAGAAACTGAATAGTACCCATCTTTGATTTACAAATTAAAGCTACTTGATGACATTCAAAAATTCCAATAAATACCATAGACAAATTGTTTATATTATTATATCTGCTGCTTCTACTTTCTAGTTTCTATTGCATTGTCTTGTAACTTTGATTGTGACACTAGGACGGGCGTATAGGTTTGTTTTGAATTTCCAGAGCATTATGCGCTTCTCATATAATGAAATCAAGTCACTCTTTTGGACTTTTCAATTACTTGACCATCCATACTTGAGCACTTTCAAATTTTTCATTTTGTTTGTTTTCTTGGTCTTATTTACAAATTACATGCAATTCCAGAGAGACACTATTCAAGCAGCCTCGAGTTTTGCACAAAGGAACCACCTACCTATTCGCCTACAAGAGCAGATGATTGATAATTTGTGTTTGAAGTACAGAACTAATTCAGAAGGGCTGCATCAGCAAGAGATTCTTGATTCCCTTCCTAAAGCCATTCAATCTAGTATCTCACACTTTCTCTTCTATCCACTTGTTGACAACCTCTACTTGTTCCGTGGGGTATCACATGACTTACTTTTCCAACTGGTAATACTCTTTAACTTTATTTCTTAATCCTTGGTTGTATTTGGATGGAGCATCAATAGGCCTTTCCCTGTGTTTCCTCTGTTAGATGGAAAACGAGTGTTAATAGTTTTTTTTACAGTCTTCATTTTTGCATATAAAATTAGAAAAAGATCATGGAATTTTATGTTTGTCGGAGCTGAAGGTTGAGAAACATGAGTTTTGTATGGTGTCTTTATGATGCAAAAAATGCCTGTTGTGAATTAAACAGCATTAAGAAGATAAAACTGAGCTCTTTTTTTCTTTTTCCTCTTAATGTTTTCAGATTTAACAAGAAAACAATATCTTGCTTCAAGACTTTAAAGCATGCATATCCAAACACCTACAGCCAACAGGTCGCTTTTATAATTTTCACACTTGTTTTACATCCATCTTTTTGAACTTTCCTATTGAAGGTCTCTGAGATGAAGGCTGAATATTTTCCTCCCAAGGAAGATGTAATTTTGCAGAATGAAGCACCCACAGACTTTTATTTACTGGTTACTGGTGCTGTGGTAAGAACTTTTTAATGAATTATTGTTCTACATGCATAGTGGAATTGCTAAAATTATATGAATTTGATTCTGGTGCACAATATTTTCCGTGTAACTGGATAATTTATTCCTCTTGGAAAACAGACCACCCTTTTAAAAAAAGTTTTTCCTTTCTCTATCCTTCAGTTGACTTTGTCATTAAATTTTCTTTCTCTCAGGAATTAATTGTGCAAAAGAATGGATTAGAGCAGGTAAGTACAATGATAGAAATATTTTTTTATTATATATTCTTTTCACTATTGCTCTTCACTGGGGTGCTAGGAGCTGAATATGCTCTTTGAAATGGATGATTACAGACTGTTGGTGAGGCTAAGACAGGAGATATTGTTGGTGAGATAGGCATGCTCTGTTACAGGCCTCAACTGTTTACAGTTCGGACCAAACGATTATGTCAGCTGCTGCGTTTGAACCGTACTGCTTTTTTAAATATTGTTCAGGCACATGTTGGAGATGGGACAATAATCATGAACAATCTTCTTCAGGTCTGTAAAAGTTGTTCCACAAGTAACTTCCCTTTCCTTCTCTCTCTTTTTTCTTTTTTCTTTTTTCTTGTGTGGGGGGGGGGGGGGGGGGGATTATTTCAGTTGTAATCTTTGGCTCATTTTATTTATTAAGATTTTCTTTATCTCTTCAGAAATCTTTATTTTTTTCCCCTGATTTTAGTTTGTATGAAAATAATCTTTTTATAAAATTGATCAATTTTTTAAATTTCTAAAGACAAATTGAGGAACTTTATCTCAAGGTAAGGTAGAGAGAACTTTGTATATTGCATTTATTGATGTATTACAAGCCAAACAGTGGGTTATTTACAATGCACTACGACTGCATTGTGAATAGGTGCATGAGCAGTATTGTAAATTATGGAGTAATCTAAGCACTAATTTAGGCACATGTTGTGGTAGCTATTACTGAGGATAATAGCTGTTAAACCAAAAATCATGAGCAAGAGTCATGGAGGGTTTCATTTGTGCATTGCCAAGAGTTGAGGAGAATCTGCATCACATGTGGTATTTGTTATAGATATCTGCGGCAGATATGGGATTTGCAAAATATATGTCTTCTATGTTTTCACTTCCCCTCAAACGGGGTCAAGGATCAAGGATAAGGCCTAGTGTGGTACGTAAATTCACAAAATAAAACCTTGGACAGAGGCTTTGTGAATATGTCTGCTTTGGAGTTTGGAAAGGACGTATCATGTTTCAAGGGCACCAAGAGCCACTTTCACGACCAAAGTGATAATCTAATTCAACATGCTTTGTGTGACCTTGGAAGACAGGATTGATAATCATTTGTAAGGCATTGAGATTATCACAATGTATGATTGGGGAATGTGAAAGAGGGATACCAAGGTTGCAAAGAATGAATCATAGCCAAAGAAGTTCTGCAATAGTGGAGGCCATGGATCAGTATTCGGCTTCTGCACTTGATCAAGCTACTATGGAGTACTTCTTGGCACTCTATGAGATACAGTTGCTGCCTAAGAATGTACAGAGAGTTTTTTTTTTTTTTTTTTAAATTTTTTTAAATTTTTAATTTTTAATTTTATTTTTATCTCCTTGTGGTAGGGCACCCAAACCAATTCATATCATAGAAGCCATACAGATCAAGTGTGCTTGAGGCTAGGATGGTGATCCCAAGTAATGCCACAGACATTAGCACAGTATGCACTTAACTATCTCGTAATGAGCCACTATAGGGTCATGAATGAATTAGAAAGCTAAGTTGACACCATAGGATAGATCAGGTCTAGTGAACTTGGGGTATTGAAGTGCTCCCACAAGGATTTGATAACGAGAAGGATCAGGATAAGGCTCATCAGTAGATGGGAAATGTCTGCCTTTCTCAGGCATTGGGGTAATAATGGGTTTGCACATCTGCATGGAAGCAAGTTCTAAGATATCCTCAGCATACTGGTTTGACATAAAAACAGGCTATGTTGGGTAACACCTAGAAAGTGATGAAGAAAACACAAGACCTTGATGGAGAACTCATGTCCCAACTGAGAGATGAACCAGTTGATGCGAGTTGAGGACAAGATGAATGCTGGATATCCCTGCCTTTGACAACTTCCAGTACAAGGAGAAATGTTTCTAAAAAATCGATACCATCAACTTGGCTAAACCTCTTAGCTACCAACTGAGCTTTGATACGTTCCACGGAGCCATCTTGTTTAAATTTTGCTTTGTAAACCCATATACACCCAATGGCATTCATGTCAGGGTGATGTGCTAGTGCCATGAGGTCCAGATTTGCATTTAGGGCAGCAACCTTTTTCATCCATAGCAGCAACCCATCTAGGCTGACATTTGGCAAAGATGATGGATTTTGGTACAATAGGTATATCATGAGTAACCCTTGCTACATGAAATTAAGGTACCTTGGAGTTGTCATAGTAGGGGGTGCGTCAACTGTTGGTGAGTGACTTGGTATAATATTTTTGGCAGGTGCGAATCCTGAAATAAGGGAGGCAGAAGGCAATAATTTTGTTGATTGAGGTTGCCTCCCAATCTGTGAATGTAATGAGCTCCCCATCAATATTATTATTGCCATACAGTCGTGTCGGTGTAAAAAATGGCAAGGTCATTTTATCAAACACAACATGGTCAGAATGTAGATGCATCCTCTAGGTGGATAGTAGCATTTGTAACCTTTTTGTTTGATACTGTGACCAATGAAGGCACATGGGAGAGACTTGGGCTCCAGATTGTTATTTCTGTAATCCCCAAGATAGGGGAAGCATTTGTAGCCTAACAGTTGCTATGATGAGTAGTTAGGTCGTTTGCCATAGAGTCTTTGAAATGGAGAGTCCATACCAAGTTTTGGATAGGGTAGGTGATTGATTACTTAGTCCATAATTTTGATGGTAGGTGTGCATGGAACATCATTGTGAGTCCTAGTTCTGTGATGTTTTGATACTTACGTTCTGTAGAACCATTTTGTGGCATTTAGGGCAGGCAGATTGTTCGTGATTCCCAAGGTTGGCTAAATACCAAGTGAATTCAACATTCGCAAATTCTCCTCCACACAAACCATTTTTTGATTCTCTAACAAGTGCGTACAGCCCATCCTTCTTAGTGCCCTTTGCACTACTTGATTGGTTGACCTGTTCTTAATCACAAAACCATCTCTATCAAACTAAAATTTAAGTGGAAAATCAGGGGTAAGTTTACTCATAGATATCAAAAAGTCAACTTTTTGTAGTTATATAGTAGCTGTAGTTCTTTGTTATGAAGTTAAATGTTGAAACTGTCTCAAAAAAAAAAAAAAAAGTTAAATGTTTACAGCATAATATTTATTGGAATTAGGTTGAGTTGGACACGTTGTTCCTCTCATTATGCACATACTTGGTTACTTATAGCACATAACATTGTAATAATTTGTTTTTAACAATAAAGAACAACTATATTCTAAGATTTAGTCACAAAATATATATAAAATAAGTTGTCTAAATAAGTTATAGCTATATGGTTCAAGTAGAGGAATATATGTCTTATTCATAGACTAATTTGTCATTGATGCAGCATTTGAAAGATATACGGAATCCATTTATGGAAGAAGTTCTGACAGATACAGAGAACATGCTGGCTCGGGGCAGAATGGATTTGCCCCTTAGTTTATGCTTTGCAGCAAATAGAGATGATGATTTATTGTTGCATCAGTTGCTGAAGCGTGGTTCAGATCCAAATGAAGTGGATGATGGGGGACGGACGGCACTGGTGTGCAAATAATCTTTTTTGATACACATATTTTCTGCTAGAGATAATATTTGAATTAGAGACTCTGAGGTTACTTTGCTTTTTGTTGCAACAGCATATTGCGGCATCTAAAGGAAGTGAGCATTGTGTAGTTCTGCTTCTAGAGTATGGAGCAGATCCTAACATCACAGGTAATTTTTATTGCACGACGAAATATGAATCCACCAACACTATTGTGTGAACTTTTTGTATCCCTTTATCTTCTGCTGCATTCTCTGCAGCTCTTCTTATCTTTAATTGTAAATTACCTCTGAGTTCTTTCTAGGTTTGTTGATGTCATACTTTGTTAATATTTATTTTGGAAATTGGGAAGGCCAGATTTTCTGTTTTAATTTGTATTTGTTGGAGAAGCACAGATTTCTCTCTTTCTTACAGGGGTGACTTTTGCTCTAGCAAGAGTATGACAGGCAAATTCCCATTTGAGCACACTTGGAAGTGGCTATAAATAGAAACCTGAAATTATGTTTTTTTTCCCCTCTCTTTTATTTTATGCATATTGTTCAAAGCATTTAGATGCTGTCCTCTTGGCACATTAATAAGTTTCACTAGTTAGACTTTTAAAAGAAAAATGCATGTTTTGAAAATTGTACATAACATGTACCCTCGCTAAGTTTTTAATATAGTGTCATGGATGGAGGGTTGTTAACCAGGTTGCATTTGATTTATTTTTTAAACATACTTATATTGACTTGAGATTGGACTATAGAAAAAGTTGTATATAAGTTCCTAAGATATCAAATTATTATTTGTATATTATTGTTAAAATAAATAGTTCATTTCGTAGTAAAAATTATATAATAATACAAGACTAGTGAATCTAATTATTATAAGTTCATAAAAAAATCATTCTATATAATTAACACTATAATTTCAATTATAATTTTAGTTATTAATAATTAGTTTAGATTTGTGAAACAGTAAAATATTTTAGCTGTGGTATTTACTATATATGGGAAAATAATAAGTTAATCAAGTAGCTCATAAACAAGCTTAAGCTTGTTTGACAAGAAAATGAATCAAACTTGAACATGTCATCTTACTCAGTGATAAAATCAAACTATGCTTGTGTTCAAAATTAGAATTAATTCTAGACTTTTAATACTCCATTCAGTTTAGCTCATTTAAAGCCATAATCAAGGTCTTTAATAGGGGTGTCCACGGGTCGGGCCGGGTCGAGTTTGTGCCCGACCTGGACCCGACCCGAATTTTTCGGGTGGGTGAAAATCCAAACCGAAACCGACCCGTATTAATGGTCAGATTAGCCAGTTCGGGTCCGTCGGTTTCGGGTAGGTTGTCGGTCGGTTTCGGGTTCTGAAGCCGGCGCCGATATTGCGCTGCCGGTGCCAATATTTCGCCGGATCGGTCAAGATCTGGCCGATTTTTGGCTGGATCCGTTGAATCTATACTAGATCTCAATGAAATCTTGCCGGATCTGGTGGATTTCATGTTGCTTTTCGTCAGAAAATCCAAAATATTGCCGGATCTAGTGGATTGCAGTGGATTTCAAGAAGTTCTTTGTCGGAAAACCTTTGGATCTCGCCGGATTTTGTAGATTTTATGGTCGGTTCGGGTTGCTCGGGTTTTTGGGGAGGAAACCCGCCAGCCGAACCGAATGGATCGGGTTCTGTGGGTGGCGACCCGCCGGCGACTGTCGGATTGATCGGTTCGGGTGGTGGCCGGTCGGTTTCGAGCGGGTCCGGCGGTTTGAGCGGGTCACCGGGTTGTCTGGACACCCCTAGTCTTTAACATGGTTCAATTTAGACTAAAATGCACATACACCTTCAAATTTAGGGTTTAGTTTTAAATTGGTCCTACAACTGTTAGAACTTTCAATTAACACCATCAACTATTACAATGATGTCAATGTGCCCCTTTGGATATAGTCTGTCACATTTTCACTATTAACCTGCTCAACGACGATTTTCTCTCTCTCTCTCTCTCTCTCTCTCTCTCTGTTTTCTATTCAAAATGACATCGTTTTTGGGTGAGTTAACGGAAAAATTCTATTCGATGTTGATGGAAAGGGCACATTGATGTGTTGTAATACTCAAGAATATAAATTAAAAGTTTTCATGGTCAAGAGACCAATTTAGAAGCGAGCCTAAACTTAATTTTACTATTAATCATTTGAGTGAGTGATGTTATTAGCTGATCTTTATACAGAATATGGATGAATGTAGAACCTAGACAAAAGAATACCTGTAGCTGACTTCAATTAATTACATGGAAGCAAGGTCTAATTTAGTTGAGTTCATATCAATGTAAACATTGCCTATTTGCTTCATAAATTGGCTTTAATTGTTAACTGCTATCTTTGCAGATTCAGAAGGAAGTGTTCCCTTATGGGAAGCAATATTGGGGGGGCATGAATCCTTGATTAAAATTCTCATGGACAACAGGGCAGAGATATCTTTTGGTGATGTGGGTCTTTTTGCATGCACTGCTGTGGAGCAAAACAACTTAGAATTGCTCAAGGACATTGTCAAATATCGTGGGGACGTAACAGTGCCTAAGAGCAATGGGAGTACAGCTCTTCATGCGGCAGTATGTGAAGGCAATACTGAAATAGTTAAGTTCCTGTTGGACCAAGGAGCTGAAATTGATAAGCCGGATTTCAATGGATGGACCCCTAGGGCTTTGGCAGATCATCAAGGTCATGAAGACATAAAGGACTTATTCCAGACCAAGCCGGAAGAGGTCAGGAAACCACCAACTATCCCACTTAGAATGAAGCCAAATGTGTCATTCCCTAGTAAGTACCAGAGTGAGCCCATGATGCCCCCATATCACCATGAAAGCACTCCACCTCCCCGGGAAGTGAGATGGTCAGAAAATCGTCCAAGGCGAAGGCCTAACAATTTTCACAATTCACTTATTGGGGTCATGTCAGTTGCTAACGCTGGTGAGCAGTCATCTCTATTTTGCATATATTCTTTTTAAGATACCTTGGAAATTTTTATTCAACTTCCAAATTTTGATGATTTGGCAGTCATACATTGGTGTGATTAAGTTAGGCGGCTGTGAACATGTCAAGATTATATGCAAAACTAAAAAGTGATGAGGAAAGAAGAATTGCATGCTTGAAATTACAAGCATAAACTGTCAATTAAGATTTTTCCTTTTTTGGTAATTAATCAATAGAGAAGGTATCAGAAAGCCTTCTAGTTTTTTGTTTTTTGTTTTTTTAATTTTATTTAATAGCAATAACTAAATGATGCAGTTCACGGCAAAATGAACTGAGTCAAACTTGATTTACAAAGATACAAAATAGTCATTTTGTTTGATTTCTGATTCAATTTCAGCACACTCAATTGTTTTTTTTTTTGGTCAAGCAATAATAGTAATCAATAACCATATCCTTAAGAATGCACTTTTATAGAGCAGGCTTGTAGTCCGAATGGCACATTTTCCTGCACCCTTTACATTTCAATTCCCATGTCGCAGGTTCAAATCCAAATTGCCCCCTCCCCTTCCCAACAAGAAAAGAAAAAAAAGTGCAATTTCACTTTTTTCTATAGTGTCACATGCATGTGCTAGATTTTTATCCAAGGCTTCACGAATGAATGTAGTCCTACTCAGCTTGGGGAACTAGAGGGCATTTTTTAGCCCTAGCCGTTCATTTCTTTATCTTGAACACCTGCAGTTGATGTTTCTGATAATTAGTATATTGGAAAAACTTAACTTTCGATTTTAGTAATCACACTTTTACTGACTTTTAGTCAAAATCTTAAAAAAATGCAGGTGGAGGAGACCTTATCCCATCAGGAGGCAGTTTTCGTAGTACTCAGAGTGTGAGCAGCTACCCGGCTAGGGTGACTCTTAGTTGCCCCGAGAAAGGTGAAGTTGCTGGAAAGCTTGTGCTTCTGCCTGATTCACTTCAAGAACTACTTGATATTGGTGCCAAAAAATTTGGGTTCTTACCCAACAAAGTTTTAACAAAAGAAGGAGCTCAAGTTGAAGATATGGAACTTATTAGAGATGGTGATCATCTTGTTCTTGTTTGTGATGATGGAATTGGCACTTGAAAAAGCCAGACTTTTTTTCTGTTGGGTTAAGCCTCTAAGAGTGATACCGGCAACTGGACTTATAAAAAGTGGTTCCACAATACCGCGTGAGCATTTTGAGCTTTTGGGATAGATATTAAGAGTGATATCATAAGAAATACGTATATACTAACACACACACACACACACACTCAAACACAAAACTTCTTTTCTGCTAGAGAATGTGAATGAACTGTATGGAAAGAACTTGGAGGTGACAGAGATGATTACAAAGAAGAGGTTTGTTGTGTAAATTCATTTTTGTTTTGGATTAGGAATTGGAACTTGGAACTAGTCAGCCCATTGCCTTGCCAGCTGGGGCTTCTTCTGTAATTCTTTTTGAGGTTCCGTGTCTAATAATCTCCCTGATTGCGTGTTCTGTGCCCTCAGGAGAGATGGATTAGGCCACTCCGTTACATTGAAAAAAAAAAAAAAAGAAGAGTTTACATTTGGTCCGGTCTTGGCGTAAAACCAAGAGTTTAAGCCTCCAATAAGATATTGACACGTTAGCATTTTATTAAAAGATGAATGAATTTAAATTCAGTCAGGATTTGGCATAAAGCAAGTGTTTACGCCTTCCAATTAGCTAGTGTCATGTCATCATTTTACCAAAATATGAATACAACTCAAACACAATAACAACTTTCAATATTAGATTCAAAACAAAACCAAAACTTAACCCTCCTCCTCACGTTCAAACCAAACCTCTATACCCCACCCTACCACACATGCCGCCACAACACCGGAGCCGCCACTCCACTGAGCATAATTTACCAAAAAAAAAAAAGCCAGAAAACCCATCTCATTTCTAGTGCTCATCTCAAAGAAGTAACCAAACCCAAAAATCTATAAACACCAATATCAATAACAGAATAAAAACCCATCAGCTTGTTTAAACCAAAATGATAAAATTTATAAATTAAAACAAAAATGATGAGGAAGATGGCCATGGTGCTGGGTCCTTTGTTCGAGATCCGATGGATGCAGCGTTTTTTTCAAGCCACCTTATAGACCCTCACTAGGCCTCTGATGAGTGAGAGTTTAAGGTTATGGGTTTGATCATTTTGAATGATTTCGAAGAGAGGGATGAGATGATTTTGGGTTTAAGAGTCACTGTTTGTGGCTCAGGTGATGGCGTACTAATAAAGCTCCACCATGAATTTCGATCCATAGTGATTTCGATGGTTTGTGAGGTGGAGTGGAGTGGAGATCTGGTTTGAACGGGAGAGGAGGACTGGATTTTGTTTTATTTATTTATTTATTTTTAATTTTAGATCTGATATTGTGAGCAGGTATTGTGTTTGAGTGTTTGTATTAATGTAAGCTCAAGATGAATACAAACACTTTATGACCTTGGCCATTTGAAAATTGAGTTCTGTTTTTGAACTTTATGACCTTGGCCATTTGAATTACTTTCTTGGTCTGCAAATTGACTCTACTTTCTTAGGATTTTATGTTACTCAAACAAAGTATGTCTTTGGCGTGCTTTAGCATTACAATATGCACAATTTCAAGCCATGTAATACACCAAGTTGTCTTGCTGCACATCTCACTGCTCATGATGGTACTGCCTTATCTGATCCCAGTACTTATTGAAGCATGGTTGGAGCTTTGCGATATTTCACATCCACCCATCTTGACCTCTCATTTGTTTTACAGAAAACCTACAAATTCATACACTCATTGTCTTCATTTTTCTCCTGGACCATAAACTCTTTCAAGCTACACTGATGCGGATCGGGCTGGTGGCCCTTCCAATTATTGATCTACCTCTGAGTTGTAGTTCTTTGCAATAAGTCACCTGGTCTGCTAGGAAACAACCAATAGTTTCTCAGCCTTCTACAGAGGCTGAATATTGTGTGTTGGCCTCCTCTGCAATTGAACTATGCTAGCTTTGAATGCTTTTGAAAGATGAACGAATCTATCTTCATCATGTTCCCTAGTTATAATGTGATATTTATCTGCCTTAGCCATTGCCTCTAACTCCATGTTTCATGCTTGCACAAAACACATCAAGGAGGACTTCGATTTTGTTCGTGAAGGCATGCTTCTCAAGGATTTACAGGTGCTATTTGTCTCAGCTCTCAAGCACAGATCAACTTGCTAATATTCATGAAAGCTGTTCCATGTACTCGTTTTTTGAGTTAAGAAACAAACTCATGGCTTCCTTTGTCCCCATTCGTTTGAAGGTGGATATGAAGCAGAACTGTTATACTACAGGTTGTATAGAGATAAACTACAATTCATATTCAATCATATTCAATAATTGTATTGTACTACAAGCCGTATTTCATATCTGTATTTTATTAACACACCATTTGGGGTCCCGTTTTGAAACCACACTTTTTCAAGTATGGCTTTTTTCAATCTCAATTTTTTCAATGTACAACTTTTTAAAACGGCCTATTTTTTTAAATCTGAAAATTAAGCTATACCAAACAGGAGTTTGTCAATGTCATTAGTTATATCTGTAGCTGTAAGTTAAGTTTGTTACTGGTTTGTTGAGGGAAGTTACTACAGCTGGTTGAGTGATTAAGGTAGTTTTGCTCTATTTTCAATCATGTAAGAATACCAGAACTGTACAGAGCTGTAAAGTATCAATGTGACTGAATTCATTTTGTTACAATTCGGTATTTTCTTTAGCTTTCACCAAAACAAAGCAATTACACCATTAAGAAATTTAATGCAGGGCAAAACCAAAATAACCCATAACTGCACTCATGGCAAAGATTAATTTATTATCAAGTTTCAAGTCTGATACATTGAAATGACACAGGAATAACTAAAAAAGATTGGAGCACACTGCATAGTGCTAAATTCTCTAACACCTGATCTGATTTCTAGCTTGACTATCTCTGTACAAACTTGGAGTAAATAACAAAATTTAATAAAAGAACCAATAAAAAATCTAGTAGTCACAAATCAAATTACATAAAGAAGAGGGAAATTTGCTATAATTTTGCTAGTATAATTATGATAAAATGAATGAATGGCTATGAAATCTCACAGTATACATTCTAATGGCTTCCCCAACTTTCTAGCTTCTCTCTATTTCTTCCACATATTTTCCATTCTTTTTTGGTCTCTCTCTCTCTCTCTCTCTTAGAGTATATGATATGATATCATTTGTCCTTAGCTGTTTCTAAACAAGAAGACAAGCAAATGTCGTCACTTCTTCAGAGGATCATACTCAAGATCATCATTGTACGAGCAGAGTATCAACAAAATAGCAGCTCTCATTATACTCGGACATCATCTGGGTAAACCTGTAAACCATGCCATTTGTAACTTAATAAGGGATGAAACTAGATTTACCATAAATATGTTGAAACCTTAAAGAGTATGTTTTGGTTAGTTACCTGAAAGTTCACTGAAGCTTACAGTTCTAAGTTTGACCTCCCCTCTATTGGTTGTCATCTTATCCAAAATCTCAGAATCATAGAATTCTTCTGAACTCTCCCCAGCCTCGCTACCAGAATCAGGTAGTTCTTTTCCCTGCTCACACTTTTTGTCAGATACCGTATTGCTTGCTAAATATTAAACTCATTGATTAACATTTTGTAGTAATTTTATCATCATTCCAAAGCTAGAGTGGATTAGTAAGCTGGTCCACAGATAAATAAACCATGAGAGTATTAATATACATACCGCAATTGAGAGACTTCGGGTACGCTGTGGGGCACCAGCGATTTCCTCGTACTCAGAAGCATCTAGTTCCTGAAGATAGTAAGGCTCGAACAGCTTGGGAAGTAGGTGTTGTCTTATGCTTACGAGAAGGAAGAATGGCAATGGAAACAAAATTCCAGCTATAGGTATCCATGTCACACCGAAACAGACCAGAAAATATAGGATTTGGAAGAGTGTAAATGTAGCAATGCACTTGAATGGTACCGACTCCACAAATGAAGCATGAGAGCCTTCCAAGACTCTGCCCAACACAATATCATCACAAGATTATGATACCAAACAAAAGTATAGGCAACATACACTTTTAAGAAAGGCACAATTTATTTCACTCAAAGGTGCTCAGGCACCACATGGGAGTTGATACCACCATCACATTTTGTGTTTCATACAAGTTTATTAGTTCACATGAGAGAGATTATAATATCTGTTTCTTTGGTTTCAGTTTAGCTGACAGGGGATGGGAGTCACCTTCTCTGACAAACTAGCATGTATTGCTATGTATAAGAAATTGGCACATAAAATTTCCAAGAGGCATCCTGCTGTCTCCAAAAATGAAATAGACTAAACCACAACATTTTGTTTAATCAAAGTTCTGAACCACTGATAAGATGACTTACTTGTAACGACGTTCGGGAGTGATGAAAAGGAGCAAGATCCTTTCCCAGAACTGATTTCCTGGGAGACTATCAATGGCCATGTAGGCAAAGTATCCCCAAAGAACTGAGGTAGGTACCATTTTGATTACAGAGATGGCACATATTGATACGCCCACAAGGAGGGACTGAAACAAGTTGCTCATTCTTTGTTCATTAACCCGGACAGGCAAATAAGCATCAATGTATTTCTCTGGATCAAATTTGCCCCCTGCATCTCCCCCATCATCAGCTTTCATTACGGCCTCCTTCAAGTTTTCCAACTCTTTGGTCTGCAAGAAAATTTACAATATGCTTATCAGAGTTAAGAGAGTGCGTTGCGCACACAGAGAGAGAGAGAGAGAGAGAGAGAGAGAGCAATTACAGTTGGAGCTGTTTCCATTTCCATGAATACAGCTTCCATCTTTCCATAGATTTCAGAGTTGCTCGCATGATGTTTGATACATTCCTTGGCATGCTTCACCATCTTCTTTCGGATCACCTGCAAATCATGGCCCATATTATTTACAAATCTAAATCAGTGGTCTTGATAATAGCAGTCAAATACATTGCATAACCTACCTGCCTCTTGAGAACTGCCAGACTCTTAGTGTGCATTGGGGACTGTGGGAGTACCCCATTCGAAGGAGGAAGTCCAAGCAACCCACAAATCAAAGTCTGAACAACAACATTGAGCATCAAGTCTTACGAATGAATAACTTATAGGTTGGCAACATGAATTACAAAGAGAAAATTAAGCCAAAAAAAAAGTTCTAAATCCAGGGACATACCATTATTCCAAGCAATAAGATATCATAATGGTATGCAGAAGGTTTTTGGAGGTTAAACTCCTTCTGTTGTGCCATCTGAGAAGCTACGCTGTGGTCAAAGAAGTATAGACCTGCTATCATAATTGCTGGTACAAAGGCGGCAAAAATGTACGAAAGTGGGACCTTTCCCATATCCTGAAATTTCAGTGTATGAAGTAGATAAATTAGGTCATATATCCTGCAACTTGAGTGTATAAGATAGATAATTCAGTGTATAGTTAATTCAATTTATTAACATGTTAGATTGTTAAAATTTATCAGATAAATTTGACCTATAAGTCATAGACCTGGCTCATGTTAGGCCTCTACTGGATTCAAATCTGACCCATGAATGGATTGGAAACAGATCCCCCATAATTTCGGGGAGAGCAGAGTGCTTACCTAATAGGAGAGTTGTTTAAAGCCATTCCAAGCAACCATAGAACATTAAAAAAAAAAAAAAAACTCACATCCCAACCTAGAAATTCTAGGATGCAGTGTAAGAGATACTATGGAGTGGCATGTAATCATTGGAAGTAGAATAAAAAAAATAAAACAAAAAACAAAAAAAAAAAACACTATTCATCCGAAATTCAGTACCTTGATCACTGTCCAATGGTACAATGATGCAGATTCCAAGGGAAGTGGACAAAAGAGCCTTCTAGGAACTCCATCCGGAACTTTACCGGGTACAGCAAAAGCCAATGCTGACCAGAACAAGACCATAAGGAGAACCCCATAGTCTGCAATGATTCCTCTCAACCACCCTGTATCCGAAACCATAAAATAGTAAAAGAGGGAACAAAATTAGCCCCAATGTGGACAAGCTTTTGTAAATTGACAAAGTCACTGAATTTCAGTTTATTTACCTGTGCCGTATCTCCATGATCTTGCTCTTCTGCTCTTAAGTGCAGTAAAGAGTAGACCAAATGAGAAAAGGATGGCAAGTAACCCATTTAAATACAGCCACTGGAATTTATACTTTTCCAATGCGGTATTTTCAGCTTTGGGAATACTGAATTCACTGATCAATCCCTGTGATTTGACAATTGTCACAATTAGTATCTGCTTTTGCTAAATCCACAATTTTTTGTTTTCTCTGCAAAATCAATTGATACCTTGACAGCCTCTTGCATGAAAAGAACAGCAATTAACATTCCAAAAAGTTCCGACACTATCCTTGTAAATCTAGTGATGATGGAACATGCATTGAATATTGCAAGAAGAAACAGCAGGAGTGCTGTCCAGACGCAAACCCTGTAATATAGGTACACTAGTAAAGATTTGTAACACTTACGCTAATTCAGAATTTTGTTAAACACTGAATAATCCAGAAAATATGACAATGATTCCCATACCACCCAGCCCAAGCTAAATACAGCTTGCTCCCCAACTCTGGCTGTCCTTTACAGAACTTGTACAAATAAGTGTACATTATAACCGTGGGTTCTGCAACTCCTAAAATCAACAAAGGCTGTCCACCAATAATTGAGTGGATGATTCCACAAAGAGCAGTAGAAGCTAATGTTTCCACTGTGCTTAAGCTTCCATCTGAGATAGGACTCAAATTCAAAGTAAACCAATGAAGTTTTTAGACATTGCAATAACATTCCTCTGTACCTCTTTAGAAGTTCAATTTAAGGAGAGACAAAAAGTAATGTACCTGTATCCCTACTCAGTTGTTCCCCAAAGGCAATAACTGGGAGAGCAGAAGCAAAGAAGATATAGGTCGTTGGAGCCAATATCCTGACATAGATTACATGATTTATATATAAAAAATATGAGTAATGCAAACAAATTTCACAGCTATTTTTTACACATTATAGTTGGTGTAATATCACTTTTATATGAGTTTACCATTGACATAATTTTTACTGTACACCAATTACATTATGCTAACTCAGTGGTCATAAAAATAAACAGTGAAAGTTGTTGTGAAAGTAGGCTTATTGTTAGAATATGGAATTCCCAGTATATGATCTGTTTCAAAAAAAAAAAAAAAAAAAAACCAATTACCTAATGCCTGAGCAAAGTTCCCAGTCTTCCTTATAGCATGCAGCCCTTCCTTTGATATCTTTAATTATCCCCTTGAATGGAGTTTTGATGTTTCCCATTGCTGATGCAGGAAACTATAGAACTTAGAATGATCAATTGGTAACTTACAAAGACATACTACACAAGTTTCTAGAGATCTATTCATTAGAATACATAGAAGCTATACAAACTGAATCAGTGAACATAACCAAGTTCAAATAGTTGCAAACAGACTAACAAAGGGGGAAAGGGGAGAAGTTAATAAACCAACATCCCCTGTGAGATCTTCATGATCCAACTGTAAAAGAAACTAAGAACAAATTAAAAGTTCATACTTTAACAACAATCTTTTAACCCCCTCCCCCGGGAGAAAAAAAAAATGAAGAAGAAGAAGAAGAAAATGAAAATCTGGTCAGTGGTATTGATGATCTTTCTAAGTAAATACATATGTACAAAAATACTAGCAGCAGAGACATGATCCATAGTTCATAATACAAAGCATTATATAATTAAGAATTCCCAAAAATCATGGATGTCCTAAAGTTACATTAATACAAGTAAACTCACAGTATGCACAGAGACTGCATAGCATATAAAAAGAAACCAAACTAGATTTAAAGCTTAATAGTCAATAATATTACTCGTACAAATTTTGAGGAAAAATCCTCATGCAAATGTTCTGAACCCAAACATACTCTCAAAAAGCTTTCCACACCCTTTTTATTACCATTATTTAATTATTTATTAATAATTCAATAATTTTGAAAACACTATGAAATGTAAGTTGAGTGACAAGGCTTTTAACTACCCTTTTTATTACCATTGATGATTGATGATAACATAATACATAAACTATTAAAAATGGTTCCAAATATAAGCTGACATTTTTTTAAAAGGGGAAATGAATGCTTTACTAAGGATAATAAGCAAACTCATGCGTACAAACCAAATAATGTACATCAAGAAGAACTTCAATGCAGCGTTTGGTTGAGAAGAAACCAATAAGAAAAAAAAAAAGCCACATTGCTGAGGGGAAAGCACGGAAGAAAAAGAAATTGAAGTCTTAAGATTTTGTTTTGCATCGGATTCAAGAGAAAGAAATGCAAAAGAAAAATGTAACAACCATGAGATTTTTATGTTTCCATTAAACAAAACTCAGAAAGACGTAAAAACTGTGCTGTTTTGCATTGGCATTTTGTTCCTTTAATTTAACAAAACCAAACTAAAACACACATCATATTAAAGGAACGTAAATAATGAATACACAAGACACTCACACACACACATACACGTACACAAACCTGGGATACTCGCATGAAAAGCCCAGAAAGATAGAGAAAGAAAGAGACCACAATGTGGGGAGCTGGGTGGGTTTCAATTTCAAATGGCTTTCTCTCTCTCTCTCTGAGAGAATGAGGAGACAGAGATAAGACTCATAAGAGACTCAAGAACTGAGAGGGGTTGGGGGAGTTGGAACTTGGAAGCTGAGAGGGCAAGAGAGGCGAGTTCAAAAACTAAAAAGCTAAAAAGCGGGTTTTGTGGGACCAAAATACGCGGTGGTCTAAATGTGGGGTCCTCCAATATTTGGAATTGATGTCGTGGCGACATCTGATTGGGTTGTCACGTGGGTTTCAGTTAAAGGTAAATGTCAGTTTGTCTGTTTTTCTATGTCGGGCTTTGCTTTACATCGTTGTAAAGTAGTGAAGAGGAGTTTAAAGTGCGTATGATTGGGTACTTCAATGGCTATTAAGACTTTGACAGATTTTGAGTTCATCTCGGCCGTCAAAAGGCTTTGCATTCGTCTTTATATGTCGGTCCACTTTGTGTTTTTGGCATTTACTGCATGTTTCATTTATTTTCATTTTATCAGCTATTAGATGGGAATGGACTTGTTTTTTTTTTTTTGGAAAAACAAATGTACCAATTGGTCATGTGTTCCACCAGAGTGATTAAAACTAGCTGCCTTTAAAATGCCATGGGTAATGTTATGTTGCATTTAAAATGGACCTTAGGAAACAGAAAACTGAAGAATAATTCCTCACACAGAGTTCAAAGACCATAGTTTAATTAAAAACCAAACAATATAGTTAAATATAATAAATTTAACACACACACAAAAAAAAAAAAAAAAAAAGCTCATAGCCACATACAGACTAGTCCAATATATATAAAAGTTGCCTAAACTGAAAGTCGCTTTCTCTTCTTTTGCTTATTGTTTAAGTTGGGGTAAAAGATACTCACTGGCTACAAAGATGAAGAAGATGCAGTACTAGCTAGGGAGGGCTTATGACTTATCATAGGCTACCTGTGGATACCCACTGCCAATCTTTTTTATTCACATTCAACACAGCAGGGCCCCCGCAGCATGTGATTTCAATGTATGTTCGCATGCAGTGGCAGAGCTGCTTAACTTGAGATCCGCCGAACCGCGTAAAGGCTGTTTGTCTTTTCATTACTTGCTCAGTACTGTCGACTATTGGAGTTTTGTTTCTGGCTTTACTAGCTCGCATGCACCGACATCACGCGTGAACATCTGCCGACAGCAAGCATATTAATATTGTGATTATTCCTTAACTGAATTATTACTTTGCGTAACAACCAATGTTTTGTGAATTAGATTCGGATCGTTTCTGTTTCTCCATTGAAAATAAATATTTTGATATCATTGGAGTTTTGTAGTTTAATTGATTGACACTTTTTAATATGTTCATAACATTTTTTCAATGTTCAAATCCTATAATACCGCTATAACTATTGAATTATTAAAAAAAAAAAAAAAACTGATACCGTCTATTTGATGTACCGTTTTCTTCAAATCCTAGTTTAATGTTCTGTACGTACCATATCATTTATCAACTTAGAATCAAGCAATGCAGGCTTAATAACATTATTATTGTTAGATAAGAAAAAATCAAGAAAGTCTTTCATTCAAATAGACAACTATAAAAGCCTCTTGATAGCTCTTTGTTGCAGGGTTTGTCCATCTCAAGCCTCGTAGACAAAAAAGCTAATTAGTGAGTTTTCACGCTAACAACTATATAATATGTTAAATATGATAAAGTAAATGCAAAAAAAGAAAAAGAAAAAAAAAAAAAACACACACACACACACACACACACATTCTTGATGAAAAGAAAATTCATACTCATAGGGCTTAGGCTTTTTGGTTGTATGTGTCTATATATGTTGTATTACTACCTAAAGAGTCTCTCCCAAGATACTTATCTCCCCAATATGCGGTTTTAGAGCTCATAATGGTGTGCAAGCAAAGAGGTCAAGGTTATCAAGGTCCCTTTAGTAGGGTTGACATGTGATTCTCACGAGGCCCATGGATGATGCGTTGATAAAGAAAAAGCCCATAAGTCAAGGTGGAATGAGTGGCACTTGTTAATGGCATATAGAGAGGTCTTCAAGCCCACAACAAGGTAAAAACCCACATGTGAGGGGGAGATTGTTGAGTGTACACATGTAAGTAAAGACTCACTTTTAAAATAATAGTGAAAAGAATGAATGATTAATATAACATAATTAAGTTTATACTCATTGGGCTTAGGTCTTTTGAGTTACTCGTGTTTCTATATGTTATATTAACAACTCAAGGAGTCTCTCTCCAAGATATTTATCTCCCCAATAAGTGGTACCAAAGCTTATGGTGGTGTGTGGACAAAGAGGTTAAGGTTATCGAGGTCTCTTTTGTAGGGCTAACACAATTTTCTCATGGATGGTGTACGTAGGCCCATGGATGACACATTAATGAAAAAAATGCCCATAAGGAAAAGGGGAGCAAGTAGGACTTGTTCATGGCTCACAAAGAGGTCTTGAAGCCTACAGAGAGCGGGTAAAAACTTACACGTGAGGGAGAAATTTTTTATTGTACACATGTGAGTGAAATCTTATATTGAACAATAATGAAAAAAAAAAAATGAGTGGTTAATATAACATAGTTGAGCTCATACTCATTGAGTTGGGTTAAGTGTGTTTTTATATGTTATATTAATTATTCAATGAATTTCTCCCAAATTAAGATGTTTATCTCCCCACATTTTTTTTTTGTTTTTTTTTTTTTTTTGCTGAATAAAAAAATGTGGAATCATATACATTTTCAAGAATTTGGACCTTCGAAAAAAACCAACTTTTTTATAGTGTTTGTACATTAGACAACATTTTATGAGCGTCATTGTACTTCTTTGCTATTTATGACTGTCTTTAAATTAATATTAGGTATGTTTATTTCAAGCATTTTATTGTTGTTACTTAATTTTAAAACCAACTTCTCTAAAAAAAACTAAAACATAAAATAAAAATATTAAGTTAAAAAATATTTAAGAATATGTATAAAAGATATTAATTAATTAATTATCATATCCCATGCTACTAATTTTTCAAGAAATATTGTACCCACCCATTCCTATTTCACTTACGCACGGACAACTTGGGTTGGCATTTAAGATATATCTTTTTTGCAACGTAGCGTAAACTATCAAAAACAAAACGTATCCTTTGCCTTATCGATTGTCAACAAAATAATTCCAAAACTAGATTTATACTCTTCTTTAAAGAAAGAGTATAAATCTAGTTTTGGAATCATTGATGTTGCCGATAAGGAAATTTCCTTATCGGCAACATCAATGATTCCAATAACATTGTTGTATTTCAGTACTATTTCGTACTCCTAATTATCATACTCAAAAATAAATAAATAAATAAATACCGGAAGAACCTCTTCGAGAAAGTATCAGAGTACGAAAAATGATTATTGTCCTAACTCCTAATTGCTGTTCGTAACACTCTTCCTCTCCTTTGTTTATCTCAAAATTTAATTGCTTAACTCATTCCTATTGTTTACCATAAAAATAAAAATAAATAAAATCAACCACATAACCAGCACACTTCACTAATTCTAAACCGTAGATCTATACAGTTAATTTTCAAAAACCTTTTCTTTAAAGGAATGTTTACGATGCCCATAACTTCTTAGTCTATGTAGACGTTGTTTGCAAGTAATGACTAAGTGTTTTACGTGCATCAAGGAAACTTCTTTTCTTTTGGATAAATACTGCGTACCAACTAGTTTTTTGCTGAAACAAATTACAAACTATTAATTCCTCTATTTAATTCAATAATTATAAAAAAAAAAATTAGTAAAAATCCTCTATATAAACTCGGTTTCACAGGGTCAGTTTGGTACCTCATTCTAGACTTATTGGTTCGTACTTCGTAATACTTAAGTAATTAACTTTACATCCTCTGAACAAGTTGTGAGACTATATATTCTTGTTGGCATTAACAAATTATATGTAAAGGACATGATTTTCCTCAAATTTCCTTAATTCTCTCACTCTTTATTTTGCAGGAAATGTGCCAGATTCAACTTTTCATTCAAAGCCTATTTGTAGTTTTGACATTTGAGCTTGTTTATCTCTCTCAATTCTCTCATGCTGATGTTGGCACAGCTGCCCACTACAGAACCCCATATTTACGTAAGTGGCACAGGACAAAAGTAACTCTTTTGCATTACTGTTATTCAAAACTTTTGAGTTTTTTTTTTTCCTCTGTTACACAGCCACAGCCTGCTATGGAAACGATGCAACACAGTTTCCTTCGAGCAACCTGTTCGCGTCAGCCGGTGAGGGGATATGGGACAATGGTGCTGCATGTGGGAGGCAGTATTTGGTTCGGTGCATAAGCGCGGCTCACCCTAGAACTTGCATTCCAGGACAGACAATTCAAATAAGGATCGTTGATCGTGCACTTAGTTCAGTTTCTAGGCCTTCCCGGCATGGTGCTACCATTGTTCTTTCTAAAACTGCATTTAGGATGATTGCTAGACCTTCAACCTCATACATCAACATAGAATTCCAGCAGTGAGTCTCTATTGTCATTTCTTCATTTTCTCTTTTCCCCCCATCAACCCTTTAATTTTTCTTCTGGTTGCCGGTTTAGAATTTTCCTAAAATTTTATTAATTAATGTGTAGGGTTTGAAGAGGAGATGCAATTGAGATCCCATCATTGTTCTACAAAGAAGTTGGAGGGGAAGAGAGTCAATGTACGTGTTTGGTTTTATTTTTTATAAAATCAGTTTGGCTAATCAGCCTTAAATTATTTTATTTTATTTTTACACATCCATTTATAAAGTGTTATATATATCATTCTAGCCCACTCGGTTTGGGCCCAATATACTGTATTTGTAGTATATCATATTACTTGTACTTCACACATAGTATGTTTATATAAAACTCTTTATTGTACGGTGTCATACACAGAATATATGTTAATATACAGAATATTTACTCTCTCTCTCTCTCAAACACAACTTAATTGTTATCCATCTAGAGCGTTGAAGTTTATGTTGTCTAATTTTAGAACCATGCATTTTTCTCTCTAAATAATGTTATTCATTACATTCCTTTTTTCTCTATGTATTTTAACTTAATTTAAGTGTATATGTTTGTGAAACTCTCTCTTAGAGACTAAACCCCAACTCTTGAACATCCCTGGCCCTTGCTAGTAAAATCTGAAATGAAGAAAATAGCGCCTTTCTAATAGGACAAATTACATGCATCATTAATTGTAGCTCAAACATAGAGCTCTATGTTCAAAAGGATAATTATTATGATGTGTGTGGACCTATGAATTGTTTTATATATAGGTATATAAAAGTATTGGTGGTAATAGATGCGATCAGCACTCTAATAGTAATAAATATGATGTGTACGTACGAAAATACGATAGGAAAACAGAATTCCTAAATCGGCATTTGCTTGAACGAGGTACAAGCAAGGTACAGGTGAAATCTCAGGCTTAGAATTGGAAGAGGTTGCTAGTTGTTGACCAAGAGCTATTGGAGAGAGACGGTAAATCCAATCAAGCGAGGTCATACTTGCTCGATCGAGATAATTGCAAAAAGTAAAACTTCTATAAAATTTTGCAGAATAAAGAGGAAAAAGAGGATTTTTTTTAGTCCCTAACAGCTACTTACAACCAAGGCAACATTTTCGAGCGTTTGAATCAAGCAAAGTGATCTGAAAGTGTGCCTTTTCAAAGAAAAGGCTTCAAGGTTTATAAATGGACTTCCATATTCAACAACAATAATTTTGGCTTCCCAAAGATAATCATTAACCCCATAAACAAATAAACGAAAAAAAAGCTTAAATGACAACAATAAAAATTAGCCCAAAAAAAAAAAAAAGTTATAGCCAAAATAATAATAATGTTGGTACCGTGGTTTTATTGTTGAAGAAGAAAAAAGAAAAAAGGGTTGTGTATATAGCTGCTGGTAGAAATCAATTGAATTTTGGGATGCTGCAATGTGCATGCATGTATTATTGTATATGCATATGGTTGCGGTTACATCAACCCAACTAACTAAAGAGCCAACCTCTGAGAGTTTGTAATGATGATTTTTGTCAAAGTGGTTGCAGTAGTAGCAGTAGTACGCAACTTTCAATTCACGTTAGTTACTCACAGCAATTACAATTCATCTCTCTCTCTCTGTTTGGATATGGATGTGTGTCTGTGTAGACAAGGACTGTTGTTGCTTGTCGTTGGATCCTGTGATTGGTAGCTGAACCTTTGGCTTCAAATGTCATTTTTTTTTTCCACGTGTATTGTTGAAATCCGACTATTTAGTACCAAATGGATATGATTGGAAAAGGAATGATATGCATGCATGATGTTTTATGTGCTTACCGCTCTCTGTTTGATAATGCTTCTTTTCCCTCCCATTAAATTAATACTTACTTTTCCCTTCCAAAAAATCTATATTGTAGAAGTTTCAATCACTCTTGCATTAAGCATTTGGGCTAGTTAGTTTGATGCATGGTCCAGATGTTTTTTCCCCCTAAATTTAACTGAGCAGTTGAGCTGAAACTGGACTGTATGAATAGGATTAGAATTTTAGAACCATTTCCAACCATCTCCAAGTTCTCCAACAACCTAGTCAGTTGCCCTCAATGAAACATATGTTTGGATAATTTAGCAATCTTGCCGCTCGAAGTTTGCAGTTCAAATTCTGTCATAAATAGTAATATAGTATAATTTGGCTTCCCAAAGATAATCTTTTTAGTGATTGTTTTGTAAGATTTTAAGAAAACTTTATGTCGCCCACATTTAAGTGATAAATGAAAACTCATGTTTTAAAGATTTTATTTGTAAAAGACGTTATAGTGAATAACAATTTCTAAGTAACTCTCATTTGGTATAACCTCTTTGGTTAATAAACACCTTAAAGTTACAAGTTTTAAACTTCTTGATGGAAGGAGATTATGAAACAAATCTTAATTTAAAAAGATCTCTAGTCTAGCCTATATATATAACCTGTCTCCATCAAAAGGAAATATGTATGGTAAAGGCCATAGACTAGAAGACACCTTTTATAAACACTATCATCATATAATGAGTATTCTTTTCTCCAAATATGTAAACAACTATAGCTGAAGGTATGTTTATATTTGTTTTGTTTCCACTGCACTCTAAATTTTATCTTACATGTTATATATATATATATATATATATATATAGAGAGAGAGAGAGAGAGAGAGAGAGAGAGAGAGAGAGAGAGAAGAGGAGAGAGAGAGAGAGAGAGAGAGAGAGAGATTGCTCAAAAAATTAGGTTATAATTAATTAGAAATGATTTTAATTAGTACCATGAAAAAAATAGAGCACAATTTTGTTGAGTTAAAGATTAATTTACGAAATAAAGTATTTTCTTTTAAGCGTTTTTTTTCATATTTTTTATTTTTTTAAACTTAAGAATTTTATTATATGTAATTTGCCCCTTAGAAAAATGTGGCTCCAAAAATACCTTCCATAACTGTGATTCAAAACTTTGTATTGTTTATTCATTTTCTTTTCCACGACTAAAGCCTCTATTATGATAATGATGCAGCACAGTTCCCTTTGAGCAACGGGATGGTGCTACCATGGTTCTTTCTACAATCGCATTTGGAATAATTGCGAACCCTTGAGCCATATCCATTAACATAGAATTCCAGCAATATGTCAGTCTGTATTGTCTTTCTTCGTTTTCTCCTTTACCCATTTGCCCATTAATTTTTCTTTTGGCGTCTCTCTTCTACTATGTCATTTTGTTCTGTCTTTTGAATACCATGTTGATTCTAATGCTTGAAAATGAAATCACGCAGTTCAGGAATTTGAACCATCTAATAAAACTAAGCACTTAAGTAGAATAGTTAAATTATCTCTGTGAGAGAGCGAGAGAGAGAGAGAGAGAGAGAGAGGCAATTAAAATGTACTGAATTTTGGTATAGGATTAAGTTAGAGATCTATGGTTTGATTTCCGTTTACACCAAAAAAATCATTTAGTATCTTGACCTGATGATAAATAATTATCATTAAAAGTAAACGTTATAAGTTGTAACTATCTCTTAAAAATAAATAAAAAAAGCTAAAGTATAATTGAACCACTTTTACTCTCTTTTAGTGACCTTTCAACAAATATTTTAGCCACCTTTCAACATTTAAGATATATTTTCCTTGCAACGGAAGCATAAAAACAAAATGCATCATTTGCCTTGTCAGCAACGGTATAAAACTTCTAGAACACTCTCTCGCTAAATAGAACTCAGATTTTATTGAATGAAATGTGAAAATACAAGCAACTGAGCAAATAGATAATACCTACTCTATATATAGTATATACACGATCTAAGCAAAACAAAATAACAAACTCCCCTATTTTGGTGGGAAGAGCAGTTACAAGATTCAGCTGAGTATACACGTGCTAATTGAATTACATTGCCTAACTAACTCCCTAAGCCACGTGGCATTAACTCCTCTAAACTACGAATGAATAGCTCATGATATGGCATAGCTTCTATAACTTCCAGTAACTCCTTGCTAGCCCAAGTATGCTCTACTGTCACTTGATCATTGCTCCTCAACTCCCCAATTCTGTTATGATGCTCTTCAAGCTTGTTAAGATGCCCTGCACCTGCGCTATCAAACTTGCTGTGATGCCTTGTACTCGCAGTGTCAATTGCAACCTTGCTGTGATGTCTTGCACTTGCAGTGGCAATTGCATTAGCAATTTCAACAAACAGTAATCAGAATTGCAATCCTTATTGGTAACATCATGACTTCAATATTAATGCTGTATTTGTACGCTGATTATCGGACCCTATAAAATTTTTTTTTTTTTGAATGGACCCCGCATTATTTTTCCTAACACCCTGCCTGTTGTTAGTGTATCTCAAAATATAATTGCTTAACTCATATTCACAAACTAACATTTAAGATACAGTCTTCTAAAAAAAAATAAAAAAATTTAAGATACAGTCATTATCTAGTCTCATTATACATATTCTTTTGAAGATGTTTAAATTATACATGGTATTAGTTTACACTTTTTTAAAATTATACATTTTTTAAAATATGTAATTGTTTTAGATGGGTTTAAGTTATACTCGGTGTAACTCTAAACAATATTACATTACCTAATAACTTGTTATTTGAAAAATCAACTATTAGATTACATGTTTTATATGTTCTTAACATGCATACTAATTTTCATATTAATTGAATGTTATTTACTATTCGATTCATAAACTTATCTTTTATGCATTATATTAAATTATAAAAACTTAAATTATAAAAAATTGATTAATGACATTGCATTTCTCACAAAAAAAAAAAAAAAATCTAATGACATTGTGCTATTAATCTTTAATCACCTTGAAATTTTGCAAACATGAAGAATATAAAATGATAATATAGTCTAGATTTTTTCAAAATTCGCATTCAACTAAAAAATATTGAATAGTATATCATTGTTTAAGGTCACCTAAGGTGAAATTTGAACACATACTCATATTTCAACTTGTTTTTTTTTTTTTTTTTTTTAATTTTTTTAAATTTTTGTATAATGCTTTCAACTTGTTAAGCTAGCATACATTGATTTGTATTAAATCTAAAGGTGAAAAAACATTCATGGTTAAGTCATTATTATTTTCTAAAAATTAGTAATTGAATGCATTAACTCTTTTTATTAAAGTTACCTAAAAAAACTCTTTTTATTATAGGGAAAAAATGGAATACGTACATACATACAAATATATATATATATATATGTGTGTGTGTAGTCTTAACTCTCCATTTTTCACGTCATCATCTTCTTCCCCTCTCCCATCGACGATGTAATTAATAATTTCCCATCTACCTTGCTCTGTGCAAACGTTGTAGAGGTTAGCAATTAAACTGTTATTTTGAAGTGTGGGGAGCATTGGAGTAATGCCCATATCATGGAGGACATTAAACTTCAACTCCAAGGTGGTGGTCCTTGGAATGTTGCTTTTGATTATCCAAAAACAAATAATGCCATGAAAGCACTAGCCTGATAATTTGCATATAGCGATGGTCACCAATCACATACACTAACTAGTTTGTAAGTTATATGTAGTAAAACTTATAGTACATTTAGGATATTCTATATTTAAATCCTCAATTAGAATCTTGCCACATCATATTTATTTTTATATTTTCTTTAATTAAGGAAAATACTATAAACACAAACTATTTTACAAAATATTTTACAAATTACTTATATAGTGAATGATTATTGGTATGTAAAAAAATGATGTTAGTGGTAGGTTTAGATGAGATCCAATAAAAATTTGTCACTATTAGGAACTCTATAGGCATATAGATAATCATTGTTGTAATGTTGCATTTAGTTAGTTAGTTAGTTGTAGGATTGCAAAAAGTTGAGCGAAGTTAGTTACAAGTTTTTAGTTGGTTATTTGGCTAAGCAACTTGTATAAATACTTGTAATCCATAGTGTAGGGCCACAATTTGGTTCCTAAACCCAAAAGGTAATAGGATCTAGGCCCAAAGAGCCTAATATAATGAATTTGTAGAGAGTGGGTTAGAAAACTAGGTTCTAATGAGTTGGATAACAATTATAGTGGATCCAGATGACAAGAAAGTAAAGAAAAACTAGTTTTACCCAAAGAAAATCGTCATCGACACAATCCGAGAAGATTAGTTCTTGTATATATTTCTTTTAAATTTGATTACAAGTCTAGTTCCTGTCGTTATAATGTTTTTCCCTCAATTCTTCAATCCTCCACCCTCAGGGGCTTCTTTCTCTTTTATACTATTATCTTCCTTTCATCTCCACTCTCCAGGTGTAGACCAAGTTGCTGGCTTTGATCTTTATCCCATCAGCATCTTCTTGAAGTCTCTGAGAGTAGCTGTAAGGTTGAAAATTACTGTTCAGGTATCACTTCCACATTAATGCCGCTAGAGAGTTAGCTGGAGAGCATTCAATGCGCTGGTAGCAGCTTTCTCTTAGATATTTCATAGCTTCCCTTTGTCCCGTGCTTTCATGATGTGTATCCTTATCAATAGAATCTCCTAGAACATTGCTGTGGATGGCAAACCACACCTTCTAACCTTTGCTTTGCTTAGTCGAGGAGGCAATCCTCCTCGGACCACCTTCCTGAACCCCTCATGACCAGACCCCTTTCTTCATTTACTAATGCGGACTTCTGTGATAACGTTTACCCGTCCTCGGACTACTAGGTGTCCTCAGCAGGGCCCACGGCCCAATATATATATATATATATATATATATACTACTGGGCCTATCATTCCTACACATAGCATTTTGGATATTGAAGTATAAACCAATTTCTTAGTGCATTAATGCATATTTCTCTCTTAATCTCTTTCTTTTTCTATGGAGGGTGACTACCTCGAATTTAGTCAATTTCCCTATTATTCTCATCCATCTCCATTAAGAACCACTAGGTTCTTAACAAGTGGTATCAGAGTCGTCGATCTTGAGATGAGTGAATATTGTGATCTACGTGAAATCTTGAAAGAATTACGGCACATGGTTAATGAAGTTTTAGAGAAAGTCAAGGCCTTGGCTGAATCTAAAAAAGTCATGAAAGAAGAGCTCTCAAGATTGTAAGAGAATCTTGAGAACATGTATGAAAAAGAGTTACAACCTCTTTATTCAATAGAACTCAAAGAGAAAATTAAGTTCCAAGAACCAATATCTGCAGTTACCAATCGAGATGCTGCTTTGTACGTCAAAGTGGATGATGATGTCCATGTACATGCTGCCCTTGAATGCCATGTGCAGTCTCACCTACTCTTTCAGGTTCTAGTGCAGCTTAGTGTATCCAAGAATGAAATTGCTTTTGCGCGTCCAATTCAGTCCATAAAGCCAACAAAGAAGGTGATAATGATCTTTCAAGAACTAAAGAGGCCACAAGAACCAAAAAATGTTAGTCTTGAACAAGGACCAATGAATGCAAACTGCACATATGCTGCAGGGGAAGTCATAGATGACGTTTTTGTTTTTTTGTCATCCATCTCTTTCAAAAATTTGGGGGGGGGGGGGGGGGGGGGGGGGGGAGAGGATCCATTTTGCTTTGATGGCTATCCACGAGAAAGAGGATGAGTTCTTGGTGGCAGCAATACCATAAATGTCAGGTTTTATAGCCGAGCCGATCACAATTTTTTAAAGGAATCAGGTATGAATTGGGATCAATGTTCTGAATTTGATTATAATGAGATAATTACTTATGAAGAAGTTGCTCTCATCAAAGAGGAGGAATTAAAGAAAGTTTCTTGGGGTCCTAACCATCAAGCTTAGGTCCTTAAATGTACTAGTGTGGTTTTAAGAAATGACTCAAAGTCATTAGGGACGTGTATGGCCTTTGCAACAAGAAAAGTGTAGTTTCTTAATCGGAACAGATTCTGTTTTTAGGAAAGGATTAGATTTATATGGTTATCAACTTCTAAATTCTGCTGAATGTGTTAAGAAGCAGTTGAAAATTGAACTGGGAGTGCCATTTCCAATGTTTAATGGTAATGTTTTGGAAGAAGATCTAGTGGGACAGATGACTAGAAATGTGATATAGCTCATTTCTTCCAACTGGTCTTACAAAAATTGCACAAAAGGAGCTGATCAATTTTTCATAAAAACAAGGTTTTTTCCCAAGGAAAATGCTTGTGAAAATTGTACAACTAAAATATGTGATTACAAGTGTCACAATCTTGAGCTTATGGTGCATGGTTGTCCAAAAAATATTTGGCCACTTGCATATTTTTGCTTGGATGGAAACATTGATCCGGCGTACTGTTGTTATCATGGAACATATTATCATAGAACAGCCCATTCAATTGGTGGCTGTCCAATTTGTGTCAATCAAACACTTCAGGTCTTGAAAGAACTCCTAGAAGATCCAACCATAAATATTCATGTGGGGGTTTGGACAATAATGAAAACTACTTGCTCAAGTTATGGGTTGTGATTAATTGTTATGGAGTTCTTGGTGTGTTCGATGGTCAAGATGCCTTGGAGTATTGGTGTTGTGGCTGATCACCCCTCATGAATATTACAAGAAAACCTTGAGGACAAGGTTTTGTAAAGGGGAGGGAAATGTTAGGAACCCTTTAGGCATATAAATAATCATTGTTGTAATGTTGCATTTAGTTAGTTAGTTAGTTGTAGGATTGCAACAAGTTGAGCCAAGTAAGTTACAAGTTGTTAGTTGGTTATTAGGTAAGCAACTTGTATAAATACTTGTAATCCATAGCATTTTGGATATTGAAAAATAAACCAATTGCTTAGTGCATCAGTGCATATTTCTTTCTTGATCTCTTTCTTTTTCTATGGATATATTGACTACAATTAAGTCAATTTCTCTACCATTCCCGTCAATTCTCCTACAATTCCTACCCGTCCCCGTTAGGAACTACCAGGTTCATAACACCACATCAACCATTTGTAAAAATGTTGTAAAATAATTTTTTTTTTTCTGTGGCATTACTCTTTCTTTAATTAATAAAATAGATAATTCCATATACAAGTATAGTAAAAATAAAGATCTATTAATAATTACCATAACTAACTATATCATATAATAAATACCTAATAATTATTATGATAAATATCTATTAATAATAATTATCATAATTAATAGAGGAAAATGCTAGAGATACAAAGTCAATGTATTACAAAAAATTTTGCAAACTACTGATGTAGCGAGTGGTTATAAGTCAATGAAAAAGTGATGTTAATGGTAGGTCCAGATGAGAACCAATATAAATCTGGTTACATCAACAATTTGTAAAAATGTTGTAAAATAATTTATATCTGTAACGTTACTCATTAATAAATGTCTATAAAAGCACAATCATAATAAATACCTATTAATAACTACCATTATTATCAAATTTCAAATTTTATATTTCATATACAAACACAATTAAAATAAATTTCTATTACTAATTATCTTAAAACCAAAGATATCTAACTTTTGGTTAACCCTATAGCATTTTGCAACATAAGTTTTTGAAGCCTCACAACTTTACACATCAATATTCTAATTAATTGAGTTTAAATTTTATTCTACATTTAAACTCGCAATTAGAATCTTGTTACATTATGTTTTCTTTAATTAATAAGATAGATAGTTCAATATACAAATAAAATCATAATAAATACCTACAATTGGTTAACCTTATAATATTTTGCCACCTAAGTTTTTGAGTCCTCAAAATTAATCAATATTCTACTCCCTCTATCCCAAATTGTTGGCCCTCTAATCAATTTTGGGATGTCCCAAAATGAAGTCATCTTTCTAAAATTAATAAATAAAATTTTACCTTACCTTTACTTTATTTAAAAAAAAAAAAAAAAAAAACTCAATACCATTCTTTCTCTATTGCTTAAATTAATAAGGAAAGTTTTGAAAATTTGTACATTTTTACCTAATAGACAATTCCTTAATTGATTATCTCTTAAAAAGTTAAATTTTCTAAACGTAACTAACAATTTCAATTTGGGAGAGAAGTAGTTAATTGAGTTTAAATTCTATTACAGTATATATTTAAATCCGTAATTAGAATCTTGCCACGTTGGTTTTTTTTTTATTCTTTAATTAATAGAATAGATAGTTTCATAGATAAGTACAATCGCAATAATTATCTATTAATGATTACCATAAATATATCATAATAAATATCTATAAAAGTAAAATCATAATAAATATCTATTAATTACTATCATTATTATCAAAATTCATATTTTATATTACAAAGAAATCTTCTGCTTAAAACTTGGGTTAAGCCTTCATCTTTATTTTGCCAATCCGTGCCTCTTGCTCGTAGTCCCAGGTCAGTTTCACGATATAATGTATGTTTTCTATTTGACTTACTTAAAGAGAGAACATACTGAGTTGCTTGTATCCATTCTTTTCTTGTCAGTAATTTTCAAATAGAGAGGACAAGAGGGTTTTTTATTGTACATTCCATCACTCACAGTAGTGGTTCCATGAATATCAGTTGTATCTTCCTCTCACAGTTTATTAACTTAATAACTGTGAAACTTCTTTGTTAAAAACATTTTATCTATGTCATCACTGTTTGCAATAACTTTTTATTGGAAGGAATGTACGATAAACCCTCTTGTTCTATCCGTTTCAAATTATCTATTTCCTCCATTTCACTGATTGGATTGTTATTTAATAATTCTTTAATTTAGTTCTATATGTTTTAGAAATATCAATTTTGCATATATATATATATATATATATATATATATATATATATATTAATTTGATCATTGATGTACTCTGTTCTTTCTAATTTTGAGTTCTGAAATTGAGATCTATCGGTGCCTTTCTAACAAAAAAATTAGAATCTTGAGTGTCATTCAAAAATTCAATTCAATTCATTTTTTAATTCTTTTTCTTTTTGCACTTAGACAGTATTATGTCTATAGATTATTGAAGTTGCACTTGTTTTTTACAGTTCAATTTTTATAATAATAAGTTTTGAAGGAAGAATTCAAACCATATTTTTTCTTATAAAAGAGATCGCGTAATGCCACCAAATTATAAAACTTTTAATAATAGAGTAGAGTTTCTAATTTCCATCCAAATGCAAAATCTGCATATAGTTTCTATGCAAATGGTTTTAGATGTATCGTGGAGGAGGTTGATATTATCATTACAGACTTTATTTCTCACGATTAAATTCCAAATTAAGTTTAATAAATGTTGGGGACTGAAAATATTGACAAACATCATTGTCTTAGGAGCTATGCTAGCGTCACATAAAGTGGCACACAAGCATAACTCTTGTCTTAGATATTTACAACACAACGTTATTGGATTGGTGGAAGATATTTACAACACAAAATTATTTGACAAGGATTTCGAAGTTGGGAGCGGCAGTTTTAACTTTTAACGTTAGAACTCAGAAAGAACTTAGAAGCAGATGGCAGATAATTGGGGGCTGTGTTTTTTTCTTTTTTTGAGGGTTTAATGAGTTATTTTCCATTGCAAATTAGGAGAAATTATAGGGTGTTTTAATGGACCACGTCACTTGTTCATCATTGTACTAAAAAATTTTTGCTTGTTTAAAATTTTTGAGTCACTAATTAATTTCTGTTTAAAATTTTTTTCTAATTTACAATTTTAAACAAGTGGTAGTTTTTTAGTGAGATAATAGATCACATCACTTATCCACTATGTGAATCTTATAATCTCTCGCAAATTAGGGGTTGTTACTTTGACCGAGCTGCAGTGTTTTAGTAGCTAGTGATGCCAAATATATGGCAGTAATTAATTTACCACTAATTCTAGCTATCAGTGTCTTTGTTTTCATCGTGTTCTTTCCAAAGGCGGGCATCATAGCTGGTAAGGATACGGTCCCATATCATTCATTATCACATATAGACTTATTGGTTCATAATACCTGATTAAGTTAACTTTGCATCATTCCTGAGATTATATATTCTCATTGGCATTCACTAAGGAAACGATTTTCCTAAAATTTCCCTCTCAGTCTCTTTGCAGGAATGGCAAAGCTTCAACTTTTCTTTCAAAGCCTATTTGTAATTCTGGCAGCGCTTTTTTGTCTCTCTCATGCTGATGTTGGCACAGCTGCCCAATATAAAACCCCATATTTACGTAAGTGACACTGGACAAACCTAATGTAACTTCATAAATAACTTACATAACTACTATGATTCAAAACTTTGAACTGTTTTTTTTGTTTTGTTTTGTTTTTTGTTTTTTTTTTTTTTTTTTTCTTTCCTTATTACACAGCCACAGCCTGTTATGGAAATGATGCTTCACAGTTCCCCTCGAGCAACCTGTTCGCGTCGGCCGGCGAGGGGATATGGGACAATGGTGCCGCCTGTGGGAGACAGTATTTAGTGCGGTGCATCAGCGCGGCTCACCCTAGAACTTGCAAACCCGGCCAGACAATTCAAATAAAGATTGTCGATCGTGCACTTACTTCAGTTTCTAGGCCTTCCCGGAATGGTGCTACCATGGTTCTTTCTACAACTGCATTTGGGATGATAGCCAACCCTTCGGCTTCATTCATTAACATTGAATTCCAGCAGTGAGTCTCTATTATCATTCTTCATTTTCATTTTTCCCCATCAGCCCCTTAATTTTTCTTTTGGTTTTTATGGTTTTGATTTTTATTTAATGTGCAGGGTTTGAAGTCATTATAGTATTTGATTGATGAAATGAGGGAGCCCATCATTGTTTTACATAAGGCAGCGCAGAGCCAAGGGTTGCCCCCTTTGTTAGAAGTATTAAACTTGTTTGTATTTTTTTATCAAACTTTCATTAATAAATGTGAGTTTTATATATTAAACAAGATTTTACTTAATGGATGTTGGGGGTTTCCCGAAGTTTTATGTGGGTTTTTATAAATGTATGAGTTTAGAAAATAAATGTCTTGGGAGTTAAAAGATTTGATGGTATAGTATATATACCTCATGCACCCGTCAATCTCAAAGAGTTTTCTTACTCTTCCTCTTCCACACTCTTTCTTTGTGGGTTTTGTGAGTGTGAGTCACTTTCTTTGATTAGTGTGAGTGTTTGGGATTGCAAGTGAGGAAAGGCCTACTAATTCCAATCAAAGTGGTATTAGAGCATATCAGTTTATAGTGAGAATGACTATTGCCATCCGGATCAAATCATTCCAAATTCCCCAACTTATCAAAGAAAATTTTGATAATTGAAGTATCCAAATAAAGGCATTATTTGGATCCCAAAAGGCATTACTTGGATCCTAAGATACATGCAGATTGTGGAGAGAAGTTATAAAGAGTCACATATGAAGCATCTTTGACTCCAAATCAAAAGGAAGCCTTGCAAAAGACTCAGAAGAAATATCAACAAATTCTTACCTTAAAATATCAATGTTTGGATGAAAATATATTTGAGAAAGTTGCAAATGCAACTTCATTAAAACAAGCGTACGTGTAAGATTCTTAAAAACTTTCTAAAGGAAGTTGATAAGGTGAAAAAAGTCCGTCTTTCAAACATTGAGAGGAAAGTTTGAAAGTTTGCACGTGAAAGAATTTGAATCAATTTCTAATTATTTTTCAACGGTGTAGGTCATTATTAATCAATTAAAAAAAATATGGTAACAACTTAGATAATGCCTGTGTGGTAGAAAAAAAAATTTATCTATTCCTTAAATTCCAAGTTTGAATAAATCATTGTGATGATTCATGACTCATAAGACTTGGGAGTCAATAACAATTAACCAACTCTTGGGATCTTTATTAGCCCATGAAGGAGGGCTTAACAAAAAGAAGCAAGGGCCTTTGGAGAGCAACTCCTACAATCTAAGCTCACCTTGAATGAGAAAAGGTGGCCCGAAAGTAGCCAAGGTGGCCGAAGACATAGATGTGGTCGACGAATATCTAGAGGATCCAGAGGAAAGAATGACCATAACTCTCCCAATTATGGAAAAAAAAAAAAATTCAAAGTTCTCAGTCCACTAGAGAGCGTGGAAGAGGAGGCTTCTCAGGCCATACCAAAGAAGGTATGACAAGTCTAATGTTATGTTATCATTTGTATAAAAAAATGACCATTATGCTTTTGTAAAAAAAAATTGTATACATTTTATACATTGAATATGAAATAAAGTTAAATCACCTATAACTAAGTGTGATTTTGGATTAACTTTTTGCTAAAAACCTATTTACTTATCTATTGAAAGAAAGTTAGCAAAATTATAACTGTACTTCAAAAAAAATTAAGACTTTTAAAAAAGCTATTGTTTACAAGAAAAAAAAAAAAAAAACTTATTACTCCCTCCATCCCATTTTTTTTGTCCTGTTTGAAAAGTCAAACTTTTTAAGGGAACATCATTTATTGTCTTGTCTACCTTTTAAAAATGTACAAATTTCCAAAACAACCCTTAAAAAAAATTATCAAAAAATTGAATAAGTAAATTAATAGGGGTGTAATAGGAACATTAGTAAATTAATGACTTTTATTTTTAGAAACAGGACAATATTTTGGGACATCTCAAAATGGAATAGAAGACAAAAAAAATGGGACGGAGGGAGTACAACGAAAAAAGTCGTTGCAATAACAACTAAGTGGTTGTGATAAGGTGTTATTGCAATGACAAAAAAAGTTTATGCGAGCCATTGTAATAAAGTCTGAGGCAATAGATTTATGTAACACTAAATTTTGTTGCAATAAAATCCACATATTTTGCAATGATTAGGTCAATGTAATAAGCTATTACTTCAATAACCTCATTGCAATAGGTTGAGATTTTTTTTTTTAAATAAATAATTTTTACATTAATTTTTCCATCAACCTGTTTTGCAATTCAAACACCATATCTAGGAACAACACAAACAAATTAGAGATACACATAAAATATGCAAAAGTCGAAGTACTTCATCTCAATAGATATGTCAAAAAATACAAATATATACAATTATACACAACTAGTTGAGTTTACATCCAGGCACATAGTTTCGAAAAGTATGTAAAAATCAGTACGACGTGTAAGAAAAGTTTATTCCAAAAAGTGCTATCCAAGCATGCTTCATGACTATTTCGTTGACTTCCACCTATTTTGAAAAAAGAAAAAGAAAATAAGTATAAAGTTGAAACATACCATCTATATATACAACACAATGACACCAATATACACCATCACTAATTCTCAAAAGAAAAAAGAAAAAAGAAAAAAACAAAACACCATTACTACTTGAAGATTGTACAAACAAAGAAAAATCAATTTAAATATTAAAAAGAACTAAAAGATTACTTGAAAATTAGAGAGAAAATCCTTAAACCAATTATCAAAACTACAAAGAAAATCGAGAAATAGATATCGAGTCTCTCCAAGTAGACTATGAAAGAGAGGATAAAATTTGAGAGAAAAATTGGAGTCAATAGATATCAGAGATAGAGAGAGATGTAAATTTGAGAGATAACATTTGTAGTTAGTAGATAAATTTGAATTTTGAGATAGGTGTGGGTAAGAGAAAGAGGGAAATTAAGATGAGAGAGAGAGAGAGATGTGAAAAAATAGGGAGGTAGATATGGGTGAGAGAAAGAGGGAAACTGAGAAGCAAGAGTGAGAAAGAGAGAGAGAGAGAGAGATAAAAAAATTTTAAAAAAGAAAAAAAAAAGGGAGATAGATGTGGGTGAAAGAAAGAGGGAAACTAAAATGAGAAGGAAAAAAAAAAAAAAAAAAAAAAAGAAGACGAAGAAGAAGATAGACATGGGTGAGAGAGGAAACTGAGATAAAAAAAAAAAAATTTTAGGTAGTGCAAATTTCTCAAATTTTTCCACTACTCAATTATTCTATTACATCAAAGTAGTTTGATGTGAAATAAGGATTTAACATATTACAACAATATAGTTTGATATGAAATAACCTATTACAACAATATAGTAATTCCTGCTACAATCTCAAGTTAATGCAATAAATTTAAGTTACTATTACAACGACAACAACAACAACAATAACAACAACAACAAAAAACCTAGTATAGAGATGCAATAGTATATATATTACTGTATTATTATTTTTTATTGCAATAAAATATGTTGTAATAGGTCTTTTTTCTTATAGTATACATAAGCAAATAAGCAAAAAACTTAAAATAAAAAAATTAATCCAAACCCATACAATATACACACATTTAAGACTGAAATATAAAATGATAGATAAAGAAGAAAAAAAAAGGTAAATAATTAGGAAGAAAACCTATAATGAACTTAGAAAAAAAATATCTACTCAACGTTAGTAGTCAACACTGAAAACATTTATATTTGAGAATTGCTTGTCAAGTTGACAGATAGTGTAAGGGAATGAGGCATACTTGGGCTTTGGGGGGCAATGGGCCCCCTCAAATATATTTTTTTAAAAAATTACTAGTATAGATATAGGTACTACTTTTAGCAATTTTATTATTTAAATTACACTTTTTCCTCTAAATAATATAGTTGATTCTTTAAAAGTAATGTTATAACGACAAACTTTTTTACAATATTTTTACAAATTGTTGAGGTACAAATTATTATTAGTTCACATTTGGCCTTGCTACTTACATCACTTTTTACTTACCAATAATCTCTCATCATATCAGTAAAAAAGTTTATACATCTAAAATTTAAAACAAAATATACAAGTCCAAAACAATTAATCCAACAACAAAAATTGAAAATAATAAAGCTAAAAAAAATAAATTAAGTTCAATAAATCAATTTTAGCCATCAAAGACACACACACACACAAAAACACTCAGCGGCTAAGAAGCAACAAAGCCAAAGGACAACAATAGAGTTGCCCCCCTAACTCCAAATCTTGGTTCAATTCCGTCCTTGGATAGTGTCATTAGCATCTACAATATAAAAAATTTAATACATAGCACATAAACGTATTGAAAATGAGTAAAAGGAATTAAGTTTAAAATTTTATAATAAAAGTTTTCCGAATGGATTAGATATAGGTTCAGCTCAGTAGGATGGTATGGGTTTGACCTGATTGTGTAATATCAAAATCGGGTGCTAGTCAGAAACTCATTTGATTAAAACAGGTTGCGTGATGTTCCTATTATCCATTCCCTTTTTTTCTTCAAGGTAGGGGCAGATTGATAGGTGTGGATCCAATTTTCCCATTCCTTGCGCACAATGGAGTGCATAAACTAGGGAAATTGTTCGTACACACACTCATTGATATTCATTCCATAACAGAATGTTTATAATTTTACACACGATGTACACAATTTGTATTCATGTTTAAATTTAAACCATGAAATATTGGATGATTTATGAACAATGTGCAATATAAGGAGTGTACGAGAATCAATGATCCCATAAACTTCTTGAACAAAATAAAATGGAGTACCATGTATCAAGATTGGAAGCTTCAGAAAATCAACTTTGCTTTACGTGTTGGGGTTCATGCATCTATGTATGGTTGTAAACTTGGTTTTCTGTGAATGTTCAAAATGGGTATAAACCACCCTTGAACGTTTAGACCCCAAATTACAAAATATCAATTTAAGCTTAATATCAAACGATTAACGTGCGGAACATGAACATAAACCAAACACAGAATTGATAAACAATCTAAACCAAATATAAACACATCCACAACATAAAATAAATTGCAAAGATAAAGGGAAGGAAGATACAAACACACAGACAACATACGATGTGTTATTGAAAAAGAAACAGAAACCCTCGGCATAAAACCTCTCCGCTGCCCTCCAAACGGTAAATAATCCACTAAAAAATGTAGTTGGGATACATGAACAGCAAAAAACCCTCCAAGCCTAATCTACCCAATGTACCTAAGCCCTCCAAGTTTCTTGCTCCAACGAGGTTGCGCCGAACCTATTTTTTCTTTAGCTTACCGGATTCCGCTATCAACCATAGCATCAACCAATAGACATTGATTCCTTCCTAACTGCTTCCCAAAACACTAAATAAACTTTCTCATGGATATGGGTATGGTGAGAAAAGGATTTGATAAAGAACATCTCAAGGATGTATCAATAGAGAGGAAGAGAGTAGAGGAATTTGAAGAGTCTCTAAAGTAAAGATTGTGGATGAATCAATCTTGTTTTTCTCTAGGGTTTCTCTCACAAAATTCTCTCTAGGGTTTCTCTCACAAAATTCTCTCTGGAAGCTCTCTACATTTCGTGGGTATAAGGGTCTATATATAGTAGTGAGTGTTTGAAATGCGAAGAGTCAGTTTTTCCCAAACAGGGCTGGTTGGCGGCTTGGCCTTGCGATTGGTCTGAGTCGCGAGTTCCAGTCGCGAGGTAACGGCCTGGCCAGCCTGGGACTTTTGTCTTGTAGTGCGATAGCTGGCGTGACCCTTCACCTCCCCGTATGCTTCTCACGTGTGTTGCAGTTGGCGGCTTCCAGTCGAGAGTCACCTGCGAGTCCTAGCCGCAAAACTCTGCCTTCTTGCACAAACTTGAACTTTTCTTCACATCTTCTCATACACTACCCTTACAAGAATCTCATCTAAATACAGGGTTACTAATTGCTAAAATACAAGCAAATTTGGCATGGAATAAAGTCAACAAGATGGTTGATTAAATTCAACCTTACAATCTCCCTCTTTGGTTATTCCGTGACAAAACCCTACAACAAACTCTAGACTTAACGCGTGAGTTGGGAATAGTTGAGCAAAACTCATTCACACCTAACTCTAGATTCTGATAAGCTCTTGAAACATATGAACAAGTATTTCCTGAAACACAACAACACAACAATATCATTGTATGCAGAAAAACTTGAAGTGCATATGGAGCAAGCATAATATGATCAAGCAAAAATGGACTTAAGCAATAAAGCAATAAATCATGGCTTGACCAAAACAGGCAATCACTATACAAAAGTGATCACAATGCTCATTCTCACAAGGAATGAACATCCGGACATACAAGTTGATAACCTCATTTGCAGAGTATCACTTGCAAGTCCAACACTCAACCAATGCACACAAACATGAATGCATCTAGGAACAATCCTACAAGGGCACAAGTCTATGCATGTCTTAAGATCAACAAAACCATTCACTAATCATTCATGACAAGGTTGAAGATCTATTTACAACAGTCACATAGATTTCAAAATTTCTCCCACAATGATATGCGTGCATAGGAAACAAGCTAAGCTTGTGGATGCACAAAACCATTAGTACAAAGGTACAAGGCAAAACATGCTTTGAGACAAGAACTCAACAAAGTCGACCAAACTTTTTGGATTTTCTACTTTTTATGTATTTTTGGATTTTTGACACAAAAACAGGAAAAAAAATTGATAAAAAACAGAATAATAATGTGAAAACATTTTTTTTTGTTAAAACAAAAACAAACAATCAACCAAAAATTTTCAACTCAAACTCGCATGAAGCATACAACCAAGCATATTCACAAACCATGGGAAGAATTAATGCATGGACATGTTATAATGCTTATGCATGAGTACCCTTCGTCACCCACACGTCACATGCGTTTAAGGTGATATCCTTGATGGATTGGGTATGAGAGTTAGGACTTTCAAACCTTCGTGTGAAGCTTTCCAGGCAATTGGTGAAGGCACCGATCATCTTTATTACGTCCATCATTCCGGGATCACGGTTTTGACTTCTCGGTTGCTCACCACTCCAAGACCTCTTGTCATTTCTTCTTCCTCGTGATCGAGGAGCGCTTGCATTGTTCAATGCTCTCAACTTCTAGCAATTGGGTCTGGTATGTCCTTGCAATCCGCGATGGTGACAAATATAATTTGTTCTAGGACCTCGTTGTGGTCTTGGAAGAGATCTTCCTCTAGCTTCAAATCTGGCTTCTGATTGATTACAGTACTTATTAAACACTCGTTGATCAGCCATCTTCGTCTTCTTCTCAACCTTAACTTTCTCAGGAATAGACTCTTCTACAACAGTCTCTTTGGCCTTCACAAATTTCACTTCTTTGGTAACATTGGCCGATGAGCTACTCCCTCCGGTATAACCCAACCCGGACTTATCTGAGAAATGTTTTTGAGATGAAATAACATCTTTCATCTTCTTGGAGGAGACCCTTTCTATCTTGGCTTGTACTTGCACTACCTCTTGCTCAAGAAATCTCACTTTTGTATAAGCTTCTGATAGCTCACCATTTAGTGTCTCAATCTCATACTTTGCCTCCTTATATCTGATCAGGAGACTCCTATAATCCTCTTCAGCTTTCTTCATTTTCTTCACAGCCGCCTTTGCTACCCTTGCATACTCTCCCGACTTTTCAAGAAGTAGGGTGTAATTCTCTTTAAGACTAGTTGTTTTCTCATTCTCTTCATCCTCTAATTCTTCAACAATCCCAATGGATTCATCATCGCTGTGCTCTCCGAGTTCTTGCACTAGCATACCCAAGTCTTTCGAGGACTCAACATGATCTATAGTCATGAAGGCGGAATAATTTCCATCTACATCACAACTGTCCTTAGAATCAGAGTTTGACAAGTCTGAGTCACTTAAAGTAGTGGCATAAACTTTGCCCTTCGACTTCAAATAATTGGGACATTCCTTTTTGAAGTGTCCATGTCCATTACACTTGAAGCAAATAATTCCTTGTGAGGATTGGGGCTCTCTACCATCTTTCCTCCTAAATTCCTTTTTCTCCTTTCCAGAACTCTGAAATTTTCCTTTGTCACCAAATTTCCCACCATTCTTGAGTTTCAAGAATTTTCGGAAGTTCTTTACAAGGTACGCCACATCTTTATCTACTGCATCCTCATCTGAAGAGTCATGAGATACTACTCTCTCATTAATTGTTTTAAAAGCAAGCGATTTACTCTTCTTCTGTGTGGGCAGTGACAATTCATATGTCTGCAGGGAACAAACCAGCTTTTGAACTTTAATGTCGTCAAGATCCTTACTCTCTTCAATGACTATTACTTTGGCACGGAAACTTTCTAGCAGTGACCGAAGGATTTTCCTTACTATTCTCGAATCCTACGTCTTTTCCCCCAAATTGAATTTGCCAATAACCACTTCGTTCAACTTACTATAAAAAAAAAATCAAAAGACTCATTCTCACTCATCTTTAGCTCCTCAAAGCGAGTGGTCAATATCTGGAGTTTGGTGTCCTTCACTTTCTTAGTTTCTTCATAAGTTGTCTCCAGAATCTCCTATGCTTCCTTAGCAATGGTGATATGTGAAATCCTATGAAATTCTTCTGGAGAGACACCACAGAAAATAGCATTTAAGGCTTTGCTATTTGCATTAGCCGCCGCGAGAGCAGCCTTATCCCAAGTGGACTTGGCAGCCTCCGGCCTTGTCCAACATACTTCAACTGCATCTCACACAGCATCATCAATAGAACACAAAAACTTTCTCATACAAACTTTCCAAAAAGCATAATTATTACCATAAAAAAATAGTGGTACATTAAGAGATTGAGTCATCCATCTCAACAAGGGGTCAGAGATCATACTTAGGTATTTAAACTACAACAAGTGTACCTGCTCTAATACCAATTGAATGTTTAAAATGGGTATAAACTACCCTTGAATGTTTAGACCCAAAATTACAAAATATCAATTCAAGCTTAATATCAAACGATTAACATGCGGAACATGAACATAAGCCAAACACAGAATTGATAAATAATCTAAGCCAAACATAAACACATCCACAACAGAAAATAAATGGCAAAGATAAAGGGAAGGAAGATACAAACACATGGACAACACACGATGTGTTATTAAAGAGGAAACGGAAGCCCTTAGCGTAAAACCTCTCAGCCGCCCTCTAAGCGGTAAATAATCCACTAAAGAATGTAGTTGGGATACATGAACAACAGAAGACCTTCCAAGCCTAATCTACCCAATGTACCTAAACCTTCCAAGCTTCTTGCTCCAACGAGGTTGCGCCGAACCTATTTTTTCTTTAGCTTACCGGATTTTGCTATCAACCATAGCATCAACCAATAGACATTGGTTCCTTCCTAACTGCTTCCCAAAGCACCAAATAAACATTCTGACGGATATGGGTATGGTGAGAAAAGGATTTGATAAGGAACCTCTCAAGGATGTATCAATGGAGAGGAAGAGAGTAGAGGAATTTGAAGAGTCTCTAAGGTAAAGATTGTGGATGAATCAATCTTGTTTTTCTCTAGGGTTTCTCTCATAAATTTTTTTTGGAAGCTCTCTACATTTCGTGGGTATAAGGGTTTATATATAGTGATGAGTGTTTGGAATGCGAAGAGTCAATTTTTCCCAAACAGGGCTAGTTGGTGGCTTGGCCTCGCGATTGGTCTGAGTCGCAAGTTCCAGCCACGAGGTAACGGCCTGGCCTGCCTGGGACTTTTTGTCCTGTAGTGCGACATCTGGCGTGACCTTTTACCTCCCCGCATGCTTCTCATGTGTGCTGCAGTTGGTGGCTTCCAGTCGCGAGTCACCCACGAGTCCTAGCCGCGAGACTCTGCCTTCTTGCACAAACTTGAGCTTTTCTTCACATCTTCTCACACACTATCCTTACAAGAATCCCGCATAAATACAGGGTTACTAATTGCTAAAATACAAGCAAATTTGGCACGGAATAAAACCAACAAGATGGTTGATTAAATTCAACCTTACATTCTGCTTTGATTGGCCTTATGAAAATCTCTCTATAACTTCCCTCCAACCTCTAATATCTAACCTGACTGAACCTGAATTCTCCATATATGAACGCGTTTCAAGCGTTCCACATGACCATGCTGTTGTTGTTGATTGAGCACTGGCATCCTATACTTAATTGCTGACTAAAATATCTATTTGGCTAAAAGCTATTGATTTTTTGGCCCTATTTGGTTGTGTGGTTCTAACACATATTTTCACATTTTAAACAACTTTACACACATTTCAATATATTTTTTCACTCACACGTACATCAAAAACACCCTAACAACATTACTCAAACTCCTCTACCAAACAGGCTCTTAATTTTTTACTTTTTGTCTTAAATTTTTTTAAAATAATTAAAAAAATTAATGTTACCTTTTAGTTTTTTTGTTACATATTTAACCTAAAAACTACCAAAAATTATATCTTCAGTATTGAACTATGCAAATAAGCTACAGAATAAACTATGAGATACCAAAACGGCTATTGCCTTGTGGCTGCGCTATATGGCGACAGTTTACGACTTTTTTAAGCTCTAGCTAGCTGTATGTTGAAGCAATGGGTTATAAGTTTATTTGTATAAGAAACGTCAGGGAATGAAAATATTGAAACACATCATTGTCTTAGACATTTACAACACAATGTTATTGGATTGATGGAAAATTCGAAGAGTAACATTTGACAAAGATTACGAAGTTGGAAACTACGGTTTTAACTTTTAATGTTAGAATGGGCCGCAGATGGCAAATAATCGGAAATGGGACAAGCAAAAGGGCCCTAAATTTTGACTAACAACATTATTTTGGCTATATTATTTTCTTTTAAATAATCTTTTTAATTCATTTTTTATTTCGTATTTTATTGACCACGTTGCTCTTCATGATATATTTCTCACAAGAAAATTCCTATAAATAAACCTTTTAATTCATTTTGTTGAATGTTAACGTGTATAATTGTGGGCTTTAGGCCCAAATAAATTACTTGTATAGCACACTCTTGGCTACACTCTTACTAGTACTGCACTCATATGCCTCCTATATAAAGGCACTCATGTATATTCTTTCATTGAGAAATAAAATACAATCATTCAGTATTTCTAACATGGTATCAGAGTCACTGTTCTAATCTTTTGGTGTGCCACTCTTAAGTAGTCTTGTCTTCTTGGGTGTCATCCACTGCAGCCGTTGTTCTGAGCAGTACCATTGCCTCCACCGCGACTCCAGTACATCAAAGACTACTACCTTGCCACCACCACCACTTCCACTACTCCAATCAGACCACAAATTGCACCATCAGAAAGTAATCTTTCCGATTTGCCTTTCTGCGAAAACATCATCTTCATCGAACCTCTCACGTGCCTCCACGCACCACTGAAATTCTCGGCGTCAATATCACATGCCACCACGCGCCACCAATAATCCTCACGCACTTCCACGCGCCAGCAACACGCTACCACGTGCCAGAACTCGGTCCACTGACGTTATCAGTTGCGCCACGTCAGCCCTAGTGACGTTATCTTGCTTACGTCAGCATCCAGTCATCTGCTGACGTCAGCATCCAGTCATCTGCTGATGTCATCACCACATCACCTTGCTGACGTCATCTCTGCTGACCATTGACCTTGACCGTTGACTTTGACCGTTGACTTTTTGCTAAAGTTGACTTTTTTTAAGTCTAGTGCTCCTTACCTAGTTTTTTGCGTAAATTCCATTTTTGCAGTCCGTTTTTGCATATTTTTCTTCTAAATGAAGAATAAGGACAGGTCTTCTTCTTGTTGCAATAATCATAGCCGACAATCCAGCAAATATTTTTGCAAACGTTTTGGCCACAGTATTGAGACTTGCTATTGTCGCAATTGTTGCTATGATCTACTACAGCTGTTTCAATTTCTGCTGCTACTGTTGCTAATACTGAGAGTGTCCAGCCAATGGCTTCCATCTCTGCACAGTCTAAGTCTTCAGGACGCACTTTCACCATGTCCACAAATGACCTTAAAAACATCATCGCCAATGTCATTCGTATGGTTGGTAATGCATCTTATTCCTCTTCTCTCTCAGTTTTATCTGGTATGTCTCCTTCCTCTTGGCTGATGGATTCCGCTTATTGCAATCACATGACACGTCATTCGTCCTTATTTTCTGAACTCAAACCTGCACCACACCCTCTTAATATTCGCACAACAAATGGTTCCACTATCTCTGGCCATAATATAGGTTCTATTACGACCTCCAACCTCTCGGTTCCTAGAGTCTTTACTGTTCCTGACCTTTCTTACAATTTATTTTCTGTGGGACAATTAGCTGAGTTGGGTTATCACATTATATTTTATTATTCTGGGTGTATTGTGCAGGATCCGAGGACGAAATAGAAGCTTGGAACCGGTCCCAGAGTTGGGCGTATGTTTTCCGTGGACAACTTTCGTCTTCCACTTGTTGCTCCTGTTTCTATTGCTGCAACTGCTACAGTTTCTTCAATTCCTTCCCTTGCACTTTGGCATGCTCGTCTTGATCACGCATCTTTCTCATGGGTACAACAATTGGCTTTTAGAGGTTTGTTAGGTTCAGTGTCTACAAAAAATTTTGATTGTGTTTCATGTCAGTTAGGAAAACAACCAGTTTTGCCTTTCAATCTAGTGAATCAATATCCACTAATATGTTTGACCTTATTCATTCTGATGTTTGGGGGCCTTCCTTTGTCTCTAGTATTAGTAGATCTCGATATTTTGTTGTCTTTGTTGATGATTACTCTCGCTATAGCTGGATTTTTAATATGTAACATCATTCTGAATTATTAGAAGTATATTCTAATTTTGCAAAAATGGTTGAAACTCAGTTTTCTAAACGCATCAAAATTTTTTGATCTGATAATGCTCTTGAGTACACTCAATATGCTTTCCAAACTGTTTTGCATTCCTATAGCATTGTTCATCAACTAACTTGTCTAGGTACCTTTCAGCAAAATAGTAGAGCCGAATGAAAATTTCGTCATATGCTTGACACTGTTCGTGCTCTCTTTCTCTCTGCCAAAGTTCCTGCTCCTTTTTAGGGCGAAACTGCTCTTCATGCTGTTCATGCTATTAATCGCATTCCAAGTCCTATCATCCAAAATCAAACTCCATATGAGCGCCTTTTTGGGTCACCTCCAGATTATCACTACCTTCTTTCCTTTGGTTTTGCTTGTTTCGTTCTTCTTCAGCCACATGAACATAACAAACTTGAGCCTTAGTCAAGGTTCTGTTGTTTTCCTGGCTATGGCGAAACTCAAAAGGGGTATCGATGTTATGATCTTGTTTCTCATCGTCTTCGTATCTCCCGCAATGTTGTCTTTTAGGAACATTGCCTCTTTGTTGAGCTCTCTCACTTTTGTGCCTCCCTATCTTCCTCATTTGTCTTAGATCTTTTTCCAGATGAGACACATATTCCTTCTGTAGCTGCTCCTGATCCTCCTATAGTTGCTCCTGATTCTTTTATAGATTTCTTTGTCCAACCACCAAATATCATGGATCTCTTTCCTAGTTCACCCTTTAATAAACAGGTGGAAGATGAACAGGTCGAAGACGAACTACCCAACCCTGAGCTTGGGTCCCTTGCTCCTACTCCGCCTGAAGATCAGGCACAAGACATTCCACCTCCACCTCGTCACTCAACTCGGGTAAGATCCATTCCTGCACATTTACTTGACTATCATTGTTACACTGCCCTTACTACACTGCATGAGTCTCACACCTATCGTAAGGCTTCCACTGACCCTTTATGGCAGATTGCAATAAAAGAGGAACTTGATGCATTATCTAAAAACCATACTTGGGACTTGGTGACTCTCCCCCCTGGGAAATCTGTGGTTGGTTGTAAGTGGATCTACAAGATTAAGACTCGCTCTGATGGGTTTATTGAGCGCTACAAAACTCGTCTTGTTGCAAAAGATTTTACATAGGAGTATGGGATTGATTATGAAGAGACCTTTGCTCCGCTTGCTCGTATCTCATTTGTTCGTGCCCTCTTAGCTGATGCTGCTGCCAGTAAATGGGACCTTTTTCAGATGGATGTCAAAAATGCATTCCTTAATAGGGATTTAAGTGAAGAAGTTTATATACAACCTCCTCTTGGTCTCTTTATTGAATCAAACAAGGTTTCTCACCTTCGACGAGCACTTTATGGCCTTAAACAAACTCCACGAGCTTGGTTTGCCAAATTCAGTTCTACCATCTCTCACTTGGGTTACATGGCCAGTCATTATGATTCTGCCTTATTTCTTCATTGCACTGACAAAGGCACTATTTTACTTCTCCTATATATGGATGATATGATCATAACTGGTGATGACCTTAGTGGCATTCAAGAACTCAAGGATTTATCAGTCAGCAGTTTGAGATGAAAGATCTTGGACATCTCAGTTACTTCTTGGGTCTTGAAATCACTCATTCTACAGATGGATTTTATATTACTCAAGCCAAGTATGCTTCTGAACTCTTGTCTCGAGCTGGACTCACTGATAGCAAGATTATTGACACTTCAGTTGAACTTAATGTGCATCAGACTCCCTCAGAGGGGAAACCATTGCCTAATCCCTCTCTTTATAGACGCTTGGTTGGCAGCTTAGTTTATCTTACTGTTACTCGTCCAAACATTTCCTATGCTGTTCATCAGGTGAGCTAGTATCTGTCTGCTCCACGATCGACTCACTATGCTGTTGTTCTGCGCATTCTTCGATACCTGAAGGGCACTCTCTTCCATGGTCTTTTCTACTCTGCTCAGTCTCCTTTTATTCTCCGTGCATTTTCTAATGCTGATTGGGCGAAAGATCTCATTGATCGCAGGTCCACCACTGGTTATTGCTTTCTTCTTGGTTCTTCTCTGATTTCTTGGCGAAGTAAGAAACAAACTCATGTGACCTACTCCAATACTGAAGCAGAATATTGTGCTCTTGCTGATACCACATCTGAGCTCCTTTGGCTACGATGGCTTCTCAAAGATTTAGGTGTGTCTACATCCTCTGCTACTCCTCTTTATTGTGACAACCAGAGTGCCATTCATATTGCTCACAATGATATCTTCCATGAACGAACTAAACACATCGATATCGATTGTCATTTTATCCGTTATCATCTTGTCCATGGTGCTCTCAAGCTGATCTCAGTCTCCTCTAAAGATCAACTTACAGATATCTTCACCAAGTCACATCCTAAGGGATGCCTTCGTACTTTGGTTGACAATCTCAAGTTGGTCTCACATCCACCTTGAGTTTGAGAGGGGCTGTTAATGTATATAGTTGTGGGCTTTAGGCTCAAATAAATTACTTGTATAGCACATTCTTGAACTACACTCTTACTTGTATTGCACTCATATGCCTCCTATATAAAGGCATTCATGTATATTCTTTCATTGAGAAATAAAATACAATCACTCAGTATTTTTAACATTAAAAAATCTTATATAAAGATAATTTTTCATATTTTGTAATATTTGGTAGTATAAAAACAAAAAACCCAATTAAAAATTATCTTTAGTGAACAAAAAACCCAAATTAAAAATATTTAATGATAATATGGATAGTTGGCATTTTTTAACCGTTAAATCTCATAAATATCTACGATCTAAAAAATGTGTAGCTCTTGTAAAGTTACACTAAGTGTAACCATAAATAATGTTATACTACCCAATAACTTCTTATTGAATTCATATTAGGAACGCATATCTTCTGTTCCAGCTTTTTTGTCTGACATTGTGCTCCACCAATGATATTATAACATGTGGCCCTTTTAATTTTTTTTCTTTCCTAAAACTAACCTCCATTTGTCAAACTCTTAAATCATGCGTTTTTTTTTTTTTTTTGGTCTAACAAAATCGTGGCAGTAAGTTTTTCAAAAAAAATAAAAAATAAAAAATAATTCTACAAGAATGAACCTTTATCAAAATCACTTACCTAATTATATTCAGGAATCTTAGATTTTATAAAAATATCTTATGAAAAGAAATTCAAGTGAGATAAATTATAAGTACCAAAATATTATAGTCACTAGCCATTTTTTTCTTCTCTTTCACCTTATTTTCTCTCTTTTGCTCTTTCTATGGTTGTAGATTCACCAAGAGTGAAAAGTGTTAGGTTCTAAAACTTCAGGAACTAAATATATTAGAACTTCATTTTGTATATGTTGGCAAATTATGATCAAAACAATGAATCTAGGTTTAGCCTTACTCAAAGTTTGTTTAAGTGTAAGTTGAATCAAGGGTTTTGTAGGAATTTTACTGTGTAAAACTGTAAGGCTCGATCGATCGAAACACACAGTTCCAGAATGCTGCAGAAAAGTTTCAAACATAGCCCAAGCCCAATAAACTTGTAGGGTTAAGTGTTTTACTCATAATATAAAAATAAAAACTATAGCCACGTTTTATAGGTCTCTAAATAGTTGTGTGTTTGCTCTTGTGTGAGATTTAAGAGGTGTTTACCTTAGAACACACAAAAAGCTCTACCAATATCAAGATTTGGTAGTGATTCAGTTGCTACATAAAGAACCTTCAAAGAACAACAAAACCTTTGAGAGGTGTCTCAAAGTCACAAGTAGGAGAATTTGTGCTATAACAAATTCAAGAAAGAAGTAGTCCGTGGATTCAGAGCTAGCACGTGGATGTGGTAGTAAGTTTTCTACTTGAGGTAGCATTAGGATGTTAGTGGTCTAAGTCATTTTGTAAAACTTCAATTCTTTTATAGTGGATCTGTTTTTACCTTAAGGATAGCTAGGTCAAATTCTTCCCAAGTTTTTTACCGGTTTGGTTTTCTTGGGTCATCAGTTCTTTGTGTTCTTTATATTTTCCGCTTTATGTTTATTTGTGGTTAACCTAATCTTGAATAACAACCTTGTTAATCAATTTAGTTTAATATTAGGTTAAACATATTGTGACAAGGGGTCTAAAAACCTAACAAAAAGATTATCAAGATTATCTAGATTCACAGCGGAAGAATAATGTGGTTAAAGCTATTGAAGATGAGAGGCAACCAAGCGAAAGAAAAAAAGGAAAAATTTAAAGAGTTAGAATTTGAAGACAAACAAATGTTAGCGTTAACAAAAGAAAAAATAAAAGAGACGCGTGTCATAATAAAACAGGTGAAGCACAATGTGAGATAGAGAAGCTGAGATAGAGGATGTCCATCCCATATTTTGAAAATCCAACCATTAGATTACATATTTTATATGTTCTTAACATACATGCCAATTTTTATATCAATTGGATGTTATTTACCATTTGATTCATAAACTTATCTTGTATGAATTATTTTAAACTACAAAAACTTAAATTTAAACAATTAATTGATGACATGACTATTGATTTTTTATCACCTTGAAATTTTGCAAACATGGAGAATATAAGAAGATAATGTAATCCAAATTTCATCAAAATTCGCATTCAACTAAAAAATATTGAATGATGTAACTTGAACACAACTCGTATATGTTACCAAATGAACCTTTCAACCTAGGTAGAACATAAAGTGGTACACAACCTTTCAACCTTTCAACTTGCTATGTGTATGATTTTTTTTTTTTTCCCATTTTCAACTCCAATTATTTTATAAGGAAAGTAAAATTAATACTTGACAAGTTTGTTATTGGTGGAATATAAAGTGGTATACAAAAAATGGTATAGAGGATTTGTATTCAATAATTTGAATACAAATCCTCTGTACCATTTTTTGTGTACCATTTTATATTCTATCCATCACAACTTGCTATGTGTATGATTTTTTTCGATTTTCAACTCCAATTATTTTTATAAGAAAAGTAGACTCAATACATTATAAGTTGTTATTGGTGGAATATAGAGTGGTTCAAATTAATGAATACAAATCTTCTATACCATTTTTGTGTACCGCTCTATGTTCCACCAATCACAACTTACTATGTGCATAATTTTTTTTCCATTTTCAACTCTATGAAAAAACATTCATGGTTAAGTCATTATTATTCTCTAAAAATTAGTAATTTAAGGCATTAACTCTTTTGATTAAAAGGAAAAAATATATGTGTGTGTGTGTGTGTGCAGCTTTAACTATTCGAATTCCATGTCATCGTCTTCTTCCTCTCTCCCATCAATGATGTAATAATTTCCCGTCTACCTTGCTCTCGTGTATACAAATCATTTCTCGCAAGACAGATGTTGGCTGTAAACATTGTAGAGGTTAGCAATTAAATTGTTATTTTGAAGTGTGGGGAGCATTGTAGTAACGCCCAAATCATTGAGGACATTAAATTGTTAGCCCTCTATTTAATTTTTGGATGCCCAAAATGAAGTCTTCTTTGCAAAATTAATAAATAAAATTTTTATTTTACCCCTACTTTATTTAAAAGTCAATAACATTCTTCCGCTATTGTTTTCTCCAAAAAAAAAAAAAAACAAACATTTTTTCTCTATTGTTTAAATTAATAAGGATAGTTTTGAAAATTTATACATTTTTACTAGATAGAGAATGCATTAAATGATATTTCCTTAAAAAATTTAATTTTCTAAACATAACCAACAATTTGAGATGGAGGGAGTAGTTAATTGACTTTCAATTCTATTATATATTTAAACTCTCAATTAGAATCTTGTCAAGAGTTAGGCCTTTTTAGATCTACACCACTATCAGTTTCTTTAAAACCTCTTCCCCTCTCCCTCTATGTGTGTGTGTGTGTGTGTGTGTGTGTGTGTTAAAATACTTAGTATTCTTAAAAAGGAAAAAACAATGAGTTAATCCCACATTGGAAAATGAGTGTGTATTAAAAAGGTTTAAAGCATGTGTTGTATATACAAGAGTTAGGTCCTTTTTGGATATATACCACTGTCAGTTTCTTTAAAACTTTCTTCCCTCTCCTCGTGTGCGTGTGTGTTAAAATACTTAGGGTACATTTGGTACACGATTACAACAGAAATGGTAATTTTTATTACCAGGAATAAATGTGTTGTAATGAAATAACTAAACATTTTCATGAGTTTGGTTGTGAATTGTAACATTAGAATAAAGCTTAGGATCAATTTTAAGAAATATCTTACTCATACAATTATATTTCTTAGAAAATAATATTTTTAAATTTGAGAGAAATATAAGTTATTTTTTTGAAGATTTTTTTTTTCCCATAATTGTTAAGTGAATATGAAAATTTTGTTTATTTGAAAATATATTAATGTAAGAAATGATTACAGCTACTAAGAAATAGCTATTACAACCCTTTTAGAAAAGAATAATCAATCTTCATTTTAAAGAACAGTCATTCATGAAGAATGACTATTTTCACTAATAAAAACATAAATAAACTACTAAATAACTAAACCATAGGAATAATTATTACATTACAGTGCATATTACAGTCTACCAAACATGCCGTTAGTATTCTTATAAAAAAAAAAGGAATCTTGCCAGATCAATTTTTTTCTTTAATTAACAAAATAGATAGTTTCATATATAAACACAATCAAAATATATATGTATATATATATATATATATATATATATATATATATATTAAAGATTACCATAAATATCATCATAATAAATATCTATAAAAGCACAATCATAATAAATACATATTAATAACTGTGGGAGGACTTTTGTCTCGACCCAATCAGGTATTGTCCTCTTTGGAAATGACGTATAGTAGTGGTACACTCATCCTTAGGCCAAAGGCTTATAAGGCATGAGTGGGAGACGTCTCTCCCCGATGTGGGATTGAGCAAACCCTTGAGGACTAATGCTCAACGCCATTTCTAAAGAGGACAATACCTGATTGGGGGTCGAGACGAAAATCCTCCCACAATAACTGTCATTATTATCAACATTCATATATTATATTATAAAGAAATCTTCTATGCAAAACTTGGGTTAGGTCTTCATCTTTATTTTGCCAATCTGTGCCTCTAGCTCCTAGTCCCAGTTTCTTGAATATATACTATTGTCAGTTTTTTTAAGACAATCTCTCATCTTTCCATGTGTGTATGTTAAAATACTCAGTATTCTTAAAATAAATATATAAAAGAATCTTGCCACTTCATTTTTTTTTCTTTAATTAACAAAATAAATAGCTTCATATATAAACACAATCAAAAGAAATATATATTAAAGATTACCATAAATATCATCATAATTAATATCTATAAAAGCATAATCATAATAAATACATACTAATAACTGCCATTATTATCAACATTCATATATTATATTATAAAGAAATCTTCTACGCAAAACTTGGGTTAGGTCTTCATCTTTATTTTGCCAATCCGTGCCTCTTGCTCCTAGTTCCAGATCAGTTTCACGATATCATGTATGTTTTCTATTTGAATTACCTAAAGAAAGAACATAAAGAGTTTCCTGTATCCATTTTTTTTCTTGTCAGTAATTTTCAAATAGAGAGGACAAGAGGTTTTTTATTTTACATTCCATCACCTACGGAGGTGGCTCTATGAATGTTAGTTGTATCTTCCACTCACAGTTTATTAACCCAATAATTGAGAAACTTTTTTTTTTTTTTGCTAAACAACTGTGAAACTTCTTGTTAAAAACATTGTATATATGTATAGCATTACTGTTTTCAAAAACTTTTTATTGAAAGGAATGTACAATAAACCCTCTTGTCCTATTCCTCCATTTCTCAGATCAGATTGTTATTTAATAATTCTTTAATACAGTTCTATATTTTTTAGAAAATTCAATTTTGCATCATATATATATATATATATATCATATATTTAATAATATATTAATTTGATCATTGATTTACTCTATTGTTTTTAATTTTGAGTTCTGAAATTGTGTGGTCAAATAATTAGATTTACCATATCACAATAATTTATACTTTGGGGATAATCAGTAATTTAACAAATTGAGATTTATCAATGTCTTTCTAACAACAAAATTAGCATCTTGAGGATCATTCAACAATTCAATTTAATTCACTTTTTAATTCTTTTTCTTTTTGCACTTAGACAGTATTATGCCTATAGATTATTGAAGTTGCACTTTTTTACGATTGAAGAAAAATTCAAACCATATTTCTTCTTATAAAGGAGATTGTGTAATGTTATCAGACTACAAAACTCTTAACAAGAGATTGTGTAATGTTATCAGACTACCAAACTCTTAACAATACAGTAGAATTTCTAATTTCCATCCAAATGCAAAATTTGCATATAGTTTCAATGAAATGGTTTTAGATGTATTGCGGTGGAGGCTTTGATTTTTTCATTATACACTTTATTTCTCACGATTAAATTTTAAATTAAGTTTAATAAATGTCGGGGACTGAAAATATTGACAAATATCGTTGTCTTAGATAATTACAACACTATGTTATTGGATTGGCGGAAGATTTGGAGTATAATTATTTGACAAGGGTTTCGAAGTTAATTGGGAGTGGCAGTTTTAACTTTTAACGTCAAAACTTAGAAGCAGATGACAGATAATTCAAGATGGGATGGCTGATTATTTTTGCTGTATTTATCTTTTTAAATAATTTATTATTTTTTTATTTGTATTTTTAAAATTGACAACGTCACTCTTCATAATATATTTTTAATTTTTTGATAAATAAAATAAAATTAAAAAAAGTTATCTGTTGAGCTAACAAAAACTCACCATCTTTCATAATTCACTTCCAAAAATAGGGTCAATGCCTGATTACTCTGATGTATGATCTAGTGGCCTGCTTTGCCCATTTGCTGTGATTCCTGAATTGGTAGACAGAATTTAACTTATGGTGATGATTTTTATTTTTCATCCAACTAAGACACCAATCGATTTTTTATGCAAGTTAGGTTCAAACCTCATATCTTTATTTAACAACAAAAATTTTTGCTAGTTGTGCTAATTAGAACCTATAAGACAAGTGCTTATTGATAATATTATTTCTAGGCTGAATATAGTACTTCTCGTGTTAGTACTGTGTTGAAGTTGTTTTTCCCTTTTTTTGAGGGTTTAATAAGTTATTTTCCATTGCAAATTAGGGAGGTTGTTACTTTGACTGAGCTGCAGTGTTTTAGTAGTTAGTGATGCCAAATGGCAGTAACTAGTTTACCGCTAATTCTATGAGTATCTTTATTGTTTTCATTGTGTTCTTCCCAAAAGCAGGCATCATAGGTAAGGATACGGTCCCATACCAGACGTATTACATCTAGACTTATTGGCTCACAATACCTGATTAAGTTAACTTTGCATCGATCCTTTGAACAAATTCTGAGATTATTCTCATTGGTATTCACAAAGGAAACGATTTTCCTAAAATTTCCCTCTCAGTCTCTTTGCAGGAATGGCGAAGCTTCAACTTTTCTTTCAAAGCCTATTTGTGATTCTGGCAGCGTTTTTTTGTCTCTCTCATGCTGATGTTGGCACAGCTGCCCAATATAAAGCCCCATATTTACGTAAGTGACACTGGACAAGTCAAATGTGACTTCATAAATAACTTCCATGACTGCGATTCGAAACTTTGAACTGTTTATTTTATTTTTCTTTCTACACAGCCACAGCCTGTTAAGGAAATGATTCTTCACAGTTACCTTCGAGCAACCTGTTCGCAACGGTCAACGAGGATATATGGTACTTTGGTGCCGCCTGTGCGAGACAGTATTTGGTGCGGTGCATAAGCGCGGCTCAGCCTGGAACTTGCAAACCCGGCCAGACAGTTCAAGTAAAGATTGTTGATCGTGCACTTTCTTCAGTTTCTAGGCCTTCCCAGAATGATGCTACCTTGGTTCTTTCTACAACTGCATTTGAGATGATAGCCAACCCTTCGGCTTCATTCATTAACATAGAATTCCAGCAGTGAGTCTCTGTTGTCATTCTTCATTTTCACTTTTCCCCATCAGCCCCTTAATTTTTCTTTTGGTCTTTATGGTTTTGATTTTATTTAATGTGCAGGGTTTGAAGTCAATATAGTATTTGATTGATGAGGTGAGGGAGCCCATCACTGTTTTACATAAGGGCATAGCAGAGCCAAGGGTTGCCCCCTTTGTTAGAAGTTAAACTTGTTTGTTTTTTTAATTAAAGTTTCATTAATAAATTAAACAAGGTTTTACTAAATGCATGTTGGGGGTTTCCTGAAGTTATTTGTGGGTTTTTATAAATGTATGGGTTTAGAAAATAAATGTCTTGGGAGTTAAAAGATTTGATGGTATATAATATATATACCTTCTGCATCTGTCAATCTCAAAGAGTTCTCTTACTTTTCCCCTTCCACACTCTCTTCTTTTGTGTGTTTTGTGAGTGAGAGTCACTTTCTTTGGCTGGTGTGTGAGATTTTGGGATTGCAAGTGAGGAAAGACGCCTACTAATTCCCATCAAAGTGGTATAATTAGAGCATACCAGTGTGTAGAGAGAATGACTATTGCCATTGGGATCAAGCAATTCCAAATTCCCAAACTTATCAAAGGAAATTTTGATAATTGAAGCATCCAAATAAAGATATTACTTAGATCCCAAAAGGCATTACTTGGATCCCAAGATGTATGGAGATTGTGGAGAAAGGTTATGAGGAGCTAGTCACATGAAGCATCTTTGTCTCCAAATCGAAAGGAAACCTTGCAAAAGACTTCAAAGAAATATCAACAAACTCTAAAAAAAGAATAAGAAAATAAGTATAAAGTTGAAAAGTGCCATATATACAACACGAATGACACCACTATATACCATCACTAATTCTCCAAAACAAAATCACCATTAATTACTACTTGAAGCCTATACAAACAAAGAAAAATCAAATTAAAATTTAAAGAGAACTAAAAGATTACCTGAAAGTAATAGAGATTATTCTTAAACCAATGATCAAAACTACAAAGGAATTTGAGAAATAGGGATCGAGTCTCTCCAAGTAGATTATGAAAGAGAGACTAAAATTTGAGAGAAAATTTGGAGTTAGTAGATATGAGAGAAAGATGGAAATTTGAGAGACGAAATTTGTACTTAGTTGATAAATTTGAATATTGAGATAGGCATGGGAAAGAGAAAGAGGGAAACTAAGATGTGAAAAAAATAAAATAAAAAATAGATAGGTGTGGGAGAGAGAGAGAGAGAGAGAAATTGAGATGAGATTTAAAAATTAAAAAAAAAAAAAAGATAGAGAGAGATAGATGTGGGTAAGAGAAAGAGGGAAACTAAAATGAGAAAAAAAAGAGGGGGGGGGGGGGGGGTGGGGGGGACAAGTGTGGGTGAGAGTGAGAAATTGAAAGAGAAAAAAAAAATGATAGACATGGGTGAGAGAGAAAACTAAGATGAAAAAATAATAATAAGTATTGCCAATTTCTCAAAATTTCCCGCTACTCAATTATTCACCTTTATTACATCAAATTAAGTAGGCTGATGTGAAATAAGGATTTAACCTATTATAATAATATAATTTGATGTGAAATAAAAGATTACCTATTGCATGCAACAACATAGATTAATGTAAAATAAGAGTTAGCTATTATAAGAACACATTTAGATGTAACATATCAATTCTTGCTACAATCTCAAGTTGATGCAATAAAATAAAGTTACTTTTACAACAACAAAAAAACAACTTAGAGATGCAATAGTATATATATTACATGTTTTTTTTTTTTTTTTTTTTTTTTGGTGCAATAATACTTGTTGCAATAGGTCCTTTTACTTTTAGTATATATACATAAGACAATAAGCGAAAAACTTAAAAGAAAAAAACTAATCTAAACCCATACAATATATAAATATGTAAGACTGGAATATAAAATGTTTGGTAAAGAAAAAAAAAAAATTTAATTAGGATGAAAACCTATAATGAACATAGAAAAAAAAATACTCAACATTAGTAGTCGATACTGAAAACATTTATATTTGAGATTTGCTTGCCAAGTTGACAAATTGTGTCATCAGTGTCTAAAATATAAAAAATTTAATATATAACACATAAACACATATTGAAAATGAGTAAAAGGAATTAAGTTTAAAATTTTTATAATAAAAGTTTGCTGAATGGATTAGATACAAGTTCAGCCCAGTAGGATCGGGTATGGGTTTGATCTAATTGTGTCATATCAAAATTGGGTGCAAGTTAGAAACTTATTTAATTAAAACAAATTGCTCGCTATTTCTATTATCCATACCCTTTTTTTTTTAAGGTCAAGGCAGATTGACTGGTGTGGATCCAATTTTGCAAGGTTACATGTGGCAATCCTATTCCATGCGCACAATGAAAGTGTCATAAACTTTGGGGAATTGTTCATACACATTCATTGATATTCATTCCGTATACAATTGTTTATAATTTTACACACGGTGTACACAGTTTTTATTCATGTCTTTTTTTTTTTTTTTTTTTGGCTGAATACATGTTTGTGGTACCTATGAACAATCAGCTGTGGAAAGGTGTTTGGTCTTTGAATTGTCCGAATAAAATCAAGAATCTAATGTGGCGAGCCTGTCGTAATTCTTTGCCTACGAAGGTTAACTTGGTACGATGAACTATCCTGAATAACCAAAGCTGTGACCGATGCCAGCAAGATGCAGAATCGACCATTCATGCTGTTTGGTCCTGCCCTGGACTCGATGTTGTTTGGTCAGACCCGATCCTGTGGAGTGCTAGACGAACCAGACAACTTGTGGACTTTAAGGAGCTGCTGTCTTGGATGATTACTAATCACCAGGACCCAGAGTTGTTTGCAACTATCGCTTGGTCAGTTTGGACACATAGGAATCAAGTACGTCTCTCACAGAATTGCTGCAATCTCTCCCAGATAACTCAACTCGCAAAGGTACGACATGGCGAGTTTCTTGCAATGCAGCAACCAAGAACTCCAATCATTCCTTGCCCATGTTAAGTGGCTCCCCCCCTCGGTTGATTGCCTCAAAATCAATTTCGATGGTGCCATTTTCAAAGCGGAGGAAATATCTGGTATTGGAGTCGCCATTTGAGATAGTCACGGCTTGGTCATCGCCTTGCTCTCTGAGAAGCTCCCAAGAGCTTACAGAGCAGAAGAAGTGGAGGTGCTAGCTGCTACCAGGGCATTTCTTTTTGCTAGGGAGATAGGTGTTGATAATATCATTTTGGAAGGGGAGTCGAGCACTGTTATCAAAGCCCTGCAGGGGGAGGACCGGTCTCTTTCAGCTTGTGGCCTTTTGATTGAGGATCTCAAACTCCTGTCTAGATCTTTCTCTAAATTACTTTACTCTTGTGCTAGGATAGAAGTTAATAAGTTAGCACATAGTTTAGCACGTTTTTCGGTTAGTGTTTCTGGTTTTGAGGTTTGGATGAAGTCTATTCCTCCACCTCTTCTTGCTATTTTTCAGGCTGACTTAGCTGGGGTTTTTTAATAAGATGAATTACAGTTTTTCACCCTCCAAAAAAAAAAAAAAAAATTAAATCATGGAATATTGAATAATTTATGGAAAATGTGTAATAAAGAGTGTACTAGAATCAATGATCCCATAAACTTTTTAAACAAATAAAATGGAGTACGACGTGTCAAGATTCACTACAACAAACTTGAATTTTTTTAACATATTTTAATCTACGGTCACTAAAAAATGCTAATAAAAACCTTAAATTTTTACAGTTATATACAACTGTTGAGTAAAATAAAGAAATTCACATATTTATTTCTACTGTTGCTATAACTGTTGAAATATGTGTTAAAAAAAAAATCCACATTTGGCACAACTATTGAAATAAATGTTAAAAAAAAAAATAAATAGAGAAAAGTTATATCAACAGTCGGATAAACGTGGAAAAAAATAAATTAAATATTTTATCAATAGTTATAAAATGTTGAAAATAAAAGCATGGAAGTTGTATAGATTCTACACAGTTTTTTACGATTAATTTTTTTTTTTTTTTTATCCTTCTCGCTCTCTCTTTCTCTATCGCTCTCTCACTCTCTCTCTATATCGATCTCTCTATCGCGCTCTCTCATAGCTCTTTGCGGTCATGGCTATTAATCAATTTCAAAACCTTTCTATTTTTCTATTATTTCTTGGCAACCAAACAGAGTTCTTGACTAGGTTTTTTTTTTTTTTTTGATTTCCTCATCAAGATCATCGCCATCGAATTGATTTCACCGTCTCGCTCCTCCTTCAGCAATTCACCATTGTCCAATTTCGGCAAGTTCTTCCTCTCTCTCTCTCTCTCTCTCTCTCTCATTTCTTCAATTTTTGAAAATTATGATTTTATGTTTGAGGATAATTGGAATTTCTTCATGTCAAGCACCGTTGAATTTGTTACTTCGTGTTTGTGTTTTGATTGTGATTTTTTTTAATGTAGTTATATGGTGGAGAAGAATAGGAAACTTCAGAACCAGTTTGAAGCCAAAGCTTCGACTTCTTCTCATGGTGGTTCGGGTTCTGTGAAGCCTATATTCAATGGGGTTTCCATCTTTGTCGATGGTTTCATGGTTCCTTCCAGTCAGGTTCAATCGCTTTTTATAATAATTTTCTGTTGAACTGTACTTGGTTGCTGAGAAAATTAGACAAGAATAGTAAAAAAGAGATATGAAAGTTGGACACTTAGACCTTATATTAAATTTGTTCCAGTTCTTGGTCTGAACTCTGAACCTTTTGAATTATTTAAAAAACATGACAATGACTTTAAAATTCTTCTTGGGTTATATTGGGGATTAGTTTGTCTATACTTTTTTGGGGATTGGATATGAACTTCATATGGTTGAATCAAGAGACATGGATGTGAATGTGGGATAAGAATGCGTATGTTCATGCTCAAACTATATACCTTTTTATCTTGTTTAAGTCTAAGCTTTCATAAAATTTATAGCCGTATTACACCTCCAACAAAAATGGAGGCCTTCCTTAAAGTATTTTTATTTTTATTTTATTTTTCTACCAGGAGGGTTTCTGAGAATTATGTGATTATGTGTAGTTGTAAATTGTAATTTATTATATGTGCTCAGTTATAAATTTTATAATGCACATTGTGATATAGATGGTTGCTAATTTCCAATCTTTTGGTTTACAACCTCAGTACTCACTTTGAAGTCTGAACTGATCTTCCTTCCCTTTTTGTCATCCCATCAAGTACAAAAACTCTTCAAAGCTTTTACCTATTCTATATGAAAACAACAAAGTGTTTTTCATTATACTGAGGCTCTTGATTTCTGATGAATATATTACATACTTTTCTAGAAGGCTGATGAGTCTTTGAAGTGTTATTAGTTTTACAAGTATCAAGTATGGTTAAGTCTGCATTTCCAAGACAATGGGCAAAAAAGGTTTACGATTTATGTCTTTAATTATTGGGTGGCCCAAATACCATCATAAAGTGGGTGAATGCTACTCTTCCTTCATTGCCACAACTTTGAATTTGTTCTGAAGCAGTTAACCTTGGTATATAATGTTTACCTTGCCATACTCAACTAATTTTGAGGTATTGGATTGAGACTGCAGAGCAACTAGAAAGTCTTTTAGCAATATTTCAGACTCTGAGGCTCTAAGAACTCTCAGCTATCATCAGCCTTAACTGTTCCTCTAACTTTGAGGTAACTTTGGTGCCCTCTCTATAATTCTTGTTCCTTGACATTTGATTTGACATGATTCCTAATAAATAAGTGCCACCACAAAATTGGTTCTCAGCCCCTACCCCCAAAATCTTGTGTGATTGGTAGGAAGCCCAACTCTACATATGCTATTAGAACATCATTTGTTTATTTTTTTTCTTTTGTTCTTTATCCAAACTAATAATTGTTTTTGCTTTAGTTGTCATCCATTGAAAGAGGAAACCTATGTTTAAAAAAAAAAAAAAATCTTACTTTTTCTCTTGTTAACTATCTGTGGCTCTCCATAATTTGCTTTGTCAGCTCTTGATTTAATATCCACGCTCAAAGGGATTTAATATATCTGAAACTTGTGCCACATGATTTTATCTCTCTCTCTCTTCCTTATTAAAGGTTTGTTGCTTTTTTTTTTTAACTCTTTTATTTTCAACTTTTCAAGAGGCATGTGATATTAATGGACTATGGGAAAACTGTATCCTACATTATCTAAGACTGTGTTTGGTTCAAAAATTCGCCTTTTGCAACTTTCTGAAAGTTTTTCTTTTTAGTTTTTGCTGCAAGTCACTCAGTGACTCCAGAAAATATTGCCTGAAACTTTCTCACAAATCTTAGCTAAAACAATCAAGATAGGCAAGGAGAAGAAAGGGTTGAAAATTTTGGCATTAATTTGGAGGAAGATTCATGTAGACACCTCAATTTGGAGAATGAATGAAATAGTAATTATCCTAAGGAACCATTGAGTTCTTCTGGTCAAAGAGATTGAATGTGAATTTTCCATTAATTAATAATATCAGATCTTGAGTCTAAATCTATTTGAGGAGGTGAAGAACTCCTAGCGATCTTTGTTTTTCAACCTGCAGAATTCATTTAATACTTTTTTTCAGATGTAATGCTTAATTTACCAGCTATATAGAAAAGAAAAAACAAAATATATTCCCTTCTCCAAACCATTTCTAGTTGCATATCCGTGGCAACTATGGTGTGGAACAAAGTTCTTCAATGGACAGCCTTTACATAGCTTTAACCAATGATTTGAATATAGATGTAGATAGAAGTTTGAACTTAAAGGATCACAGAAAAATAAATGTACAAAAAGGTATGAGTGCTTACACACTGGTACCTTTCTCTTCTTCTTCTAGAATATCATTAAAACAATCTAAAAAACTCCGGTTACTGCTCTCTCACATCACACACTTACCCAAAATGAAGCTGTAGGCTTTTTATGCAAGCTGCTGGTATTGGTGCTTCTGCCAACTTGGTTTCTCTTAGGTAGTAAAATCCTGATAGAGAGAGATCTAGGGGGTGGTGGAGACTGGATAGAAAGGATTAGAGAGAAGCAAAATAGTTAGTGGTGCTGGAAGGGGGTTCTACAGAGACAAACCATGAAGACAGGGGAAGTTCTAAACAGAAGTGAGGGGGTAGAGGTTTGGTTTTCACTTGTATTGACTGTAAAGATGGATAATGTGAACTTAATTTTTTTTCCCTTCTAATTCAGGTAATGCTAGATACTGGGGGTCCGGAACTGCAAGTTGTCAATAAAACTGACCCCATATCCCTTTAAGCTGATACATTGGTCATCTTGACACCTGATCAAGAAAAAGAAGCTACTTCAAATCTCTTACCCATAAACTTTAGTGGGTTATCAAAGGTAAGCATTTTATTGTTTTGTTTTCTTTATAATCTATATTCATTTTTGGCTTAATATAAAATTGACATTCTGACAAGGGTTAGGCCATTTCTGTAAGATATATGTTTAGGTCCAAATGCTACAAGCTATTTTGCCTTGCTGAAAACCGTCGTATTATTGGCATAATTCTGTTGCATCTTTCTATTTGTTTTAAACAGAATATGAATTACAGTTTTACACCTATTCAACGCTTTACCAAAAAACTGGCTACATATATTCAGCTGATTGACTTTTGGTTTCCTTGACAGTCTCTAGACCATACTAATCATTAGGAATTTGTTCAGATTGTCACTATTCAAAGTGAAAAAGTTACTATAATCAATTTGTCTAATGGAGTTTTTTCATATGGTGGGAGTGCATGTCTTCTTTATTATGGACTTCTTTACAATTTTACCCTGATTTACCGCAACTTTTTTAATGTTCTAGAAGCAATTGCAACTTATGTATGCAATGGTTTTTTTTTTTTTTCAAACTTGATTGTTTGAGAATTATTTCTGACCAGGAGGCTCGTTCTTGCTGTAGGTCTTCACTATCATGTATAAAAAGGAATCACTCATTTTTTGGAATCTCAAATTGGCTTTAGATTAAATTAAGGAGCAATATCACTCAGTGAAGATTTCTGAGTACTGTTATTTTTAGAAATTGGAAATAAAAATAGTGAAGACGAAAAACATTAAATTCAAAATCTTTAAACTAAAGGAAAGTTTTTGTGTTTTGGTGGAAGGGTTTGTGCTTCTTTTGTCCGCCGGATATGCCTCTTGTAAAGAAAATTCTAACAGGGGAAGTGTTGATTATTACACTTCAACTGTCTGTTTTTGTTCATCCCTAATTAACTGTCTGTGGAAGTTCATCACTGAAGAATTTTGAATGGCACATTAGATATGATCATTTCTTTTATATGCATTTCTGCTGCCCTAAATGCGCTCTCTCTCTCTCTCCCTGTCATATAAGAGGGGGATCATGTTTGACTCATTATTTAGGTTGCATTTCTGCTACCTTAAGTGCACACACAGGGAGGAATGTACACAATACAAATATTATGTATGTGTTGCATGTGTGTCTATGTCAGTGCACCAGATTTTTTAATATGATTTTTAACATCTCTTTTGTTTTAAGCACAACGTTGCAAGTATAGGATCATTGCCATTTAGATTTTTTAATATAAATTTTTAATATGATCATTGCCATTTAAGTTGACTTTCTTGACCAATGGAAATGCTAGTTTAAACTTGAAATTGAGTTTTGATGATTAGATAACTGACTCTTAATCTTTAACGGTGGCTATTCTTGCATCTTTGTTATTTGTTGAGTCCATTGGGTTTGTTAGAGGCGTAGGGCTTGTACTTGGAGTCATAGGACTTTTGCTCCTTAAGGTAAACATTGATGTTCCTTCATGTAAATGCAAAATGCTTTTGAGTTTACTGTCTAAGTTGCTTTTCTTAATAATGTGATTTATATGGTTCATTTAGTTCAACTGGTAAAATTTATTATCATCGAATAAAGGTTGGAGTTCAACCACTCATAATAGAGCTCGGTAAAATTTATTATCATAATAAAGGTTGGTTTCTTTTATTTGTATTTCAGCTTTAGATGGAACGAAATTGGGTAAAACTCAGGAACAGAGCTCTTCCTGAGTATAGACAAGGAATTAAAGACTTCCTTGATTTTGTGTGTGTGTGTGTGCACGCTTCTAGGTTGAGTTGTTCTGATCTGATTGGGATGTTTATAGGATGACATATTCCCTTAGAGAATCCTACGAAGATGTTGTTGATGCCAGTAGAACCTTGATACGGTGTGAAGTTAGTGATGATCTTGATGAAGGCATGTAGCAAATTATGCAGCAAATCTTGAGATGGTATGTTTCCTTTCTTTGTGCTTAGTGTTTCTTGTCATTTTGTTCTCAATGTAACAAAGGGCAATGCTAGAGTGAGAAAAAGACAGCTTGTGTGTGCAGCCCATAACTGGAGCAATAATACCAAATACAATAGATAATTTGAACTGTAAATTTTTTTTATCCAAAACTTGTAATTCTTTTTGTCTACTTGCTCTGTTGAATTTGAATGCATTACAGCTAAGTGATATTTTTATTTCACTGGAATAAGAAATTGGAGAGCCTTGAAGTAATACCATCATGGTTTGAGATTATTTATCAAGTCAATATTATTATTTACTCCTGTTTGATTTTGATGTTTTTGGTAGTTTAATAGGGAAAGTGATGGTTCTTTAAAACCCCTGCTTGCTAAGCATGTTGATACGGGCATGTGTTTCGAAAGGTTGACTTCTATATTTTTAGTTCAAATTACTGATAAAACAAAATATTTTCAGCTCTATTATCCATTGTATTTGTACAGTTTTTTTATTGTGTTAAAAGAGTAGTTGATTGGTTGTTGTAATTTAATTAGGAATTGCACAATTGTGTTTACATTATATTTTGAATTAGGTTATTAAATTTTGATCAATGTAAAAAGTGCATCCAAATTTTTTTTTTTTTTAAAGAAAATACTTTATTCAACGTTTACAAACCGTTGAAATTTTATCTCAAGATACCTTTTATCAACGGTTGAGTACATGTAGGAAAAAGTAATAAGCATCTTTATGTGTTTATGTTTCAACGGCTTTTAATAATATTTCGACGTTTATTACCCGTCGATATAAGTGTAACATTTTTTTCAACGGTTGCATAGGCCGTGGAAAATTTTTTTCGACATAGTTTTTAATGACGGTTCTTAACGGTTACTTTAACCGTCGAATATAGTATTTTCAACGATTTTTAGTACTTTTTTCAATGGATTCAACCGTTGAAAATAACCAAATTTCTTGTAGTGATTGGAAGCTTCAGAAAATCAACTTTACTTTACGTGTTAGGGTTCATGCATCTACGTATGTCATAGGGTCAATTTTTCTTTTAAATTTTCTGCCTGTGATGGCACTAAGTCCCTAACTTAGTCTCAACCAACACTCCACACACACACATTGTAAGAACACTCAAAACAAAATTATCAAGGGAATTCACATACACAAACAGCACGCACAGTATTTACACGGCACCAACTCCAACCTTTATTACACAATCTCTAGATAATACACACGAAATTCTTTAAGCCAAAATTACACAATCTGTTGTTGACAGCCCCAACAGCTTAGGATAAATGCACAGAAATAACTGTCACGATAGTTACTGCCAAGTAATTGCCCTCTTGTCCAGGATTGCTGCCACTTGTGGTTTGACTTAGGACACCTTCAACTGATGCTGTCTTGGCCTGCTCTCCATGTTTCCAGCCCCTACACAACAAGTCTGAATATCCAGAAAGCTAGGAACTGTTTGATAACTGCTGCTGCACACTTTGCACATGCCAACCCATATCTCAACACATCATGAGGCCTTTGCCCATCCTCCAACAGCCCACACACAATTGTTCCATCATGTTTTAGAAGGCTTGGCCCCCTACCCAAGCCCTTCTCATTAGCATCATAGCCCATACAACATGCCCATATGCAACACATCAAGTAACTGCCATCAGCCCACTCACACAAGTCCATGTATTCTACCAGCACCAACCAACCCAATGCCTAGCACATCATATCATCTTCACAGCAACCCAACACTACCTTGCACTCAAGTCACCAAGTTCACACACAAAGCAACCATCAGCCAAGCCACCATTGCCATGCACCATCCCATAGGGTCGCGCCATCTGCTGCTGCCAAACATCAAAATCTGTCTCTACCCACCATGGCCATCCTCTGCCATTACCTTGGGCATTATATGGAGCAAGGTGCCTTCAATTGTTGCCCCTCATTATGCTTATCACTCTGAATCTAGCAAGGAGACTGGGCTTGTCCCCCTCAAAGAGCAGTTAGGAGCTTCATTAGATAGGCATGAGGAGTCATTGGTGTCTTGAGAAAACATTGAGCCATGTGACTGGCTTGATGTTGTCCAAGCACTCCAATTCCTTATGCCATTATCAGCAACTCATAAAACTCCTAACAAACCACCCCCACCAGAAGAAGCCAACGTCCTCATCGGTAGGGTATCCTTAAATTCCTTCACCTCTTTCTCAAACTGCCACAATGTAGATGCCTTCTCCCAACTTGCCTCTGATTCAACCGCCCCTTTCCACTTCACTAAGTAGTAAGTTATCATATATCCTCCCTTTCGATAACCTATCACCTTCTTGTCAAGAATTCTGTCCACTTCTCGACCAAACTGAACCATAACAATAGGCAGGGCACGTCTGGCCTCATTCCTTACAAGATCTTCTACATCCCCATGATAAGGCTTTAAGAAGCTCACATGAATTGTTGGGTGAATCTGTAATCTTTCTGGCAGCTTCAATTTGTAAGCCACAACACCAAATCTACGGTGTCAGTTTCAACAGCACCTTGTCCCCAACCTGGAACTCAAGAGGTCTCCTCCCTTTATCAGCATACTTCTTCATTCTCCTTTGCGCTTTCAATAAGCTATCTTGTGCCTCTTGCATTAGCTCTTGCTTATTGATGGCAAATCTGTACGCTGCAAGACACCTGCTGTTGGAAAATCTGATTTTGCATCTCATACAAAACACACAGCGGAAGCAACAATCACGGATCTACTTCATTCATGAGAGATAACATGTAACCTTAAATAATAGAACAAAGAATAGAAAGCATACCTTGATGCTGTGAAATTCAAAACCAGAACTTGAGAATACCTTTAATCTTCATCTCAATTCCACATGGTGCCCAAGAAGAGTGGTCTCTCAGTCAGTCTTTATGTACGTTGATTCTAAAAAAAAGTCCTTCTTCTCCTTGTAGAGAAAAAATTGTTTTTTTTTTCTTTTTATCATACGTGCATACTAACTACCCTTGGTAGTTACTTTATTTAATAACTCTTATTAAATAAAAATAAATTATCTAATTGGGTTAGCCTTTTGGACCTACCAAACTGGGTTTTAGTTTGTGGTTTGAGATGGGACCAAAGGGAATAAATAAGACTCTAGCTCCAATAGGTCTAGGGTTTTTCTGTCAACTTTTAACAAGTCAAAAGTTACGATTAATTATATTTAATACCACTATATAAATATAATTGCACTTTAGGCATTATTAATAAATTATATCCCAAAACTCTAATAATATCATTTGACCCCTCCATGAAATATCCATAGTGAACAAAGTTATAAAGAACTGTCACTTTGTAAATAACTATTTTATCCTTGAGTACCCAGTTTAATTTTTTAGTTATTCACATTTATTGAAATCCAATTTAAATAAATATAAGTTTTAGTAATTCCTTACTAAAATGGGTGCCCTGAATAACCAGTTCCCATTAAACTTATCTCAAGGGGATATTTCATGTCTCTATAAAAAGAAATTATGGATTCTATCTTGAGAATATGTGTTCCCTCAACACTACGTGTAGTTAACCAACATACTGAGGTTTTGACAGTGAATATTAGATCTCACTCCTGATATATTAAAATAATCTACATTTCATGTTTGTGTTCATTATCCTCTTAGGATTGAGAGTGTATGAAATTAGAAGCTTAAGATTAATTATTCATCAGGTGACAGTTGTTGATTGAATGATTAATCTCATAGTGCTCCAGTTTAATATGTCGTAACTCTTAAGACACATCAACTAGAAGCCTTCACTTCCATGATCAAGACAAACCATCTTAGTTGAAGCATTATAGTTTTCGCAGATGAAACGTCCAATTTCATCACCGACTACAAGCTATATTCTGAGTTTACAAGGAACTTGTGATTTATATCTTCTGCGACTAAATCACATACAATGCATCTCAAGGACTATGATAATGTCCCATTAGTACATAAATAGTCTCATATAATTAAATAACTTAATTATTTATAACATGCCAATAAATTGAATTTTAGGGCATAAACCCCAACACCTGCCCCCTGAACGCTACTTAGCAATCTCATGAGGTGTGAGAGGCTGCTGCCCCATTACCAACTCGAATGGACTCATCCCAGTTGATGAAGACTTATGCAAATTGTAGGCAAACTGCGTAGAATCCAACAAGTCTAGCCAATTCTTCTGGCTGGCAGTCACATAATGCCTTAAATAGTCCTCCAACACAGCATTGATTCTTTCTGTTTGTCCATCTATTTATGGGTGATTAGTAGTAGAAAACTTCAACTCTGAACCCATCAAACTAAACAGAACAATCCAAAATTGACCAGTAAATCGAGAGTCTTGATCACCTACAATATCTTTAGGCAACCCAAGATATTTCACCACATTCTTGTAGAACAAATCAGCAGCTACCTCTACTGTACATGTACTTGGTGCAACCATAAAAACAACATACTTTGAGAATTGATCAACCACTACGAATACTGAACCCACCCCCTTAACTTTTGGTAAATTAGTAATAAAATCCATTGAAATTGAAATCCATAAACTTTCTGGTATAGGAAGAGGCTACTGCAAACCTGCTTCCTTCTGAGTTAAGCCCTTGTCTTGTTGGCAAACTAGACAAGTCTTCACATACAACTTAATATCCAATTCCATTGTAGGCCAGTAGTAAGAACAGGACAGCAATGCATACATTCTATCCTTACCCGGATGTCCTACCCATTGTGGATCATGAGTTTCCTTTAGTAACTCCCTACGGATCTTCCCACTTGGAACAAACAGCTTGCCACCCTTGGCATACAGCAACCCATCCTCAAGCAAATAACACCTCACAAGACCTGCAATCACATCCTGCACCAGCTTCTGATAGATACCATCAAGCTTAGCACTTTCCTTGATCCTATCCACAAAATCTGACTCCACTCTAGTCAAGGCAGTCACATACTCTTGCACTTGTTTGCGGCTAAGTGCATCTGCTATTTCATTGTGCTTGCCTAGTTTGTGCTCCCACACAAAATCATATTCTTGCAGTAACTCCTGTCACCTAGCTTGTTTGGGTGACAGCTTCTTTTGTGTGTTAAAGTAGGTATTAGCCACATTGTTTGGGTGACAGCAAACAATGTACCATTGCAATAATCTCTCTTTCATGAGCTGAACACTTCTGCTCTTCATTCAACTTCTTGCTCTCATAGGCAACAAGATGTTTCTCTAGTACCAGAACACCACCAATTGCTTTGTCAGAAGCATCAGTATTGACTTCAAAGGGCAACTCAAAATCTGGTAGACGCAGCATAGGCTTACTCGATACAGCAACTTTCAGCTTCTCAAAAGCTTCTTGACATGCATCTGTCAACACCCATTTCTTGTCCTTTTTCAGCAAATCTCTTAAAGGAGCAACTTTCTTGGAATACCCTTGGATGAACTTCCTGTAGTAGTTAGCCAATCCAAGGAAGGATCTCAATTCGATCACTTTACTTGGTGGAGGCCAATTAAGGATAGCCTGCACCTTCCCCTCATCCATCATTACCATACCTTTGCTAACTTTATGCCCAAGAAACAAAATCTCTTGCTGGGCAAACTCACACTTCTCTTTCTTAACAAACAATTGATTTTCCCTCAATTTGGACAGCACATTCCTAAAGTGTTCCAAGTGATCCTCTAAGGATTCACTATATATTACTATGTCATCCAAGTAAACCACAACAAAGCGATCCACATACTCATAGAAGACATCATTCATCAAATTATAGAATGTAGTATGGGCATTTGTTAAACCAAAAGACATAACTAAAAACTCATAGGAACCATACCAGGTTACATAAGTAGTCTTAGGCTCATCCCTTTCAGCAATCCTCACTTGCCAATAACCTAATATCAAGTCCAGCTTTATGAAGCAAACGGCTTTGCTCAATCTGTCAAAAAGGTCTTGAATCAAAGGGACTGGATACTTGTTCTTCACAGTCACTTTGTTCAAGGCTCTATAGTTCACACACATCCGCAATGAGCCATCATGCTTCTTCTAGAACAGAACATGAGCACCATAAGGAGCCTTGGAGGGCTAAATGAAGCCTGCATCTAGCAGTTCTTTCAACTGCTTTCTCATCTCAGCCAACTCTATTGGGGACATTCTGTATTGGGCCTTCGAAGGAGGCTTTGATCCAGGAACCAACTCGATCCTATGATCAACAGCGCGCCTTGGTGGAAGGGTCTTAGGCAATTCTGGAGGCATCACATTAGCAGACTCCCCCAACAGTCTAGCCACAGCATCTGGAACTTCAACATACTTGTCCTGCTTCATCTCAACCAATGTAGCCAAGTAAGTCATCTTACCTTTCTTCAGCCCATGCTCAACCTGCATGGTTGAAAGGTTCTTTCCCTTTACTAGTCTTGCTATTTCCCACTCCACACCTAACAGGAACATAGCATGGCTACTTCTCATCAAGGTTCAACAATACTCCAAGGAATGGCAGTAACGTAGCCTTAGCAGCGACTAGGAACTCATCACTCAGAATTATATCAAAGTCATCTAACTCTATGAATAGGAAATTCACCTTTCCTGTCCACTCGCCAACCTTAAACTTCACTCCATAAGCAATTCCCAACACAGATTGTGCCTCTGAGTTTACTGTCTTGATCTTACTTGGACACTTGCTCACTTTTAAATTAAGTCTTTGGACCATCCGATCAGCAACAAAATTGTGGGTAGCACCAAAATCAAGCATACCCTCAGCCCCATTCCCGTTCATCTCCACTTGAACATAAGATAAACCCCTAGAAGTACCTCCTGCACGTAGTGCATTCAGTAACTGCAAGGGGTTTACTCTGCTGGGAACTTCTTCATCGGACTGCCTACCACCATCTTTAGCAACCATGGCATTAAGCTTCTCATGCTTTAAACAGTCTCTTGCACGATGAGAGCCATTGCAAATGAAGCAGTCAGCATTAAGCTTGGGCAGTTCTTTGCTTGGTTGAGAGGTAGAACTCTCTACCTTGCTCTTGTTACCCCAATTTTTCTTCTGCTTATCATTCTTCTTGCCATCCTTCTTCTGCTTGTCTTTGCCTTTGTCCTTTGTCCTTGGACTTGCATTTTTCCTTATCCCTACTGGGCTTACTAAACTTGTAGTCCACTAAGGCATCTGCAGCAGACATAGCAATAGGCAGATCATGCACTGCCTGCCTCTTTAATTCCATCTGTGCCCAAGGCTGTAAGCCAGACATGAAATTGAACAATTTGTCCTCCTCTGACATGTTCTTGATATCCAACATCAAAGAACTAAACATCTTGACATATTCTCTCACTGTACCAATTTGCTTCAATTTCTTCAAGGCGTCTCTTGCAACCCAGGCAGTGTTAGTAGGCAAGAACTGGTCCTTCAATTCTTTCTTTAAGGCTTCCCACGACTCAACTTTCCCTCTACCAACATCTGCATCATCTTCTACATAGGTTCTCCACCATAACTTGGCATCCCCTGAAAGATAAATGCTCGTAATCGTCACCATTTCTTGACTAGGCACCTTGGCAGCCTTGAAATACTACTCCATATCCTACAAGAAATTCTCCAAATCCTTGGCATTCTTGGCACCATTAAAGGGCTTTGGTTCAGGCACCTTCACTTTGGTTGCCACTTCCCCCTCCTTAGATAGGCCACTCATTGCTCTCTTCAATAGAGCAATTTCTATTTCAAGTTGGTGTTGGGTCTCCATTGCTGCCTGGTTCTGGGTGTCCAATGTAACAGCCAACTCTTCAACACGAGTCAACACCATATCCCTTTGTTCTGCAAGATCATTCCTCACCATCAGAGACAGCTTCTAATCTGTCACACACAGAAAGTTGGTCCCCCTCTCTAGGAACTCCGAGTATGTTTTCCAAGACAGTCACCCTTGCCTTAGTGTCTGAAGACATGGCAACCACGCTCTGATAGCAATTGTCACAGAGTCAATTTTTCTTTTAAATTTTCTACCTGTGATGGCACTAGGTCCCTGACTTAGTCTCAACCAACACTCCACACACACACACACTACAGGAACACTCAGAACAGAATTATCAAGGGAATTCACACACACACATAAAACACACACAGTATTTACAGGGCACCAACCCCAACCTTTATTACTTAATATCAAGTACAAAGGAAGCCTGGAGAATACACACGAAATTCTCTAAGCCAAAATTACACACTGCTATTGACGGCCCCAACAGCCTAGGATAAATGCATAGAAATAACTGTCACAGTAGTTACTGCCAAGTAACTATCTCCTTGTCCAAGATTTGCTGCCACTTGTGGTCTGACTTTGGATACTTTCAACTGATGCTGTCTTGGCCTGCTCTTCACGTTTCCAACCCTTACACAGCAGGTCTAAACATCCAGAAAGTTAGGAACTACTTGGTAACTGCTGCTGCACATGCTAGCCCATATCTCAGCACATCATGGGGCCTCTGCCCATGCTCCAGCAACCCACACAGCATGCCCATATGCAGCACATCAAGTAACTGCCATCAGCCCACTCACACAAGTTCATCATTCTGCCCGCACCAACCAGCCCAATGCCTAGCACAGCATATCATCATCACAGCAGCCCAGTACTGCCTTGCATTCAAGCCACCAAGCCCACACACAAAGCAACTATCAGCCAAGCCACCATTGCTATGCACCATCCCATAGGGTCAGCACCATCTACTGTTGCCCAACATCAAAATCCGTCTCTGCCCACCATGGCCCTTCTCTACCATGGCCTTGGGCATCATGTGGAGCAAGGTGCCTCCACATGCTGCCCCTCATTATGCTCATCACTCTGAATCGAACAGGGAGACCGAGCTTGTACCCCTCAAAGAGCAGTTAGGAGCTTCACTAGATAGGCACGAGGAGTCATTGGTGTCTTAAGAAAACATTGAGCCAAGTGACTGGCCTGATGTTGTCCAAGCACTCCAATTCCTCATGCCATCATCAACAACTCGTAAAACTCCTAACAACATACGATTGTGAACTTGACTTTCTGCTTTGATTGGCCGTATGAAAATCTCTCTATAACTTCTCTCTAATGTCCAATATCTAACCCGGCTAAATTCAGGTTTAAACTTGAATTCTCCATGTATGAACTTATTTCAAGCATTCCACGACCATGTTGTTGTCGCCAATTGAGCACTAGCATCCTGTACTTAATTGCTGACTAAAATGTCTATTTGGCTAAAAGCTATTGATTTTTAACTTTTTACTTTTTGTCTTAGATTTTTTAAAAAAAAATTAATGTTACCTTTTAGTTTTTTTGTTACATATTTAACCTAAAAACTACCAAAAATTATATTACTGTATTGAACTATGCAAATAAGCTATAGAATAAACTATGAGATACCAAAACGGTTGTTGCCTTGTGGCTGCTCTATATGGCAGCAGCTTACGAATTTTTTAAGCTCTAGCTGGCTGTATGTTGAAGCAATGGGTTATAAGTTTATTTGTATAAGAAACGTCAGGGAATGAAAATATTGAAACACATCATTGTCTTAGACATTTACAACACAATGTTATTGGGATTGACGGAAAATTCGAAGAGTAACATTTGACAAAGATTTCGAAGTTGGGAACTGCAATTTTAAGTTTTTAACTTTTAACGTTAGAATGGACCGCAGATGGCGAATAATCGGAAATAGGACATGCAAAAGTGCCTGAAATTTCAACATAACAACATTATTTTGGCTGTATTATCTATACTACTATTTAAGGGGCTTCCCCTGTTTAGATTCCTCATTTTTTTAGTTCAAAAATGCCTATATACCTCTATATTTAAGTAGAGACAAAACTAAAGGATATTCCGGTCAAAATTTACTTTCCTTTATTTTTTTATGCCTAAAATACCCTTATCATACCCACTGACAAGTTTTCAACTAACGGGGATAGATATGTAAATTAAAACTCCTACACTTTAAGACCCACAAACTCACATATGCTTTGTAGTTTCTATCTCACTTTCTATCTCTCATTCTTCTTCAAATTGAAGACATTTAGTTTAACTCTACATTTTCCTTTCTTTTTCCTCAAATTAAAGATATTTACTGTTAGAGGCTCCAACAAATTTTCAGGTTCTATCTTTTGCAAGTTCCTCTTTCTTTTCTTTTCTTTTGTTTATTTATGATTGACTTTCTTTGAGTTCTACATTTTTTTTTCCTTATATGTATCACGTTAACTTTTTTTTTCCTTCTTTTTTTTAAATGTAATTTTGAAATAAATGGTTCCTTCATATACTCTACCATTGTACTTCTTAATGAATTGTCATTTCATTACCTCCTTTAGTAGCCTTTGTTTACATTTTATTTTAAAAATTTGAATTGAAATAAAAATAATTACCACAATACTCCTTGATTAATGATCAAAATATAAATGATCAATTACTATTCCCTTCCCCTTCCTCACTTCACTTCTTTTTTTTTTTTTCTTTTTCTTTTTTCCTTCTTCATATACTTTTTTTTCTTTTTAAGAAAGTTTTCTTTTTTCCTTGAGTTCTACTTTTTTTTTTTTTTATATATGTATCACGTTAACTATCTTTTTTTTCTTTTTTTTAAAAAAAATGTAATTTTGAAATGTTGGTGGTGACTAAATGTATATGCTTTTGGCGTTAAATTTTTTTTATTTTTTTATTTAGGTTTGTAGCAACCTTGAGTTCTACTTCTTTCTTTCTTTCTTTTTTTTTTTTTTTTTTTTTTTTTTATGTATCACGTTAACTCTCTTTTTTTTTTAAAATGTAATTTTGAAATGTTGTGGTGATTGAATAATTTTAAACATGAGTAAGGAAAGTAAAGTGAGTTTGCTTTGAAAACTAACATGAAGTTTTCCTATTTTGTAGGGAGTTAGATATGTATCTTTATTTTGAACAATGTTAATAGGATTTTTAGGAAAAATGATCTCATCAAAATTTAAATCGAACACAAACTCTAACACGCACGCTAACTTTGGTTTGTTGATTAAAGTTTTTTTTTTTTTTTTTAAATACTTGGTTTAACCCTAATTCTTTTATCTCTCTCAGGTTCATGTACGCACAAATTTTTTGGATTGCATTGAGGAGTCATTGGAATGGAATATTAGATAAGTTCGGGTGAGAGACTTTACAAGAATTATTATAGGTATTAAACCTAAAGAAAGTTTTTTTTTTTTTTTACCATCATTTTATATGTTTTTGGCGTTAAATTTTTTTATTTTTTTTTATTTAGGTATGTAGCAACCTTGAGTTCTACCTTTTTTTATTTTTTATTTTTTTTTATGTATCACGTTAACTCTTTCTTTTTTTTTAAAATGTAATTTTAAAATGTTGGTGGTGACTGAATGTATATGTTTTTGGTGTTAAAATTTTTTATTATTTTTTTTTATTTAGGTATGTAGCAGCCTTCAGTTTTACCCTTTTTTTTTTGTACCACGTTAACTCTATTCTCTTTTTTTTTTTCTTTTTCTTTTTCTTTTTTTTTTAAATGTAATTTTGAAATGTTGGTGGTGATTGAATGTATATGTTTTTGGTGTTAAAATTTTTTATTATTATTTTTTATTTAGGTATGTAGCAGCCTTCAGTTTTACCCTTTTTTTTTTGTACCACGTTAACTCTATTCTCTTTTTTTTTTTTTTTCTTTTTCTTTTTCTTTTTTTTTTAAATGTAATTTTGAAATGTTGGTGGTAAGAATTGACTCAAAGAAAAAAAAATTTTCATTAATTGTTCAGTTACTCCTTTTTTTTTTTTTTTTAATCTTTTTTTATAGGGAAGTATGTTGAGTTACTTTTAAAGAACAGAAAGAAAAAAAATCAAAAAAAATATTCTCATATCAAAATCACGGTTTTTTTAAATCTTAAACAAAAATAATTAAATTTAAAACAAAGTGATAAACATCAATTAGTTATAGATAAACTTCTCAGATTCCTAAGGTACTTTTCTAATAGATTTATTTAAATTCTAACTTTTTTTTTTTTTTTCACGTTCAGACTTGCTTTTTTTTTTTTTTTTTTAAATACTTTCAACAATAGAAATCCTTAAATTTAGGTTTCTTTTTTCAGTTTCTTTTCACATTCTATTTCGTTTTTTAAAAAAAAATATTTTTTCACGGTTTGGTTCATCAGGTACCGGTAAGGATGAGGTTTTTTTGTTTTGCTATATATTTTCACATTCTTTTTTATTACATAAGGATGAGTTAGTTTTTTTTTTTTTTTTTTTTTTTTTTATATAAATAGAATTATTGATGTAGGTTACCGTGGGATAAGGATAGGGGTCACACCAATTCTCCAAGTTGATCTTTTTAATTTCCCTAAAATTTAGCTTTTTTTATTTTCTTTCAAAAACATATATACTAAAAATTAGGTTTTTTTGTTTTATTATATATCTTTTCACGTTCATTTTTATTCTGTACATATGGATGAGTTTTGTTTTGGATAAAATTATTGATGTAGTGTTTTGTTTTGGATAAAATTATTGATGTAGGTTATCATGGGATAAGGATATATATATATATATATATATATATATATATATATTAATTTTATTCAACTAACTGTGGGTTTTTGTTTTGATAGGGTTGTTTTGAAAACATGAGTTAGTGGGAGAGTGGTTTTATTTATTTATCATCTATATCTATCTATACTACTATTTAAGAGCTGCCCCTGTTTGAACCGGATTTTTTTTTTTGTTCCAAAATACCCCTACACCTGGACAAAATTGGAGGACAATTAAGTAAAATTATATTTCTAACTTTTAAACAACCCACTACAAAATAACTTCACATCCACTAAACCACTACTACTAAAATTCAAATTTGCTACAAACACTCCTATCAAAATCCAGCAACCAACTATCCTCTTCTTTTTCTCAAAAAAAAAGAACTATCCTCTTCTTCTTCTTTTTTTCTTTTTTTTTTTTAAAAAAATCCATTTTGCAGGATCTCCTCTTTTTTTCCCTCTCCTATACGTTAAGTTGCTTTTTAAAAAAAGCCTAACTTCTTTTTATGGGGAAAAAACCCTTATTCTTATCCCTTTTTTTATAATTATTATCCTTATCCCATCATTAAAAAAAAAATATTTTTTGTAAGATCTTTTTTTTTCCTCTCCTTCACGTTAATTTGGTTTATAAAAAAAAAAAAACTCTTCCTTTTTTTTTTTTTATTCCTTATCCAAAAAAAAAACTCCATCAGGAAAACTCTCCACGTGTTCCTTGCAATAACTTCCAACTAAATATTACTAACAGCCCAGTAACAGTGGTCACTAACTACAACAAACTTCTCCTAAATTCAAGCACTGAATTTTGCTATTGAAATTTTAATAAAAAAATAATTGAAGCGTGGTATTTTTTGTTCAAATGAATTCCAGCTTTTTTTTTTAATTTTTTTTTTATTCCAACTTCTCATCATACCCACTTACAAATTAACTAACGGAGATAAATATGTAAATTAAAACTCCTATACTTTAAGACCCACAAACTCACGTACACTTTGCCAATTCTCTCATTCTTCTTTAGATTAAAGATATTCAATTTAGCTCTAAATCCTCTTCTTTCTTCTTCTTCTACTTTCAGATTTGGTTTCTAAACAATTTAAACAGACTTTGTCAAAAGCTCCAACAGTTTTTCAAGTTGTATCTTTTGCAAGTTTTTATTTCTTTTCTTTTGTTTTGTTTATCAGTGACTTTCTTTTAATTCTTTGTAGGAGTTAGAATTACTTCATTTTTCAGTTATAAAAAATTCTTAGGGGTGTGATGAATATTATGCATTTGTGTTTGTGAGAGTTCAACTACTGAGAAGTTTTTTTTTTTAATGAACGTGGGGAGTGTTTTGGTGTATTGGGAGTGTTTTGTTTTTATACAACCTTTTTTTTTCAATAGGAACGTGGGTAGATATTTGATAGTGTGTGTTTCTTTTTTATTAGTTTCTTTTTTACTTGAATTTCTAAAGGTTTTGCAGGGAAGAGATTTTTTTTTTTTTTTTTTTTTTTTTTTTTTTTTTTTTTTTTTTTTATAAACTACTAGGATGAGTTTGTATTTGTGAGAAGTTACGTGGGTAGATAATTGATAGAGCGTTATTTGAACGTGGGGATTTTTTTTTTTTTTGGTTGATGAACGTGGGGAGTGTTTTGGTGTATTGGAAGTGTCTTTTTTTTTGGGTGGCCGAGGTAGTTTTTTTTTTTAAAAGAACGTGGCATAGTATTTCAATGTGGGTAAGAATTTATTTAGGATAAAATTTACTATTTTAACCCCATTTTGATTAGTTTAGATTAATTAAATTAGGGGTACTTTTAACTGGAAAAAAAACAATAACTAACTTTTCGAATCTCCTAATATATACAGATAACTTGCACGCTAACTTTGGTTCGTTGATTAAAGTTTTTTTTTTTTTTTTTTTAATTCTTGGTTTAACCCTAATTCTTTAACTCTCTCAGGTTCACATACGCACAAATTTTTTGGATTGCATTGAAGAGTCATTGGAATGGAATATTAGATAAGTTCGGGTGAGAGACTTTACAAGAATTATTATATGTATTAAACCTCACATAAAGTGGTTGTTATCTAAGAAAGTGTTGTAAAAAAATTTCTTTTGAAATAGAAACTATATTTCTTTTGTATACAATTAAAGTGTATCTCTTGCCATAAAATTTTCAATTTAAGCTTTTATTTACTTGTGTTATGGATGTGTAGTAAATGACTAAATTTTAGGATTAAAAAACCTACATCTTAGGATTAGACAAAAAATGATAACGGTCATACATAAAATTTGGAAAAAAAAAAAAAAAAACAACATCAACAACACCAAAAAGGTTAAAAAAAAAAAAAAAAAGGAGAGAGGAAAACTTGAGATGTAGAAAGTGGGATTTTTTTAAATAGTACATGGATAGAACATGGGATTTTTTCAAACGTGTACTTTTTGTTTTTTGGATAAACTTTTAAATAAAGATAGGGTCACACCGGAAAATTATTGTGTACTCTTGGAGTACCATAAATACGTACTCCCTCCTCTCACATAAATGGTGGGTCCCACTAATTAAATTCATGGTAGGACCCACCATTCATGTGAGAGGTGGGAGTACGCATTTATGGTACTCCAGGAGTACCTAATAATTTTCCAGGTCACACCAATTCCCCACCTTAATCTTTTAAATTTTCCTAAAATTTAGCCTTTTTTTTTTTTTCAAAATCAGATATGTTAGTGTCTAAATATAAGGATGTGGATGGAGAAATTATAGTAATAGTTTTATAGTAGGAGTCTTTTTTTTTTTTCCAAAATATGGAAGAGATTTTTTTTTTTTTTTTTAAAAGAGGAAAATGTGAGATGTTTAACGTGGGATAAAAAGTGGGATTTTTTAAAATAGTACATGGTTAGTACATGGATAGATGTATACTAGCCTCTGAGCACGCACTCACGCGCGTGCTCAAAGGCTCTTCTATTTTTTGGGTAAAGGTTAATTTAGAGTATTTATTAAAATTTGGGATTACTACATTTTTCAATCACAAAAAAAACCTAAGGGTGTGATGAGTATCATGTGTGGAGAAATAATTTTTCATCACACCCCTAGATTTTTTTGTGATTAGAAAATGTAGTAATCCCAAATTTTAATAAATGCTCTAAATTAACTTTTACCCAAAAAATAGAAGAGCCTCTGAGCACGCGCGTGAGCGCGTGCTCAGAGGCTAGTTTTCTTATAAATAATCTCTTTAATTCCTTTTTATTTTTAATTTTAAAAATTGTCAACATCGCTCTTCATGATATATTGCACACAAGAAAATTCCTATAAATAAACATTTTAATCTTCTGCCATATGGACTCTCCATTTATCTTGTTGAAAAATTTTATATAAAGATAGTTTTTCGCATCACTAAAATTTTTCAGAAAATTACTCTATCTCACAAAAAACAAAACGTTTTACAACCTTTTTTTCAAGATAGCTATCAAACATAGGAAAATGATATTCTTTTTTAGAAAATATTTTTTTGAAAAATAAATTATTTTCTTAGAAAACTTAAAAATTGAATCAAACATAACACAAGTATATAGGATTCAAGATTATATATATTCTGATACGTGCATAGATTGAGTAAGTTGAATGGGTGCGGTCCCTGTAGCGAACGTGTAGAAGCTCTACTATTTATGTTATATATCACTTTTAAACATTACTAGCCTCTGAGCACACGCTCACGCGCGTGCTCAGAGGCTCTTCTATTTTTTGGGTAAGGGTTAATTTAGAATATTTATTATAATTTGGAATTACTACATTTTCTAATCACAAAAAAACCTAGGGGTGTGATGAGTATTATGTGTGGTGGAATAATTTTTCATCACACCCTTACGTTTTTTTTTTTTTGTGATTAGAAAATGTAGTAATTCCAAATTATAATAAATACTCTAAATTAACTTATACCAAAAAAATTGAAAAGCCTCTGAGCACGTGCGTGAGCGCGTGCTCAGAGGCTAGTTTTTTTTAAGAATTTTAATTTCAAAACATATACATGTGTTGCATATTTTTTAACTTCCTTAAGTTTTTTTTTTAGTAGTAGTTATCCGAAAGTTTTGTTAAATATTTGAAAGTAGGGTTTTTTTGGGGGATAAATTTGAACATGGTTTTTTTTTTTTTTTTTTTTGATAGAAGTTGAACGTGGTTTTGAATGTGGTATTTGAAAATTTTTGGATTTCTTTTGGATATGATTGATTTCTACTTTTTAGTATATTTTTTTCTTCCAAAAAAAAAAAAAAAAAAAAGAGATTTAGGGAAAAAAAAAAAAAAAAAAAAAACCAAACATGAGATGAGATTAAGGGAAACCGTTATTCAAAAAATTTTTAAAAAAAAAAGTTAAGTTTTTTTTTTTTTTTTTTTTTTTTTTTTTTTTTTTTTTTATGCAAAGAAAAAAAATGGTTAAGCCTTGATAAAGGAAAAAAAAAAAAAAAAACAACTGAAGAAACTCCAAATCCAAATCCAAGCTTTATAACTCCATTGACATTATTGAATCCTTTATTAACAAACAACGAACTTCAACTCCCATTCTAATTCTTGGTACATGTTTCTTGGTTCTTCTTGTGCATTTTACATATAAAGGGTATGTCAATTCCTTTCAGATTTCATCAGGTTCTTTTCATTTCAAGACTCTTTTTTCTTGCCCAACTGCCATTGAAAACTTTGGTTGTTACATTCAGGCTGCATTAGTTGAGTACTTGACTACTTGGGTTCCCGTTAAACACAAAAGAGATAAGCCTATAATTAGAATGCAAAATTTTTATGTAAAATTTTAATGAAATTTTCTACTAAGAATTTAAGAACATACCTTCAATGAATTGTTTGGGTCTTAAATTCCTTTGCATTTACTTCAACTCCACCCTTTCTTACCTATACAGAAAATAGAGAATCAACTTTGTTAGAAAATAGTTGCAAAATGCAAAGTTAAATGAGAAAGGAAAAAAAAAAAAATGTACCAACTGCTCATGTGAGGATTCTATCAATGAATTTTCTGGTTCTTAAAGTTTCTTAAATTCCTTTGCGTTTACTTCAACTTCACCATCTCATCACTATACAGAAAATAGAGAATCAATTGTGCTAGAATATAATTGCAAAATACAAAGTAAAATGAGAAGGAAAAAAAAAAAAAAAAAAAAAAAAAAAAACCCAACCGTTCATATGATGACTTTGTAAGCAATTGCTATATACGTAAAGTTTGAAAGAGAAAAATGATACTGGGGAAGTTATCTTTAAAGATAAAATTATAAAATTGTTGAGGAAACTGCTTCTAAATAATAGGCAAACTTTTAGGAATAAAAATACCTAAAACATTTTTTTTTTAATGTAATATCGTGTTGGTCAGTAGGCTATTAGTAGAGGATTCTAAAATCTTATTTTGCTTGAAATTGTTTTTAAAAAAAATTGTGGTCCTATTTTATAACCAATGTTTTAGTAAAAGTTAGAAGTGTATTTTTACCGGACTATCATTTAGTTTTGTTCCTACTTAAACCTAGGGAATAGGGGTATTTTGGAACAAAAAAAAATCCGGTTCAAACAGGAGTAACCCCTTAAATAGTAGTATAGATAACACTAAACCAAAAAAAAAAAAAAAAACAGATACATAAAAAATAATATTATTGCACGCGCAAAGTGCGTGTGATAATTCTAGTTGTTAATTAAGGAGGTTGTTATCTTGACCGAGTCTCTTGCAGTGTTTTATATAGTAACAAATGGTAATCTCTATGTTAAGAGGATTCAGAAAGTGAGTTATGATTTTAAAAAATGTCAAAATAAGCCCTAATTTGATTAAATAATTCTTATTCTTACAAATTAAAAATGAGGTTAAAATAATTCAACAAAATTTATAAAAAAAAAAAAACTACCAAAGAAATTTTTTCCCTAAAAATTAGAATACTTTCTATTTAAATATATCACATGTACGTTTAATACATTTTCCCCAAAAATTAGCATACACTAAATCCAACAGTTTACTCAATTTCAAATCCTAAATTTTAGTTTCTTAAAAACTCCTTTTTGTGTAACCTTACTAAAAATAGATAAATTCAAATTGAAAAATTCCATTAAACTCAAAATAATAATAAATAAAAAGAGCGTCATCGCAGATGCGAAGCGCATGGGATGAGGCTAGTTAGTTTATTACCTATTTATTGTTAAAGCAAGTTGTTACCCCTGGCCTGTATAAAGGTGGTGGTGGTATTCTTAACTAATTCTATCATTTTTTTTTAATTGTGTTCTTTACAAAGACAACACCTTACTAAGTAAACTTTACCTCCTCTAACCAAGTTATTATAGATTATTCTCATTGGCATTTCACAACATATAAATACATATATAGGATACGATTATTCTCATATTTCCCTCTTTATCTCTTTGCAGGAATGGCCAAGCTTCAACTTTTCTTTCAAAGCCTGATTGTAATTCTAGCCGTACTTTTCCATCTCTCTCATGCTGATGTTGGCACAGCTGCCCATTATAGAACCCCATATTTACGTAAGTGCATGAAATTGGACAAATGTGGCTCCAAAAAATAATTAACTTCCATAACAGTTTTTCAGAACTTTGAAATTTACTCTGATGTTGGCACACAGCCACAGCCTGTTACGGAAATGATGCTTCACAGTTCCCCTCGAGCAACCTGTTCGCATCGGCCGGTGAGGGGATATGGGACAATGGTGCCGCCTGTGGGAGACAGTATTTAGTGCGGTGCATAAGCGCGGCTCACCCTAGAACTTGCATTCCAGGCCAAACAATTCAAATAAAGATCGTTGATCGTGCACTCAGTTCAGTTTCTAGGCCTTCCCGGAATGGTGCTACCATGGTTCTTTCTAAAACTGCATTTGGGATGATAAGCAAACCTTCGGCGACTGTCATTAACATAGAATTCCAGCAGTGAGTCTCTATATTATTGTCTTTCTTCATTTCCACTTTTCACCATTATCCCTTTAATTTTTCTTTTGGTCTTTATGGTTTACAATTTTTTTCTTGTTCATATTGTATTTCTTCCCCTATATCCAATCTCTCATTTCCCTTTCCTTAAAATTGTCTGGATGGAGGAGGGGACTGTTTGTTATTCTTCTTGACATTGGAAAATTTTATTTGATTTGCAGGGTTTGAAATGGACGTACAATATTTGATTAATAAGGTGGGAGAGCCCATCATTATTCTACACAAGTGCAGAGGAAAGGGGTCGAGAGGAAGGTGGGAAATTTTCCCCTTGCTTGCCCAAAATGTACTAACATAATGTGTTTCTTCATCATTTTTTTATGTATTTGTTTGATGTATCTCTTTTTTCACTTATACAATAAATGGGCTTACTTTTTTATATGTAAACGTCAGTTATAAAAAAATAAAATAAAAGATAAAAGATAAAATCATTAGTATTTTCTCAGTATTGTCTTTTAAAGTTCAAAACCTATAAAAAAAAATTAGAAAACATATAAAGAACCTAGGATTTTTAATCGTAAAGTTTAAAAAAAGCATTATTATTACCTGCAAAGTGGTAAAAAAAAATCTCAAATTAATAATTTAATGTAATAAATATTACATCATTAATACCTAATGAAATAATTTATTCTTCATCAGGTTAGTCCATATCCTTTACACCATATGACAATTTGGTCTCTAACATTTCAATTATGTTAATTTGGTCCTTAACTTTTTGAATGCTGTGTCAATTTAATCCCTATCATTATTCCTTAGATGGAACAATCTAATGTGTCAAACAGAATAATAAAAAATGATTTTTCATGCCACATCAACTACAACCTGTACTGGCATGTTAGTTTATTTTTTTTAACTCAAGTTTTATGTACTTAGATTATATCACCCTAAAATTTGTAAAACCACTTTCAATTTGGTTTCTATCATTTCAATTGTGTCAATTTGGTCCTTAACCTTTTCAGTGCCATGTTAATTTGGTCCTTATCGTTATCCTCGGGATAAAAAAATCTGACGTGTCAAACGGAATAATAAAAAATGATTTTCCATGCCACATCAACTGTAAACTATACAACCACGTTAGTTTTTTTTTTTTTTTTTTTTTAACTCAAATTTTATGTACTTAGACTATATCACCCTAAAATTTGTAAAATCTCTAAAACTTTCTGCCTAAGAGTGCATGCTTGCGGAAATTGGTTGCAACCACAAATGAGGAAAACAACAATCATGAAATTCACATCTAGGAAATTCTTGGTGCAACTGCTTTTAAAAGACTCAATTATTTTAAACAACAAAGTCTCTTCTTCCGCGGTCTAAGGAACTAAAAGTGGTTAGCCATTGTAGAGCCATAGTTATGATCTAGGACATTGGTTATAGTGAAGAAAGAGAGAGAGAGAGAAATTAATAAATAATGATATCCAAATGAATGGTAATTGTGTATATTTACACGATTATGGTAATTATGTATATTTACACGATTACTGTAGCTCAAATGTATATTTACACAATTTTAAACAAGCTGATGTGGGTGATTTTTTGGGTTGAATGTGTAAAATTGGCCACTTTTTATATTTTAGATGGGCTAATGTGAGTGCTCTAAGTTCCAAAGGTTATTATGTTGTTTATTGTGAAGCTATAAATTATTGTATAAAAGTATTGTGGGGCCCCAAATATTTAACAACCCTGGCCCATTCTACATCGGGCCCAACGTCCACGCCGAGGAGAGGGCATAATTCGAGGATAAACGGACGAGGCCCAAGTCGTCAAGAGACCTCGCCGAGGATGCCCACGTCCTCGGCAAGCTGACGTTGAAGGATGGAATCTGTCACTCGCTCATTAAATGCATGCCACCAACACTCTGGCCACATTAATAGTGAATTGACCGGTGAACAGTGCAGCCTTGGTTACTTCAACTAACAGAAAGCCTGCAAAGGTGACTAATAGGACGAGCCCTCAGACATAAGTTCAGATGACTGACAAGTGGACGGCAGATATCAACTAAACAAGACTATATAATAGATAGAACCCCCAGCACCAGAAGGAAGAAAAGGAGGAGGAGGGTGAGGACCCTTAATGAGAAATGAAAAAGGGATTTTCAGGGTGTCTGAGGACAACCCTTGTATATGTCAGTTCTAAGGAAAGAGATCCTCGGACTGGGCCGAGGACGAACTTTCTTCACGAACACTTAGCTAAAGTCATTGTTATTATCCTCATAAATACTTAGTCAAATTCCTTTATGATTATTTCTATGAATCTCTCGTCGACCATAGTTCGCTTTGCTGGTGCTTAGCCCTTCTACCTATGCTCTACAAATTTTATTGTTTGGGTCCAATTCAATTTGAGTCCTTACAATTGGCGCCGTCTGTGGGGAGGACTTGTGCACTAACAAGTGCGATGGTTGGTATGAAAAGATCAAGAGCAACACTTCTCAAAAAAAAAAAAAAAAAAAATACAGTGTGCAGCAACAACATTCACTCAGAAGGTAACGATCACAAGAAACAAAAAGATGCGAAAAATAAAAGAGATGAAATTGGTCTACTTCTTTATTAATATATGAAGAAAAAGTTACATCTTACAATTGATATCCATGCAGGCTTGTTCTAAAGTTAACTACAAAGAAAACCACCTAACAAGGCTGGTGGAGAAGCAAGAGAAAAGGAAAGGATGAGAAGCCTAGGCAGGCTTGTTTCAAAGTCATGCCCAGTGGTGGAGGAAGAAGTGGAGACAGGCCTATGTTAAGACCATCCACAACTCCCCAACCACCACTTGCGACAGAAGGAAGGAGAAGGAAGAAGAGGCTGCGACGCCTGACGGTTCCACCTCTCGGTTCTGCCTGGTTTCCCTCCCAACCCCATCACTGCCAGCTTGGAGAGCTAACGGATCCAAATCTAAGGGAGGGAGGTTACGTTCTTTCTGGATCCCCCTCCAAATAGCAAGGAGGGTTCCACCTCTGGCTAGGTTGAAAAGAAGAAGAATCTTCGGCCTCCTCCTATCCCAACCCCAGCATGACGTCCAAGGTCAGGGTGCCATCCTCGGCTCCTGAAAGGGGCTAAGCTTCCTCGTAACTGCCCTTTCCAAGGGCCAATTCCTTTTATGGGGCACAAACTGCTATTTTTGCAAAGCCCCTGAACAATGTGTTTGTGAAATTTGAATTCAGATGTTTGTGAAGTTTGAAGAAAAGGGTTGTCCCAGAAATGCCTTATATAGAAGGCAAAAATTGGTGAGAACTAGCCCACACAAAATCCTAGGGAGAAATTATCGAAGGCAATAACTCCGCCCAATTTTCAATGGGCTTATCCGCCGCTAGATCCTCGTAAATCCGCAAGAACATTAATGAGAAAGCGCCTCATTAACGAGGAAGCACCGAAGCGTCAAGCGCGTTACTCGAACAGCCCAAGGGATGCCTCGTAATGAAAAGAGGCACGCCAAACGAAGAGGCTAGACCAAAGCAGGGTCCCCTCCTTGGCGGAGCAAGTCAGAAAACTAGGTACTGGACAGAACAAAGGCCTTGCATGATCCTCGGACTCAAACTTCTGGGGAAACCAGCTACTTCAGATGGAGAACTAAGGGTTAGATAGAACCTAGGCATTGCCTGGTCCTCGGACCCAAGCCTCTGGGAAAACTAACTACTTAAAAGAAGAAAACTAGGTACTGGACAGAACCAAAGCCTTGTATGGTCCTCGGACTTAAGCCTCTAGGGAAACCAACTACTTCAGACGGAGAACTAAGGGTTAGACAGAACCTAGGCATTGCATGGTCCTCGGACCCAAGCTTCTGGGGAAACTAACTACTTAAAAGAAGAAAACTAGGTACTGGACAGAACCAATGCCTTGCATGGTTCTCGAACTCAAGCCTCTGGGGAAACCAGCTACTTCAGATGGAGAACTAAGGGTTAGACAGAACCTAGGCATTGTATGGTCCTCGGACCCAAGCCTCTGGGGAAACTAACTACTCAAAAGAAGAAAACTAGGTACTGGACAGAACCAAGGTCTTGCATGGTCCTTGGACTCAAGCCTCTGGGGAAACCAGCTACTTCAAACGAAGACAAGCGTTAGACAGAACCTAGGCATTGCATGGTCCAAGGACTCAGGCCAACAGAAAAACCATTTCCTCATGAAATACCAAGTGCTAGGAAAAGCCAAGGTCTTGCATGGTCCTCGGACTCAAACCTATGGGAAACTAGTCACTATAGGACAGTCTAAGCACTGGACAGAACCAAGGTTTTGTACTGACCGTAGGCCCAAACCTACGGCAAAGCCAACCCCTTTGGTGCTAAGTAATGAGCCCTGCTAAGAACGAAAACCAAGTAAAGCTGAGCGCTAAAGCACAATAACTTAAACCTACCCATCCTAGAAGAACTAGCAAGGAACTGAGGCGGAAAAGTATAGACTAGAAAGAGAAGAAGACTTACAGAAATAAGGAAAAACTCCTCGGGCAGGCCCTTTGTGCTAAAGAAAGTTGCAGGGGCAGTTGAAAGGATGGTGACACTGGTAGAAAGGTAAGGTTCGACAGGCTAAGACAATAGGCCCGAGAACGTCAAAATCCTCCTCCCTGCCCGAGAGGTCGGACAGCAGAATTTTGAGGGGCTATTGTGGGGCCCCAAATATTTAGCAACCTCGGCCCACTCCACATCGGGCCCAAGGTCCACGCCGAGGAGAGGGCATAATCCAAGGATAAACGGACGAGGCCCAAGTCGTCAAGGGACCTCGCCGAGGATGCCCACGTCCTCGGCAAGCCGACGTTGAAGGATGGAAGCTGTCACTCGCTTATTAAATGCATGCCACCAACACTCTGGCCGCATTAATGATGAATTGACCGGTGAATAGTGCAGCCTTGGTTACTCCAACTAACAAAAAGCCTGCAAATGTGACTAATAGGACGAGCCCTCTGACATAAGTTCAGAAGACCGACAAGTGGACGGCAGAGATCAACTAAACAAGACTATATAATAGATAGAACCCCCAGCACCAGAAGGAAGAAAAGGAGGAGGAGGGTGAGGACCCTTGATGAGAAATGAAAAAAGGATTTTCAGGGTATCCGAGGACAACCCTTGTATATGTCAGTTCTAAGGAAAGAGATCCTCGGACTGGGCCGAGGACGAACTTTCTTCACGAACACTTAGCCAAAGTCATTGTTATTATCCTCACAAACATTTGGTCAAATTCCTTTATGATTATTCCTATGAATCTCTCGTCGACCATAGTTCGTTTTGCTGGTGCTTCGCCCCTCTACCCATGCTCTACAAATTTTATTGTTTGGGTCCAATTCAATTTGAGTCCTTACAAGTATAAATATGAATATATAATTATATACCAGTGTAGTTTGTAATATGTTTGATCTTATTTTAATCGCTACATAAAATAAATCAAAAACTAGGTTTTAGTGGCTTGTTCAAGCGGAGAGTGAGATCTTCACAAAACTGAATAGTGCAATTTTCTCAACAAGAAAATCACTATTTTTTGAAAGATGGAATTTGGGATCGATGTAAGGCTAGGTAAAAGGTGAGAGGGAAAGAAACAATAGCTATAGCCACATGCAATTAGAATTAAGGCATAATTATAAGAAACTAGCGTGTAACTTGTACTTACGTACAAAAATGATGAATTGTAGTAGTGCTATTGATATTAGCTTGAGTTATTAAACATATAGGATATTAATTCGACAAAAACATTTGGAGGTACTATAATAGTTTTTTCTTACAATTTTCATGATATTGGTTATGCCAAATTTCTCATTATATTGCTATTACATATATATATATAATATTGAAAATCATTATTAGATACTACATATACAATATCAATTCACAATTACTGTCCATAAAATTTTTCTAAATACAGCACAAAATAAAAGAATAAACTGGTCCAATAGCATCTCCTAAATTGAATGGGGATAAGTGCATAAGATCGTTCAACTCAATTGTAATTTGTTACATTCAAGATCTAGGCATATAAAATATAAGAATAGAAATAGTATAAAAAATATGCTCATTAGTTCAGAGAAAAAATAATAGCAAAAATCTAAACAATTTAATTTCTTTGGAAAGCTAACAAAAGCAAAATTCAATTTTGAATCTAATTAAATTTTTTCTAAGTATTGGTTATATATATATGATTAGGTTTTTTATGGTTTATTTATATTGAACTCCTCGGTTTTTATATTGAAATAACTCAATTTGCACAAAAATTTAAAAAATTTTACATTAGATGAGACATGTGGCGCGAAATTAAACTTTAATTGAATTCCAATTTTTACACTGAATTAATTAACTTGGCACGAAAATTTAAAACGTTAAATTAGATGGGATACATGGCGCAAAATTATACTCTAATTAAATTCCAATTTGAAACCTAATTGAATTTTCTCTCAACTTTGCCTATATATATGTGTGTGTGTGTGTGTGTATGTATATATGAGGTTATACTTTACAATGGCTTGCTCCAATGAGAATGCAAGATTCTGACCCCCCCCCCCCCCCCCCCCCCGCCCAAAAAAAAAAAAAAAAACTCCAAATATCAATTTACTAAAATTCATTAAGCCCAACAATTTTTTTTTTTTTTTTTTTTTTTGAGAAGACAACAAAATTAAATTGGTTATTCATAACATCACATTTTTCACTGGAATTTCTTCAAAACTCTTATATGCATAACTAAACAAACTTATATTACACAAATTACAAAATCAACACCGTTCTTTCAAATTATAAAAAAGAGAAAATTTCACTTTATAGTAACGAGATTCTGCTTCATGCTCAATTTCATGAATGTATACAATCTGAGTCATATGATTAATATTGAAAAATATTATCAGTAATTTTACTAATAAAAAATATGATCAGTTATTTATTTATGAAAAATATTATCGCTGGTTTAATTTTTAGAAGAAAAACAAAAACAGACATATATGGCCATACCGCACGGTAAAAGCATTATACTTGTGAGTTTTGATTTCTATTTAGCATTCAAATTGGAAAACAAAAATATATAAAGTCTAATTAGAAATTCAAAAGATCCAAAAACATTGGGTGAAAAATGTTAATGTACGTTTTCCCTCTCATTCCAAACGTCATCATTAGTGGCCAAATCAACGTCTTAGTTGAGGAAGGAGGAGATGGGCAAGTTTGAGTAAAAGTTGAGATGAAACAAAAAAAGAAGCCAACCTTATGGTAGCTAGTCAAAGATGCTACTCGATATTGTACCGTATCGGCCGGTATGGCCGGAATTTTCCCTACCAGAGCTTAAAACAGTAGTGAAACACATGTTTTGTTCCGGTTCAAATACCGATTATACCAGGTTGTTTTGGCTATATTGGACGAAATATCATATTTTGGCCAGAAAAATCATATCAGATCGGAACATGACTTTCAGATCAAAAGGAAAGAAAAACTTTCAGATCCAGTATCTCTTCCCTCTTTTAGTTACATATTAACTTCCGGTCTCTCACTATGCCGCTACCGCTGCCAGAAAATCACCGCCACGTTGCCGGAGTCCCATTCGCTGATCTCCTTCTCCTCCCACTTCTTCTTCGTTAAATAACCCAGAACCTCTTTCTTGGCTTTTGTTTTGTGTTAGTTTGGCTTTTCAGTTTCTTTTGTTTTGTCTTTTTTGTTTATGTGCTTGATAGCTTTACCCAACTTTTACAAAAATTCTAGGCTTTTGCTATTATTTTTTAAAAAAATCTAGCAATACGTCCTTGTTTTAAAACTATTTAGGTTCGTGTCTCTGGTTTGAAACTCAATTTTTTTAAAATCGAGTTTCAATGTAAAACTCGATTGGCTTAAAATCGAGTGAACTCGAGTTCCATAAAAAAAATTAAAAAAAAAATTCAAAGTTTGATCCACTATACTCGATTTTCTACAAATTGAATTTTACATTGAAACTCGATTTTGAGAAAATCAAGTTTCAAAACAGGGACACGGGCCTAAATAGTTTCAAAACAGGGACATATTGCTAGATTTAAAAAAAAATAAGGGCAAAACCCCATTTTCTCCCAACTTTTACTACTGATAAATTCCAAGTTCCAACTTCAGCCCTTTTCATTCTAAAAAAATAAATAAATAAATAAAACTTCAGCTCTTTTATTATTAATTTATTTGAATAAAATAATTTTATATTTTTTAATTGTTTTGTGTGTCTAACACCCAGTCACGTGTAGATAAATTCAAACTTAACTTCCTTTTATTAAGTATGTTATTTTTTTTTTTTTTGATGAATTTATGTATTTTATTTTTAAATTCAACTACGGTACACCAAATATATCAATATCTAATGGATTTATCATATAATAATAATAATAATAATAATAATAATAATTAAGAAAACCTACTACCATGTGTCATTTAAAAAAAACTTTGTGCTATTAACAATAATAATTAAAAATAATATCAATGTATAATGAATTTTAAAAGATAGCATTTTAACTAAAACTTAAGGATCAAAGATATTTAAATGAGTTTTTCAACCAAAAAAAAAAAGATATTTAAATGAGATGTCTTATAATTTATAAATACTTTTAATAGATTGTGTGCACTTCGACTTTTACTGACATGAGTTTTACACTTTATCATTACTAAATTTGAGTTTTTTATAAAATAACAGTAATCTCAAAACGGTATACTGATATTGAAATATTTCGTTCCACTGGTTAAACCAGTACAACTCCTAGTACGAAATTGACTATTTTAATATGATGAGAATCATTACCAAGATAGCCAACACATCAAAATGGAAAGAAACTTACGGCGACCAGAAATAAAAGGTGAATAGAATCTCATTGGTGAAAGCTTTGGCTTGCCCAAGCTCCTTCACACAAAAATTAAATTTAAGAAAACAATTATACAGTAAGTACATTACTGATTAGACTCAAACAACAAGAAATATAAAATTAATTGATACAAATTCGAATGAGAAAGAAGTCAACGATCTAATACATTGCTATGACCAATGTAGATGTTTGAACTCCTTAGATAGTCAACCCATATAAGTACTTTATAGGGTGAATTATATGTAAGAGTAAATTAATCTGATGATAAGGTGCGTGATAAGTTAGAGGTTTAATGGGGATATGATTGCATATCTTTAAGTGTTTTATCAAATTGGTCAATTAGATAAGTAATTTTTTAATGTGACTCCTACTTTAATGAACAAGTAAAGATTAAAGTAAATTAGAAAACTAGCCACCCCTATGCACCCTTGGCACGATGGTCACTCCACAAGTATAATTACTTGTGAGGTGTAGCGGATAAGGGCCGGGGTTCAAGTCTCTAGGAGAGAACTTCACACACATATACACTTAAATTAGGCTAGAGTAAAAATTCTATCTTGTGTCAAAAAAATAAAACGAGTCAATTTAACTGAACTAAAAGTATACATCAAAAGAGTCAAAAGAGAGAAACCAATACTATATAGAATTACTATTTACTGAATCTCAAGATAATTGCATCAATGGATGCCGTCTCATGACTATTTAATTGTGTGTAGTTGTTGAATGCTTAACAACATAAAGAAATTATTAATTTACATATATACATACCTATATATATATATATATATATATATATGATTTATTTAGCCTGCCATATGAACATTGTAAAACACTTGGAAAATTTACCAAACAATTTGAGTGCATGTTACTAAAAGATTTTGTCGTTACAATTGGTGGTATCTGATACGGGAGGTTCCTCCTCATTCACGTTCAGCACAGCATCCATCTATAGACTATAAACTGTTTGTATTCCTATCTATTTTTGTCTTTCCGTTTTCTCTTATTTCTATCTCGCTGGCGATGAGCTGTAAGCCTTCTTCTACGTCCACAATATTTTTCACAACAAATTTTATATAGTAAGTTGTTGTTGACTATTATTGGTGGATAAAAAAATAATTTCAATGGTGGATTCAAATTAGAACCAGTAACAACTTAATTAACACATAAAATTTGTTGTAAAAATGTTGTACATGTAGAACTTCTAAAAAAAAGCAATACACAAAAAATTTGACAACATTTTTCACAACTATTGAGTTGAGAATCTTTTACTAGTTCTCATCTACCACTAACATCACATTTTTACTTACTACTATAAATATGTCACATCAGTATGTGTGAAAAGTGTTGTCAAACTTTTTGTATTTATAAACTTTCTCAAAAAAAAAAAAAATATCTATGTGGCTAATTAGTAATTTTGCATCTAAACACAAGAGATTAGAGTTTAAATTTTATATATATAAGACCTGAATTTAGTTCCAAAATGCATCAAGACATTCTTAGTTATTGATAAATACAAAATTGATATTAAGGGTAGGTACAAATGATAACTAATAAAAAAAAATTTCAAATTGTATTATTAAAAATTTATAAAAATATTATAAAATAATATATGACTCATTAGTTGATATCAAATTGTGCGAAAGAAAAATCAATTAGAACTTTTGTACGTTTTCACGCCATGATCTTCGGTTGTCTTATTATTAGGGATGGTGTCACTGTTGGTAGTAGGGCAAAGGAAATGGACTGTCTAGCGGCGCTAGCTGGAGTCATGAACACCTACAGGTCAACGAGTCGTTGGCCCATTGCACGAAATATTCTCCTAAATTAACGGAATAATTTCCTTATATAAAGCAAAAATAAATTATGTGTATTTAAAAATTTTACAATATTTTTTCAGTAAATTTTAAATGACATATTGTTACTAGTTATTATTATTAAAAACAAAAAAGTAATCTTACTGTTATTTTCAAATTTGAATTAATAACAACTAATCACATATGATTTGTTGTAAAAATATTGTGGATGTAGTATCAACAAATCACAATATTTTTACAACAAATCATTAGTAGTTAGTTGTTATTGGTTCAAATTTGAAATTAACATTAAGATTATTTTTTTGTCTTAACAATAACAACCAATAACAACCTGCCACTTAAGATTTGTTGTGAAAATGTTGTGGACATATCATTTATATATAAATTATGTCATTGCATTTGTAACCAGTTACCAATTGAATCACATCTTAACTACTGTTCATTGTTGTCCTAAAACATAATTAGATCCACAACATGCACAAGGTTCAACTTTTCTCTCAAAGCCTAATTGTAATTCTGGCAGTGCTGATTTATCTCTCTCAACTCTCTCTTGCTGATGTTGGCACATCTGCCCACTACAGAACCCCATATTTACGTAAGTAGCATTTGATAAATGTGGCTTCAATAACAACTTCCGTAACAGTTTTTCAAAACTTTGAACTATGTTTTTTTTGTTCCTGTTACACAGCCACAGCCTGCTATGGAAACAATGCAGCACAGTTCCCTTCAAGCAACCTGTTCGCGTCGGCCGGCGAGGGGATATGGGACAATGGTGCTGCATGTGGGAGGCAGTATTTGGTGCGGTGCATAAGCGCGGCTCACCCTAGAACTTGCATTCCAGGCCAAACAATTCAAATAAGGATCGTTGATCGTGCACTCAGTTCAGTTTCTAGGCCTTCCCGGCATGGTGCTACCATTGTTCTTTCTAAAACTGCATTTGGGATGATTGCCAAACCTTCAGCCTCATGTATTAACATAGAATTTCAGCAGTGAGTCTCTATTAATGCCTTTTCTTCATTTACTCTTTTTCCTCATCGGTGCTTTAGTTTTTCTTCTCATCTTTCTGGTTTTAATTTTTCCTTTGTTGCCAAACTTTGTCCAAGGGGGATACTGAATTATTCTTGACTTTGAAAATTTTTATTTAATGTGCAGGGTTTGACTATTTGAAGCAAGGCTGGAGACAAAGGGATTAACAGGGGCAATTGCTATTACTTCTTCCTGCCTATGGTTTGCTATTTCAACTATAAAACCTCATATGCGGTTTTATAGTTACCTTACACGGTTTTGTACGTGCTATAAATATTGTTTTATGTAAGGGGCAAAATGTATGCCTTGCTACCTAGCATGCTACCTATTACCAATAAAATTTGCATTCTTAATTTATTAGTATATTACCTTTTTGGTAAGTATTAATCTATTTTGTTGTTTACATTGCTAATAAGCGGCTATCACAGTTGTATAACAAATGTGTGATATTTAGTGTCTGTTTGACATCAATTTATAAGCTCAATTTTTAGTTTTTCAAAAAAAAAATTTATGTACAATTTTTTAAAACTTTGTTTTTCCCGCATTTTCTTACTCTTTCAAATTTTGTAAGGTACAAATATATTTTAAAACACTTTCAGCAAAAAATTTTCAGCAAAAAGCTATATAGGTTCCCAAATAGACACTTAAAGTTAGATATGGCAAAAAGGGTCAGAATTTTCTGACCCGACCCGAAAAAAACCTAACCCGAACCCAATTTTTTGGACCCGAAACAAAAACGGGTTGACCCGTAACCCGACCCGATTTTTTACAGTTCAATCCAACCCGACTCAAATAATCTGCGACTCGACCCGTTAAAAAAAAATCGCTGAAAAAATATTTAAATTTTGTCCTGATAGTAAGTGCATAAAGCACAAAGCACCAGAACTGCAGAACCAAACCAATAGGCAATAGTCAATAATTTACAAGACAAGACAATAGCTTTTCACATGCAATTTGACTATTTGAGGGCTTCACAAATCACAACCAATAAAGCTTCAGCTTTGCCTCCACAGACATGACATGAGAATGAGACAAGACTTAGACAACACAACTATTAAAAAAAAAAAAAAAAATCTAATTCAATTGATTAGCTTAGCTGTAGTCCAAAGCCAAAATTGTGATTCACAAACATGAAAAAGTGAAACAAAACGTGACAACTACATCCACAAGGGCCAAAGCAATAAAGCTTCCTCTGCCCTTCTTTTCTTTTCACACTTCCATACTTTTTCAGTTTCAAGCTTGTGCCTCTCTACCTCTACACTTTCAGCTTTTCTCCGCCTCTCTACCTTTACACTTTTTCAGTTTCAAGCTTGCGCCTCTACCTCTACATTTTCAGCTTTTTTCCGCCTCTCTACCTCTACACTTTTTCAATTTCAAGCTTGCACCTCTCTACCTCTACACTTTCAGCTTTTTCAAAATCAAGTTTCAGCACTGGAAAAAAATCCTTACTCCGTATTGATCACGTCTTTTACCTAAGAATGTGGAAGCTACGTTGTGTACTAAAAGTTGGCTATATTGATTTGAAAGTAATTTAATTTTTTTATAGTCACAATTATGCAATTTTAATTCTTTATTGATTTGCTTTCATGACACATTAAGTTATATTAAAATATTGTATTGTAAATGAAGATGCTGACGAAATTGGCCAACTTGAGCTACAATTTGCAAGTATGAATATTTGCAGTGCTGAATCTGCTACCAACGTTGAGTAGATTGAGATTGAGGTGTAATTCTTATAAAATATTTACTTATTCTTCTTTACTTAATATGTTATGTTTATTTTTAAATCTTTTTTTTTTTTTAGTTTATCTTTCTAAGTAATCTAACTTTACTATTATTTTAAATGCAACAGGAACATGTGAACTTAAGAAGACCGACAACTTCCTACTTTGTAGGCTTATTTGTTTTGTTTGTTTTAAAATTTATCTCTTTTTGAAGTTGTAAACTTGTAATTATATGCATTTTGACAGTGAACTATTAACATTAAAGACTTTTTCCATCATGAATTTATAACTATAAATAATTTTTGTCATACTCAAAAGTCAAAACTGTAAGAATTGGAAGGATCTTAATAAGTGGCATTAAGGGCAATTCACTTGCTTAATTGATTTTATTCATTCTCTCTAAACAGATTGTCATTGATTTGTTTTTGTAATTGAAAAAAAAAAAAAAAAAAACTTGTTTTAAAAATACGGATCAACTCTACCCGACCCGCAACCCGATCAACCTGTTTAAAAATGACCCGTTTTGACCCAACCCATCCGTTTTGCAACGTCTGCTTAAAGTGTTTGGATACCGCTTATTTTACTAAAAATTGAAAACATTGTAGCAAAATAATTTTTAAATATGTGAATAATGCCGTGTGACCCATTTTTAATGAAAATTTTGTTTTAAAAAAATGTTTTTGGGTCCCGTGTACAGTGCACGAGACCCACTAGAAAAGCCACCACAACCACAAAAGCGCGCTCCTCAACAAAAATAAATAAATAATAATAATAAAACGTAGATGCAGACGCATTTTATCAGTATCCAAACGGGTACTTAGTGTGCATTTAGCATCTTTTTATTTAGATTCTTCTTATTTAGCTTATTATTGATTTTTTTTTAAAGCGTGTTAAAAATTAAAATATACTTTTTTTAGATAAATTAAAATATATTTATACTTTAAAAAAGTAAGATAAAGTGAGAAATTTGACATTTTAACTAGTACATAAAAGTTTAAGTTTAACACAAGCAAACACTTACTTTCAAACGTGACATTTAAGCAAACATGATTTAGAGAGAGAGAGAGAGAGAGAGAGAGATAACTAGAATGTAATATATTTTATCAATGTCTTAAAACCGTTTAAATAAATTAAATTTAAAATAAATGAAATAAAAGGCAGAGGAGAGGAAGAAGCAAAAGTGGGTTAATTTATGACGTGTGTGGACCCAGGAATCACTACGTTTGCCTTGATGTGCAGGCTTGATACCTACTCAAATATGTGGACCTAGGAGGCTAGGAAAGCTGCCAGAATGGGCGGGCTTGATACTCAATTACTCAACAATTTGAGGGGGAAAATGGGCTGCTCTTATTTTGTAAAAAATTTATGTATATTTTGCTATTTAATTTTTTAAAAAAAATTAAGTGAAATCTGACTTTACTAAAGTTGAGTTTCAATTAAAAAATTACATATAACTCGATTTTGAAAGTATCAAATTTTATACAGAATTCGATTTGATTAAAATCAAGTTTCAAAAATAAGGATACGGTGTTTAATAGTTTCAAAATAAAGATATTGTGCTAGATTTTTTTTTTTAAACAAAGGAAAAAGCCCATTTTCCCCATGATTTGAGCTCTTCCATTTATACTAGTCTAAGTCTCTTGAGACAATGGAAGCTTTTGAGACCTATTTGTGGAGAAATTATAAGGTACTCATGGTAGACAAGTAACGTGATTCACCATTCCACTAAAAGACTCACATCCGTTTAAAATTGCTAAGTTAGAAAATTTTTTTAAACAAAAACTAATTACTGACTCGGCAATTTTAAACAAGTAAAAGTCTTTTAGTAGAATGGTAGACAAATGACGTGGTCCATCAGAAGACTGTATAATTTCTCCTATTTGTGTGACCAAATAATAGTAAATTTATGCAAAATAGAAATTAAAAAAAATACTAAAAAAAATTCAGAAGCAATGAAAAAATTTACATTGTTCTACTTATGCTTACGTTCACGAGTGGCGTTGAGGAAAACATTTCATAAAAAAAAAAAAAAAAAAAAAAAAAAAAAAAAAAAAAAGAGTTATTATAAAGATGACATCAAAAATACTCTCACAAAACCCAAACCCTAAAAAACATCTCTCACCAAAAGCATAATACCACGGCTTGAACTCTACACAATATTGCAGCACACTCATATTGGAATTTGGAATAGTTGCCGCAAAACACAAATATATATATAAGCCAAGGTATTTAAGCTAGGGCTGAGTTTGCTGCAACACCAAATAAAAGACAGCCGACTAATATCCAACGTATAATTGGGATTTATGGCGCACATAATGTGCACCCATTTCAAGCCACCAATGAACAAATCTCTACCTTGAATTGAATCGGTGATCATCAAGCCATGCAAATGAAACTCCTCTAGTGCCTCTACCAAAGCCCCTAAGAGATATCACATACTACAAACACCAATTAAGTACAAGCAATGCTTGAACTTATGCAAAGTAACCGACTTGGTTATCATATTCTTTGGATTATCAATTATAACAACCTTTCTAACTGCAATGGTGCCTTAAGATACAGTCTCGCAAATAAATCGATATCTGACATCAATGTGTTTAGTTCTCCCATGATACATCTAGTGTTACCTTTTGTGAAAGAGATATTACATGCAATCATTACATAAAATAATAAATTCAAATCTTAACAGAACACTGTCTTATCATAACACTAAGAATTTTTTTTTTCCATTTTTAATATATTGGTTTTCATTGATGCCTATGTCCAACGACTTCTCAAGAAACATCCCTATTACATTGGACGCAAGGACAAAACCAGAATTTTTTTTCTTTGCGGGTTCGATTATAAACAAAAAATTTCACCATTGAATAATTATAATAACACAAAGATTCAAGAAAAAATTAATAAAGGGAAAAATAAAACAAACTTGAGCCTATATTTATAATGGGATTACATATGAAAATAAAAGATAATTTAAATTTGAATCGCATATTTATAGTCTCAATCCCACGATTTTCTCTAGTAATCAATCCCATAATTTTCTTGAAATTAATATCTCGATTTGGCCTTCAATGATATGGAAAGTGAAATATACTTTCTAACACTTTTCTGTTATCAAATGTCGTGAATTATATTGGAGACCAGTTGTCGAACTTCGAATTTTCTTTGATTGACAAGTTTTCGCCATTTTTTGGCTGATCCATGAGTTTCCGCCATTTTCTCTTTGAGTTTCCACCATTTTTTAGCTGATCTTTGAATTTCCTTCTTGGTCTCACTTCTTTTTTTTTTTTTTTTTTTTTTTTTTTTTTTTTTTTTGTCAATTCAATTTTTTTTTCTTTATTTGTTTGATTTTTCTTGTTAATGGGTGTGTGGGTTTGTTCAATAATGGATCTGGATCTTTTTTTTTTTAATAAAAATTTATATTTACTTTGCATAAATATCCGGATTTGGTATGTGGAAATTTTATCATTTTACATTAGGTCAAACACTTGAAATTATTTTTCAGAACATTTTCAGAAATACAACCAAACACGGGAAAAGCAAACATTTTCCATGCCAATGTTTTCAGATGAAACCATTTTTTACATTAGAAAACATTTTATAATGAAACAAACTAAGCATTAGTAAACAAACTTTGGGACCTCGATATGATTCCGCCAAAAATTAATTATTCTTCTCTATTTTTTGGATTTTTTTGGGTACAATTTTGAAGACCTTTTGTTTATGTAAAACGGGGTCTGAAAACCCTTTTTTTAATTTTGGGGGCAAGGGGGACCATGACCTCCCCTGGTCTTAAGGTGGCCGTTTGGTCCCTGGTCCCTGGTCCCTGGTTGGATGGGTTATAAAAATAAAAAAATAAAAAAATTAAAGAAGAAGAAAAAGAAGGAAAGAAAAAATGATGCAGGTAAAAGCATTCACATTAGTTCGTGTATAATAGAAAAATGTATAAACTTTACACATTTTTGCTTAAAAATAACCCACATCAGTCCGTATATAATTGTATAAATCTACAAATTTGCTATCGTGTAAATTTACACTGATACTATTCATTTTGCATTTAAATGTTTATACTTTCTTTACATATCTCGAGGATAAAAAAAAGAGAATAAATGGTGGTTGTTATGTGAAGAAAGAGAAACAATTAAAAAAATTAAGAAAAATTGATATTTTAATAAAATGTAATATAAAATAGATAATATAATGTATAGTAGTGTTTTAAAAAGTAAGTACGTAAAATTAAAAATAAATATATTAAAAAAAAGTTCATATGCTAAAATAAATAAGAACTTTTGGATGAACTATGCGAATGCTCTAAATCTAAAAGCGACATGTTGACAATGCAACAACATGAACATGATCCCATGTTACTGCTGGGACAGAGACAGGGTTGCCAGTTGCCCTCAAACAATCCCAGTATTTCCGCCTCTGATGATGCTTAGAGTTAGACTCTTCCCCAATTTGTAATTTTTTATCGTTCGGTCCGTTAGTGGGCTCAATGCACCTGCTTTTCTGTTCTTTTCCTAATTGATTGCCTGTTTCCCTTTTACCCTGATCAAGTTTTTTTTTTGAAGTCTACTAAAAAGAGTTTATTTTTAAAGAAGACGCTGCAATACACTATGCCATTAGGGTGTGATAGCTAGGCATGACAAGCAGCACATAGCATTTTCTTTTCTTTTTTGTTCTCTTTTTAAAATAAAGAAAGAAACCAAAAATTACAAATCTGTATTCTTTCCATTTCAAAGGTCCATTTTAAGGCTAAGATTTAGTTTAAATAAATTTGTGATTTAGAATCTACAACCTCATTTAAAAAGTCAATACCTTTATAAGTAAGAGTGTAAACACAAAATTCGAGCAATCTCAAAAGTTTTTATAATTGCAGAATTTCTAAATCCATATGGAGTTAGGTTTACATCACAGGATGTTTCCGAAGCTCCGTCAGAGAATTTATGATTGCAGAGAAGAATTTCATTCTAAATGGAATTGCCAGCTATGAATTTGAAGGTGGTGGAAAAGTAAATGTAGAACACCATGAGCTTAACACTACGAGAGTATGATAATTATCAAAAAAAAAAAAAAGGAGGAGAGGATGATACTCATGATCTTCTAATGTACAATCCGAACAACTAATAAGTGATTTGCACTCTACTCACCCTCGCATGTTTAAATTCTCAAGTGTTCATTTCTAGCTTCTATTGAAAAAACACACACAAATCTCAACACTAAAGCGTTCATACAATTTCACATTCCAAGTCATTTCATTTCCAATAAGAATTATCACAAAAATTACAAGCTATAAGAATTATCACTCCTTTCTTCCAACTGTGTCAGCTAGGACTAATTTTGTTACTAGACTTATGCCAGCATCTTTTAGTCTTCCCCATTCCCTCCTCTTTTGCATCGTGCGAAATTAAAATGAAAGCTTTCAACTAGTTTATTAAATTAAAAAAGTTAAGCTAAAATCTTTAAAAGAACAAAGAAAAAAAAAGGAGTATCATTCAGAGATGGAGCTACTCTTTGACCAAGGGGCCATGGCCCCCCCTGGATTTTGGGGAAAAAATTTTCTATAGGTATATTTAATGTTCAATTAGGCCAAAAAAAAAAAATTGGTCATCATTAGTCTCTTCTTGCTTATTATTAGCTCACTCCTAGCCAGAGATGGAGCTATGTTATGGTTAACTATCTCATATAATAAGATAAACTTGGAGATGAAGATGAAAGAGAAATTTCTCATTGAATTAATAAGAAAAGTACAGCTCTGATTGTATATACAAGAAATAGAGCAATTGAATGAAACAAAATAAAAGCAATTAAAAACAAGCTTTTTAATTTTTACCCAAATCAAGTTCTCATACTACTCTTTTTGGATTCTCAATATCAAAATTAGCCTACATTCTCTCTCTTAATGACCAAAATATTAGGCAAAAATCCTCCTATCCCAACACGTAGGCTACTCCTCTGCTCTGCCCAAAGGCTACTCCTATGCTTGATGTTTATTCTTTCACTATCTTGATATTTGTTGAATCCTTTGATGACCACAATGGATGAATGTTAGTTGTTTGTAACATTATCAGTGATGTTTATTGTCTTTCTAAGTTACGAAAGTCAGTTAATGATATTAAAAAGGTTGTAAAGTGGGTAGAATTTGTCAAACCAAGTGTCAATAGAATTCAAAAGAAAAAACTCAATGTATTCAATTGGGTTTTGAAATGTCTAGCTAATGTGGCAAGAGCCTATGACAGAACATGAGGCCAAAGAACCTAGTCTTAAAAACATACGCAAATAGATGATAAAATATTAAATTGACCCAAAAAAAAAAATTATTCTTGAAGTTGCAATTTATTTATTTATTTTTACTTTTTAAAAGTCCAAACTTTGCCCCCCCAAACCTTCGACTCTGGCTCCGTCCCTGGTATCATTGAATCAATTTACCCTTTATTGTTAAGCTTTTTTACTTGTTTCCTTTTTTTGAGATTTGAATAGGTGAAACTTTATGATGTAAATAATACGAAAGAAATAAATAAGTCAAGTTAATAGTATACCATAATATTCAGCAAAAAAATAATAGTATACCATAATAATTTTTTTTTAAATAAAGTTAATTGGTGAAAAGCAACGATAATTTAGTAAACCCTATCTTTGGCACTTTGCATTTGTTTGTTTGTATCTTTGATGTGTCTTCCTTTGATTTCTTTACTCTCTTTTTTTTGGGGGGGGTGGGGGGGGGGGGGGGGGGGTGACCTTTTTCTCCTAGGATGTTTGGATACTTTTTTTTTTCCTCAAGTATTTATATCTATTATGTATTGATGAGTCCATAAAAATTATTAAGGTTGTCCATCTTAATGGACGGTCATTGCGTCATTAGTAGGCCTTCAAAGATAGCCGAGTAACCGCCCAAGACATGTAATAACAATCATCAAAGGCCTTAAACCCTCTCATCAAGATAAAGAATGTTACAATTAGGGTAATAATCACCCTCATTTATGTCCAACAGCTTCCTAAGTCACCTATAAAAGGGACAATTTTTCCATTTGCTAAGGTACGTCAAAAAACTACTACAAAACACTGTCTATATACACAATATATGGGTTGGTACTAACTTAAGTATTGGAGGCTCCCTCACCGGGCACAATCCGATGGTCTCTTCGATCAATCCCTCCTTTATTTTGCAAGTCCTACAAGATTGTCTAATGCTCCGAATTTGACAAGTGACCTAACTAATGATTTTGGCATCATCAGTTTGGCGCTATCTGTGGGGATCGATTTGCCATTAAGTTCTTCCTATGACAAAGGGTCACTCACTTCAAACTCAGACAATGATGCTAGAACCAGTATCCAAGAGAAACAGAGCATACAATTGGATTTGCAGTGAAGAGGAGATCAAAAGGCTAAGCCTTCTTTATTTCAAGATCCAATAAAGCAAACCCATTTAGAAATTTCGTCTTCAAAGAACAAAACCTCAAAATTTCCATCAAATCACCCAAAGGTGGCTTGTTGTAAGGCTCAGACTGAACATGAGACAGACACGAACTTTGGAAGAACATGACAGGCCTCAACGACATGGCCCAACTCTTGGGTCTTGAGGTAAGACGAGTCGTTTCTCATCCTGTCAAATGGTTTTATCAAATGACCCAACTAACGATTTTGGCATCATCAGTTTGGCGCTATCTGTGAGGATCGATTTGCCATTAAGTTCTTTCTACGACAAAGGGTCACTCACTTCAAACTCAGACAATGATGCTAGAACCAGTATCCAAGAGAAACAGAGCATACAATTGGATTTGCAGTGAAGAGGAGATCAAAAAGCTAAGCCTTCTTTATTTCAAGATCCAATAAAGCAAACCCATTTAGCAATTTCGTCTTCAAAGAACAAAACCTCAAAATTTCCATCAAATCACCCAAAGGTGGCTTGTTATAAGGCTCAGACTAAACATGAGACAGACACGGACTTTGGAAGAACATGACAGGCCTCAACGACATGGCCCAACTCTTGGGTCTTGAGGTAAGACGAGTCATTTCTCATCCTGTCAAATGGTTTTATCACATGTTGTTAAATGACCTAAAAGCCTAAAAACACAATAACCTCTTCTAATGCTTTATAAACATAAAAGGGAGTTTATTATGTTAAATATTCTTTTGCTGAAAATAGAGAGATAATTGTAGGTGGTCATGTAATTTTCAGCCACCCAGGTCAAAAGCCATGATGAAATTACTGTCAAAGAGCTTTTCTTTCTTGGTTTCACTCTTCCCTATTGTTTTAATTTGCATGAAAGGTGAAGTCAAATTTCATTAAAACGTAATTACCTTACCAAAATTATGATCTTAAATATAGGCATTAAAAAAGAAAGGTAATGAATACCTTGATTGTTATAAGCTGTACACTTCAAAGAAGATCAGTGACTAAGAAGTCAAACCGGTCTCTTTGAGATCCTTGCCATTAAAGCCGAATATAATTATATATTAAGGCCTAATTGATATCCTAATTATAGCCAAAAAAAAGGGTTTTACACCTTTACTACATTTCCTATTATAACACGAGGAGATCATTTGTGTCTCTTTATAGCATTAAACAATTGGTATACTGATAGTATCTTGGTTGATATTCATACATTATACCATTAACTATGGCTTTTTATTTCACTACTTTCAAAGATAATAAATCATAGTTTCAGTGTTAGAGAAAGTTGAAGCCAAAATTTTGTCTTCCCAAAATTATATTATAATTTTAGAGTTTAGACACTAAAAAGGCTAAAGTCAGATTCTACTATCTTACCAAATTTAAAAACACTAAATTTGGAAATAAAAGAAAATCCAATGAGCCCAGCTAGGCCAAACCTAATCAGTATTAGGTAGGTAGAAGCCAATGATAATGAATATTCTATTTTTCTGCTACAACTGCATCTTGTGAAAACTGTCATGATTTATGTATGATTTACGTATGTTTGGTAAAAATGTTATATATACATGTCCAAGAAAACTAATCGTGTGGCAGTCATCTATGAGATTGAAAACATTCACAAAAGAGATGTATAAAAAATAAAGTTGACTGCAAAACCACATATGGTGACGACATGCGGTCTAGAGACGATGAACAGTTGTTAAAGAGAACTTGTCAAGAAGAACCTACCAAAAAGGAGATCAAAGATGGAAATGTTCTCTTCAAACCGGTGTATTGCCTGGTATGTTATCTAATAATTTCAATTCGAATGCTTATGATTAATAAATCTAGGTCGTCCATCTGTTAGAAGATGGGGGATCCCTGAAGCTAGCCCATATGCATGACTCATAAGGCTAAATGGGTAATAAGATGAATGGGCAATATGCCCATGCACCATGTTATCCACCAATAGCATGTGTCATCATATACCTCTCATACATGTTTAATTTAATATTAATTCCTATGTCAATTCAAAGGATTAGTAAACAAGCAATTGACTAATATGTATTGAAACCATATAAAGAAAAAATACAGGAGATAATATTTCAGTTACAAATTAAAATCCCTGATTATTTCCTTTACATGGTGAATAAATCTACCTAGAAACCCGTCAATTATATTGTCGGCTAAGGTTATGAATTTATGGTGCTTTAGTATTGCAATTAAGGACCACTTAAGGTAAAGGCTCTCAGCCTCCATTATTTTTATCAAATTTAAGTATCTTAATTTTCGTTATTAAAGATGACAAAAGTCAAATTTAATTAATTGCTTTACCAAATTTCAAAATCTCGATCTGGACATTTAATAGCATGGAACCAGATTTTATTAGGACTGAAATCCATTTAACAAGAGATTCTTGCTCCCTTTAAATTTGGAACGTGACATGCCTAAATTATATCTTTTAGTATATGCACGTGCAAAGCTAAATTGGTTACATGTGTGAGAAGATATTTTCTTTTTGATCAACAATATCACGTATGTTATACACTAGTGGATGCAAGTAGTGGAACTATGGAAGGAATAATTCTCAACAGAATTGTTTTTAGTAGAAATCCTATAAGCGCATAAATGATTACCAAATTCACGCATAATTATCATGAGCATATACATGCTGCTTTGACTTTGAGAATGAACATGCTTCGAATTGTCATCATACAATTTGCTCTCAAAATAGTATCAGATTATATCCATAGGAATTCTTTAAATGAAAAAGATATCAATAATAGGAGACAGCATTGTTCACATAGCTCATGATATAACATGTTATACCAAAATCTTTGGCTATGTATGTGTTTGGGGTTTTGAGTTTTCCTCCTGTATACTTGTCTGCTAATCGAACATGCTTTAACAATTGATGCATAAATCCACTACATGGTTTCATGAAAACTTTTGTGGTCTCTATATATTTGAGCATCATACTTTCACAAATTGAGCCATTATTTTAGTGCTCAGTATGAATTAAATTACATTTTCTTTATGTTATGCATTTGTGAATAAAATTTGTGATTTCTTGCTTGACAATGTTGCCCCAAGCCTGATGTTTTACGCAGCAAGAATACATGTAGTACAACAACTAGACTAGAGTATCTAGACTATCTCGATTGTACATATACTCTCAAGTCCACAGGATTAAGAATAAGAACTCATCAAGAAGAGCTTGCTAAAAAGGAGATCAGAGGTATGTGACATGATAGCATCATACCACCCTATCTCTATCTATATATAATTGTTGACACTGCTATAAGGTAATTTTGTACCAAGGCCAAAAATCATGGAAAAGCCTAGAATCTTTCCATAGCATCATGAATATTTCTTTCTTAAAAAAAAAAAATGCTATATCAATATGCTATATGTTTGATACATAATTGTTATATTAGTATGCTATATGTTTGATACATAATGGCTCACACAATGATATGTAAGAGACATGGTGTTAAAAATTTAGCTTGAATATTTATTGAATGTGAAAGTATGATGATAGATCATGTATCAAGCATAAGTACTCTTTTTAAATTGTAGTATATGCATAACCAATTAGGCATGTGTTTGGAAGAATCTTATCTTATGCACATGCCAATATTGACCCTAATGGGATCACCCCTTAAAACAAACTGGAGCAAAGGCAAAACGCCCTATAAAATCTTACCAGTGGTCTCTTTTACTCATATGACAAGTGTTTAATGAAACACTTTGCAAGTACATGTATAAATTGTAGAATGACAGGACTTTAGACAGTTGATCATAACAGTCAAGTGAATAGCCTGAGAAGAATAAGAAAAGAAATTGGCCAACTAGGCCACTGTCTCAACAAAGAGACAAAAAGCAAGGGTCATTTCACTGGTTGCCATCAAACGATAAAGGAAGTAATAATAAAAGCCCCCAAGATAGCCTCCATCGATAAAGGAAGGAAATATAACCGCGAACGGTCAACATGCCCTAGTCCTTGCACCTTCAAAAGAATGAAGCAAAAAAGATCCAAGCCTCAAACATGAAAGTAGCATGTTAAGCTTAACAGAAGAGATCTTAAAGCTTGTCAAGAAGGCTACAACAATGAAAAAATCAAGGTATGTACATAATAGTATCGTAGTTTAAGGTCTCTTGTCGAGGTAACTCAGTTATTTCTTTCTTTTTATTTAGCCATGCCAAATATTATCTTATTAGAATTAAGTGCATATCAAGCTTGCATGATTATCTACAAATATGTACATATAAATCATGTTGAAAACATTGCTATAAAATTGTTACAATTATCACAACTAATATGACTGTATTATTAGTAGCATATGTTCCATCGTCATGAATCTAAGAAATTCTATTAAGTCTCTTAGATTTTAAATGTTAGATTATCGTATGGTCATGAGTTTAAGTCTCAATAAATTCCTGTTGTCTCCGTCAACTCACCAAAATCTTTTTAAATTGCTTTCAAAATTATATACGGTGCAAGCACCAAACAAAGCTCAGTTTAAAACAAGCCTATAGTCAAATAGCTTCAATTTTTATATATCACAGAATACTTCTCTATGATTCATATGGAATGCATTTCGTTAACTGACATCCATAATTGTATAGCAAGTGATAGTCCCAAAAGTATCCTCGTCCACTCTAGAAGGACAACCAACAAAGACGACTATAAAGCCAGTCTAGCCTTGGGGAAACTGCCTGACAAGGATTCAACCATTGTCGTGGGAAAGCGTTACAGACGCAATAATAGATTTTCTTACCATTGGAGTATATCTATCCATTTAAAACCCTGCATGGGCGTTACGGTTCCAATAATGATTGCACCATTAAAACAAAATCAACGGCTAAGAAAGAAGCATCTATATATTCATTGGCAGAACCCACCAAAGGGGGTACATACACAAATCTTTCTAATACTTTCATTCTGCTTTCTTTACAACTCTCAACTATTCTAACTTTGGCATCGGAGACCTTGTGGTTGGCGCCACACCGGTGACCATATTTTCCTTTTTACTACTTGTCTTTGTGTCAGGACTGGGATTAGTGGCAGACAATCCCATTTGGACGAGAACTCTTGCTGACGATCTAGGCATCATTAGTTTAGCGCTGTCTGTGGGGATAAACAAGACAATTCTTGAGCACCAAGTTCAAAAGCACTGTTTTATCCCAAGCTGAAAGTTCAAATGGAGTCCAACTCTAATCCAGATCCTGCTGCATTGGCCCTGCAAATTCAAGCACTTGCAGCCACGGTGGAGGAACTCACCAAGCAAAATTAGGAGATGAGGCAGCAGCTACAACAAGGAGATAACCACCTGAAAATCAACAGAGATGATGATGGAGACAGTAACAAAAGACGAACCAGCACTCCAGAGGAGCCAAACTCAGACTTCCTTAGGGAGATGTGGAGGTAGATGGATGAACTAAGAAACGCCATTAAGGAAAAGACGAATCAAGGAGTGGACAGAATTGTCAAAAAGACGGATTCACCATTCACTGCAGCTATGCCCAGTACCCTCTAAATTTCGTCTACCACAGCTCGAGCCTTTTGACGGATTAAAAGATCCCTTAGATCATCCGAATACTTTCAAGACGACTTTGGGTCTTCAGCAGCCCCCTGATGAGATTCTGTGTCGCTCCTTTCCCACTACCCTTAAAGGAGCAGTCCGGGAATGGTTTACCAAATTGTCGACCTCGTCCATTGACAATTTCGAGCAGTTAAGCAGCTCATTTGTTCGTCACTTTATTCGTGGACAACATCTAAAAATGACAGCTGACCATTTGCTCATGATCAAACAAGGGGAAAAAGAAACCTTGAGATCTTATGTAACGTGCTTCACACGAGGAATGCTGGAAGTAGACTAATCAGACGATAAAGTGCAGCTTACAACTTTTAAAGCAAGATTGAAGTCCAAAGATTTTGTAGTTTCCCTGGCAAAGAATCCTCCCAAGACGATGGCAAAAGCGTTATTGAAAGCGCAAAGATACATAAATGCTGAAGATGCTCTAGCAGCTATAGAGGGAGCAGAAAAACCCAAGGAGAAGAAGAAGGAAAAAGAAGACGACCGAAGAGGACAAAAAAGGGATCGAGCAGACCGAAGAAATGACGAAGGAAGTAGACGAAGGGATGACAAAAATTCTCGACAGACTAAATTCACACCTTTGGTGATGCCAGTTGACCAGATCTTGACAGAGATCAAAGACGAGTAATGTCTTAAATGGCCCAGGCCACTCCACTCGTTGCCCAACGTGCGCGACAAAAGAAAATACTGCCGTTTTCACAAAGACCATGGGCATTATACAGAGGATTGCCGAGATTTGAAGGAGTAGATAGAGGAACTTATATGGAAAGGGAAGTTACAGAAGTATGTGAAAAAGGGAGATTCCAGCAAATTCAGGGACAATAAGAAGGACCAACAAGGAGGTTTCCAGAGGGACGAAGACCATCCACCACGTTTGCAAAGTGCGATAGGGGAAATAAAAACTATTGCAAGAGGACTAACTATAGGAGGGTCGTTCAGATCACTCAAAAAGTCACACCAAAGGCAGGTAAACACTATTCATAGCCTGCCTCCCTTGAAGTCAAAAAGGACGAACCAAGATATGTATTTCTCCGAAGAGGATGCCAAGGGAATAAAGCAACCCCATGATGACCCACTAGTCATCATGATCATGATTGAAGGATTCAACACAAGAAGAGTCCTGGTAGACAACGGGAGCTCGGCGGACGTTATTTACCTTTCCGCTTTTCAGCAGTTAAGGGTAGACCCAAAAAGGTTTCGTCCTTTCGAATCCCCCCTCATCAGTTTCAGTGGGGATAAAGTATACCCCCAAGGGATAATAACGTCGACAGTCACGGCAAGTTCTTACCCTCTCCAGGTAACAAGTAAACACAACTTTTTAGTGGTTGATTCACCCTCGTCCTACAATGTGATCATAGGACGACCAACCCTCAACCGATGGAAAGCTGCCACTTCCACATACTGCCTGAAGGTAAAATTCCCAACTGAACATGGTATAGGAGAAATACGAGGAGACCAGGTGTTAGCAAGGGAATGTTACCAAGCAGTCTTGGCCTCAAAGGAGAACCACGCATGGGTGATCAAAGACAAGACACCCGAGATCATAGAAAAGCTAGAAACGGTAGAATTGGTCGAGGGAGATCCCGTCAAGATGACCCAAGTAAGGATGGAACTGAGTCCGAAGTCAAAGGAAGAGATTATCAACTTCCTGAAGGATAACCTTGATATGTTCGCATGGAGTCATAAGGACATGCCAGGCATTCCAGCTTCTGTTATCCAACATTACCTGAATCTAGATTCCGAGAAGAAGCCCGTCCAGCAAAGAAGAAGAACCTTCGCACCTGAACGGAACAAAGCAATTGTGGAAGAAGTAAATAAGCTACTTGCTGCTAATTTTATCCGAGAAGTCTACTACCCCGAGTGGTTGGCAAACGTCGTCATGGTTAAGAAGGCAAATAAGAAATGGAGGATGTGCATTGATTTCACGGACCTAAACAAAGCTTGCCCAAAAGATAGCTTTCCTTTACTCAGGATTGATCAGTTGGTCGACTCTACAGCCAGGCACAAGTTACTTACATTTATGGATGCATTTTCTGGATACAACTAGATACAGATGGCCGAAGAAGATCAAGAAAAAACAGCGTTCATTACTAGCCAAGGTCTTTACTACTACAAAGTCATGCCTTTTGATTTGAAGAATGCATGAGCCACATACCAACGGCTGGTAAACCAAATGTTTGAAAAGCAAATTGGGAGAAACATGGAGGTATACGTCAATGATACGCTCGTTAAGAGTAAAGAAGAAGAGGACCACCTGGTTGATCTTAGAGAGACGTTCAATACACTCAGGCAATACAGCATGAAGCTAAATCCGTCCAAATGCCTTTGGAGTCTCCTCAGGGAAATTCCTAGGGTTCATGGTGTCACAAAGAGGGATAGAGGCAAATCCTGAGAAAGTGAAAGCTATCCTTGAGATGTCTTCTCCAAAGACTGTCAAAGAGGTACAATCCCTCACAGGAAAAGTGGCTGCATTAAACAGGTTCATCTCAAGGGCGACAGAAAAATGTCTCCCTTTCTTCAAGACTTTGAAACGAGCCTTTGCCTGGACGAAAGAGTGTGAAATAGCATTTCAGGAATTAAAACGCTACCTGAGCCACCCTCCTCTTCTGAGCCCATCCAAAGAAGGAGAAGATTTGTTTCTCTACTTAGCCGTATCCACAACTGCGGTTAGCGTAGCCTTGGTCAGGGAGGAAAACAAGATACAACGTCCAGTATATTACATCAGCTAGGCTTTTCAAGGAGCCGAAGCCCGATATCCAAAGATAGAGAAGATCACTTTTACCCTAATTGTTACTTCTAGGAAACTCCGTCCATACTTCGAAGCGAATCCTATCATTGTAATGACAGACCAGCCCATTAAGAAGGCAATGACCAAGCTCGAGGCCCCTAGATGAATGATACAATGGGCCATCGAACTCAGCCAGTTTGACATAGAATACCGCCCCCGGACGGCCATAAAGGCCCAAGCATTGGCAGATTTCATTGCGAAATTCACAATCCCTGAGCATGCAGATAACCAGGAAGATCTATGGATGATCAATACGGATGGATCGTCCATTCAAAAAGGCGGTGGGGCGGGGGTCATTATTACCTCTCCTCAGGGAGACATTCTCAAGTATGGGGTCCAGCTCAAGTTCCCCGTAACAAATAATGAAGCAGAGTATGAGACTTTGTTGATTAGGTTAAGAATAGCCTAAACACTTAGAGCTAAAAACATCGTGCTCAAAAGCGACTCACAGCTTGTCATAAGGCAAGTCAGAAAAGATTTTGAAGCAAAGGAAACAAGGATGCAGAAATACCTCAGATTGATGGATCAATTGGTGAGCAATTTCAATCACGTGGAGTTTATTCAGATTCCCTGGGACCAGAATGCAGAAGCCGACGAAGTAGCACAGAGTGCATCAGGAGATGACCAGGACAAAATAAATGCTTGGAAACTGGAAGAACAGGACTCCCCTAGCATCAAAGAGTTTTAGACACTGCCTGTGCATACCCGCCCAAGATGGACGAGTCCAATTCTATCTTACCTTAAGGATGGATGGTTACCACCAAATCTTGAAGAAGCCAAGAAGATCCAGAGGCGAGCTGCCCGATTCACAATATTGAATGACGAGCTTTACAAGAGGGGCTTCTCCCAGCCCTACTTGAGATGCATAGAGGAAGACGAGGCTAGATATGTCCTGGAGGAGGTACATGGAGGAATCTGCGGGGATTACATGGGGTAAAAATCCCTTGTCAGGAAGATTATGATGGTAGGCTACTTCTGGCCCACAATGCAGCAAGACACAATAGATTTTGTGAAGAAATGTGACAGTTGCCAAAGGTATGGAAATGTCCAACGAGTCCCAGGAGAAAAGATGATGACCATCTCCTCACCATGGTCATTCACACAGTGGGGGATCGATATCGTGGGCCCCCTACCACAGGGAAAGAGACAAATGAAGTTCCTACTCATCGCAATTGACTACTTCACGAAATGGGTGGAGGTCGAAGCTCTCGCAACAATCACAGAGGCAAAGGTACAAAATTTTGTATGGAAAAATATTGTTTACAGGTTCGGGATACCAAGGACGATCATCTCAGACAATGGCTGTCAATTCAACAGTCACGGATTCAGGACGTTCTGCTCAGGCCTAGGTATCGAAACAAGTTCTCATCACTAGGACATCCTCAGGCCAATGGACAGACAGAAGTTACAAACCGGACCTTGCTCAAGATTAACAAGGCCCGGTTAGTAGAGGCGAAGGGATCATGGCCTGAGGAACTACCCAACGTCCTATAGGCCTACAAAACTACAGCACGAACACCAACAGGAAAGACACCATTCAACCTAACGTACGGCACTGAAGCTGTCATCCCAGTTGAAGTAGGACTCAATAGCCTCAGGAGAGAGTTCTTTGACAAGCAAAGCAATGACGATCAGTTGAAGATGAACCTGGATTGTCTGGACGAAGTCAGAGACCAAGCTGCCCGAAGAATGGCCAGGTACCAGCAGAAGATGCTGAATACCACAATCAAAAGGTAAAGCTAAAAAGATTTAGCATTGGGGACCTGGTACTCAGAAAAGTGACTCCTGCAACAAAAGATCCAGCACAAGGCAAACTAGGACCAACCTGAGAAGGACCTTACAGAGTCATCAACTATTCGAGACGGGGAAGCTACCACCTGGAAGACCTAGAAAGGAACAAGTTACCTTGTCCATGGAACGTTGAACATCTAAAGAGGTATTATGAAAAGGAACCATAACCTAATTGTAAACAGTTAACATGACTCAATTTAATGCTTTGATTTAATGCATTAAAACACAAATCATGTATTTAAGCAAGTGATTATTCAACATTTTGCAAGTATTATTCAGCAATTCATACGATTTCATTATCCCTTTCACCAAAATGATCGTCCAAACAAAGAAGACGATAGGATTCCTTAAATGGATGTACATCGTCTAAAGCTAAAAAGACGATAAGATTCCTAAAATTGATGTACATCATCTAAAGCTAAAAGGACGATAAGATTCCCTAATCGGTGCACATCGTCCAAACAAAACAAGCGATAAGATTCCTAAAATGGATGTACATTGTCTAAAGCTAAAAGGACCAAACCAAACAAGGAACAAGGTTCATCCAATGTATGTTTCCACTCCTTAACTCTCCATGAGGATGAAGAGAGTACTCCACTAGAAAATTCTCTAAGTCTCAAGAAGGACAAAGAGAATATCTCAAACAAAAATTCTCTAAGTCCTCAGAGGAACCAAAGGAATATCTCAATAGGAATTCTCAAAGTCACAAAAACAGAATTTCAACAGGAATTCTCTACGAACAAAGTGTCAGCAATAAAAGGAGAATACCAACAAATATATCTTATACATATAAAATGATGCAAATTGTTCAAAAGCCCCAAAACATATAAGGCCCAAAAAAGATTGTTCATCCAAAAGCCCGAAAACATATAGGGCATATATATATATATATATATATATATATATATATATATATATATATATAAAACCATAATGCAACATGATCAAACTGAAGGAGCATCTTCGTCAACATCCTTGTCCGCTTCGGAAGGATCCTCGCCAGAAGCAACAGAAGCCTGAGCCACCTGGGCCGCCTCATTTGCCTCAATCTCCTTATCCACGGCTTTAAAGTCCAATTCTTCCAAATTGACTCCTGACCCATGCTTCACAAGGTACCTCCTTAATAATTCGAAGCCTTTAAAATACCACTGGAACAAAATTGTGTTGTATTCATCAGTAGTCTGGAAAGCAAGGACGACTTTAGCAACTTGATGGAAATTTTAGACCCCTTAAAACAACAATTAGATTAACCTAGAGAATTACCAAGTTATTAACTTAGTTAATTTATGCAAATCTAGGTTATCACAATCACACAATCATATCAAGAATATATAAAGCAGCAGAAAATAAATGAACACAAGATATGATGACCTAAGAAACCACACGGTAAAAACTTGGGGAAGATTTGACCTAGCTATCCTCAAGGTAAACCTGAATCCACTATGAAAGAATCGAAGTTCATACAAAAGGACTTACAAGCTCCCCGCTTGAGTTCCTAATGCTACCCACCAGTAGAACTTACTGACACGACCACGTGCAAGCTCCGAATCCACGGACTTCTTCTTTCTTAGATTGTTCAATCAACTACAAGCTCTCTGCTTGTGTTTCTTTAAACTCCAATGGTAGCAACCGAGTTGATCATCAAGATGTTGAAGTAATCTCTACCTTGAAAACCCTAAATTTTGTGTAAAGGAAAGCTTCTCAATCTCACAAGAGATTCACACAAAACAGAAAAATATGAGCAACAATACAATAGGAACAACCTTCAAAAATGTGGCTAGGGTTTTGTTTAAATACCTAGGGCAAAAACATAAAACCCTAAACGTTTAATGAGGTAGGGCTGAGTTGGAAATTCTGCAGAAAAAACAATCTGGCCGACTTTTGATCGATCGAGTCTATTCTTCGATCAATCGAGCCAGGCCGAAAGTAACAAATACTTCTGTAGCCACTCGATTCCAGCTTTACATAAAAGACACAACTTTGAGCAAGCCTAAACAAGACTAAACAACCTGTTTTGATCATAGTTTGCCAACATTACACATTAGAGTTCTAAATACATTAAATCCTAAGTCTTTAGAACCTAACAAACTCCCCCTTTGACAATCCGTGACAAAACACAAACTATATGCTCAAAGTGTACAAATAAAAAGCCTTTCACAAAAAGTAATGCTCATAAAACACAATTCAATCCTAACTACTATCCATCAGTTGCAAGTGTAGACAGCAGCCAAATCGAATCAACCTGTATATTCCTGAAACACTCAATAAACGCATAAACGCACGTGTGACAGAAAAACAGTAAATCAACAGATATGTAATCTAACTCTCCCCCTAAGTTAGATACACCAAAAATTAAAAGCATTCTTGAAAGTTCACACAACACATAATAAAAACATATATCAATGAATAACTCATAAATATAAATCAATAAGCAGTTAACACAGAATCAAGAATCATATATCAAAAATGTATTTCCCAACAAGAATAGCCCAAAAGAAAGTATACATGGTGAAGCACCTAGATACAATCTAATATCAAAAATCTCCACTAGCTTCGCAAAAAGAAAAATAAAAACTCCCCCTAACTACAAAAACTCCTTTACAAGTCTCCAAACTCTACTCCCCCTTTTTGTGACAAAATGCCAAAGGACAATCACAAGCCATCATCAAAAGGAAGTGGTGAGGGTGAACGAAGATGAGCCAAGTCAGCTCTCAGAGCACGAATCTCATCAAGCAAGTCCACCAAAATCTGACCATGAGCCGCCTAAACAATCATGACAGTCTCCAAGGTACGACGTACATCGAAGTCATCCGAAGGAGGTGGAAGAACAACAGCACCAGCAGGATCAGGAACAACCTCACGAGCAGGACCTGTAGAAGAAGAAGTGGGTACGGTACCAGAAAACTCAGATCTAGAGTGTTTAAAGCCAGTTCGAAGATGAGCAACCCTCTGTCTAAGAAAAGACGCACCTATGGGAGCAATCACATGGACGGGCTCAGAAGAAGGAAAATCATCTAAACCAAGATATAACAAAATCCTATGAATAAAAATAGGATGAACAAGAGCATGAGCGGTGGATGAACTCCTATAAATTTCGTTCAAAGAATGAAGAAACAGATGAGGAAAACTGATAGGAGCATCAGTAACAAGAGCGTACAAAAATACACACCGCTCGAGAGGAATGGTGTGAAGATGAGAAATAGGCCAAAAAGAATGACACGCTATCTTAAAGAAAAGATAGATAGTCTCAGGAAGCTCAGCAATGGTGATCCGAGGATCAGAACCCCACTGGATAGAAGACCCAGTGATGTAAGACATGACATCATTCAACACAAAAGACTCATCATAAGGGTAAACAGGGTGCTGGACCAAAGGTACCCCTAGAGCATCAGCCACTACCGCAGGAGTAATGACATACTCAACGCCTCGTATCCAACTCTTAACTAGAGTGTTGGAATCATAAACGCGGATAGAGATGTTCAAAAAGAATCTCTAATCAGGGTAGCTGGAGGAGGAGGATCAAAAACATCCAATAAAGGTAACCAGCCCCGACGCTCAAAATTTGTCCTAATGGTAGGATCAACCTCATCTAGGATGACAGAACGCTCAGCCCAAATTTTTCTCTGAAGGTTCAACTTCTCAAAAATCTCTTGGTTTTTCTCACTCGGAAACCTCTGACGGTCAACGGAAGGTGGGGGAGGTGAAGGAGAAGGAACAGACCTATGGGCTCTAGTCTTCCTAGGCATGATGCTAAGGAAAGGACAGAGACACAAGGTAGAACCAAAAAAACAAAAAAAAATCCAAGGGCAGACTGCAAATTAGCACAAAAATAGAATAAAATCTATATGATGCATGAACAATTAAAAATGTCATGATGCATGTTCTAATGCAGTAAAAATTAAGTTCAATTAAAAATTAAATTAACAAAATTGGCTTGAACATAGGGTTTCTAACAAAATCCCTTAAATTGAAGAACCACTTGATGAAATTTTGAAAACACAGTAATAAATTAAGCAGCACAGAACACAATACACAGATTATAATGCTCAATTATATCAAAACAACAAGCCAATTTCATCAATTTAATCCTAATTGAACAAAATCCCCAAATCGGATCCAATACAAGCCCTAGAAATTTTAATTTTTCACAAACCTCAAAATTGATCAAATTAAACCAACAATATAATGTTTATATCATGTCCCCACAAAAACCCATTGATCAATTTCACAAAATAGGGTTTGAATCAACAAAAATCCCAAAATTTGTATAGTCCGAAAATTACCCTCAAATGCATGGATTTATGCATGAAAACATGAAAATAAATTCAAAAGGAAGGGTATTAAGGTCTTACTGGCTTGAGGAGAGAGAAACCTTGCAAAGAAATTAGAGGAAAACGACAAAAAATTCTTTATGGAGCCTTGTCGAGTCGGAGAGAGAAGAAAAGTTTGAAAAGCTTTTGAAATAGTAACTTTGAAAAACTCAGATCTGGGTTTTAAAAAAGCTTTTTCGCGATCTTCGATCGATCGAAAATTATATTCGATCGATCGAATCAATCCGAGACTCATAAAAAAAAATGAAGCTCATTTTCGATTGATCGAAAAACAGATTGGATCGATCGAATCAGGCAGAGGCTCACTAAATTTTGAGAAAATCACAGGTTTTGATAAACAACAACCATATTTTGAAAACAACTCCTCAAAGCATTAAAATTGAAGCAACAAAATTCATGAGTATGAGATGAAATACTATTTCAAAAACCCAAAATTTTAAACCCAGGTTTCTCATAGCAAAGTTTCAATCATTCTCCCTTTCAATTCTTCAAACAACAAAATATGTTGTGCACAATTCTCAAGATATTTTCAAACTTGGTTGGTCAGACCAAAAACACACACAATAACATGTACAGTGTTTAACAAAGAGTAACTTGTGTAGTGTGTGCTACTAGCAAAAAACTTGAGATACATGTGAGGTGATATGTGAATAGCAATTAAACACAAAGTCTACACAATTCATCACATAGAATTTGAAAGAGACTATCACCAAAAGAGTTACATCATATAACTCCCACATTTCCTAGAACAAAAGTTTGCAATCATGTAAGTTTCTTGAATTTTTGCCTCTTACTTATGTGAATTGGCATCAAGCCTAATAGTACACACCAGTTTTAATTAAGTGAATTGGTATCAAGCCTAATAGTACACACTGGTTTTAATTATGAGATTTAACCGAGGCTACACTTTATGTTCTTTTTGTGCATGTGTTACACTTTCTCAAGTACAAAATCTTATAATATGCACTAAGGTGTTCATGATTGGCTAGTGAACAGTGGTGAGATGGTTATTTATGTCTTTCTCAAAAGGATCAAGTCCGACAGTCAAATAACATGTAACTTCAAGATTAAGATAAAGTGATAAAAACCATAAACATCTTTCCCACACAACATGCACTACAAAGTTTTAACTAGTAAAGTGCAAAGAATAAGCTCATCAAAGCTAAACAAGGTACACAAGACATGACATGTGTAAATAGATTGACCAACCTTGTTTTCAAAAATCAAGAAAAATAGTGTCAAACATAGTTTTGCTTCCTCTTCTCCTCTTCTTCTTTTTTTTTTTTTTTTTTTGGGTTATTATTATTACAAGAGAAAACAAATAAATCCTAGAATGAAATGCATGAATGTAATGCAATGCAAGTCCTAGAACAAAAACACAAAAAACCAAATAACAATGGTCACAGATGAATAGAGCAATGAAGCACAAGGACCATGTCAGAAAGACTTACTTAGATCGAGTCTTTTGCATCCAAAACTTTTTAGGTGCACCATGAGCATTAGAGTTCTTATTCACATTCGAGTGATTCCCAACTCCATGATTGGAATAAAGGTTTAACGCCTTTACCAATTCACCAATTAGTGTTATAGGATCTTGTGCTTGAGGCACAGGCACTTTTGGTTTGTTTGCTCTCTTAGCAGCTTGAAGCTTGTAACAGTTAGGACGAATGTGTCCAGACTTTCCACAATAATGACAAACCCAAACAGGTTTACCATGCATCTTGTCCTTAGATTTTGTAGGCTCTTTAGGTTTAGACTCTCTCAAATCTATCCTAATTTTCTTAGGTGGTGAAACTTCTACAAGTTTAACAACCTCACTCACAGGGGTTTTAACAGTTTCACTCATAACCTCACTCACAGAAGGTTCAAAAGAAGATGAAAGAACAAAGATCGTGAAATAGGGTGCAGACACAGAGATGCTCTCAACAAAACCTAAACCAGATTTGTCAGAAGGATACTTTTGAACACTCAACATATAATCAAGTTTAGAACTAGCAGATCTAGCAGCAGATAAATCAAGTTCTAATTTCTTTACTTTATCAATCAACATCATATTCTCAGTTTTCACATTGTTCAAAAGATCATTAGCATCAAATAACTTAACAAGCAAATTTTTCTTATCAAGCTCAAGAGATTCAATTTTCTTCAGGCCAAGTTCAACATTTATAGCATCCTTTGCAACAACTTTGCAAAGTTTATTATAGGCCTCTTAAAGATCTACGTCCTCGGAGAGTTCCCCATCAGAAGGTTTCTCCTCAACAAATATGCTTTCATTGACTATAGCAGTAGCAGTGAAAGTAATGAAGTTTCCATCCTCGTCACATCCAGACTCATCATCAGAAATCTCATTATCACTAAGGGTTACAGCCATAGCTTTGCCCTTAGACCTTAAGAATGTTGGACATTCAGATTTAACATGACTATACCCTTGGCAACCAAAGTATTGAGCACCCAAAGAATTGTTGGAAGATTGACCTGCTTTTTCTCTAGGTTTTTCAGTGTTGCTAACCTTAATGGGATCATTCTTCCTAAAATTTCTAGGTTCAACAGTGTTTGTATTCCTTGCCCTCCTATTAGTATTCCTAAGAAAGTTTCTAAAATTCTTGGCAAGGTAAGCTATCTCTGTAGCAGAGAGCTCATCATCAAATCCACCAGCATCAACATCATCAACAGACTTAAGAGCCATTGATTTGGATTTGTTAATTTTGGGCAGGTCTAACTCATAGGACTGAAGAGATCCTACAAGTTCATCCACATAGATGGAGCCCACATCCTTGCTTTCAATAATGGCAGTCACTTTGGGTCTAAAGTTTTCAGTTAAAGATCTAAGTATCTTCCTAACAATTTTAGGTTGATCATAAACTTCACCCAATTAAAAGCAGAATTAACAATATCATTCAGTTTGGCATAAAATTCATCAAAGGATTCATCATCAGACATCCTAATGCTTTCAAACCTAGAAGTCAATTGCTGTAGCTTATTTATTTTGACAGTCTTTGTGCCTTCATGCATAGTTTGGAGGATTTTCCAAGCAGTATGAGCAACTTCAACATTTGAGATTCTCTTAAATTCCTCCATAGAAACAGCATTAAAGATGACATTCATAACTTTGCTATTAAATGTAGCTGCTTCTTTTTGAGAAGTTTGCCACTCACTTACAGGAGTAGTGGGCTTCTCCCATCCGTACTTAACGGAATTCCAAACTCTCTCATCAATAGATTTCAGGAATGCATTCATCCTTACTTTCCAATAGGCATAGTTATTCCCGTCAAAGTGAGGAGGAACTACAAGAGAGTGTCTGTGTTCCATAATAACAGGGGTCAAGGATCAGCTCAAAGATCAAAAGATCTAAAACAGAAGAGCTACCTGCTCTGATACCACTTAATGGAAATTTAGACCCCTTAAAACAACAATTAGATTAACCTAGAGAATTACCAAGTGATTAACTTAGTTAATTTATGCAAATCTAGGTTATCACAATCACACAATCATATCAAGAATATATAAAGCCGCGGAAAATAAATGAACACAAGATATGATGACCCAGGAAACCACATGGTAAAAACCTGGGGAGGATTTGACCTAGTTATCCTCAAGGTAAACCTGAATCCACTATGAAAGAATCGAAGTTCATACAAATGGACTTACAAGCTCCCCGCTTGACTTCCTAATGCTACCCACCAGTAGAACTTACTAACATGACCACGTGCAAGCTCCGAATCCACGGACTCTTTCTTTCTTGGATTCTTCAATCAACTACAAGCTCCTCGCTTGTATTTCTTTAAGCTCCAATGGTAGCAACCGAGTTGATCATCAAGATGTTGAAGTAATCTTTACCTTGAAAACCCTAAGTTTTGTGTAAAGAAAAACTCCTCAAAGATCTCACAAGAGATTCGCACAAAACAGAAAAGTATGAGCAACAATACAATAGGAACAACCTTCAAAAACGTGGCTAGGGTTTTGTTTAAATACCTAGGGCAAAAACATAAAACCCTAAACATTTAATGAGGTAAGGCTGAGTTGGAAATTCTGCAGAAAAAACAATCTGGCCGACTTTCGATCGATCAAGTCTATTCTTCGATCGATCGAGCCAGGCCGAAAGTAACAAATACTTCTGCAGCCACTCGATTCCAACTTTACATAAAAGACACAACTTTGAGCAAGACTAAACAACCTGTTTTGATCATGGTTTGCCAACATTACACATTAGAGTTCTAAATACATTAAATCCTAAGTCTTTAGAACCTAACACAACTGCTGCCTTCATTCTTTGACCAGCCGAGGCTAGAAGTTCGTCCTTCTGTTTCACCAATAACTTTTCAGCATCGAGTTGCTCGGTCAAAACTTTGACTTGCTCCTTAAAGGTGTTGTGAGCATCCATAGCAGCAACTAGGTCTTTCCGCAACCTTAAAGCCTCAACCTCAAGAGCCTCTGCCTTCGAAGTGGCCATAACAGTTTTCTCTTCGTTCGCCAAATATTGAGAGGTAAGATGTATTGTTTCTCCCAATACCTGACAATAAGGAGTATTGTCAAGACTTAAAAAAATAAAAAAATAAAAAAATAAAAATAAAAAAGAAGGAGGAGAGGGAGAACAAGACCAGTAAGGTCTACCTGCACGAGCTTGTGAACATGTTGGCTCACTATCTCGTGAGAGGGCACCTGAGAAAGCTCCCTCATTTCTTCAGGGGTTAAAAGCTCGTTTGCATGAGCCATAGTTGCTTCAGCATCAGCCCAGATATTGGAGCCCACCTTATCCTTACCTTTATGCCCCGTCTTTCTTCTCTTGGGAGCAGGCACCTCCTTAATAGAAACCGCAGGAGAAGTTGTCTGTCCCTCGTCCAAGGTGGGGGTGGACGAACCCCTTTCAGCCGTCTCTAACCAATATTGGAAAGGGGCTCATTCTTCTTCCCCTTTATTTTTGCATACATTTCCTTGTTAAATTTGCTCGTCATCTTTGCACAAGGAAGAAAAGTTATAAAAAAAATTTAAAAAAAAAAGGGAGTGAAAGAGAACATTTAGGAAAGTCAAGACAACTCACGTTTCCTCTACTCTCGATCAATTGTTTGAAGGACGTAAATTGAAGGCTCAGGCCCCAGACAGTGACGGGCTAAAGTTCGTGGATTAACCAGGTCGTTGAAATCGTTGATCATCCTTGCGTACCTAATCGCTTCCTGCACTCTCCCCTCAAACTGGATATCCAATTCAGGGCGCTCCTTCATTGAAAAAGAAGGAAAATTACACAAGGTTAGAAGGACGATCAAAACAGTTAAAGAAAAAAAAGGGACATAAAAGACAAACGCACCAAGATAAGGGGTCTCCCACCGGCGCAGCAACCTAAGGACATTCCCCCAAAAATCATTGGACAAAGTCTCCCAACCATTGCCAGACACAAAGAAGTATCTAGATTTCCAATAACGGAAGGACGAAGGAAGGTCGATGACAAGACGAGATCTCCTATCCTAGGGAACAAGTTCGTAATACCCAAATTCCTTGGACTCTTTTAAGCGATAGAGATGGGTAAACCCGTTCAAAGTAATCATGTCCCCATCTGCTACGGTCATCCAAATCACCATACAACTTATGAAGATCCTCCAAGAGTTTAGCATAAGTTGCCCAAGGGCAATTTGCAAGTGATTTAGGAGTTCCATGATGAATGGATGGATGGGAAACCTTAAGCCGCATAGGAAAGCAGCCTCATAAAAACAGACCTCTCCATGGGCGAAGGCACATGCCTTTTCGCCTTTCCTTGGGAGACGAACCCTAGTTTCGTCAGGAAACTGAAACCTATCCCTAAATTTGTTAAAAACATCTTCCTTCAAGGCACACTTTTCCTTGAGGGCATGAAAAGGGCGAGGAGTTGCAGAAGTAGAAGGAAGGGCAGACAAAAGGGGAGGAACGAAGGTAGCTGTGTTTGTAACAGCTCCATCCGCAACCACGCCAGAAGATGAACCCCTCTCCTGACCACTCGATCTCACTTTGAATCCCATGTTTTCCCTCCTAAGGATACCATGAATTGATTTAAACCAAGATAGAGACTGGTGTAGCAACGGATACAGGTCACCTAACACCAAATCAAGGTCACTATCTCCTACAACAAAACCCCCCAATTTGTGGGTACTGGTCACCAAAAGAATCTAACAAACCCCCCAAGCGAGCAAAGAGAAAAGCAATGGAGGGAGAAATGTGCCTAAATTCAATATAACCCACCATTAAGGGAAGAAGCGCAGTTTCAAAAAGGAAAATAAGATTACGAAAAGATACTGTACAGCTCAAAAAGGAAAGAAGTGCAAAAGGAAGAAAACATACCTGGAAATAAGGAAGAAAATCGAATAGGATGAGAGCAAAATACGTAGTGGCTACTACGAACCCAGTAAAATCAAACGCAGAGGAGAGAAAAAGAAAATTTTAGAGTTAGAAAAATTGAATGCTAAAAGGAAAGCAAAGGGATAGGAGAAGAAAGGCAAAAGAGTTAAAAAGGTTTTGCCTTGGAAAATGCGGGAAAAAACTGAAAAGGCACTCACCGAAAATGAGATCCACTCACCAATCTAAAAAAGACACGTGGCCTCAATGCTTGTCACGCCGCCATAAAACAATTAATGCAGAGAACATAATCCCCAAGTGTCAGAGAAACTTTTCAAAAAAAAAAAAAAAAAAAACTTCTCGCATTCCTAATATCGTCCTGGTAACAGATGATCTTGGAATTGGGGGGGGGGGGTAGCTGATAGTCCCAAAAGTATCCTCGTCCACTCTAGAAGGATGACCAACAAGGACGACTATAAAGCCAGTCTTGCCCTGGGAGGACTGCCTAACAAGGATTCAACCATCATCGTGGGAAAGCGTTACAGACACAATAATGGATTTTCATACCATTGGAGTATATCTATCCATTTAAAACCCTACATGGGCGTTACGGTTCCAGTAATGATTGGACCATTAAAGCAAAATCAACGGCTAAGAAAGAAGCATCTATATATTCATTGGCAGAACCCACCAAAGGGGGTATGTACACAGATCTTTCTAATACTTTCATTCTGCTTTCTTTACAGCTCTCAACTATTCTAACTTTGGCATCGGAGACCTTGTGGCGAGCGCCACACCTGTGACCATCTTTTCCTTTTTACAACTTGTCTTTGTGTCAAGACCGGGATTAGTGGCAGATGATCCCATTTGGACGAGAGCTCTTGTTGACGATCTAGGCATCATCAGCAAGCAATTGCATATTTGTACATTGTCATTCCTAACAAAATGCAGCTAGCATTAGTGAAGTGACTTAAGCGTACAATTAAAGAAGAAGAGGAAATTGCTATTACAAACAGCAATGACTATAGTCGTCAAAGCACGCAACAAAAAAAAAAAAAAAAAAAAAAAAAGGTTCCAATCATGATAGACCACTCCTATAGTCATCAACAAACGAGAACTGCCTTTTTCATGTTTGAATGGGGGCAACAACGTGGCCTAGTTTTTACATCTTCAAAAAATTGAAGCAAAAGAGATCTAGGCCTTAGACATGAAGTATCATGTTGAGCATAAAAAATCTTGAAAAGAGAAGAGCTCGTTATTTTAAAAAGGGAAGAGCTTGTCGAGAAGATCCCAGCAATAAAAAGATTGAGGTATGTGACAAAATAATGTCGTCATTTAAGGTAACACATTTATCTATCTCTTTTATATTCGTCTATAAAAATTTATGCCTAGTAAGGTTTCATGCAAAAATGTATGTACTACTAGATAGATCACAAAAGAGGTAAAACTCTAGGATTACAAGAAAATAAGAAAAAGGCCCACCTAGGCCATTGGTGACTTATTATTCATGTATGAATTGTTCTAAAATTCTTGTTTAACCAAGTCTTGGCAAGTGCATGTGCTACTTAATGCAGATATCAACATGACCTCAAAAAGGTCCAAAACGACATAGCATCAAGGAATCTTTCGTGCTACTTAATGCAAATATCAACATGACCTCAAAAAGGTCCAAAACGACATAGCATCAAGGAATCTTTTCAGCAAAAAGTGATAAAATTCTGCCAAGACGAATGTAAATCACTGACGAAGCCTAAGTGACAAGATTCCTTAAATGGATGTAAGTCACCAAAAAATGGCTAAGTGATAAGATTTCGCTAAGACAGATGTAAATCACTAACGAAGCCTAAGTGACAAGATTCCTTAAATAGATGTAAGTCACCAAAAAATGGCTAAGTGGTAAGATTCCGCCAAGACGGATGTAAATCACTAAGACGGATATAAATCACTGACGAAGCCTAAGTGACAAGATTCCTTAAATGGATGCAAGTCACCAAAAAATGGCTAAGTGATAAGATTCCGTCAAGACGGATGTAAATCACTAACAAAGCCTAAGTGACAAGATTCCTTAAATAGATGTAAGTCACCAAAAAATGGCTAAGTGATAAAATTCTGCCAAGTCGGATGTAAATCACTAACGAAGCCTATGTGACAAGATTCCTTAAATGGATGTAAGTCAAAAAAAAAAAAAAAAAAGGACAAGATTCCGCTAGGCTGATGTAAATCGCTGACGAAGTCTAAAGTACGAAGCTTCGTAACTGGATGTAAGTCACCTAAAAGTGGCTAAGTGACTAAATACCCTTAGATAAGTGTAAGCAGATAAGGATTCTCACACAAACGCAAGTCACACGCAAATCAAGAATATCAAACGTGACAACCAAAAAATGAATGAAAGAAGAAGCATTGAAGTGATCAAAAATGGTCGTCCCAAAAAATCACCTCGCTTTTCAGCAGTGATAAAAAAAGGTTGTCCAAAGAAATCACCTCGCTCCTCAGCAGTGATAAAAAATGGTCGTCCAAAGAAATTACCTTACTCTCTAGCAATGATAAAAAAATGATCATTCAAAGAAATTAGCTCAGTTTCAAGATCAAGCTATAATCCCTCAAACGTCCAAAAAGACCTTCAAAAGGCAGATTCTAAGAAGTCGTCGCAAAAATACTACCGTTCTTGAAGGAGAAAGTAGTTGAAGATAGAGAAGTCTGAATCTAAACAAGTCAAGAATATTCCCAAAGTCTGACTAGCACAAAGCAAAATCAGACTTGGGAATGGGGGCCAATTGATGAGTCTATAAAAATTATTAAGGTTGTCCATCTTAATGGACAGTCATTGCGTCATTAGTAGGCTATCAAAGATAGATGAGTAATCGCCCAAGACATTCAATAACGATCATCAAAGGCCTTAAACCCTCTCATCAAGACAAAGAACGTTACAATTAGGGTAATAATCACCCTCATTTATGTCCAACGGCTACCTAAGTCACCTATAAAAGGGACAATTTGTCCATTTGCTATGGTACGTCAAAAAAACTACTACAAAACACTGTCTATATACACAATATATGGGTTGGTACTAACTTAAGCATCGGAGGCTTCCCCACCGGGCACAACCTGATGGTCTTTTCAATCAGTCCCTCCTTCATTTTGCAGGTCCTACAAGATTGTCTAATGCTCCGAATTTGACAAGTGACCCAACTGACGATTTTGGCATCATCATGTATCATACTAGATATCTCTAAAATACATACTCAATCTTTTTTGTTCAAAAAAATAAAAATGTCAATTCGTCCATAATACACCCATGAAATAATTGGATACGGTTGTAGCCAGACCCCTCGATAGTAAGAGATAGCTCAAATTTGTAAGAATTTTTATTTATATTTTTTTATATATTGATTTCAATGTTAAAAACTTACAAGTTATGTTTTATTTACTTTTTTTAATCTTAATTTGAATTCTAAACATTATTTAATAAGCATGATTTTACTTTATTATTATATTATTGCTCTTAAAGTGATATTTGTTTAATAATATATAAAATAAATATATATATATATATATATTTTTTTTTTTTTTTTTTTTGTGTAAAGAAAAATGAGGGTCTTTATGGTTATATTACATCCCCGGGCAGGGAGCCAGGTTTAGTGCATATTTGCGAATCTGTATGGGAGTCACCTCACATTTATGAGTAGACCCCCCACTAAGTATACCCAACAACGGACTCCTGCAGGCAGCGAAACTCAAACCTAGATGTGATACACGAAACGCTCGAACCTTATATTTAATAAATATATATATATATATATATATATATTTAATAAGCAATTAATACACATATTTTAATTTTTCCAAAATAGTCATATCGCCACATCTCGTATCATATCATACCTGTACGTACCAGTGCATGTTAGCCTTTTCTATCTATGATTTTGGCTAATGTTTCTTATTACAATACCTCTCTTTCAGCAAAAAAAATACCTCTCTTTTATGCTTACACCTTTTGGTCCAATCATGACTAAAGCAGATAATTAATCTAATGTTTGGGATTGGGATTCCTCGGAGATAGATTGTCTCAGCCGGATTTGGTGAGCATTGGTGAATTTGCCTTTTTGGTGAGACAATTGACGTTGATATTTGGGCATGATTTGACTACAAAAGTGAACCTTATACGCGGGTTATGTATATAAAATTCATATCATATATTTATTATATAATAATAGTTGAGTTTTAGAAGTATTCGTTGTACCACGTAGTTATCCTCATTCTTCTCTCCACAATAAATGGCTACACTCTCTTGAAGATAGTTTGCCTAAAATTATATTTTATTATCAAAATATCAAATGACTCTAATTGGTATGAGTGCCATTCTACAAAACCTTTTTTCTTTTTTCTTTTTTTGGATATGGTACCCACTCAAATCTTAACAATTAACTTAATATTGTTTTAATCATGATTGTTCATTTAATTTTATTGGTAAACTAGTTATCAGTAAAGCAAGTTAGTGTATATAAACCCAAAAAAAAAAAAAAATAGATAGTTCCTCTCTCATCTTTTGTTCTCCTATTTTCCACTTTTTCCCGGTTGCTTTTTCTCACATTTGGTTTATCATCCAATTGATTTAGTCTCAAGTGAAGGCTTCTTAAAAAGATCAAAACCCTTTTGATATTGTTAAAGGCAATGATCAAAACGCTAAAACCCTAATTTCACTACCATAGTTTTGTTTCCCTTTTTTTTATTAGTTTTTCAGAGATTACCCACTTGAAAAGTTAGATATATGCAATTTCAACATTTTATTTCATATGATTAGTATTGATTTTCTTGTGGCTATTATGCACAAGGTGGGTGGGGAGGAATACTCAATCTTCTTCATGCATCTTCATGCATTTGTGTCGTCCTACTGCAAACAGTTTTTAAGTCCTTTTTTTTTTATAATTATATCAATAATATAATCTTTTTCTCTCCTCTGTGGCAATGGATTTGGCTTATTTATTTAAATTACGATTGGTTGGTGCTTGACACTTATGGCCTGTTTGGAAGTTTAGAGAGGGAGGAGAGTAGAGGGGAGTAGAGTAGTGGGAAGGAGAGTAGAATGTAATAGTTATCCTCTACATTGTTTGGATGTTTTTAAAATTAGTAAAGGGGAAGGGAGTAATTAGTCATTCCTCTTGTTTTGATGTTTTAAAATTAGTAAAGGGGAAGGGAGTAATTAGTCATTCCTCTTGTTTTGATGTTTTAAAAATTAAAATGGAAAGGAAAAGAAATGATTTAAATAGACAAATTTACCCTTATTTGAAAATGGACTTATAACATTGGTCTATAATTAATTTGTTATATTAAATAATTATTTAATCAACATTCTCATTCCATCAAATGCCACTACTAAAAATATAAAACTACTATTAACTATTATAAAATAATTTTTATTACCTCAAAAAATTATAATAAAAAAAAATTCTTTATTAATGGAAAATTTTCCAGAAGCTTCACATAGGAAGCTCGGCGCCATCTTCAGCTCCCTCGACTCCTCCTTCTCCGACGAGGATGAACTCCTCCGCGTCATGGACGAGCTCGACTCCGACCATGACGGCTTCATTTCCCTGATCGAGTTCGCCACCTTCTGCCACTCCAGCTCTGAAGATGGCGAAGCCTCTGAGCTCCGCGATGCGTTAAGCTCTACAATCCGTTGATTCTGATGGGCATTGAAGCGGCGTGCGAGAACCAAGGGAGCGTGAAGAAATGGCGGAGTTTTGGAGTGCCTGCCTTCACACCTCGCCGATGCTCTTTTCCTCCGCCTCATCCACCATCGTCTCCTCTTTCCTTCATTACTTGAGTACCTCCTCTTCTTTCAAAATTCTGAATAATTTGAGTTTTCACTGAATGAAATTGATAGTGAGCTCTGAAATTTTATCTTGATGTGTGCGGTTATTCGAATCTGGACTCAGTTAGGGAAGAGATAATTTAGAATTTCACTGTATCTTTAATCATTTTCTTGGCAATCAAACAAATCATTACGTTAATGTTTAATTTTCTCAACAAAAAAAAAAAACAAATATTATTTATATAATTAGTTTGTAATTTTGTTAATTTAAAAAAGGTACTTTAGATAATTCATTTAGTCAATAATTTATCTACTCTACTCTCCCTCTAAATGCGCGTTTGGGAAGTGCGTTTGCGCTTCCCAGATGCACGTTTTGCGTTTTTGCCATTTTTTTTTTTTTTTTTTTTTACTTTTTAAGCGAAAGTTTTGACTTTTCCTGTGAACAGTGCACGGTGTGTACTGTTCACGGACCCACAAATTTTACTTTTTACCAACTTTTTCATTAAAAATGAGTCTCACGATATTATTTACACATTTAAAAATTATTTTGCTATAATGTTTTTCAGTTTTCAGCTTTTAGCTGTATCCAAACGGACCCTAAATCTCTCCAATTTGGAGGAATTAAAAATGAGGGGTTAGAGGTAGTTGAAACCCCTCCAAACCCCTCTTCCTCATTCCTTAAAAAACTTACAAATAAGATAATCAAATTACCCTTTCTCCCTTTACTCTACTCCCCCTACTTTTTTAAACTTCCACACAAGCCATAAAAAATTGATTTTTTTAAAGACAGGAGGTATATAGATTGAAAATTGCATCAAGATTATTAATTTTAGGGGTGTGCACGTGTTAATAGTGCAAATAGTGATTACTTTTAACTTTTTAAGGTCCCAAAGCAATCATAATTCAGTTTTTTTTCTTTTTTTTTTTCCCTTTCGATAAAATCATAATTCACTTTTATTTTGTGCCATTTACGAGATGTTTTACTTTTATTTTGTACCATTTACGAGATGTTTTACCTAACTATACATTGAACTTGATGCTAAGCTGATTGTGGATCTCTTGCAGAATGAAGATTGTCACCAAAACTGTATTGATGCTTTAGTTAGCGATTGTAAGTCTGAATTAAGGGTCATTCCTATGGTCCAAATTCAGCATTGCCATAGAGAGGCGAATAAATGCGCTGATGTTCTAGCTAGACAGAGTGCCTTGCTTTTCTAAGATTTTATTGTTTTCTTAGACCCTCCACTAGAAGTCTCCTTGCTGCTTAGTCTAGATTCTGCTGGGGTTTGTTACGATCGTTGTATTCCTGATTTTTAGTTTTTCATGATATTTTCCTTCTTACCAAAAAAAAAAAAAACATTCTAACTGAGAAAGTAGCTGCATGCAGGGGCGAAACTAGAGGACTGGGTGGGTTGAAAGAAGAAATTATTTTAAAATTTAAGTGTAATTTAGTTACCACCCCGAATTATATATATATATATATATATATATATATATATATATATATATATATATCTGCTATTTTCATTTTCAATCCTCAAAAATTTCAGGGAAAAAAACCCAAAAATTAAAATTGGCCCATTTGTTGGCCAATAATTCCTCCAAAATACAAGATTACAAGCAACAAAATAGTTTTAATCAATTCACAATAACATCACAAAAAAAAAATAATAATAAATAAATAAAATCCCTAAATCCCTTTTAAATGTATTCCTCTTAAATCAGGCCTCCTCCAAATAAAAAGAAAAAACAATCTCCTAATTAAACAACCCCCAAAACCCACCGCCGTCCCGTTTACTCCCAAATCAAAATCCGAATACATATATTCCAAGTTCCAACAACAACAACAACAACCAAAAAAAAAACCCTTACCGCTTAAACGCCGCGCGCCGGCTGCAAGAAGCGACGACAGAAGCGAATCAAGCCTCCACTCGAACCGCTGTCGCCGTCGCACCAGGTCAGTCCCTCCACAGCTTCACTGGTATTTATCTCTCTTTGGCTCTCTCTTTCTCAGTGTGTACCGTGCAGTGAATTATATTCAAGTTTCCAATAACTCTTTAGTAAAAGTTACTGAAGTAGCTTATAGGTTTGTTAATTATATACACTGATTGATACCTGTAGAGTAGATCAACCTAACAAGGAAGGACAGTACGTGTAGTACTGTAGTCGGATTCTCAAAAAAATAATAAAAAAGGGTGTCCTACTATTATAAAAATTAGGGTTGTTATTAGAAAATTGTTTTATATTTTTTTTTTTTAGGTAACGAAAATTTTATTAAGAAACGAAAAATAGCCAACCCAACTATATTGGGAATGTAATATAGGGGCATAAATCAATAATCAAGATTACAACGATTAAGTAAAATAAGAAGGGAAGAACAGGAAAAATGACAAAAGGCAACACTCTACTCAAGTAGAGTGTGTAAAAATTGCTTTATATTAAATTTAATAATAGTTTTTTTTTTTGTAATGGAGAGTATTTGTTTGAGCAAAAATACTAGGACTTTTTTATTAGTTATATTTTATTATAATAATTTAGAGACTAGACAAACTCACCATTTAATTCGACATCATACACTTTAGTGTTTACTTTTTTTAGATGCTATATGAATAGATTATTAAATTTAATATTTAGGTTTTCAAAATGTGTTTAATATTTTGGTTTTCAAAGTGTGAGTAATTTATAGGAAAACCGTCTACAATTTATGCATATTTTTAAAGAAAATTTGTTCAAAATTCAAAGGTTACTATTCAAAGTCTGAGTAATTTATAGGGAATATCTTATTAATCAATGCGATGAAATTCGTCAAGAGTATATCAAATCTAGGCCATATCAACATGAAAGTGAGAATTTTATCAACAAAAAAAAAAAAAAAAGCATGAAAGTGAGAATTATAAATTGTCTGAAAATGAAAAGCGTCCTCAAATATTCTTCATGGTTAGAATAGTTGCCATAACAAATGTTGCCTATTGTTTAGTAAATTATCTCATTAGTCATTAGTAAGCCAACAAGGTTGGGTAGTGGGCGTCTCAAGATTGGCCTCCCGGGAAAAATTCATGACTTTGCCACTGGCTACATGTTTGAAGTCAAAATCTATTACTGAATTGATTGAGCAAGATGTGGTATCTCAAAGTTTGCTATTCTTTATTTTCCTTAGATATGACAGATTACATGAAATTGCTCAATGATGACCAGTTTAAGGTGTGCACGAGTTGTGGGAATTTATTAACTTGTGAAGCAACTCTGCTACCAAAGAGTGTTTCATAGATTTACTTTTAAAACTTTGGTGGCAGGGATCAAATCTACTTGGCATACCACTTGTGTTTCACAATAAGACCACCATTCTAATTCTTGATTATATTCACTTCAAAACTTTTTTTCTCCTGATTATCAATATCCATGTATAGCCCAATTTGTTTTTATTCCAAGTGGTGGAAGTTTGTCTACTGAAGTCCTGCCTAATCTTTTTGGTTAGCTAATAACTAACTTTTGAAATTTTTTTGTAAATGTGCATTCCTTCAATTATCTGTAACCAAGACAAAGATATGATTGCTAGATGTCAAACCTTAGTATTATGTTTAATGCTTATCAGTGTTTTCCTACTTCATGTTTTTCAAATTAGTATAATAAAGTGTTTTCCTAGCTCATATTCTATAGTACCAAAAAAAAATTTATTTTTGTTTTTATAGTACCCACTTATATCTTAACCATTAGTTTTACTTGTTATAGATAAGAAAAACTGAAAAAGAAGAAACGTAATTCTCAAAAGGATGGTTTGCTGGATGATTGAGGGTTTTTTTTTTTTTTTTTTTTTTTTTTTTTTTTTTTTTTTTTACTTAGAACCTAAAGCTAGGCAGCAAGAAATTTAATAAAGTGTGGGATTATATGGGCAGTAGCTTGGGCTTGGTGTTGCTAACTTGGAAAGAGCTGGTGGGTCGTCGTATGTGTGTGTGGGTTAATATACTAGTTAGTTTAAATTCTACATATTGGGTTTTGAGGTAGCCATAGACTTTTTTTTTTTTTTTTGACATTCTAAAATGGGGGCCTTTATGGCTATATTACACTCCCGGAGAGGGAGCCAGCGGGAGACCAACCCAGCTGAAGGGTAGCCAACGACTGTGTGAGAGTCACCTCTTTTGAGTACACCCCTCACTAAGTATGTCCACCAACAGACTCCTACGGGCAGCGGGACTCGAACCTAGGTGTGTTGCACAAAGCGCCCGAACTTTACCCACTCAACCAAGCCCCCGTTGGTGAGGTAGCCATAGACTTGATCTCCTTAATTGTTTTCTCCTTTAAATATGGTGGTTGATAGTAGGTTAGGGTGTTGTTTTTGTCTGGTATGTTTCTAATAGAGTATTTGTTTTTTATTTGGTTGGTATTGCTTGCACCTACTTTTGTTTATTTTTTATATATGGCTTGTTGTTGTTGCCATGGTTGTTGGTGCTATGAGTGCAAATAACTAAAATCAAAGAATGCAACAAAAAGATTACAATCTATAAAATGAAATTGAATTTTCAAATTTATTTAATAAAATTGTTAAAGTTCTATTGGGATATGCTAGTGTACAATTTTTTGTTCGAATTTTCATTTTATTTATTAAGTTTTTGCTGCAATTTAATATTGTATTTAGTATTTAGTATATGTTGAACAGAATGTAAAGCAGAATCTATGCCAATTGAACATAAATCAGAATCTAGGTATCTATGAAATTTGAATTTACTAAATGTATGTATTTATCAAGAATTATGCTATTGCTTACCTTGTTTTTATTTCATGCAACTTGATATAGGAGTATGGGTATTAACTAATATTGAAGAGCAAGATGATGTCGATGTTAGTCCCCTTAAAAGACCAATTGAACCATTATTTTTGTATTAGTAAGATTTAGGCTATTCATTATGTATCCACTAATATTAATTTTCCAGTTGTTATAAGTAAATTAAAATAGTCTAATTGATTAAATTTGGATTTGCAATATAAAGCAAATAGAATCGATGAATAAAATAAGCAAAGCTATAAGTCACAAAATAGTTAGATTTTTTTACCCTATTATTTTTAAATATATTGTTTAGTTAACATATTCATTGACATCTTAGTTCACTATGAATGTCTGACATTATATGTTAATAATGAGATTAAGGAAAAGTGGAATAGTCTTGATAAATACTCTAAATTAGAATGAAGAAGCATGTGGGATCGAATTCTAAAAAATAAGCCAATTTGATACATAACATTCCTCGCAAGCCACGTAAAGTAAGTATTCATCTATGAAACTTTTAACATGCATTAATATTTATTAATTTCTTTATGAAGCCCTTTTTACCCAATATATAACACAGATTTCAATAGTACTCAGTTTGCCCTAATTGTGTTGGTAAGATAGTTGCTAGCTTAAATGAAAGTAAAAAAAAAAATTGTCATTCTAAGAGTTGGGATTGGGTGGATTTTTTGGATTTAAGGTATATAAGATTAGATAGAGATCTATGCACATGGTTAATTGATAATTTTTAATTAAATTTGTGTTCATTGGATATCTGTGGTAAGAGGTTACCAATACCATTAGAGATATTAAGTTTATTTTAGGAATAAAGTCAAATGCGGTTGATGCCAACAACTTGGACTTAATGTTTTCATTTTTGGGTTGTTTTACGTTGTTTGTCTTGGGTACTTTATTATGTCCCACAACAAAACCTTATGTCAAACAATATTTATTTTCAATTCTCCAAAATACTAAGGATATTAGAAACTTGAATTGCATGAAACTTGTATTGAATTTTTTTCATTCAAGGTGTGCACGAATATAAAGACAAGAACCTTGTCGTGCTATTGGTTGTGTTGTTGTTAATGGTAATTTGTGATAAATAGTTACGTTCAAAAATATGATTTTGTTGATTAAATTTCTATAACCCTTTTGTTAAATTTCTATGACCATTTTATACATATTGTAAATGTTTTATTTCAAGCATGTTAACGTTGAAATGAATGTTGATCATATGTCCAAACAACCTCAATTATGTATTTGTTATTGGTGAGACCAAGAAGTTAAGCAAAGAGTACAAAAGTTGCATTCGATTGGAAGTTTTGATTGTCTAGAGGTAAATACTTGTATTTATAATATTAAACTATTTATTAATAAGTTCAAAACATATTTTAACTTATTAATATATAGTCAAATATTATAAGTACAAGTATTACCTTTGGAGTATCAAAACTTCCAATCGAATATAACTTCTTGGTCTTGCCAATAACAAATATGTGGCTAAGGTCGTTTGGATTTGCGTTTAACATTCATTTCAACATTAACATGCTCGAAATAAAACAACTGCAATATGTTCATAGAAATTTAAACTAAAGAGTTATAGAAATTTAATCAATAAAATCATATTCTTGAATTTAATTATTTATAGCAAATTACCATTAAGAACAACACTCAACCATTAATGCCAACATGGTTTTGTCTTTATATATGAACATACCTTGAACAAGAAAATCCAATATGTCCTTGCAATTCAAGTTATTAACTTTTTTTTAATATTTTGGAGAATTGAAATAAAAGATCATTTGACATAAGGTTTTGTTGTGGAACATAATCAAATACTTAAGACAAACAACAAAATACAACTATTGACACCTCATTTTGCAACCCGCACTTAATCTCACATGGAAGGTAAAATGGTATTTTTACCTTGGAAATAGGTATCTTAATTCTAGCCATTAGATCATTAATCTCATTTCATCAAAATGATCTTGATATTGTAACGATTAAATTAACTAGTCATAAACCCTAATCGGACCATCAGATTGAAAGTTATCATCAAATCAAATTTTAATGGCCAAGGTGCATTGTCACAAATTGAGTCTGACTATATGTGATTATGAACAATTAATTCCAATTGGTTATAATTATAATCAATTTGAGATTAATGACATGTCACAATTTGATTGGTTTGGACTACATCTTATGGTAAGGTTGCATACATTTAATTAATTAGATAGTCAAACATTAATTATTTAATGAGTAATTTACGTAATTATCTTTTTAATTAGGGTAAATTTGGAACTAATTAAGTCTGAAATGGAAGTGATTGAAGCTTATTAATGTTAATTGGAAACTAATTTGGGACGTATTAATATTAATTGTGCTGAAATTATTTTCTAACAAATGACATATGCTCACCATTTGATTGATATCTCTAAGAATATTTTGAATCTGTGAATGAGGTTAATTGTTCTAGAAACTAGACATCCAAGGCTTCAATTTGAGCACAAGAACGAGACAATTCTGATCAAAATTGAGTAAGATATGATTTTATGTATTTGGCTTTGCAAGTTGTTACAATAGTTACGGGAAAAATCGAATTTTGCTTGCTCATCACTCCCACCAATCTCTACATTTAATGCACCAGCTTTCCTCAAAATCTGAAATAGGGTCTAGGTTCATGATTTTTTTTGATCCTTTGTCAACCTTCATTAAATGATCTTCCATTCATATTTTTTTTCCACTACAACTATATAAACTCTCCATCTCTTCCATTCCAAAACACACAAAAACACCATCTCTTCTCCTCTCTTAAGTTTTAGTGAAGGAGAGTAATCTTATCATATTTTGGTTTTCTTGAAACTCAGGGTATTGAGTAAGACTCACTCTCTCTCTCTCCTAATTCTTCTTTTCTACTTCACCCTTAGGACATCCACCAAGAGTCTCCTTCTCCATCATGTGAATCTTGTATGCAGATATAATCCATTTCCCTAACTTATTTTTTATATTACTATAATGAGATTAAGATTAGATCATGCTAGTGTTTATTTAAATTCCTTGAATATGTTTGAATGTTCTTAAATGTTCGCATGTTCTTGATTGTTCATCCCATGTTCTTGGTTGTTCATCACATATTCATACATAACATTAGTTTTGATCTTAAATCCACATCAAAAATATGTAAAACATGTTTGTTTCATAATTCTCTCAAATCCTCGAATCTAGGATATCACCATTCACACACATTCACTAGAATTTATTTTTCAATCCAAATGCAAGCATTAATAAATTAAATTAGGGTTTATCACATGCATATATATTAAATTCAACATGCAAATTAATTGATAACATATTAGATGATATAATATGAATGTTGGTCATCATGATCTGGAAGACCGATTTTACCAGGCAATGTGGGTGCCTAACACGTTCCCACCTTGTAACATAGTTTTCGAACTTAAATCAAGGGTTAATAGACCAATGCTTATCCATGTAATTTTTAATTTTTAGATTATAACTAGGAAATAAAGGCATGTACTTTATCTTAGATTATATCTAAAACCAAAGTCATTTAATTTTCTTATGATCAATGTAAATTCATTTGCAAATCAATAAAATAAAGAATTTTTCAATTTTGGTTTTCTTATATATACCAATAATTAAATAAGTGGCGACTTCATTTTGGTGTTGGGCCAAACCCACGTGAATAGGTGGAGTCGTATTATTGCCTCTCAAAGTGGAGGTTCGACTGATTATATTTCTCCCTTTAGATTAAGGGTTTTACAATGAAATCACCACTTATTTAATTATTGGAAAAAATAAGAAAACCATAATTGAAAAATTCATCGTTTTATTGATTTGATAATGAATGTACATTGATCATAGTAAATTACATGGTTTTGGTCCTAGATACAATCTAAGATAAAGTACATGATTTTGTTTCCTAATTACAATTTAGAGATTGAAAATTACATGAATAAGCAGTTGATCTACTAACCCTTGATCTAAGCTCAAATGCTATGTTATAAGATCGGAAGCTATTAAGCACCCACCTTGCCCAGTGAAACCGGTCTTCTAGACTGTGGTGGCCAACATTCATATCATATTATCCAAATTACTCAATTGCATGTTGAATTTTAATGTGTGTGCATGTGATGAACCCTAATTCAATTTATTAATCATTACATTTGAATTTAAAAAATAAATTATAGTGAATGTTTGTGAATGGTGATATCCTAGATTCAAGAATTTGAGAAAATTATGAAACAAACATATTTTCCATAATTTTTATATGGATTTAAGATCAAAACTAGTGCTATGTATGAACATGTGATGAACAATCAAGAACATGTGATAAACGTATATGAACATTTAAAAACATTCAAACATATTCAAGAAATTTAAATAAATACTAGCATGCTTTAATTTTAATCTCATCATAGTAATATAAAAAACAAGTTAAGAAAAAGGATTATACCTACATGCAAGATCCACACGATAGAGGAGAAGACTCTTGGTAGAGGTCCTAAGGGTGGAGTAAAAAAGAAGAATTAGGAGAGGGAGAGTGAGTTTTACTCAATACCTTGAGTCTCAGGAAGACCAAGATATGAGAAGACTACTCTACTTCACTAGAATTCAAGAGAGGAGAATAGAGAGTGTTTCTATGTGTCTTGGAATGGAGAAGATGAGAGATTTATATAGTTGTAGTGGAAAAAAATATGAATAGAATGTCATTTAATGAGGGTTGACAAAGGAATCATGAACCTAGACCCTATTTGAGACTTTAGGGACAATTGGTGCATTAAATGTAGAGATTGGTGGGAGTTATGAGTAAGCAAAATTTGGTTTTTCCCATAGCTATTGTAACAGCTCGCAAAGCCAAATTCAAAAAAATCATATCTTACTCAATGCTGATCGGAATTGTCTCGTTCTTAACTCAAATTGAAGCTCCGAATGTCTAGTTTCTAGAAAAATTAACATCACTCACATATTCAAAATATTCTAAGATATATCAACGAAATGGTGAGCAGATGTCATTTGTTAGAAAATAATTTTAGCACATTAACATTAATATGTCCCCAAATTAATTTCCAATTAACATTAATAGCTCCAATCATTTCCATTTCAAACTTAATTAGTTCCAAATCTGCCCTAATTAAAAAGATAATTGCACAAATTACTCATTGAATAATTAATATTTGATTATCTAATTAATTAAGTGTGTGCATCGTTACCTTAAGATGTAGTCCTAGCCAATCAAATTATGACATGTCATTAATCTCAAGTTGATTATAATTATAACTAATTGGAATCAATTGTTTATAATCACATATAGTCGGACTCAATTTGTGATAGTGTATGTCGGACATTAAAACTTGATTTGATGATATCTTTCAATTTGATGGTCCGATTAGGGCTTATGACTAGTCGATTTGATCATTACCACATCAAGATCATTTTAATAAAATGAAATTAAGGATCTAATAGCCATAATTAAAATGCCTATTTTCGAGATGAAATTACTCTTTTACCCTCTATGTGAGGTTAAATGTGAGTTGCAAAATCCACAAATTCATCTCCCAATGTTTTTATCTCTTTCAATTTATCCTCTAAGACTTTAATCGGTATATCCCCTTCCACATTGAGTCCATGTTAGCATGTATACTTTATATCTTTTGTGCTCACAACGGTAGATACTTCAACCTTGTTCGGCTCTATTCTTAGAACATACTCAAAATCTCTAATGGATATCGATAACCTCTTACCACAAATAATGTACACATGTTTGGGTCAAAATTATCAATTAGCTATTTGCATAAATCTTTATACAATATTATACACCTTAAATCCAAAAAACCACCAAACCTCAACTCTTGAATGACAATTTTTTTACTTTCATTTAAATTGCTAACCAGCATATGAGCATAAACATAAAATAATAGATAAATTGTATCTCACAATTTTACCGAATAATTGTTTATATAAAGACATTCCACAATAATTGTAAAATAGAGAACAAATTGAGGGATATTACCTCGTTGATGTGCTTCACAATATCTCATGACAAGATAAATAATTAATGCCAATTCCATGAATTTAAGGTGGTGGAGTTGAGGCGAGGATTAGATCTCTCTCTTGAGATGATACACATCATCTATGGAATTTTCAGTATAGTATTCTAAAATTTTGTGTGCCACCCTTAGGATACAAAAGCTCAGCCACCAAGCTGAATATCCTAACAAAGTCTACACCACTTTTAGGATGAGAAACTCTCAAACAATACTTTCTTGATCCCAGAATAAAATGTATAAAAATAACATTATTTGTAAATAATATACTAGAAAATGTGAGAAAAATAACTCACTAAAAAGTACATTGAGAATACTTGTTTTTAGAGAGAAGACTGAAGCTATTCATGCTCTTCTATAGCCGGCCGTACAAGCCTATACAGAGTAAAGAAATAATGCCAATTAAAAACCATCTTTAATAAGATAAAGGTTAGGTGCAGTTTTTTTTAATTGCTTCGACTCTTCAAATTTATTGTAAGAAAGAAGCTTAGAAGATTAGCAACATTCACTTCAACGTTTGAAAAAAAAATTGATAATCAGTTTGCATTGATTTGATCAACTCATAACAGGCAAGTTATGATATTATTACTAAATTTTAATTTTAATTTAATAGCATGAAACTGTTATGCCATCAATGAAAAAGAAATTGATGTTTTTTTTCTTTCACTTAATTTATAATAATTTTTATAAAAACATATATTCCAACAATCCTCCACTAATTTTTATAAAAATATAAGTTCATAAAATTTTGGGTTAAGATAAAATAGTATGCATAATGAGGGTGTCAATAACTTGAACCCTTATTCAGCAATGTAGTTCCAAAGTCAATAGTGAGCAATGTCTTGAACTATGACTTTTTATGAGGAAATAGTATATTGCAATCACACACATAATATTCTAGTACTTTGCCACAAGCTTCTAAACCAGTACATTACAGCCTTGTACTTTTTTTTTTTTTTTTGAGAAACCACGACGCGATGCATTTGATTAAGAAATACCAGCTAAATCAGCTTGGTAAGAAAACAGTACATCCGATGGAACATCTTCCATCCATATTACACAATTTGAACTATTAATTGCTAACTAAGCCAAACTGTGTGCAACTAAGTTGCCCTCTCTCTTTGTATGAGAGTAGGACAATTTGGAAAAAGCCATTACAGCCTTGTACTTGATTCTACCTTTCATAAGAGCATCCGCAGTGGTCCAAGGTAAATGGTATATGTTGAGGAATTTACAATTCAAAGCAAAAAACAAGCTAACATCAAGTCTTGTATCCTTAAAAAAAAGTAGAATTGTGCTACAATACCATCACAAATTTGTGATGGTACTGTAGCACAATTGTAAAAAGAATTAATATTTTTTTATTTAATCCTCTCTCCTCCCACTCTCTCTCGTGTCTTAATCTCTGTCTCTCTCTCTCTGTGCTGGCTTTTATTTATGTTTTAAAATATATTATTTTATTGTGTAAATATATTATTTTAATGTGTTGTATTGTAAAATAAAAGTTGGGATGTTGAGAGTATTGTAAAATGATATAGTATAATTGATAAAGTAGCTTTGAGATGGTAAAATAGAATAGAATAACATTCACCATTGTGGATGCTCTAAGCAGTCTAGCCCTATTATCATAGAAATCAACCTTTTCAAGTGGGTAATCCCAAAAGACTAACAAAGAAAAAAGGGAAACAAAACAATGGCAGTGAAATAAGGGTTTTGTCATTCTGATCATTACTTTTAACAATATCAAAATGATTTTAATCCTTTACCTGAGATTTAGCGTGCATTTGGATTGTAATTAAAATTATAAATTATTTCACTATTTAATTTATTTTTGCTACTATTTATGGATTCTACTGCATTTTTTGATACTATTCATGAACCCCACTGTACTATTTTCACTAATTTTACCTTTATTTACAGTATTTTTAGTAATAAATTTTTAATTTCAATAAAATAAACGGTATCCAAACAGACCCTTAATCCAATATGGCAAAGAGAACGCAATAAAAAGTAATCTATTTTTTTTTAAGAAGAAGTAATCTAGAAAAAGTAGAGAACACGAAAGAAAAAGTTGAGAGAGGAACTATTTGATTTTTTTTTTTTTTTTTTTTTGGGTTTATAACTTTATATACACTCACCTGTTTTACCAATAACTAGTATCCCACTAAAAATTAAATTAACAATTAGATCAAAACAATACTAAAATCCCATTAAAAAAAATACTAAAGTAATAATTAATAATTAAGATTTGCGTTGGTTGATTCTCAAAAAAAGATTTGCGTTGGTTTTTTTTTTTTTTTTTTTCCTCGTAAGTACCGTCGAAGGTAGAATGACTGAATGACCCTTTATAGAAAGCTAAAATTTCTCATTAATGAGAAACAGCTCTGTGTGTTTTTGGCCTTTTACTTTTCTTTTTCCCCAAATTCACGAAAAGAAAGCACAGGTCTCCTCTCACCCCGATCCTTGTTTGATTGTGTATCTCTCTAGTTTCTACTTTCTACCCCAAACCAAAATCGATTTTTCTCTATATCTCTCAAGAGTTAGAGTCAGAGGAGCTCGATATCCCTCTTGATAGTTCAATCAATCAAATTGGTTCGATTTGATTAGAGATTTAGCAGAAAAGATGTCAGGGAAAGGCGCAAAGGGTTTGATAATGGGCAAAACCCTAAGCAAGGACAAGGACAAAGACAAGAAAAAGCCCGTCACTCGTTCCTCTCGAGCTGGTCTTCAGGTACTCTGTTTCTTGCATTTCTTTGGTTTTGGGTTACTGGGTTTTCTTTATTGTTTAATTTCATGCAATGGGTCATTCAATTTTACACTATTTCGAAGCATGTGAGGCCCCCACTGGACTGAACTGTGTCTATGTTTGATATGCGATTTTTGTGCTTTCATGGTTATTTGGTGTTTGCTGATGGGTTTTGTTATGTGGTTTCAACCTGTCCAACTTTAACTTTATGGTGATCTTTAGTTTCAACTTTTATAAATAATTGGCATGTTTCAGAAATAAAGCTGATCTGATTGCTTAATACAGTCTACAAATAGTAAGTTATTACCTTTGGAGATTTGGATTTTGAGTTATCACCTAATTGTATAAAAGAACTTGCTTTGATTTTGTATTAGGTTGCAGCCTGCTTGAATGTACAACAGGGAACATAAACTGATTACTTACAAATTCTGTTAGGATTCCAATTCTTCCTGTGTTTTATAAAAATTCTGTTAGTGTTTCAAAATTTTCATCATCTAAATTGCCAATATTCTGACTTTTGGGGAGAAGATACTCGGTCCATTTGGTTAGACGTTTTGGGAGCTTAAACAAGCGTTTTTAAAACCAAAGACTGTTTTGCAACCTCAACTTCTCTTAACTTTTTTACAAACGCTCATTTTAAAAACACTGTTTTCCAACAGCTTATACAAACGCACCCACCATAAAGTTTGTATCCTTTTGGGGTAAGACACATCACGTCCTCCGTGAGCCATCCATGTACGAAAAATGGGATGGCACAAGGGCTTTTGAATTTGCGCACTGAACTTTTGTTAATCAACTCTTCAACTTATATCTGCATGTCAACTCATTGTTGAGGTGGCATTCTATAAACAGTCAGATTTAGCAAAGCTGCCTTTGGTACTAAATCAATAGCATGCTGAATGCTTCTCATTGCTGGCAAACAATGAGGTAATTCATAAGAGTTGTTAAATTTCTGGGGAATGATCATCAAACTCTAAAAGCTGTACTTCCTTCCCAACTTTGCAAAGGCATATATAACTCCCATATCTTGACTCTTAGCTTCAAACTTTGTAGCAGTCTAGAAGCCATTAATCTTGATGTATTTAGAAGAAGTGGCGACTTTTTCCCTAAGAGGATGCAAGATATAGTTTTCATTGCCCTTCGGAATGATTTAATTATTGGCTCTAGTGTGATTGATCATGTCATAGTCATATAACAATGGTCTCCCAATAGAACGTGACAAGGATTTTTATGGGCACAATGTCGCATGTACCCTCACTATCAACATTGTCACCAAGGAAAATTGACTAAGTAGCAAGATGTAACCAACACTTCATTACCATTTCAAAAGCAAAGAAAATTTGTAAGGATAAGGATGCTTTTGATATGCAATTTCAAATTTTCAGTCACCTCTTTGGAGATATGTTCTCACAGCTCCTATTGAGAACAACATTGCACACCTATTACAATCACTAAGAACTCTTGTCTGGAAAATATCATGATGCCTCCAATCTTCTTCCTCCACTTTCAGTGTTGTCATTATATCACTCACAGCACCACCAAGGACTCTCCTTCTGGATAAATATCAACATCCTCTTCCTCATTATCATGATTATCTCATTATCATAAGTTGGCTCCAGTAGCACCTCTTCTTCCCCTTCAAGTTCTACAAGGTTCACCTGTAATTGTGGAAATTCTTAGGTGTGCCTCTTTTCTCCACAAGCAAAACATCACACGTGATCCATAACTAACCTTGGAAGAAGCTGGACCAGAATTGCCTTTGTGCTCCATATCTTACTATATCTTTCCCTTTTTCACTTCTATCAGCATTGCTAGTATTTCTCCTCATTGCTTGATGCATTATGGTAGTATCTTGACCAACATTTTGAGTTGTTTGGTCAGTATGAACTATGAGCACCCCGAACAACTAATGAACCCCTTTGTATTGCACAACCAACTCTTCCCGACAAAGTTCTCCTTGCACCATAACACACCACCTGTTTTTCTGTTATTAAGGTACATTGTCAAGTGTCTTCAAAATTAATCAACCCCATTTCATCGCTAATAGGTTGGTTTACGCCTGCAATATAGATCTCATTTGCTTGTTAGTCTCATTGACGCTAGCTCGAATAGAAAGGTTGTTAAACTCCAAAGTGCATTCCTCCACAAAAATCCCTATTTGTTTTAATGAATGGAATCTTTCATACAATTTCACTGCATAATTAGCTAGCAAAAATTGCTTCTGTAGCTTCAATTTCATGTGCTCCCACACTTGATTTTTGGCTTACCTTGTCGAGCACGTTGCTCTTTAACTCTCTTCCACCATTGAAGAACAGTACCCTTCAATTTAAGCTTCACAAACAACACCTTTCTTTCTTCACTCATGGGCTTCCACTCAAAATATCTCTAAACTAGCTTCCCAATCTAAATGATCCTTTGTGTGCATCTCCCAAAAAGTCAGCAACCTCTATCTTGATTCCCTCACCAACCAATCCTCCAATCTGCCTTCTGTCACACGTTCTATAGGTCTGACTTCATGAAAGGGCTTTTTTTTTTTTTTTTTCATCCCCATCCTCTATCAAGAGCCTTGTAGCCCAACCAGCACCTCCCGACATTTCCTATGGAAACATCCAAGGTTCAAATTCCTCCCCCACCCCCCCCACCCCCCCAATTGTAACTATCAAATTAGATAAAAAAAAAATAATCGTCATCCACATTTTGGTGTCCTAGGGTTTGCATTTACCTTTCAGCATCTCTGTATGGGCTCCTGCTGGTTCCTGTCACTATAGAACTTGTACAACTCATGACAAATCTTCAATCATATGCCTCATCTGAACCATATCTGTCTATTGGCCTTGATTTCCTCTACCCCACAATTTGTACCATGACCAACCATAGCTTAACATTGCAACCTTTGACTTAGATCTGAATTTTGTGGCTTAGATCTAGGATCTTTTGCTCTGATATTACTTAATACAATGAGAACTTAGATCTATCTAGAAGAAATTCAAGCATCAAGCAACATTAAAGCAAAGAAAAAGATAATAGGATTGGAATTGGAACAATCAAATATCAAGTTCTAGGGTCCAAGAGCTCAAGAAATATTCAAATCTGAAATTTCATGCAATATATAAGAAAATGCTGCCTACAATGACTCAAAAGAGGCTATCTATAATGGCCTTCAGTAACCTTAGAATCCTATCCCTTCATCTTACATATAACAGTTAAATCCTAACCATCAAACATCATTGAAAGTCACATGCTAGTCAGTTGACCCTTTTTTTTAACCTAAAAAAAAAAAAAAAAAAAAACAACAACAACAACAACAACAACATCAAGAGATAGACTAGTCTTATCTTATAATAACTGCGGACTAGCCAAAATAATCTACTGGCCCTTCTTGGCTTAGATGCTACTGCATCAAGTTGTGTAATCAATGGACAGAAGTCGGCAGTAGAATTGTTTCTCGTTTAGTCCTAAGTAATGGTTTGTCTTGAGCTCAGATGGTAAGGTTTAAAATAAAAAAGTTGAGGTGCAAAGAGATCTTGGACTTGTCCCTTAGAAATTATAAACAGATTGTGAATGTGTATTATATCTTGTTAGTGGTCTAAATAAGATGATGACTTCAGCCTCAAGGAATAATCTTGTTCATATAGCCTCTTAGCAACAGAAGTAGCATCCAAAAAAGCTGTTACGAACTTACCATAATATCTCTCTCTCTCTCTCTCTCTCTCTCTCTCTCTATGGTGAGATTAGGATTGTCAAGCTCTATTAATCAAGTTGTAATGGGTTTTGAAGGGCTTGGCATTTCTCATTTTCTTAAAGCAATTGAAACACTAGGTTCCTGATAATAATCCAGACATATCAATCAGTGGAATAGTAAATGCTACACAGGAGCTGACTCGTGTTTCCTTCCTTTATTATCTTCACAATCATAATTTCCATCTGCATGGAACCTGCACATGATGATGTATCTTGCCGAATAATGTGGTAAAATTGTGATGTTCTTTTCCTAAAGATGGGACATCTTATTGGTTAAATGCTAAATATTTAGAAAACTTCAATGCTGAGCTTAATGGAGTATTTAGAGTAAGTTCATATCCAAAAGGACTATAATTTGGTGGCATATTGATTAATGTTCCTAATTCTCCTTATCTCAACTTTCTGGCCTATGCTTTTTTTTTTTTTTTTTTTTTTTTCACATGTTTACATTTTGGAGTTTAAAACAGTTTTCAGGTTTTTTTAATACTTCAGGAGTTTCTTTTTACATAAGAGACCAATGACAATATTTCTCTCCTTAAACTTTTGAAGAAAGTATATGTATCCTTTAAAAATATCAACATTACAATTCATATCTCGAAAACATTTCATGTCAAGTTAGTCTCTCTCTTTTCAAATGAATAATTTAGTCTCTGGGTACTGCAACATCACATTTTGTGATGGAAAATGATGACTTGTGCTATTCTTTTTTTAACTTGGTACATAACAAAATGCATGTTTTACCTAGTCAGCCAATTCCTGAGGGGGAGACTTAGTACTGCATGTGACCCACACAAGCTTCCCTCTCATTTTCTCACCCATTTCTCCTGTACACCTCACATGCAATGCTAATTTCCTCATAGTCTCGAGAATTGGCTGCCTAGTTAATATGCTAATTTTGTTTTTTGTTTTGTATAAGTAACTTTAACAAGGAGAGAGAGAGAGAGAGAGAGAGAGAGAGAGAGGGGAGCCTTTGTACATAGAATGTATATAAGAGACGCACTGAAAGCTATCAGTTAAGACTACAAAGATCATTATGTTCAAGTAATTTCAAAAAAGAACAATGTGGATGCCCTCCAATTATATAAACATCAGGAAATAAAGCTTAAAGCCAAAATTTGATTTCTCACACTTCTCTCCAAATAGACCGCATGAGACATAAAGGACTTGCATTCCATTTGTCTCTTGTTTATTTATGTTATGTGCCACATCCTAAAACAATGATATATATCACTCCTTTGCATCCACATAATGTAACATCATAGTCCGATGAGACCAAATTGCCTCATGCATTTCATGGTCCTTACATCTCATGGATCCCTTTTCTCTTACCAAGAATATCTGGTGGCAGTTTGGATCCTATGCTTCCTGCCATTGATATTGAACCAATTCATTGAATATGACCAATCCTTGGCTACATATGCCTGGGCCAGTAGCATAAACCTTATATGAATTTGGAGGTATAAGAGGATTGGGCACTAGAACAGGAGTTGATAAATGAGGTTCTTTAAAACACAAGTTTTATTTGTTTGTATATTCTACTAAGTTTGAAATGTAGAACTCCTGGATGGCTTAAATACTTGCCCAAATATTTTAGTAGTCTTGCTTATTTCCTAATAGAATTCCAGATACAAGTGATGGATGTTATTCACAATTGATGAACTATTTTGGTATTACCTGTTTTTATAATGTTAGCTTTCTACGTTTAATGCATTAAGTTTGTTGAGTTTTGCTCATTTCACCTATCCTAAAAAAGGGATTATGTTCTTTTGCTTCGAGTTCACTAATGACTCAACCTTGTACATCTGATCCGGCAGTTCCCTGTCGGTCGTATTCACCGTCTCCTTAAGACAAGGGTCATGGCCCATGGAAGAGTTGGTGCAACAGCTGCTGTGTACTCTGCTGCTATCTTGGAATACCTGACTGCAGAAGTTTTGGAGCTGGCAGGCAATGCAAGCAAAGATCTGAAAGTGAAGCGTATAACACCTAGGCATCTTCAGCTGGCAATTCGTGGTGATGAAGAACTTGATACACTCATCAAAGGAACAATAGCCGGTGGTGGTGTGATTCCTCACATTCACAAGTCACTCATCAATAAGTCTGCAAAGGATTGAGGTTATATTGGGATCCTTATATTGTTAACTTTTAAAAAGTGGGATTGCTGTGTACATTTTGCTGACATCTATGGTGGATATTGGCCCTTTTGTAGGATTGGCAATTATTGGGACTTTCCGTGGTTATCACAGGATATTGATTCTATTTTGTCTTGGTAGTTGTTGGGGACATTTGGCATGGTTGTTTTGTAGTATTTCTGTCTGAATGTATTTATTTTTCTATGAAGGTTACGTCTTGAACTTGGACCTTGAATTCTCTCTCTCTCTCTCTCTCTCTCTCTCCTCGGCTATGTCTGAGCCTGTGCCGTTTTACCATTTTACTCCAACAATAAGGCTTTGCCTTAAGTGGTGGTGGATTTTTGTACTGCTTTTGGCAGCTTGTTTGCTTAAAGGTAAGTTTCTGCAAATAAGCTTACTTTATTTGATTAAAGCTTTTTTACTGACCTTTAAGCGAATAAGTTATCAAAACTTATGCAAACACATTCGCAGAAACTTTGTGAGCTGCAAAATGTGAGCCTGTAGAATTGGATGGCCATAAATAACTGCTTGTTATTTTAGTTAGAATCGGGTGAAATTATTCAATGCGTTCGGTGAATTATACCCACCTCATATAAGTTCCTCATATATGACGGATTCCACTGTGTGAAAGAGAAGCATGGTACGTGTGTTTGGACTTTGGAATAAGGAATACTTTCCTGGGAATGAGTTCGGTAGAATAGAGCAGAGGAAGAATTCTTGACACTCACAGTTTCTGAACTTTAAACATGTTCTCCCTCTCCGCATAGGAAAAATATTATGAAGTTATGATTTATGAGGCCGTCATGGGATGAAAAACGGAAAATGTGGGTTTATATGTTCGAGTCACCTTGGAAGTCAGTACTATTCAGCACTCTATTCCCTGAGGGGTACGATTAAGAAATGTTGCTGGTCAAAAACATTTTGAAAGGAGAAAACCCTTTTGGTATTCTAGAGCGGGTGGCATTGTGAAGTTTTTAGAAGATAATACCAAAGAAATGCATCCTTATTTCTTGCTCTTTGCTCTTACACATTTCATTAGCTTCAGTACCTAAAATTATTAACGCAATATGTTCTCATTGTGTCAGGAAGTCCCTGTCCGTTAAAGGCTCAAACCAGCTAGGGAATTGAAGTCAAAACCAAATTATCTTCATCACATTACGAGAAAGAGAATGGACTTTTCCCTCAAAGTCAAATTTTTTTTCTTCTTCTTCTTCTTTTTCCGGTAATAGTAGGAGAGAATGGATATGAATTATGAACGCCTTTGTTAGGAATACTAGAAGATGCCCAATTAAACTATAAGGCTTTTGACAAAGTCAGTCTCATTTTTGTGTATGAAAAAAAATAAGGTTGGAAATGCTATCATTCTAGAGCACTAGCATTAGGTACGCCAAATGCCAAATTTTTGGCATTTGGCACACCAAACACCCAAAAACCTCCCACATCAAGTGTTCTAAATACACCAAATTTTAGTATAGATAAACACTATAGTGCTATGTTAATTTTAATTCATCTTCTATTTCTTATTTTTAGTTCTTTTTTTTTCTTATTAATTTCCCAATTTATTTTTATATTTTCTCTTACTTTTCCTCCTCCCTTTTACCTTTTCATCTCCCTATTACTATCTACCTTAATATCACTTTTCCTCTATTCCTTTACCTTCTTGAATTTTTTGGATTTCTTATTCTCCTCCTCTTACTATAAATTTACAATTCTCTTTTCCATTCTATTCAAAAAAAAATTCACACACACAAAAAAAAAAAATTTCTCTCTTTTTTTTTTTTTTTTTTTTTTTCCCTTTTTCGGTGGATTTTATTATATTTTTCTTGCATCTCTACTTTAGGTTGATGAATTTTTGTATTATTTGGAACTCTAATTTGGGTTGATGTGATTAAGTTTTGTGTTTTTAAGATGTTATTTTTTTTATTCTCTTTGATTTCATAGATGTTATCATATTGCATTAAAAAGATAGTAGTATATAAGAATATAATATTATTTTATTGCATAACATGACTTGGATAATTTGGTGTTTATTACTATTTTTAGGGCCCAAAATTAGAGCCTCTCACTGGTGAACAGTTAAGGAAGGTCCAACAAGCTCAACACAATAAATTTGTTAGAAAGTGGATCTTACAAGGAAGAACGTTTTAGCAAACCGAGTATGGGCCTTAACTGAAGGTGATTAAACCAGTAAGAAGAAGAACAAAATATGATAATGACACTCCTCGGTCAAGTTTGAGGATAAGATGTCCTTATATATATTCAAGCTTTTTCTCAGTACAAGGTATTCTCTCTCCGTTTTGTTTGTTTTTCTAGTGATTACATACCCCATTTCTCACATGTATAGTCCTAATCCTTTTCAATCCCAGCCTTCCACCTGTTGATTGTATAAGTGATCTTCTAGATGCTTGTCCCATCAGAGCCCTCCTGGAACCTTTGTGTATAGCTGTAAAGCTCAATATCACTATTCAGACATCATTTCCACATAAATGCGGTCAGTTGGTTAGGTGCAGAACATTTAATATGGTGGTAATAGCTTTCTTCTCAGATATTTTTTAGTTCACTGTTGACTCATTTCTCCAAAGATCATCCTCAAAAGTATAGTTGTCTCTTGCACAGTATTCTCTAGGTGGCCGAGTTCTGACCCTTTATAGCGCTTCCAGAGGAAGTTTGGCTCCTTGGGAGACACTGCCTGCTCATCATCATTTCCTTGTCCTCAGCCCATCAATCCACACGCTTATTTCATTGCTTGATCATCCTCGAACTCATTGGCATCCTCGGGCATGGCCCACTGCCTAATACTCCTACTCAGTTCTTTTATTCCCACAACTATATATTTTTTTTCTTCTCATATTATTTTCTATAAATTTGTTATTATTCTCTCTCACATTCTCTCTTGAAAAAAGTGGTTATTCTCTTTCTCTTGATTTTTTATTCTTTCTTACAACTCTATTTTATATTTGATGAATCATCGTAATTTTTAAAACTCTATTTTGGGTTCATACGTTTTGGTGTTGTATTTTTTAGTTCCCCATCACAAGTACTCTCTCTCTCTCTCTCTCTCTCCAATAAAATATAGAGAATAAATTATACATATTTAGTATAAGTTTGATATGAGTTTTGATTATCATGATTATCTCTTTTAAGAGAATGGATAATTTGAATAATTTATTTAAATAAAAATTATACATACATACATGTATATATTTATTTATTTTGCTTAAATGTATAATTCAACCTCATGCAATTTATTTAAAAGTAACGACATTAAAACAAATGAATAATTGCCATAAATATTATATTTGTATATTTATAGCCATTATGTTTAGAATGACTTTCACTTAAATTAGCCGTATCAAAATAGACTGAAATACTACATTAATGTGGCTCAAAAAAGGTATAACAACAATAAATGCTACGCTTAATATTTTAGATATTACGAGTTTGAGATTTATATATATATATATATATATTAATAAATTTGGATTTAAATTAGGTGCTTTTAACCCAAACATGTCAAAAATAGATCAAAATTGACCAAAATAAATCGAAGTGATCCAAATTGACCAAATTGGACCAACTAGAACAAAGTTGACTAAATGGACAGAATAGGACCAAATGGTTCGAATAGGAACAAGGTGGACCGAATGGACAGAATAAGAACAACGTGGACTAAATAGGATAGAATGGACTGAATGGGACTAAATCAAACCGAATAGGACTAAAGTGGAAAAATAGATCAAATAAGACTAAATAGGACTGAATTTGACAGAATAGAACCAAAGTGGACAAAATGGACGGAATAGGATCAAAGTAGATGGAATGGCCCGAATAGAACTGAAGTGGATCAAAGTGGACATAATGAACCAAATAGGACCAAATAGAATTAAAGTAAACAGAATTGACAGAATTGGACCAAAGTGGACAGAATTGACTAAATATGACTGAAGTGGATAGAATATGACCCATGTGGACCGAATAGGGTAAATATGGACTGAATGGACCGAATTAGACCGAGATGGACTAAATAAGACCAATTTGGACTAAATAGAACTTTATTGGACAGAATGGACTAAATAAGAATGAATATGACCAAAGAGGACAGCATGGACCGAATAGAACCAATGTGGACCGAATAAGACTTTTGAATATTTATCATTTTTATTGCATTTTTAAGGCTCATATTTCTAATTTCTAATGTCTATTTTAGTATTTTCCTTGTATTTTTTAACTTAAAACTAACGGTTTTAGCCTAAATATAATAAAATTTCATACTTTTCAATCCAAAAATTAAGAAAAAAAATGAATTTTTGAGCTAAACTTAAAAAGAAAACCTACAAAAGAATCAATTTAAAGCCCAATTAATCTAAAATGGATTGAAGGGGGGACCAAAATTGACCAAGTGGATTGAATAGGACCGAGAGGACCAAATTGGACCGAATGAGACCAAAGAATACTTCATTGGACCGAATGGGACCAAAGAATATCTAATTGGACCGAATAGAAATTGTTTAATTTTTAGGGAGAACAAAATATCTTCAAAAATTTTTAAGAAAAAATTATACATTATATTACAATACAAAATAATTATTTATTTCCACACACTTAGTCTACAACTAGTTCATTTTAAAAAGAGATGAATTAAAAAGACAACTGCTTTAGATGCCTATTGGTTTTCAAGTGCCACCTATTAATGCACACGCTAAATAAAAAATGAAGGAAACATGAACCAAATAATATATCATGTATACAAGATGGCTCGATACCATGAATAATTAAAAAAAAATATTAAAGTTGGACTCATTTGTAAATAGAGTTATATTATCCGCGGTAAGTGATATTCATGATTGCTATTTGATGATCTTGATAGCAATTCAAAATATCCAAATGAAGACAATGATCAGAGTTCCATTCCCTTCAAAAATGTTTGATCTCAATATCTAGGAAAAAATGGGCATTTGCCCCTAATTTACAAATTATGCAGCAAAATGCTCTTGTTTTGAAACTATTTAAGAAAATTTCTCAGTTTTTTAAACTCGACTTTAATAAAATCGAATTACAAGTGAAACTTGACATTAGCAATGCCGAGTTCTGTGCATATTTTGCCACTTAAATTTTAAAAAAAAAATTACATGGAACTCGACATTGCTAACTTAAAAGTATACATAAAACTCAATTTTAAGGATATCGAGTTTTACATAGAACTTAAAAATATGATTATTTTGCTAAATAGTTTCAAAATATAGGCATTTTGCTGCATAGTTTGTAAATTATGGGCAAATGCCCATTTTCTCCCTCAATCTACTGCCATGGACTTTCAAGATAACCTGAAAACACCTTCTCCTAGTCTGGTCCTATCTGGAAACAAATACCTGATAAATAGCCAGAAAATCACAGTTAAAATCTCAATTTCTGACTAGAGAGCTCAGTTGACCTCCATCTAGCATTACAGAAAATCATAAACATTCTTAATATCCTACCAAACAGTAACGGTTAACAACATACAATTAGAAACTAACCAAAAGAAAGATTTAGAAAACGAAAAACACCAGTCCTACCACCTTTCCAACGTAAAATAAAAAATAAAAAACCATATCCTAGATCCCTATTGAAACAAAAAACAAGAAGGATTCACCGCTCAAAGAGCAGGGGACCTGTCACCGTCGCATTCAGATGGTCGAGATCTTAGGAACATTCACTGGGAACTGATGAATCTCATCCATCCATGGGTTCTCCTTTGCTGGATTCACAGTCTTTAGAGCCTTCCAAACTGCACTGTTACATTTGAACCCGGATCCAAACGCTATCTGCCATATTCTGTCTCCCTTCTTCACTCTCCCCTTGGCTTCTGTATAAGCCAATTCATACCAAAGAGAGCTACTTGAGGTGTTACCAAAACGGTTGAGTGTCATCCTTGAAGGTTCCATATGCCAATCCGAAAGCTGCAAGTTCTTCTCCAATTCATCCAGCACAGCTCTTCCTCCGGCATGAATGCAGAAATGCTCAAAAGCCAGTTTGAAATCTGGGATGTATGGCTTCACTTTCATCTTGAAAATTTTCTTTCCAACCAATGTGGCAAAGAAGAGCAATTGTTCAGACATAGGCAACACAAGAGGACCCAATGTTGTTATATTAGTTTTCAAAGCATCCCCAGCAACTGCCATTAGATCCTTAGACAAAGAAACTCCAATCCTCCCAGTGGAATCCTCTTGTTGAGTAACACAAGAGAAGCACTTATCATCAGCTCCTTTGTGGGTACGAACTGTATGAACTAACCGATACTTGGATCGACATTGTTCAGACCTCTTGTTTGTAAGCAAAATTGCAGCCCCTCCCATTCGAAACAAACAATTCGAAACAAGCATTGATCTATCATTCCCAAAATACCAATTCAAAGTGATATTCTCCATGCTAATCACCAAAGCATACGAATTGGGATGAACTTGAAGAAGATCTTTAGCAAGATCAATTGAGATCAAACCAGCACTACAACCCATTCCGCCCAGATTATAACTAATGATATTCCCTCGAAGCTTGTAATGGTTAATAATCATGGCAGATAGTGATGGTGTTGGATTAAACAAGCTACAATTCACGATCAAAATCCCAATGTCTTTTGGTTTCAAACGCGTTTTCTCAAAAAGCTGATCAAGGGCACCAAACATTACCATCTCAGCTTCTTTTCTTGCCTCTGCCATTGATGGGTTTGGAGGAATTCTCAAAACCGCTTCAGGAAGATAAGTTGACTCTCCAAGACCTGACCTCTCCATAATTTTCCGTTGGAACTCGAGGTTTTCCTCAGTGAATGTCCCTGTCAAACAGGACCGATTCATGAACACCTGCCTTGTGCATTTCCGGGCATCCTCTGGCTTATAGCACGAGAAATCAACAAGGTAGACTGGGCGGGGACGAGTAAGTACATAAAGGGTTGATAGAAAGACAAGGAGAGTTGAGCAAAGTATCACAGATATGAGATTGAACTGGAGATGGTTCCATAGGTCATAGACATCTTGAAGTGAGAATGTAGAGAGTTGCGCTGCGATTAGAACAATCAAAGGCGACAAAAACAGGTACATTCCATGGGTGATGAGGTAATGGTAGCCAAGTTTCACATATTTCAGCTTCACAGATTGTTTGAAATCAGGGAGGTTTCGCAAGGACAGTTGTGGAATCAAGGGAATGTTTGGATTGGATTCGGACATTTTTGGTAAGAAGTTGATTACACTATTGGAATGGTGCGGATCAGAATTGACAAAACAAAACAATTCCTGTGATGATCCAAATGAGAAAGTGAAAAAGAGCATGAACCCTTTTCCCTTTCCCTTAAAGCAAAAATTCTATGAATTTTTGAGATCACAGGAAGTGCATTTGCTCAACAAATCGAAATGTATGACCTGGGTAATTAGTAAAATAAGTTTTTGGTTGTTGGGCTGAGAATAAACAAATTTAGGTGTACTGGAACTGGATTTTCTCGGATTTTCAGAACCTGACAAGTAAAGGGTACCTTAGAGAGAGCTTATAAATGGATCAAAATGAAAACTTCCATAACATAGAATTAGAAAATGCAGCTCAAAGAACCTAAAACATTCCTGCCAAAAACAAAAAAAGAAAGAAAAAAAATTACAGAAGGACAAACTTTTAAATACATGTATTATAAGTTTCTCAATGTAAAGTACTTATCAAAAAATAAAGTTTCTTAATGTAAAGTGCGAAAAACAAATGAATATTTAAATGAAATAATGCGGAAGAGAGATTCTTCAAGACATGCAAGAGACCCTGTAGAGAATGAAAAAGCCTTACCTTAAATTGGCATCTGAGCAGAGGTGTTCTTCTTTGTGCCGTAGAAAACAATGACACAGAGAGCAAAAATATTTTGTGATTTTCGAATTGTTTAATGAAAGAGACGATGTGTGTGTTGTGTTTTTTGTTGTGTTGTGGTGAACTGTTAAACTTTTATATTTGAATCCCAAATGTGTCTTCTCCAGTGAACTTGGTGCAGTTAGTGCTAGTTCGTCCGCATTACAGTTACTGAGATTTTTTTAGTTCCAACTTTCTCCGATTCTTCTTCTTCTAACTTTATCAACAGCAACAACCTCATTGTTTCTAAAAAAAATAAATAAATAAATAAAACAACAACAGTCAAAAATTTTGAAATCAGATTTTTTTTTTGAGAAAACTGAAATCAGATTTTAATCTCTAAATCTTATCTGAAGTGAACTAACCTCTTTTTTAATCTCTTACTTACATACGTGCGTTAAAGGAAACGCTAAATCAATTATAAATTTTATTAAAAAAAAAACTTACAAATTAACGTGACAAAAATATAAATTAGTGCCACTAAACAACGTAACAAATAAAGAAAGTTTTTATAAGCCCTTGTGTTTAATCCTATTAAAATTTAGTCCACAAATATTCAATTATTATATTTGATACTATAAAGTATAAAGTATAAATTTCGATTTTAAAATGAAACCAATAGAATTTGGTCCAAATTTATAGATTCTGCATTTTTTTTTTTTGGATGACCAAATTATCCTTGTGGTTTGACCCATCTCCAGTTAGTCCAACAAGTTTTTTTCAATTTTTACATTTTGACAACTTAAAGTTGGGATTAAAATGAAATAATATAAATATTTTGGACAGAACCCTAATAATTTTATTTTAGTCCAAACTTTAAAGGGCCAAATGTTGCAATTGAAAGTTTATTGACTAAATTGTGATAGAGTTAAAAGTACATGGAAAAAAATATTAATTTTTCCTTAATAAAAAATTGACTAATTATTCTAAATATATTATCATTCTGTTTGTTTTGTTGTAAAATTTGACCAATCTTGAAAATGTTTTCTGATAATAATAAAATTCTTTGTAAAATTTTGCTAGCATGGGTAATTAGTCCTACTCCGAGACTTGATATCAGTGAGAGTGATTTTTTATTCTAAAAAAAATGGGAGTGACTTTTTTTTTTTTTTTTTTTTGAGTTTTTTGATATCAACAAGAGTGAAATTGAGTACAACTTAAAATTAAAATTGGACAAAAAGAAAGGAAAGATGAAAGTAATGGAAGTGTGTGTACATATATATGTCAAGCAAGCTTGGCATTTACATGACATCCATATGATGCTCTAGCAACGTTTCTTTTGGATTTTGGTTGATAATTACTTTGCTGGATTTGCCTCCATCCCTATCGACACCTTGGCTGGTGGGCAAAAAGTTTCACACACAAATATAAATAAAGGAAAAACCTATTTTAACATTTGAAAAATTAAAAATAAAAATAAAAATTTGAGCCCACTGCCTCATTCGCTCGGGCCATGCATCATAGCCCCAAATTATTTATTAAAAAAAATAATTCAGAATATGTATAAATTGTTCCATTATAACTCTAGTCCATTTAGTTAAAGAGGTAGAAAAATGGAAGAATGAAAAATATTTAGTTTACCTTCTAATGCGTTTAGCTATGAAAATGGAAAAATAGAAATATAAAAACTTATTGAAAATAAAGTTAGTATAAATTTACAATTATATTATTATTAAATCAAACAAAAAGCAACACTTCACTTTTTTTTTTTAATATATATTTTAAAAGCACAAGCTAAAAGAATCCAAAACTTGTATAAAAAAATAATAAAATAATTATAAAAAACCGAGAATGAAAGAAAGATAAAAACAAAATAAAGAAAAAGACAAAAACTGAGATAAGGAAAAAAAAAAAGTAAAAGGAACCCGGAAACAACAACAGTGGAGTCATAGATAAAAATAAAATAAGGAAAAAGACAAAGTGAGATAATGAAAAAAGAGATGAAACCAAAACAAATGAACTGGAATAATAGAAGAGACGAAAACAAAAAGCAAAAAAAAAATGCTTGTTGGTGGAGAATGACAATTTTTTTCAAAAACACACCTTCAAAATAATAAATAAATAAAGTTTTGGTGGGCCGAGACAAAATAACCAGGCCCACCATTTTTTTCTTCCCTCTCTCCTTCGAACTAAATACCTATCTCACCTATTTTCTCTCATATTTTTCATTTTTTTTTTCCATCCTCTCTAAACTCATTTCAACCAAACATACCTGAATGTTTAATTAATTTGACTATTAGCAATAATTTGTCAATTACCTCAGTTTGTCCACAAATTTTTTAAATTGATTTACAATTTTATGAGATTGGGATTTTAGTTAAAGTTTTCTCCCTCACTCACAAAAAAAAAAAAATATATATATATATATATATATATATATATATATATATATATATATATATATATGGTCAATTACATTTTAGTCATTCTTTTGATCTTATCACAATTTAGTCTATAAATTTTCAATTATTATATATTTGAACTAAAAAAGTTTGGATTAAAATAAAACTCTTAGGGTTTTGTCCTAATTAATAGATTTTACATTTATTAAAACACTAAATTATCCCTTGTAGTTGATCCAATCACAATTCAATCCAATCAGGGTTTTTTTTTTTTTAATAATAATTGTTACAGTTTTGTTAGGTCCAAAATATTGAATGTTGGAAACCCATGACAAAAAGGTTGAGCCTGAGTTAGAAATTGCTCAAAGACAACAAAGTTTCGATATGCTCAAGAGGAGGAGTTATTGTTCTTCCGCTCGTATCTTTTGCATTCAAACCTATTTGAATTTGAAACTAGTGACATATTGCGGTTTTAAGTTGACCCTAAAAGTTGAACTAGGAGGTGCAAAAAAACTGTAGGATTTAACTCCAAATTCTAATAAGAGAAGTATTCTTGATAGGTTTTAACCCTACTTTGTGCACCTATATAAACCACTTATTGCACAACTTTTAGAGGCAAAAAAGGCAGTTGTAAAGGCAAAAACCCTAAGGGTTTAAGAGATTGTCGAGGGGAAAATTTTACCTTTATCTAAGATGTTAGGAAGCCAACCCGAAACTCGACTACGGGCTTTTGAGATGGTACCCAAAGGCTTTTGGTGTGATGAAAAAGCCTATCCAAGCAAGAAACAAAGGCTGCACATGACAAAACAACAACAAAAGCCCAATGAAAGACACGTTACAATACTTAATTAGTACATTAATGGTCCTGGTCCGATAGTCCAAATCAATCCTCTAGTGTTACGGTATTATCTCCAGCAATAGGATAATTTCATGTCAGTAAGTGTTTACATGGTAAAAATCATAATTTTTCCTTATTAAGTCAATATAAGGGAAAACTTCTATAGTTTCCAAAACATTATGGCATTCATCATAATAATATTAAACAAAGATTAAAGGCTTCCTGTTACAAATAAAAGAGGAAAAATAGGATGTAATGGAGGGAGAGAGAGCGTCCAGCCGTGTGCATAGGTTGGTTAAGTTTGTCCCCTTTCATCATGCACTTTAAATGACTTTTCCCATGTAATGCTCTTTTAGTTTTTGTCAAACATGAGTGATATTATCTTTCATAAGAATGACTTTAAATATTAGAAATGTACGTCTTTAATGAGAATGATTTTTAATATGAAGTCTTTGTGCCTTTTAAGTGAAAGGCCTTAATATTGGTGTTCATATGCCTTCCATGAGAAAGGGCTTTTGTAATGTGTTCTTGGAAGAATATTTGATATATTTTTAAGATGTGTGGAGATGGTAAGGAATATGTATATATTGTGAGATATGTTGTTTAGAGATATATGAGAAGTATGTATGGGTATTTTGTGAGGAATGTGATTTATAAAATAAATGGAAGTATGAAATAGATAAACGAAGGTTAAATGTAGTAAAGGCTGCTGCTGGGACTATTTTTTGTATTATGACATTGGTTACGTTGCTTTCTAAGAAGGGGGATTTTGTATGAGAAATGAAGAATGAGATGGAGATGTGTTTTGGGCAGCAAAATGATGAAGTTTAAGAATATTGAAGTGTGGGAGAGATGAATAGTGTGTAATGATGTGGTGTAATAAGTGTGATGCAATGATGTTATCTAAGGAGATATCTTTATAAGGGAGATGGAGAAGTTTAGAGATATGTGCAGCAAGATGAAAGAGGTTTCAAAATTATTGAAAATCAGAGAAGGGATCAGAGAGCAGAGATCAGAAAGGAGAGATCAAAGAGGAAGAGATCAGAGAGGAGCCCCCCCTCCCTTTAGTGTGTAGCTTGGTCCTCTTTATATAGAGCCAAGCTATGTAACTAGATCAAAACTAGTTAAAGGGAAACTTAGCAAATGAGGAAAAGTCCTTGACAATGTAAGTGGTCTTTTGTTTTTTAACCAAAAGAAGAAAGTTTGAGACTTAATGTTGGTGACACAGCTGGATGATGTCATGTGGATGACATCCTTTGCTTGGAGGACAATACTTGGCATTAAATTCATGGTTTAGCTAAAAAATGTAAGATAATCTTTATGAGATCCTTCTATTTCTTTGGGTATGACAGCAAGCACCTGCTGGAGCTTCTGCAGCTTAGCTGGAGCTGTTACAGCTTCTGTAGAGGCTGTTTGCAGCTTCCGCTGGAGCTGTTTCAGCTTCTACAGAAGCTGTTGCAGCTTCTGCTGGAGCTGTTTTTGGTGTTTTCGGCTAAGTTTTCTCTTTTGGAAAATATATTTGAAGAAGTTTTAGAGATGTAATAATGGTATTTTTGTATTTTAACCAAATCTTGGAGAGTAAATTGAGCATTTAATGCTAGATATAAGATACTAATATATATTTAGCCATGTGCTTGGAATTGATTTATATGAAAATAATAATATAATTAATATGGAATGATATAATTATATTTTAAAACTTATATTATATGATGGACATTAATTTTGTAAAGAGCATGGGGAGTTTTATCATTTTAAGTGTTATGTGATATGAGAGGCTTACCAAATGTTACCTATTGCACACTGACTTGTCAGAGTTCAGGGAATTGGGGAAGACATGCCAAGCAACATGCTTTCCTTTATCAACTTTGAACCACTGAAGTTTTACTGAACATACTTCTTGGCCCTCCAAACCACGACTCCCAAAATTCCCCCAATGAGACTCATGAGCTTGGATCATGAGCCAAAAATGAGATGATGTGCTACGAGCTTGAACCATGGGCTTTGATTCCTTTTTTGTGTAAATATGGACTCTTTTGGGCTTTAGAAGAGATTTTCCCAAAATCCATGATAGCGTTGACACGGTGCAAATCGCCAATGAAATGAAGTCGCGTGGTGTAAAAAATTTGTCCTCAACAGAGATAAAACTCTAGTCTCCACCTAGTGAACTTGTGAGTTCAGAAAGAGAAATAATAAGATTTCACTACAACTTTTGTGTGCCTTGGAGCTATTTACCACCATCGTATTGAAGATCATTGAGGTGTTTTTAGTGAAGCTATTACAAAACCAAGACTATGACAATCAAGGATTTTTATGGTGAAGTCAATCGTGTAGATTATAGATTAGTGCACACCAAAGAAGGATGCTAAGAAGAGTAGCCCAAGTGAGCTGGAGTTGAGCTTGGATCGATCAATAGGATCTACTATAGGTAGGTACTTTGGGATCGAGTATATTCCCTATACTTGTAAACTCAATCTTTGTTAGTGGATTATTCAAGGAGTGGTGACCTATATATCACCTGTTAGGATTTTTCCTGCGAAGCTTTCACCATCGTGACCATGTTGCATGTGTCAAATTTATTTTTTGCTGCATTAATTGAATGTTGCATAAAATTAGACAAATTTAATCAACCTAGGTAATGGGTTAATTTAACTGGGGCCACACTTGAATGCAACAAGTTTGACTCTCTAAATTTTGTATTAAAATGGAATAGTCAAGGGGTACTTCAGAAGGAAACTTAACGATTTTATTTTAATCCAAAACTTAAGGGTTAAATGTAACAATTGAAAATGTATAAATTAAGTTATGGTAGTGTTAACCACAAGATGGTAAATTGTGATTTTTCTTTATAAATTTTGGCTAATTATTTCAAATATATTATTCTTCAAAATTATAATTAGTATACAAAGTAATAAATAAAAATTAATTTTTTGTGAGAATAGTAATCTTCTCCTAAACTAGCTAGAAGAATAAGTTTATATCAGTAACATTCAAAAATATGGGAAAAGTGTTGGGAAATTTAGTCCTCAGTTGATTTTAATTAATTAACCAACTTGATTAGTTTAAACTAATTAGGCGAAATTCCAATTTAACATGTGATGTACATAACTATAAATGGTTATGAAGAAAAAACTCCGACAGAAAAAATTGTTTTGATAGTTTGTAGCTTACCACCAAACTATAGAATTCACTAAGTAAAATACAAGTTGTTACAATACAAGACTATCCTCAATCCAAGTACTGCTACCTATAGTAGAAACTTACACATGTAACCATTTGCAGCTCCAACCACATGTTGAACTACTTATGAATCTCTTTAATGTACAAATACCTAATCGATATCTAACCCTATAGCAACAACTTGATTAAAGTAGGTTCTTGATGCAGTAACTACACTTGAGGCACTCCTTTTCTTCTTCTTTTTTTTTAATGTATATAGGACTTGAGGCACTTCTTGATCTTCAATAAGGTGTCAGAGAGTTCACTTGGTACAAACCTTTGGAGCCAAACATCGCAACAAGATCTCATTTTCAATGAGTGTTTTCATGCTTATGATGAGTACACGGTTCCTTGGGTCCTTTGGTTATTATGGATTGCAAATTGAGAAATTAGTTTACTCAAGTCTCGATAGGGTTTTCCTAAAAAAACAAAAAGAGTCTCAAAAGGGTGACTGGAGTTGAGCAAAGAATTTAGCTTTAATGAGTCTCAACCGATTGAGCTGTAGTCGAGGCAATAGAATAAACTTCAACTTCGGAGCAATTTTTTGTGTTTTCAATCTAATTCTTCAAACACTAATCACGACCCTAAAACTTGCAATTTAATTATAACATTTGAAACAAAGTTTTGGAAATGGGTTTGCCAACAAATACATTTGACCCTACAGAGGGTTTGTTAGAACGGTGTGATTGCGAACTAACTTTCCTCTTTCTCTACGATCTTCGAATGTTTGATGGTTCATGGTAGCAACTAATGCTATTGACCATCATGGTACGTGGAAGGATGGACCGAGGGCTTTCACATTAAATGCTTTTCCTTTTTTGTTTTTTAAGAAATTTCCAATTTATTCCTATAGCTTTTTTTTTATTTTTTATTTTTTTATTTGGAGAAGAATATAGGATTGATAAGTTAATAACCCCAATTTAGCTTTAAAAGTAAAACAATTATGCTTTGATTTGTCCAGGGCTTCAACAAGAGTTGTCTCCAAGTCCAAATACATCCACCATAGTTAGAAAAACATACGTTGCACAAAACTAAAATAACACATTATACAAAGCTAGAAAACATATTCTAAATTTCATATTTGGCAATTAAGGAAAGAAACTCAAGCCCTACAGTAACCAAACGTATAGTAGGCTAAAATCAAGAGAAGTATAAGGGCGAATGAGTTAGGAAGGGAAAGGATAGGGTGTTGGTGATGCGTGCTAATAGCTTAATGCTTATTTTTATACTTTGCTGGAAGTGTGTAAAAGGTGCTGGTTGAGCGAATAGATGGAGGGAGTTTTTTCATAGTGAAGATTAAATTTTGTCTTATTGTTTCATACAAGCCCTTTACGGGTTGATGATCTACTTTTGCTGAATGTATGTATTGCTAATGCTGACGGAACATCAAAAGCCTTTCCTATGGGCAGCTGTGAACCTGTGTTGGGCTTAGGAGTTGATTGCATTTTGGATATGTTTGGGAATGGCTTATTTAGTTAAAATTAAAAACTTTTTGTTAAAATTGTAAAAAATAAATTTAAAAAACTAGTTAAATTATAATAGAACTCGTAAATAACACACAAAAAAAAAAAAAAAAAAAAGCTAAAAACTCAAATAAGCTGAAGCTTGTAGCTCATCCCAAATAGACTCTTTAATTGTTCATGGTTTTGGAAGCTCAGCTGTAAAATAGAAGAAAGCCTTATAACTCAATGGAAAAAATTCACAAATGCCTAAAAAATATTGATTTATGAAATATTTTTAAAAACTTTTTACGATAAAAGAAAAAAAAAGTAATTAATTTTTTTGATAGTTTTTTATATTTTTTATAAAATTGATATTAAAATTTTCATAAAATTGTCAATTTACAAATGCCCTAAGAGCACCGTTGAGTTAACACTAACTTAATTAACCGTGTTTCCAAGGAGATGTCCAAATTATTCCCAAAAATTAAAAAAAAAAAAAAAAACTGTAAAAGAAAGGAGTTGTATTGTAATTAACTATTGTTACTTAATCGGCTAATTATAAGGCAAAACAACAATTGCTGATAATTGTTTTGGGAAAAAATCAAGGTAATTGGGTGAATTGTAATCGAGAAATTAATTGGAAAATGAGAGAAAACTGCAGACTCAGTTGGAATGAAATCCTTCTCTTTTTTTTTTTCGTATTTCTTCATGGGCTTGGGCTATGAACTGTACCCTCTTTTTTTTTTTTTTTTTTTTTTCATTGATGGAATGGACTGTGCTTTTTTGGAAGATATTTTAATCATCCTAACATTCTTTAGACTATTTGCCTGACGTAGGCCTGTAGGTTGTCTCATCCGTGGGCTGAGCTTTTTTTTTTTTTTTTGATGGAATGGACTGTACTTTTTTTAAAGATATTTTAGGGCATTTGTTTTTTAATTTTACATTTTTACATTTTAAACAACATTATATATAATTTTACATATTTTTTAACCGATATACATTCCAAAAAAACTACAAAAATCTCGTATCAATCTACTTTATTAAACACCCTCTTAATCATCCTAACAATCTTTAGACTATTTGCCTGAGGTTGGCCTGTAGGCTGTCTCATCTGTGGGCTGAGTTAGGCTCATAAGCCTATGGCATTGGGAAAAAAAATATACATATATATATATAATAATAATAAAATATTTACTACCAAAACAAAAAATAATTAACTATTTTGACAATTTTTTTAATTTTTTATAAAAAAATTTTTAAAATAAATGGTTAATGTATGCTCTAAGGCACGCATTAACTGGACCTTAATAATAATAATAATAATAAATAAATAAAAAGAATAATACTCTTAACGAAATTTTTTTAAATATTCTTAGAATACGAAAAAATAATGCTCTTCTCCTCTCACATTTATAATGAATAAATTTAATGAATAAACTCTAATATAAATATGAGAAAAAAAATAACTATTCTTTACACTTTGAAAATATCTAAAAATTACTCCTCTTATTTAAAAAAAAAAATTACTCCTTGTCAACAAGCGCGTAGTCAAATACGTGAGCTCATGGTGGACATTGGAACGCGTAGAAGAACCCGAGGTTAGGTCCTACTTCTGCTGCACACGCGATATAACTCCTATTCTTGTACAATCTTTAGGTATAGGTATGGCCCTTCATGCTTTATTATTTTCCGAGCAATTGTGCTATGCTACGTCAACTCATTAAATATCCAATACTAACAGGAAAGTTGATAGAATAAAGTTTCACCTTAATTTCTACACAACTGAGTGAACGAGAGAGAGAAAATCACTCAAAATCAGTTTGTGCTTCATTTATGACACCCAAAATGTTTTTGGCTTGGTCAAGACGTTGTCTAGATTAAAATATGACATCAATTGTTAAATCCATCACGTTCACATTCAGCTGTTGGCTGAGATGATCCTCCAGCCAACAAAAGCTTACTTTCTTTTTTTTTTTTCTTTTTTTTTTTTTAACGTTAGGAATAAGGTTAAAAGTTAACTTTTTTACTTTGAATCTCAAGTCTTACTTGATATTACACGTTAAATATATTTCATTCACTTGTTGAAGCTTACTTTTTAACTTTTCTTATGAAAGGACAAAGACAGAGAGTTAATTTTTTTTATTTTGAATTTCGTATATCTTGGATGATAATTGCACCAAATTTCAATCCGTGAAACTTACTTTTTACTTTTTTTTTTTTTTTTTTATATAAGGACAAAGACAAAGAGTTAACTTTTTTATTTCTTTTTTTTTACAGAACTTTTTTTATTTCGAATCACACATATTTTGGATGATAATTACATCAGATCACAATCCGTATATAAATGCTTAGCCACTTACGCAAAGACAAAGGAATCCGCTTGAATTGATTTGTATGCTAGTGGTTGGCAGAATGGCGAATTAAATAACCATGCTACCTAACACTATTGCTTTCCCCACGTTAAAGGGAAACTTGATTTGAAATTCAGGTGCCGAAGTGACAATAACTAGGTTCCTTCTCAATCTAAACTTAAAAGAGAATTCATCAGCTCCAAAAATGAATTTTTCTTCTTTTTGCCGGATAACGAGCACGTTTCACATGCATGAGATCAAAGTCAAGGAACATTGCTACAATAACCAGGAATGTGTCTTATACAAAACGTCTAAACAATAAATTAAATGTATAATAAAAAACCATACCTCATTAAATTGAAGTCATTAGTTGGACTATAGCTTTTCTCCTCTCTCTCTTTCTTTCTTTCTTTTTTTTTATTTTTTTATTTTTTTTTGAACTAAAGAGACCCAGTTACCCACTTATTAAAAAAATAAATAAAAAAGCCCACCTTAGGAAAATGAAAGAAGCGTCTAAGTATTATTAAAAAAAAAAAAATTGTGGGTTTCAATTAGTTAAATTCATGACTAGAGTTTATAATAGTTGAATAAGATATCTAGAATTCAATTCCCCAAAAATCAATATATTTTTTAATTTGATGATAAATAACATAATTATCAAAAATGAATGCCATACTTTAAAACCTTGATTATTATAAAAAATGTTGCGAAAATATTTGCGTGTACAGCATTGCAGCAATTGCTCATAAGTAAACATGTTCCCTTCCTCGCAGAGAAGTAAACATGCTTTCGTGCGTTTACGGCTACAATTTTGGCATGGATAAGACCTCCACATCATTTTTTTTTTCTTTTAGATTTTTGCTGAATAGCCTCCACGTCATGTTGACGAGTCAAAAATACTACTAGATCATAAGATCACGATTTCTTGATTGCTTAACTGACCAATTCCACATTTTTAAGTTATTTACAAGTATACCAAAAATGAAAATTTGACTTCCTTTATAATTTAATGGTGAGAATAACTGAATAAGTGAATGAGGGGAGAGGAAAGAGTAATTGAGCGGACAGGGATGTGGCTTTATACTCCCCTGTTTGGATGATTTTTTTTAAAGGGATCTTGTTAAGGATTGCCTTAGGGCACATGTTAAATATTAATAAATGCTTAATTATGAGCTGCAAGCCTACAATGCATACTTATTAAAAAATAAAGTGCATATGTTAATGATTCATTGACTTACATGCACAAATTTTTCTCTAAAAAAAAATACACAAATTCATTGTGCTTGTGTGTACATTTTTTGATATGTGTACAATTTGACTTTATTGTTTGAAAAATATATAAAAACATTAGATGTTGTTTCTCAAAAAGAAAAAAAAAAACATTAGTTGTTTCTCAAAAAAAGGTTAAAAAAGCATTAAATGTATTTTAATCACTGCCCTTGAGACATTTGTTAATAAAATCATTTTTTTAAAAGCGAATAATAATTGGGATATATGTCTTACTAGGGTTTTAATAATAATAATAATAATAATAATAATAATATATAATATTCAATAGTATAATAATTGGAGATGAGAAATTTGAACTATGATTCTCCTAATAAAGGAAATGAGACTATGCCACACAAGGGTGTAGCCATGTACACGGGTGGGGGCCATCCCCCCCCCCCCCCCCCCTCCTCTTTTGAATTTTTTTTAAATATATATAATTATTTTAATGTTTTTAGGGCCGGCTTAACAACTTTGGGGGTCTTAGGCGAAAATTTTAAGTGTGGTCTTTTTATATTTAAATATTAATCAAATAATATATATTGAATTTTTTTTAAATCTATTTTTCTTGTTTTTTGAGATGCAAAATCACTAATTAAGTTTTTGTATTTAAGTTCCTTTAACATTTCTTTTCAATTGATAATATAGCTAATCCACTTAATCTTTATTTTTCAAATAAAAATTAATTTATTACATGATTCAATAAATTAGTGTCACTATAATATAAATGAGTTGATATGATACACATCAAATTATTAATTGGTATGATAATTTATAATAATTGATAAAGTTAGAAATCGTGTTGTCCTATGATTGTGGGCCACTGGGCTGTGCAGCCTATGTAGCTTGTGCAGTGTGCAGTGTGCAACTGTGCATAAAACGTGCTATCCAGCCTAAATTTAATTTTGTTAGTTGAAGTTTGACTATTTTTGTTTTTTTTTTTTTCCTTTTTCTTCTGCATTTTAGGATACAATGAAACCTTTTTAATGCGTTTTATTGACCAATAAAAGTATTTAAAAAAATTTAATTAAAATATATAGATAAATATTTTATATATATATAAATTTTTTTTTTACAAGTAGGGGCCTTCTTTTATTTGGGAGCCTTAGGCAATTGCATCAATTGCATCACCTATTGAGCCGGCCCTGAATGTTTTCAAAATTTAGCCTACAAAAATAAGAATCCCCCCCCCCCTCCCCCAAATATTTAAATTAGTCCAATAATGCTTTTGAAAAAAATAATTAGTTTAATAGTTATAGAGACATAACTTTATTTTTTGCAATTCTATTTTTTATTGTAAAATGTCTTCTTATATCTGTTAAATATTTGATAAAGTTTGGCAAGAGACATGTTTGAATCTATCTTTTTCAACCTGTTATGTGGTGATTAACAAGTCATCAACTCATTAAAAATATCTTGTCACTAAAACTGCACATGAAATGTCTCTTTAATTGCCACATAATGGGTTAGAATAAGATAGTTTCAAATATGTTTGGAGTCTAACTTATTCCTCCAAGTTTTAGATCATTCATATTTTTGAAAGGTTCATTAGTTCAATTAAGAGATTTTTTACTTACTTTAGTATAAAATTTGATAATTTTTATTGAAAATGAAACTTTTTTAAGAATTTCACTATAAAAATGGTAAAAATAAATTTTATTTATGAAAGATCACCATCAAATATAATTTTGATTGAAAATACTAAGCTCTTTTATCTTTTCTAGGTGTGTGTATGTATATATATATATATATATAACTTACCAAATAAAAAAGTGTGTATATATGTGTGTGTTCGGTTGTCTTGATAAATATATTTGTGCTGCAACTTGTCCCCCCTCAAACAAAAATTCTTAGCTCCGCCCCTGATACCACAAGACTACCCATCTCTTGCCTCATGGCTGTCTCTTGCTAGTTACAAAAAAAGAAAAAAGGAAACACTTAGATATATAATGGAAGAAAGTTATATTGTACTCACTGATTTGCATCTCTTATATAGCAAAAGATAGATGAACAACGAATAATGGGGTGCCAAAATAACGATAAATATAAAAATTGATCATTTTAAAACTGTTACACAAGAAATATGAAGAGTTTTCGAGGCTAACCATATACCTTTTAAAAATTTTAGGTAAATTTAAGGTAAAGATCTAATATTTGAAAACTTTGGGAGGGTCATGGCTCCCTCCAAACCATCAATGTGGTTCCACCTCTGATTACATATGTAAGTGTCATATGATGGAATAGACGAAGATCATTTTCATTAAAAAGAAATAAAACCTTTTATTTTTTGTAATCTAGGAAAGAGCCTGTTTCTTTACATTTTGCAGAGGTTCATTACACTTCTCACATGCCTTTCCTATTCATCCATTTCTTTGATGGCGCTATTCTTCAACGTCTAGAATTGATATTGAAATTGTAGGGATGAAATTAATAATCTATAGGTTAGAGATGAAATAGAAATCAGACACATAATTTACCAATAAAAAATTCGGTGCCCTTAATAATAATAATAATAATAATTATTATTATTATTATTATTATTATTATTATTATTATTATTATTGTAGGGATATTGGGCCTGACAGCCCATCATTTGCTCATATTATGAGTCTGTGGCCCAGTTCGAGGATAAGGGATTGTCCGAGGATGAGGAATCTTATTTGGTGAGGGCTGTTTTAGTGAACAAAGGTTAGTTTTGACAATAATGGCTCAAGGGATAGGCCGAGGATAAATTTGTCCTCGGATAACTAATGCCGATGTCCAAAAAGGTTTTTTAGCAACTCGAAATGAAGTTCCCAGAAGTTTCATCGGTGTTGATAAGCATTAAAAGAGTGATGAACAGGACAATGCCCTGAAATATCTAAAGAGGAAAGCTGCTACCTCTGCATTAAATGCACTGCAGCTAACACTCTGGTCGCATTAATGTGGAGGTGATACCTGAACAGTAGGTTACAGCCTTATAGCTACTACAGCAAGACTAATGGAGAGGGATGATGGGACAAGTATCCAGAATAACTATTTGGCATGCACGTGTGAAGTGGGAGTGTAGGGGAATGATGATATAAAAGGAAGAAGAAACAACAAAGAGAGGGGGGAGACTGGAACATCTAAGAACCACACTTGTAACCGAACTCTGAAAGGAATATATATAAGAACGAACCTCCTTGGACTTGGCCGAGGACAATCTTTTCTTCAATACAAACCTTTTTCTTTTCATTTTCATAACATCTAGATCCATTTAGTGATTGTGCAATCGCTTCAACCCAGTATTCCAACTCATTCTCTACAAATTCATTATTTAGAGCTTTTTGAGCCTAAGTCCACCCACGTAGTGGGCTAGGAATTCAAATCAGGTCCTTACAATTATTATTATTATTATTATTGTCCCATCGTTATCATCATTCTCATCACTATGATTCATAGCAGGAGCAGTGTGCCAGGGGATTCAAATGAACCCCCTAACCTGTCCAAATTATTTATATATATATATATATATACACATATATTTCAAAATTTTGTTTTGACCCCCTAAAATAAAAATTTGAACACCCTGACTCTAAATTTTATTTAAACCAAACTAAAATAAATTTGAATATGATAATTTTAATGCTACTTTCACAATATTTTCACAATAAATGTTATGTAACAAGTTATAACTTGTTTATTTGGACCCATAATTGACATTATTTTTTACCTACCTTCAAAAACTTGTCACCTAGATTCTATTATAAATTTTTTGTGAAAGTATTGTGTATTGAATTTTATAAAAAATAAAAAAAAAATGTTTCAATAAATATAAACAAGTATGATTAATTATTTAATTATATTTGTTTATGCATTCAATTGTTATTGTCATACCGATATATCTTTAAACTATTAATAACTTGTTTAGACTATTATACAATATAGTTGTATTGTATACTAAATTGTATTTAGAATACTATTTTAGATTATTTTATATAATATGGAAGTTGTATGTACAAATATATATATATATATATATATATATATATAATTTTGATTATAAAAAATATATATATATATATAATTTTATTTTTTACTTGCACCCCATGACAAATGCCTAGCTCCGTCATTGCCGACCCTCTAAAAAAAAATCTTAGCTGCCACTGATTCATAGCCAACATTAATCTTGCTGATTTCGTGCATGATGCATTGAGCGGATTTAGAAGCAAGCAGCATGTGTCTCTCAAAGAAAAAAGAAAAGTGGGAGCGACGTCTTCGATCACTCCCATTTTAATTTATGACGCCGGGAATTGGTGCACCAAAATGAGGTCATATCAAGGAATATATATATTTATCAAAAATAAAATAATGTAAAGAATGCATCTGTTGCGTCGCTATTGACAATTGGACAATAATCGTCAAATATGCTTTTAAAAAAGTCAATGATGATGCATTGGTTGTATTAAGTATAAAAGCACTTGTGTAGAGGAAGAGGAGGAGGAATGGCTTCTTTTATGGAGGTAGGTGTCCATAATATCATCTATCTATATATATATATATATATATATATATATATATATATATTACCGAAACCTCTGAAACTCTCACAATTTTTCATATCATTACTATTTTCTTTTTCTTTTTATTTTAGGTTTTATATCTTATATAGAATTCACCAGAAAAAAATAGACAAAAGTTTCAATTTTTATTAATATCAATAATATTGAAAAACGTATACAAACTTGGAGACCTATTTAAGGGCTCCATAAAACTTGATGGACAAGAAAATATATTCTAAAATAAGCCCTAATTAATACTTAATCATAATAGGAACCATATTTGATCTAAAAAAAACATTAAAAGAACCTAAAAATAAGGAAATAAATCACCTAGACCTAAAATAACATTTTTTTGCATAAAAATACCAAAATAACAATATCCTACATCAACTTATCACAAAAATACCAAATAGTTTCTTTTTATTTTAGATTCTTTTTATTCTAGGTTTTATATCTTCTTATATTTATTAGTGTTATAATAGTTTAGTTTAAGTAAAACTCTATTAGATATATTTTGTTGGCCTATCACATCATTATTATTATCTATATATAATATAAAATTGAAGATTAAAAATTAATTATAATTTTTTAAGATACTTCATTTTAGAATTTAAAAAAAAAATGACTCACTTTAGGTTCAAATTTTTTTTTTTTAAAAGGACTCACCAAAAAAAAAACAAAAAACTTTAGGATTAAGAAAAAAAGAGAGAGACTCCTGGTAGGACTCTCTCTTCTCTCCTTAAAACCCTAGCAATTACCATCTCAAAACCCTAAACTCAACTTCACTTCAAGATTAAAAAAATAAGAAGGAGAGAGACTTACGTAAAAAAAAAAAAAAAAAAAACGTAGGTTTTATCTTTTTTATTTGCTTTTATATGTGCTTGAAATTTTCATTCTATCTTATTGTTTTATTATGTTTAGAATTGATTTTCTTCTAAGTATTTGGGTTAATCTCTATATTTTGATAATGTTTTTATGGGTTTGGTTTTTGGGTTGAAATTCTAATAATTATTTTATATTGTATATGGCAGATGAAGCATCTCTATTTTTTGGAGAAAATCAAAACTGCAACCTATGTTTTCCAGCCCAAGGTGTAGTAAATTTTTATATGTTCTTACTTTATTGAGAATTTTTATTTGGGTTCATGTGATTTTTTATTTTTTTATTAAAACTTTGATTTTTGGTTGATTAATTATTTGTTTGGATTAATTTCAATTAATTATTTGTTTGGATTCAACGTAAAAAATAATGGAATTAGGTGTTATAAATTTGATAATGTTCCATGTTTTGAATTGTTTATATTATTTAGACTCCTGGTAGGACTCTCTCTTCTTTCCTTAAAATCCTAGCAATTATCATCTCAAAACCCTAAACTTAACTTCACTTTAAAATTAAAAAAATAAGAAGGAGAGAGACTCGACTAAAAAAAAAAAAAAAAAAAGTAGGTTTTGCCTTTTTTATTTGCTTTCATATGTGCCTGAAATTTTCATTCTATCTTATTGTTTTGTTATGTTTAGAATTTATTTTCTTCTAAGTGTTTGGGTTAATCTCTATATTTTGATAGTGTTTTTGTGGGTTTGGATTTTTGGGTTGAAATTTCTAATAATTATTTTATATTATATACAGCAGATGAAGCATCTCTATTTTTTGGAGAAAAATCAAAGTTGCAACCTATGTCTTCCAACCCAAGGTGTGGTAAATTTTTATTTGGTATATTATATATGAATTTTTTGAATTTGAAGGGTTTTGTTTGGTTTTGAAGTAGAATTTGAGGATTCTATAAAATTTGGAAGGTTTAAGTTTTTGGGTTTTTGGTATTTGCGTCTTAGTAGGTTGATCTTAATTCTTTACCTTATATGTTTTTTCTTTATTAAAAATTTTTATTTTGAGTTCATGTGATTTTTTGTTTTCTTAATTAAAGTTTTGATTTTTGGTTGATTAATTATTTGTTTGGATTAATTTCAATTAATTATTTGTTTGGATTCAACGTAAAAGATAATGGAATTATGTGTTATAAATTTGATAATGTTCCATGTTTTGAATTGTTTATATTGTTATTAATACGACTAAATAAGATTTGTTTTTATCTTTGTTGTTTATATCAGTTTTGAGTGTGTGTATATATATAACTTTTGGGAATTTTGCTTTATTAATTTAAGAATTGTAAATTACTTTGTAAGTTTCAGTAACTATGCACCTGTAGTGAGACATTGACAATATAAGCATATATATATGATATTAACATTTTATAAAAATCTTTCTTACAACCAAATAACATTTTACGTTAGACAACACTTCTAAACTATAGAAAAGCATAGAAGTTAAATATTTATTTCCATTGTATTTTATTTAATTATGACAGATCCATTTTTTTTTAAACGCTAACTAACAAAATGTCTATAATATGCATATTATTAACCCAATTTTCTATTTCTAAATTTCTTAGATTTTATTATATCAATCTTTTTTTCTTTTAAATTCTTGGTGGGTAAATTAGTCTCTCACTAATTCTTTTACCTTAATGTGATGTTGGTTAAGTGTCATTTCATTTAACTATCCCGTGCATCGCACGGGTTAACAACTAATATGATTAAATTGCAAATGGCTTATCAATATATATAAAAAAAGATAAATAAATTGCTTATGGCGTGGTGCGCGTGAAAAGTGAAAACAATATGCCACATCATCCGCGCTTTATCGGGTTTCAAAATAGAAAAATAAAAATCACGTGAATTTTTATTTTTATTTTTTATAAGAATACCATAAATCAACCTGCACACACTTTAGCTTAATACACCAAAAAGTGTTATTGATTATGTAACTTGGATAGAGAAAAATCCTAGTATGCTTGAGTTCTTATTGGCTCAAGATATATTAAATTTATCTTCTTCTTAAAACCGCATGAATTGATCAAACATTGAAATGTTTGATAGAAATTTTTTTTTTTTAAAGAAATATAGTTATAAGAAAGAAAGATGAGTTCCTAAAAAAATAGATGTGTGTATGTATATGTGTGTGTGTGTTGGGTTTAAGTCAGGGACAGAACCAGAATTCTAACTCGGGGGGCCAAGGTTCTTTGTGTGAGAATTTTCAAATTTTGGAATATCAACATTAGAGGTTGCCAATGTTACATCATTGATATATGTTTTTGACTTCTTTGTATTTTTTCTAATGAAATAAAGAATCAAACATTATAGTTGATAATCTACGAATCAAAGGGAAGTTATAGGAGTATTACTTATATGGATTTATAGCCAAGAGTTTTGTATCTTATTTGGCACTTGCTGATATTTTCAATGTCCAATAATTGGTGAGATAGAATCAGATGTGAGATATTTTCTTATCAAAAATTGCAATTTGAAGAAATAGTAATATGTAGCTACACTTCGTTATCAACTTGCCTACAAGCTTCGACAACTTTCATATAATAATGGACGGAAAGTTTGACTAAGTGTCTGTTTGAGAAAAGCTTATTTAGTTGAAACTAAATTTTTTTTGTTAAAAGTATTGTAGATAAAACTAAAAAGTAACTGAAATAGTACAGTGGGACCCATAAATAGTAGCAAAAATAAGCTAAATAGTAAAAAAAACTGGCTTTTTAAGCCAATGCCAAACACACACTAAGTGTGCGTTTGGATAGCAAACGCGTTGTGCATTTGTGTTCAAACTTGGGTCTCGTGCATTGTTCATGGGACCCACAAATCTATTTTTTCAGCAAAATTTTCATTACAAGTGGGTCTCATGACACTATTCACACATTTAAAATTTATTTTACTACAATATTTTCAGTTTTTAGTTTTCAGTAATAAGCGGTATCCAAACAGATCCTAAGTGTCTATTTAGCAAAGATTATGTTTGCTAACGTATTTGACTATTCAGCTTATTTTTACTACTATTCACGAGTCCTGCTGCACTTTTTGGTACTATTCATGGGTTTTACCGTACTATTTTATCTAACTTTTATCTTTAATTACAGTATTTTTAGCAAAAAGTTTTCAGTTTCAGCAAAATAGGCGGATCCCAAATGGACCCTAAATCAATATACTCAAGTTAAGTTACATAATAACATCTTAATAAGCTCACAATTAAGTTGAATTTTCGAATGAGTATTAAAATAGATTGAGTGTGGTTATGCCTAACTACTGTGGAGCGGTCAATGGTGTAGGCTGTTACTTGATGGTGATGGAGTGGAGCCATGGAAGAAAAGATAAGAGTTGAGAGAGGCAAAGTTAATTGGGTAAAAGTTATTAGGGTTATGTGATTTATTTTGCTAGAGATTTATGATTTGTAATTGTTTTGTTGGTAGTATTTGATTATTGTTTAGCCCTAATTTATCATTTGTTTGTTGGAATTTTAGTTTATTTTAAGGATTATCTTGTTATCCAGGTTATTATCCAAATGATTTTTTTTTTTATTTGCTTAGGAAAACTGGGCAATTATAGATAAATATGTTTTCGATTTCATGGGTATTTGAAAAACTTTTGGGTGAGGAGGCCAAGATATAAATTTTAGTGCCAAATATTAGAACTTATAAGAAAATACATATGTTATTCTCAATCTTGTCAAACCCCACCGGGGGAGGGGGGGGGGGGCAATCTGGGTTCACCACTCAATATTTTTTTAATGAATGCAAATTTTAACAAATCTTTCATTGGGGCCCAGGAGGGGCATGGGCCCCTTGGACCCCAACGTGGGTTCGTCTTTGGTTTAAGTTACATTTGGTGTAGCTTTAAGTTTCACCGCTTAATATTTTTTGAATGAATGCAAATTTTAACAAATCTTTCATTGGACGAGATTTCTTTTTATACTCTACATGCTTACAAAATTTTAAGATGATATGAGATTAATAACTATGTCATTGATCAAATGATTATTTTAATTTTACCCAATGTAAATATTTCATGTTTCTACATTGATCCATCAACTTCTTCATAATAGCTTTAGTAAATATTTTCTAATGCAATTTTTAAATAGTTTTATAGTTACAATTTCATTATGTATTTTCACTTTATATAAATTTATAAGATTTGCTTAGAGGATCTTTTTTTCCCCTAAAGGTTAATATTGAATTATAGCACCATCTTCCAATCATTGAAACATTGATTATAACATTAATTAACAAAATTGTCAGGTGATAATTAGGGAATACTAGCCTTTGAGCATGCGCTCACTTGCGTGCTCAGAGGCTCTTACACACACACACACACACACACACACACACACATATATATATATATATATATATATATATATATATTTGTAAAAGTTAATAGTTTTCATTCATCATAATTCGAAGTTGCTATATTTTTCAATCACAAAAATACCCATGAGTGTGATGAGATTCATGCCAAAAAATTATTTTACCCACAAATGCATAAATCTCATCACACCCTAGGTATTTTTATAATTGGAAAATGTAGCCACTTCGAATTATGATAAATGAAAACTATTATCCTTTACCCAAAAAAAAAAAAAATATATATATATATATATATATATATATATATATATATATATATATAGAATAGCATCTAAGCACGCACTTGAGTGCGTGCTCAAAGGCTAGTTAACTATTAAGAACATAGAGAACATGAAATCCAACAGTAAGATTTTTTAAATATTAATACAATAAAAAGTTATTAGGTAATGTAACATTACTTAAATTTATTTCATATGTAAATTTTCATCCAGTCAATTTGTAAATTGTGTGATAGGTTAAGAATGTATTGACCCCTTGTGATAAATTAATCAATTAACTTAGTCAAATGAATTAATTAAGTTAATTAACATGCAAAGCGTGTGGTAGCACAAACAAATCACCAATTATCTAAAGTATGTAGCGGAAATTAAATTGACATGGTGATTTGTTTACGAATGGGAAAAACCTACACGGTAAAAACTCCACTAGGTGATTTTAAGGTCACCACTCCCGAAATTCCACTATTATCACAACAAGCGGTTACAAGTAAAGGAATCACAGTACCTTATACCAACTTACAGTTGAACTCTTACCCCAATACCCAATTGGACTTGTTCTTTAGTGACAATCTCTCATTTTCAATGCACGGCTTCCAGTACGTAACTAACTAATAGATGCGTGGTTCTCAGTACACGGCTTACTCACCAACTTGAGAAAAATGTTGGCTGCAAAGTTTTTCAGTTCATCCAAACGATAAAAATCAAGAAACTCCTTGTATAACTTTGCATAGGTTGTGTAGATGTCATCTTGTTCATCCATCTTTTCAAACTTAGACTCCACCAATTTCTCTTCTTCATCCACATCTTCAACAATCCCTTCAGTAGGATTTACAAAGGCAATGAAGGCATTTAGGATTCCATCATCCTCATTATAGGAATCATCCTCAAGCTCAGTGTCACTCAACGTAGCAGCAAGTGCCTTACTTTTTCCGAAGGTCTTGAGATAAGTAGGGCACTCTTGTTTCATGTGACTGAAGCCTTGACACCCAAAACATTTTGGTCCTGAGGGAACAGTGTACTGACTGCCATCGCTAGCATCCTTCTTCCCTTTGTCTTGACTCTTGAACTATAAGGAATTGGATTGCCTACGGTCCTTGTCGAAGCCCTTCCCATTAGCATTCTTCATGAACTTCTTGAATTGCCTTGTAATGTAGGATTTCATTTTAGAATCTTCATCGTCTGAAGACTCATCAGTATCACTGCTATTGGCCTTCAATGCCATGCTCTTACTCTTGCTCAATTTCTCGATCCTTGTCAAACCCAACTCATAGGTCTGCAGATTGCCAACCAACTTTGTCAAAAGAATTTTGTCAATATCCTTTGATTCCTCAATCGCAGTGATCTTTGCATGAAATCTCTTAGGTAGAGATCTGAGCACATTTCTCACAATCTTGGGTTTAGGAATGGTTTTCCTAAGATTAAAAGCTGAGTTCACTATGTCCTTGAGCTTGGCATAGAACTCATCGAACGACTTATCCTCCTCCATTTTAATCTCTTTAAAGCTTGTAGTAAGCCTCTGAAACTTTGAATCATTGACAACCTCGATTCCCTCATAGGTTGTCTGGAGAATGGTCCATGCTTCTTTAGCAGTTTCAGTAGAGGATATCTTCTTGAATTCCTCATTTATGACTGCACTAAATAGAGCATTTAATGCCCTGCTATTGAAGTTTGCCGCCTTGATCTTAGCATCATCCCAGTCGGCCGGTGCTTCCGTAGGCTTGGTCCAGCCTATCTCCACAGCTTGCCACACTTTTTCATCTAATGACTGCAAAAAAGCTTTTATGCATACTTTCCAGTATGCATAGTTAGTGCCATCAAATAAAGGAGGTATAATAAGAGACTGTTCTCTATCAATGACAAACAAGGCTCAATGGATCACACACAAAGATTAAAACCTAATCAGAGTGTACTTGCTTTGATACCACTTGATAGGCCAAGAATGTATTGACTCCTTGTGATATATTAATTGATTAATTAGCTAAATTTATTAATTAATCAAATTAACATGCAATGTATGTGACAGCATAAACAAATCACCAAATAACTAAGTATGCAGTGAAAATTAAATTGATACGGTGATTTGTTTATGAATGGGGAAAACCTACACGGCAGAAACCCTACCGGGTGATTTTAAGGTCATCACTTCCGAGAATCCATTATTATCAAAACAAGCGATTTCAAGTAAAAGAATCCTAGTACCTTATACCAACCTACAGTTGAACCCTTACCCCAATACCCAATTGGACTTGTTTTGTAGTAACAATTTCTCTTTTTCAATCCACAGCTCCCAGTACATGACTAACTAATAGATGTGCAGATTCCAGTACGCGACTTAATCACCAACTTGAGAAAGATGTTAGCTGCAAAGTTCTTCAGTTCATCCAAACGATGTAAAATCAAGAAACTCCCTGGTCACAAAATCCTACGGTATACAAACACAATAACTTCTTCAAGAGAAAGATGAACTAGAGCAAATTCTATCTCCGGTCACAATTTGCATGAACAAGACTTTGCTATACACTTGTGCAACTGTGCGACTTTTGACGGCTCTTAAATTAATCCTTATATATGTTTAGGGTTGTGAGAAAAGAAAACTCAAACATACACTCACGGATTGGATGAAAAACAGCTCTGAAATACTGAGTTTCATAAACCTCGATAGATAGCCATCTATCGAGATAGCTGTCGAGCCACGGGCTGAAACAACTTTTAAACTCCAGCACTTTCTTACTTGATTCTTGGACAGACTTGTATGACTTTAACACTTGAACTTAAAACTTTGTTCCTTGAAGTATTAAACACATTCTAAATCTACCCAAATAGAAGTAAAGTGTGTTTTGTCAAAAGATTAGCTAATTACATAAAATATTGACATATGTTCTTAACATTGAATCCCATATGTCCTAACATTGTGAATTATCTTTTTAAATTATATTGATCAGAATTGATATTCTTTAAACATTTTAGATCAAGAATTTTGGTTAAATAAATTGGAGATTACACAATTAGAGTAGACTAGTTTTAAAAAATTATGAAATATATAAGAATTAAATATATTTAAAATAATTTAGATAATAAACATCACTTTACATGCCTAAACATTTACAAGTCAATAAAAAAAAAAAACCATAATATAAGCCAAAAGAATACCTTATTTTTCACTGATAACAATGTAATAAGGATCTCTAACTCGTATCCATAATTTTCCTTGTAAAAATAAAAATAACATAAGTGTAGTATACATACCTATAATTCTCAATACACAAAAAGGGTTTTTATTTTGCAAATGTCGAAAGGACTTGGAACAAGGATGGGCGTCCTAAGGCTCTAATCGGCACAATTAATTTGTTAAACAAGAGGGTAATCCACAATGGGAAGACTGAACAAGTATAATCAAGAATCAAAATGAACACTTAGATCTAAAGACATGAATACACTTTTGTTGATGTTACAAGCAAGCTTTTATAAGCAGAAAACACTCCTAAGACTTAAACACTTTCTCTCCCCATTTTTCCAGTCCCCATTTAGTGTGTAGGAAGAGGTTGTTTATACCTCAAATAATCCTCCCCCTTAGTGGATTACCAGGCTGGATGTTAGTAGATCTTTGTCCAGTCATGTTTCTCTTCCCTCAATTTCATGATGAAAATGGACTTTAGGAGTGTCAACATTGTTTAGGCTGGTCATTCAGCATTAAATGCGAAGTGCATTAGGTAAAAACACCTAATTATTGTGAAGGTGACTACTGCTTAGATTGCGTGCCACTTTTCTTGGCTCCTCAGTTGTTTTCTGGGCAATTCCTTCTTCCTCAGCTATTTTAACCCTCGGACGCAACCTTCTCGCTGCACAATGAGTCTTGTCTTCTCTTCTTGGGAATAAAGGATCCAACCCCACTCGGCCTTTTCCCTTAATAAAATAATAAGGGAGAGGTTGGAGTTAGAATTACAACAATATAAGAAAATGAAATTAAGAGAGTCAAGATAAATTTAAAGAATAGCATACAGTAGATACCATAGGAGTTAGATTAAAGTTTTCTTTACCTATTATATATATATATATATATGTGTGTGTGTGTGTGTGTGTGTATATTCAATAGTTATAGTGGAATGGTGTATTTGAACATTAGATGTCTCCTTTTGAAAACACTAGGAGGTAGTAACCTATATTATACAAGTTAGTTATATGGTTGGCTCTTTTTAAATTGTTATCCATCTATATTAAAACAAATGAATTGGATATTACCACATTATTAATACTTAAAACAAATATTGACTATCACAATAGTGGTATATATATTGTGGGGCCCCAAATATTAACCACTCTGGCCCACCCTATACCTGGCCCAAGGCCCACGCCGAGGATAATGGGAAATAGCCCAAGTCATCCAAGGGCCTCACCGAGGATGCCCACATCCTCGACAAACCGACGTTGCTGAAGGGAAAATATCTCCCACCCATTAAATGCACTCCACCAACATTCTGGCCGCTTTGATGGTGAAGTGACCAGTGAACCCAGGTGCCTTGGTCACTCAAACTAATAGAAAGTCTGCAAAGGCGGCTGAGAAATAACATAAAACTTACAAAAGCAGGTGATGGGACAACCCCTTATACGCAGAGTTCAGATAGCCGACAAATGGACGGTTAAGATTAACAAGAACAATACTATATAACCAAAAGGATTCCCAACATAAAGGGATTCGGATATGAATCAGTCCTAAGAAAAAGGATAGAAGATATATCAACTCTAAGAAAAATAGATCGTTGGATGAAGCCGAGGATGAATACGCTTTACAAACACTTAACCAAAATCATCAAAATCCTCACAAACATTTATCTAAAATCATTACAAAGATCCTTATCAACACCTAACCAGGGTCATGGTCCTTATCCTCATAGAAAACACTCAGTAAAATGATTCTGTTATTACGCCCGTTGATTTCACATCACTCTTTATTTGTATTGCTAATGCCTAGCCCTTACACCCACATCTCTACAAATTTTTATTGTTAAGGGTCCACTACAATTTGGGTCCCTACAATTTGGCGCCGTTTGTGGGGAGGACTTGTGCACTAGCGAGTGCGACGGTTGGTGTAAAAAAAAAATCAAGAGCAATACAGAACAATACAGTTTACAGCAGCAACATTCATTCAGAAGTCTACAACAACAAGAAATAAGAGTATACGAAAAAGAAAAGAGACAATACACAAAGCAAGTATACTTCTTTATTAATATATGAAGAAAAAATTACATCTCTTACAAGTGATGCCCATGGGGCTTGTTCTAAAGCTAACTACAAAGACTGACGTCTAGCAAAGCTGGCAGATGAACAAAAGATAGAAAAGAAGGCTCGTTGAGGAACAAAAGATAGAAAGAAGTGAAGCAAGAGAGGAGGAAAGGGAGGAAAGAAAGCTGGCAGAGGAACAAAAGATAGAAAAAGAAGGCTGGATGAAAAGCAAAAGAAGAGGAAAAGAAAAAAGGAAGGCTCGTTGAGGAGCAAAAGAAGAAGAGATAAAAGGAAAAAGAAAAAAAGAAGGCAACATGGAAGGCGGAAGAGGCTGCGGCACAGGACGACTCCACTTCTGAGTTCCGCCTGGTTTCCCTCCCACCCCCATCGTTGCCGACCTGGGGGGTCACATACCCATACCCAAGGGAAGGAGGTTACGTTCTTCCTAGATCCTCTTCTAGACAGCGAGGAGGGTTCCTCCTTTGGTTAGGTTGAAAAGAAGGAGAATCTTTGGATTTCTCCTACCCCAACCCCAATGTGACGTCTAGGGTCGGAGTGCCATCCTCGGCTCCTAATAGGGGCTGTGCATCCCCGAGATCGCCCTTTCCAAGGGCTAACCCATCTGAAGGGGCTCAAGCTGCTACTTCTTGCAGAACCACAGGGCAATATATTTTTTTTTTGGGAAAAGTTTGAGACAAATGTTTGTCAAGTGTGAAGGAAAAGGCTGCCCCAGAAACGCCTTTTATAGAGGACAAGATATTGGTGGGAGCTAATCTGCATTGAATCCTGGGGAGAGATTTCTGGAGGTAGTAATTTCGCCCGAATTCCAAGGGGCTTACCATCGTTAGATCCTCGTAAATCCACGACTGACATTAATGAGGAGGCGCCTCATTAACGAGGAGGCACCGAAGCATCGTAACGTGTTACTCGGGTGACTAAAGAGATGCCTCGTAATCAGAAGAGTCACGTCAAACGAAGAGGCAGAGCAAAGCAGGGTCTTATCCTATCCTAACTCCAGCTTGCGTGTGTTATTATGTTTCGTGAGAAGTGTATTCATTTAATGTTTATTATAGATTGTAGTAATGTAAAATTAAATGGCTATGGATAAATAGATAAGATAGTAAATAAATGAGAAAACTAGGTACTGGACAGAACCAAGGCATTGCATGATCCTCGGACCCAAGCCTCAGGGGAAACCAAATACTTCAGATGAAAATGAGAAAACTAGGTACTGGACAGAACCAAGGCATTGCATGGTCTTCGGACCCAAGTCTCAGGGGAAACCAGATACTTCAGATAAAAATGAGAAAATTAGGTACTGGACAGAACCAAGGCATTGCATGGTCCTCGGACCCAAACCTCAGGGGAAACCAGATACTTCAGGTGAAAATAAGAAAACTAGGTACTGGACAGAACCAAGGCATTGCATGGTCCTCGGACCCAAGCCTCAGGGGAAACCAGATACTTCAGATGAAAATGAGAAAACTAGGTACTGGACAGAACCAAGGCATTGCATGGTCCTCGGGCCCAAGCCTCAAGGGAAACCAGATACTTCAGATGAAAATGAGAAAACTAAGTACTGGACAAAACCAAGGTATTGCATGGTCCTCGGACCCAAGCCTCAGGGGAAACTAGATACTTCAGATGACAATGAGAAAACTAGGTACTGGACAGAACCAAGGCATTGCATGGTCCTCGGACCCAAGCCTCAGGGGAAACCAAATACTTCAGATGACAATGAGAAAACTAGGTACTGGACAAAACTTAAACATCGCATGGTCCTTAGACCCAAACCTCAGGGGAAACCAGATATTTCAGAATAAAAGCCAAGCGCTAGACAAAACTTAAACATCGCATGGTCCTCGGACCCAAGCTTCATGGGAAACCAGATATTTCAGAATAAAAGCCAAGCGCTAGACAAAACTTAAACATTGCATGGTCTAAGGTCTCAGGCCAACAGGAAGAACATTTCCTCATAAAAACTAAGTGCTAAGAAAAGCCAGGGTCTTGCATGGTCTTCGAACCCAAACCAATGCGGAAATCGGTCACTATAGGGCAATATAAGCGCCGAACGGAACCAGGGTCTTTGTACTAACCACGGGCCTAAATCTTCGGCAAAACCCAATCATTGGGTATTAAGCAAAGAACCTTACTAGGGACGAAAACCAAGCAAGGACGAGCACTAAAAGCATAACAGAACTTAAGCCTACCTCTCCTGGAGGAACTAATAAGGAAATACTCATCGAACGGGCCCTTCGCGCGAAGGGAAAGTTGCAAAAACAGCTGAAATGACGATAACACTGACAAAGAGGTAAGGCTCAATAGGGCGCGAAAACACGCTAAGGAAGTCAAAATCCTCCTCCCCGCCCGAGGGGACGTGCAGCAGAATTTTGAGGGGCTATTGTGGGGCCCCAAATATTAACCACTCTGGCCCACCCTATACCTGGCCTAAGGCCCACGCCGAGGATAATGGGAAATAGCCCAAGTCATCCAAGGGCCTCGCCGAGGATGCCCACATCCTCGGCAAACCGACGTTGCTGAAGGGAAAATATCTCCCACCCATTAAATGCACTCCACCAACATTCTGGCCGCTTTGATGGTGAAGTGACCAGTGAACCCAGGTGCCTTGGTCACTCCAACTAATAGAAAGTCTGCAAAGGCGGCTGAGAAATAACATAAAGCCTGTAAAAGCAGGTGATGGGACAACCCCTTATACGCAGAGTTTAGATAGCCAACAAATGGACGGTTAAGATTAACAAGAACAATACTATATAACCAAGAGGATTCCCAACATAAAGGGATTCAGATATGAATCAGTCCTAAGAAAAAGGATAGAAGATATATCAACTCTAAGAAAAATAGATCCTCGGATGAAGCTGATGATGAATACGCTTTACAAACACTTAACTAAAATCATCAAAATCCTCACAAACATTTATCCGAAATCATTACAAAGATCCTTATCAACACCTAACCAGGGTCATGGTCCTTATCCTTATAAAAAACACTCAGTAAAATGATTCTGTTATTACGCCCGTTGATTTCACATCACCCTTTGTTTGTATTGCTAATGCCTAGCCCTTACACCCACATCTCTACAAATTTTTATTGTTAAGGGTCCACTACAATTTGGGTCCCTACATATATATATATATATATATATTCAATAGTTACAATAGGAGAGTGTATTTGAACATTGGATGTCTCCTTTTATAAACACCGGGAGGTACTAACAAGTCAGTTATATAGTTGACTCTTTTTAAATTGTTATCCATCTATATTGAAATAAATGAATTGGACATTACCACATTATTAATACTTAAACAAATATTGACTATCACAGTAGTAGATATTTTATATATAAAAATATAACTCTACCAAACCTATCCTTTAATTTGATAGTGATTTATTTGAGGATATGATAGGGATATTACAAATTCTAGAACATTAGTCTTTCAGACTAATGTATGGTCACGAAATATAGTCAAAATTTATTTACTATATTGTTAAAGTGACACTAATCACATTCATTACAACTTCAGTTTTTTAATAATTTGTAGAAAATTATTCAATACTTCCATTATCATAGCAATGCTCCATTCTCTAGGTCCAACCATTAATTTAATTAATGCAGGGTCAACCAGATGTATTTTGGGGTCTAAAACGATAACTAAATTGAGGCATTTTATGCATTTTAATTTCAATTAAATAAGTGGGTTCTAATTAACTTAACTGGTAAAGTCTTTAATAATTGAATAAGAGACATGAGGTTCAAACCTTGTCTAAACCAAAAACTGATTGATGTCTTTGTCTGATGATAAAGAGCTATCATCAGGAGCGGATGCCAGAGGTTAAAACTCTCTAATTTCAATTAAATAATATTTTTACTAAAAATCTATTTTTCCATCTTTTTAAGATGCATGTTTACTAATTAAATTTTGTTTCAAAGTTCTGATAACATATCCTTTTCAATTAATAATATGACTAATCCTCATAATCTTTTTTATGATATAATCGATCTTGTATATGATAATATCAATTTTTAACTTTGGAAAACTTCTTTGTGCAAAGTAGCAACAGCAAGTATTGTATTATTAGTAAAATTCTCTAAGCAACATGTATTTTTTTTTTTTTAAGGGGAAATTACACTTTACCACCTTAAACTATATTTTAATTTACACTTTGCATCCTAAACTTTTCGAATGCACTTTTTTACAGCCTAAACTATGACTCTTGCTACACTTTGCAGTCCGATGTTAAGTTTGCTGTTAACTTGGATAAAAAAATATAACACCACGTGAAAAGACCTAATTTCCCCTCTTCTCAATGCTTTAAAAATAAAAAGATAAATTACACTTTACTACCCTAAATTATACTCTTTATTACACTTTGTACCCTAAACTTTGAATTTTCATTCAAGTTAACAGCAAACTTAACGGCAGAATGCAAAGTGTAATAGGAGTCATAGTTTAAGGTGCAAAATGTGCATTCGAAAAGTTTAGGGTGTAAAGTGTAACATGTGGTAAAGTGTAATTTTCCCATTTTATAAACTATCTAACCTTTTGAATATAAATTTATTTGACATTTTCATTTTCACAAAACTTAATTTTTGTTAACAACTAATATATTACTTTATAAAACAATGAATGTGGAGCACTATATTAAGAAGTTGAAATTTAATTTAATTTTTTTTTAAAAAAAAATCAAAGAAAGGGGTGTGGATGTGGACTACTATATTACTCTAAAATTTTTAGGGTAAAATATGGTAACTATCCTCAAGTTTGGGCTAATGCCAAACAGATTCAAGACATTTCAAAACTGACTAATTTAGTCTTAAACAAAAACATTGTGTAACACTATTTATTACTCTTCTCTCTTGTTCCCCCTTCTCTCTCTCTCTTAGACCTCAGATTCACCACAACCAACCAACAATCATGACCACAAACAAAAACACAACCCAAAATAAACCCATACCAAACCCACAACCACTAGTGGCGATGACCACCCCCAACCAACCAACAACCACCGCATTCTCTACAACCCAAAACAAACCCATACGAAACATAGCCAAATCCAGCCACATACCCACAACAATTCCATTACCAAACCCACACTCACAAAGTGCTTTCGGAGAGAGAAATAGTGAATGCAATGATGAAGAATGTGTGACCGTGAACCTTGTAAAGCTATTAATAGTGTGAAACATAATTTGTACCATGTAAAAGTGGTCACTTTGTATTACATAGATAAAACAATGTATTCAGACTTATGTGTCTTTTAGACTCTACGAACAAAGATAAAACAAAGAATAACACAAACTAAAGCTTGTCTACAGGTATAAAACCAAACCAAGTGAGAGAAGTTTTACACAAATCTGAAACATATATTTTAAAGCCAAACCTGAAAGAAATGCTTGGTCACAGAAGAAAGTTCCAAGCATTCCTACAAAGAAGCTTAAAGATATCACTTTTTTATGTTTTAAAATGAAAAATGGCAAAAATTTTAGCAATGAGTACAAACAGAAAGAAAGATATTTTTCAGCTTTTGTATGGAGATCACGAGTTCCACAATTTGAAACTCCCACATTGAGTAAATGAGGCATCTAGCACATTTAAAGAATATACTTTTGAAAAATGGTAAAGCGAATACAAATTTTATTACATATATAAAACATATTATCTGGCATGGTACATAATGTGATTTGAAGGGTTTCATTTACCTAATAAATGAATGTTTGACTTGTCTTTTTATGTTTGATAATACATCAATTTATAAGTTTATGTAATTCATTTTGTATTAACCTAGTATTAATTTATATTATTTTTGTGAGTTTTTTAAGGAAAAAAAAAATACTTTTTATCTATTGGCTAACATGTGGGGTGCTTAATTAATACTCTTGATACATAGATTAAAATTTGGGTGTCTTTTTCATTTGGAGGTCTTAGGCAACTGCTTAACTTGCCTAAGACATAGGCCAACCATGAATTATCGAGACCATTACTATTAAAGAAGTTTTATACTAAACCGTTACTATACGCGAGAAGAAGAAGCTTTAACCTATAGTACTAATAATCATGTCGATTTTTCTATCATTCATCTCAAAAAAATAAAAAAAATTCTATTTAATATTTATAGTAAAAGGATCCTATTAATGACTACTTTTAGGATATTTGTTTATTGATAACTTTTAGAAAAGTTTTAAAACCACTTTTATGAAAAATATAAAAATATGTCCAAAAAGTCAATTTATTTTTCTTTTTACATAAAATGCTTCTAAAAATATTTATTAAATTAATACACATTTGTTAATTTTTTTCTATAGTAAAATTAGTAGTAATTTTAGTATTTCCCTTAATTGGCACGTGGGTCTATGAAGATGGAGAGAAAACAAAAGGGAAAAGACAGGTAGGATAAGAGACTTTAGGTTTAGGGTTTAGGCAATATTCCTAGCTAACTAACACAAATAGGACACCCAACCGCTTGTGAGCCAAAAGTGCAATTAGGCAGACATTTTGGACAGGTAACACAGCTGTCAATCAATTAAAATAATCTTCAGACTACTCCTACCTAACCATAATTAATAATATTAATTAGTCATATTATCAAAAAAAAAATTAATTAGTCAGAGTATCACTTTACTATTACATTAAAAACGGGAAAACAACTTTGTAAATTATGACACCATTAATTACATCACAAACATAAAACGGATAAAACAAAAACAGGTTCGCCAGCCAAAAAAGAATAAGGGTACGGCTAACAAGTGATATTTTAAGAAAGTTTATATACAAAAAATTTTTAAAAGTATTTTTTAAATCAATGCTCTAAACATACCTAATAACTTTTTATATGGCATTGAAATTATATTTTAACATAATTTAAGTGTGTATATGTAAAATTTTCTTCTAACTTGAATTCGACTCTTATCTCTTAGAGTTATCCCCATGTCAAAGATACACGGTAATAATTAATTAAAAAAAATAACAATAACAGAATCCACAACTTCCTATGGGTGAATTATGAACACACATGAATTTACAACTTTAAAGAACTTACAATTTTATCATAAGTTCGCTTGACAAATTATGAGTAGCAGTTAATGTAAGTGGTGGAGTAAAGTGGTGGTCCGAAATTTGCCAACGCCGAATGGAAATCTGTGGATTTTATTGTTCTACTTGAAAAAAAAAAAAAAAAAAAGAAAAAAAAAAAAGAAAGGCAGAAACTGAGACAAAAACAAAAGAAAAATAGGTTGAGAGGAAAAAATCCAAAAAAATGAAAAGTCAGAGGACGTCAGAAACAAAATCGATTTTGAGTCCACGTGAGACAGCTCCGGGCAAACCAAAATTTCCTCGTGCGGTCTTACCGGCTATTCCTATCTCTCTCTTTCCACGTAGTTTTAGTTAAGAGTTTCGACAATTGGACTTTTCGGATTTGATAGATTAATAAAAAAAAAGAAAAAAGAAAAAGAAAATTCTATAAGGGGAAGGCCACTCTTTTAAGTCTTAACCCCCATTTTTTCGGTTTTGTAATTATTTTGGAAAATGAATATACGTTTGCATTTGAGACACTGTTTCTCTCACCTATAAATATCAGCTGTAGAAGACATGCTCATTTTTTCTCCTCTTCTTCCTCGCTCTTTCATTCTTTTTTTATTTTTTCCTCCTCCTCCTCCGACCACCACGGAGTGCCGGCGAACTCGCCGGCGATAAAACGAAACCGTTTATTCTCCTCCTCATCCTTCCTATTTGAGCTTCGCTCTTCGCCTTCTATACTATACTCTTCCCCCCCCCCCCTCTCTCCCTCTCTCTCCTTATTTGGATCTTTTGTCTCTTTTCAGATCTGGTTGTTCAGGTACAGATTGCTCAATTTACTCGCAAATTATAGTTCATTATTTTTTTTTCACTCTTTATCATCTAATTGCTTCGTTGTTGATCTTGATCTGCCATTGTAGATTTTGAAAATTGATCCTATTTTTTTCTAATTTTTGCAATAGATTAGGTAATTAAAGTTCTGTAATAATGTGGTTTTTGTTTGAAACTGTGTGTGTGATTTATTGCAGAGAGAGAGAGAGAGAGAGAGAGAGAGAGAGAGAGAGATATGGATGGGAGCAAAGAGATGGGAGTAGGTGTGGGACTTAGAAACGTGAGCTCGCATTGCTCCATCTCGGAAATGGACGACTACGATCTCTCTCGTCTTCTCGATAAGCCGAGGCTCAACATCGAGAGGCAGAGATCGTTCGACGAGAGGTCGTTGAGTGAGTTGTCGATCGGTCTAGCCAGAGGAGGATTAGATAACTTTGAGAGCACGTGCTCCCCCGGAGGAAGGTCCGGGTTTGAAACCCCGGCTTCTTCGGCTCGTAACTCATTCGAGCCTCATCCAATGGTTGCTGACGCTTGGGAGGCTCTTCGCCGCTCTTTGGTGTATTTTCGGGGTCAGCCGGTTGGGACTATTGCTGCCGTTGACCATGCCTCCGAGGAAGTTCTAAACTACGATCAGGTATATATACCCTTTTTGATATAGTGTGAGCTCACTGTGTAATCTACTATGGTCCAATTCATGTACCACACCCATTAGAGATTGCTAGAATAATAGTATCTTTTAAATGCTTAAAATTGAAAACTTTGTGATTCAATTCAAGAGGAAAACGAACCCATTTGAAACTAAAATGAACGGACCGATTTAAACTTGTTATATGTTTTTAACATGATGACAAGCTATGTGAACCTGGGGTATTAATTGTTATGAACTTGGTATACAACAATAACAACAGCAACAACCGGGTCTTACTCCCAAATTTTTGGAGTTGCTATGGATCCTCAGCAGGTTAGTATAGGTAGACTACATATTTTCTATTCAAAGTCATTCTCTTTCACTGCATCCGGGGTCTGATATAGTGCCTCGCTAGTAAGGGACACCCCAACTGGTATCTGTAGTGGATCCATTCTCATTCACTGCATCTGGGGTCTTTTTTCGGGCCTTGCGACTGGTTATAAACAAAATATATGACACTAAGCACAGACACTGTATGTGCACTTCGTGTATGTTTTTATAAATCTAATTTGATGTGCGTTTCGCTTTAGGTTTTTGTAAGAGATTTTGTTCCTAGTGCTCTGGCTTTCCTGATGAATGGTGAGCCTGACATAGTCAAGAATTTTCTCTTGAAGACTTTGCACCTTCAAGGGTGGGAAAAAAGAATAGACAGATTTAAACTTGGGGAAGGTGCAATGCCAGCCAGCTTCAAAGTTCTTCATGACCCTATTCGAAAAACAGATACACTTATTGCAGATTTTGGTGAGAGTGCCATTGGGAGAGTTGCTCCCGTTGACTCTGGATTTTGGTGGATAATTCTGCTGAGAGCTTATACAAAGTCCACAGGGGATTTAACTCTTGCAGAAACATCAGATTGTCAAAAGGGGATGAAGCTTATTTTAACTTTATGTCTGTCAGAGGGGTTTGATACATTCCCAACTCTGCTTTGTGCAGATGGATGCTCTATGATTGATCGAAGAATGGTAAGCTGCCTCTAAAATGATTTTACTCATATATACTTTCTTATTTTTATAAATAATTTTTGTCAAAGATGCTTGGATAATGCTTAGCTGCTCCTTTACCAATCTGTTTGGTTCTTATTATGAAATATATGAAGTTTCTACGGGAAAGCAAGGTCACCTCATTAAGTGGTTTTGGTTGATGTTGACCAGCCAATTTTAGTTTCAAAAGAAGAGCAATTGAACTAATGAAGAATTAGCTTGCTCAGTGCAATGTTTTCTTTTAGCCATGTTGTTCTTTGGTGTGGAAGTCAGGTCTAAGTTTAATGGCTTCCTGGAATAATTTCTTTTCTTATGACTAAATAAATCCTTGTTTTCATTGGTATATGTTGTTAGTGACAATGAACATTATTTTCACTTAATATTTATTTACTTGGATTGGTTTTAGCAGTGTTTGAGCATATTGCAACAGAGACTTTGAGTTCTAGAATGATCTATTAGGCATTAAAAGATATTCGCATACCTGTAAAAAAAGAAGAAGAATAAAACTCTTAAGACGTTTGCATTGTTACAATGCTTCATTCTAAGTGTAGCAACAGGATTATTATTTATTTGTAAAAGCCTCGAGATGGAGAGGAAATTCTTAATCATAACAATATGTGACAAATTTTATTGTTTTGTAATGCTCACTGCCTTGTAAGGATGGATAACCCAGTTTCTCTTGTTCCCTGTGCACTTCTCTCTTTTTGATGTGCTTTAGTAGGATATGGAAAGGATTTACATGAAGATGCAGATGTTTATTTATTTGTTTTCTTTAGTCTGTTGAGGATGTTTCCAATTTAGTATCCCCAAATAGAATGAATGCAAATGCTTTTATTTGATTGATGCATAGTCCCTTTCATGTTCTTTATGGGTCAACCCCTCATCTAAATTAAGATTTCCTTTCATAACTGTTCAATGAGGATGCTGACTTTTCATTCCATATTCCTTGTAAAAGTAAGTCACACAACTGTTCTCAATTCTCTCTTTCCAGCATTATTCTCTACAATATATTACTTTGGCTCTTATCTTTTTTGTTTTGGTTGAAAATTTTCTTTAGTGCTTGGTGTTGACTCCAAGCAATCCTAGGTGGTGACTCCTAGGTTCTATCTTTCCTTTTTCATTGCTTGGTGCGAACTCCAAGTAATCCAGACGTGACTCCTATGTTCTATAATTTTTGTTGTTTTTTCGAGTTAAAAAAATTTCCCAATAGACATTCCCCTTGAGAATTCTTCTATCTTTTATCAATTTTAATATCAAAGCCCTCTGTTCTGCATCAATTCTTTTCTTTCAAATAAGTGCATTAGGCAACTCAAACTTACATTATTGAAAGAGGGAGTACATGGGAGTCATTCTCTAAGCCAATTCAAGAAGATCAAACAAAAATGGGATGAATTTGTTAGTGATGCCCCCTCTGTTTGATTCCTTGCTATACTTTCTCATTCCTTGGCCTTGCTTATTCGGATATTTGTTGATGCCTTTTTTTATTAATTTAATTTTTTTATATATTATTTTAATACTACACTATCAGCTGTTAAATCTCATTTTATTACTTTTTTTTTTTCAAATTTCAAATTTTAAATTTTTTAAAGTTGAAAAATCATTTCAACACTTTTTCCTCTACTTGATGAAAAAGCTACTACTAAGCCAAGGCCTAGGAGTGTTGAATACTGCATAGATTTTGATGATTTAGCAGGTTTTGCATAGTTTGATGCTTTGGCTAAAACAAGTGCATTGTAGTGAACATCAAGTAGTTTATAGCTACAATTAGATTCGAAGCAAGTTTGTGGGGAGTAAAATTAGCAGTTGTCAAATTTTTGAGAGTATGGTTTTATTCAGAAACTCTTCTTGATTGACTTCACTGCATTTCCTTAGTTACTCTACTAATTAAAGAAGTATTATTTTAATTTTTTCACTTATTATCTCCATTTTTTTTTTTGTATAAAAGAAATTCATCCATAGCCTGGTTCTTGTGCCAGGCATGCTTATGTTATCATAGTGGATTGTTGTTGTATGTGTAAGCAAGCTGGGGAGTCTATGATCACTTATTGTTAAATTGTTCTATGGATAGAGATCCGTAGTCTTTCATTTTATGCCTCTTTGGTGTGCAGTGGGTTATGTCAAAGAGGTTGTAGATTTGTTGGCATGTTGGAAGGGGCAGTTTTCTAGGCAGAAAAATGGTGATATTTGGAATGCAATCCCTCTGTGTCATGTGGATTATTTGGAAGGAACAAAATAACTGGACATTTGAAGTCCTTGAATGATTAATGTTGGCTGTGAAGTTGATTTTTCTACATACTTTGTATGATTGGATGGCTCCCACAAGTGGTCATTCTGTCTCTAGTTTGCTGGATTTAGATGCACCTTCAGTTCACAACCCGTGTATTTGATGGTGTTTCATCTTTGCTTTTTTTTATGTGAATAAAACATTACTTAAAAGAAAAAAAAAATCCTGATAATCTTTTGGGACTCTATTTTTTTAGCTCCTTATCACTTTTCCTCTTTGTATCTTGAAATCAGTTGGACTTTTTTTCCTCCACCATGAACATGAGTACCTAATGTTCTTTTATAAAGTACACAGTGATGAAAGACAAACAAAAAATTTGCAACAATAAATTAAAGAATAAGAAAATAAAGGGTGGGACCTAGGATTTAGCACCTTGGCTTGCTTGGAGTCAAAACCAAGTGAAAGAAAACTCTAGGAGTCAACACCTAGGGTTGGCTGGAGTCAGCACCAAACAATTGAAATAACACTAGTGAAAACTTTATTATCAATTAAACTCTGTCTTATAAAATTGAACCCAGGGCTTCTTAATAGAGTTCCAAAACTTTGCTTACAAGAAAAGAACTTTAACTCCTGATCCAAATAGGAAAAGAAAATTACTAATTAAGAGATTGGGCTTAGGTCTTTAGGCCCAATTGATAGCAGACTCCTTATATCTTGTGTCCACATCACACACATTTTATGTTTAGTTTCAAAATTCACCTATGATTTGTTGACAAATGTACCTGGTGCACAAAACACCCACTTTTTGTAGGGTGGGAGAGTTCATGGTAAGCAGCTTGACCCCCCAATTTGTTTTGGTGGAAGGCACTTGCCATCGCACCAAGGCTTGACCTCTAGTGTCTCTTGTCCATCAATCTTGCTGATTTATTTTTCCGTAGTACATAAATTCTACCTTTTTACACCCTAGCGTTTAGTACCTATCCTAAAGTATCGATCACATGTTTAGATTCATTTTATCATTCATGAATATATAATTTTTCATTGATGATACTTATATTACCTGTATCGATTGTCATAGTGGTCAACTTTCTTCTTAATAGTTCCTTTTCTTTTTTCCCTTTGGTTTTAAATACTTGATGTTAACCTGTTATGTTTAATTATAGTATTTGTTTTTGAATTGACATGCTTTACCTTTGGCAGACTTCTTGTTCTATTAGTTTGCAAATTGTGTTGTTTGTTAATTAGTCCTTGAAATATACTCTTTAGTCCTTTTGTCTTGAAATTCGAACCGGCCATTGATCCTGAAATTTACTTTCTTTGAGGTCATTGATATGGGAAAAGGAAAAATGCAAGACACTTCTGTATAATACTTTCAGCTACTGCACATGTCATATATTGTTGGCATGTAACTTTACTCTTTTTTGCTTCTTTCCTCTGTTTTTAATATTATGCTTGTATCTCTTATATAGCCTATGGAACTTATATGGAATTGTAATTTTTGTTTCTGTTATAACTGATCTGTTTCCCAAAATCATAACATAATGTTCCCCTGGTCTTCTTCAACTTTTTTCTTTTTCTTGAGGAATGTGTCAGGAGTTCAGTTATTCTTTTACACTTTTGAAGAAGTCTTTCCTCATTTACATGTTTTATTGCGTGAATTATTTTCCAGGGCGTATATGGTTATCCAATTGAAATTCAGGCACTTTTCTTTATGGCGTTGAGATGTGCTTTGGCAATGCTTAAACCTGATACAGAAGGAAAAGAATTTATAGAGCGAATTGTGAAGCGTTTGCATGCATTGAGTTATCACATGCGAAGTTACTTTTGGCTCGACTTCCAACAGCTAAATGACATTTACCGCTACAAGACTGAGGAGTACTCACATACTGCAGTAAATAAGTTTAATGTTATTCCTGATTCGATCCCAGAATGGGTATTTGATTTTATGCCAACACGTGGTGGTTACTTTATTGGAAATGTTAGTCCTGCAAGAATGGATTTTCGATGGTTTGCATTAGGCAATTGTGTTGCGATTATGTCATCTCTTGCAACACCTGAGCAATCAATGGCTATTATGGATCTTCTTGAATCTCGCTGGGAAGAGTTGGTTGGAGAGATGCCTCTGAAAATAAGTTATCCTGCAATAGAAAGTCATGAGTGGATAATTGTAACTGGTTGTGATCCCAAGAATACCAGATGGAGTTACCATAATGGAGGATCGTGGCCAGGTTTGCCTCTTTTCTTGTCATCCAAGTTTTCTACGTTAATGCTTTTAAGTTATGCCATCTGAAGTCCAATATGAATTTTAGTGAGGACCTTTTTGCCGAGGTTGTAGGAATAAACTCACCATTTTGGCACTCAATAGTCAATATGCATATGTTAGGGTCAAGTGAAGGTCTGGATAGCACAGGATTTTTATAGGATGACAATGTTGTTCCCATCTAGAAGGATGCATTTCTATCTTGCATCTATGTGCTTGAAGAGCTATCCTGAAAGCAATTTCTCTCAGTCCTTCCCATCACTCTTCTCTGCACACAAACCATAGAAGGATGCAATCCAAATAGAAAATTATGATTCAGGCATAAAAGCAGACAATTGGGTTCCAAGAAACCAGGATAAAATTTAATTTTAGTTGTTGGTTTATTAAGTATTAGGGTAGAAAGGTTCTTTAATCATTAATTCTAGGATAAAGTTTATTTTACATCTTCCTTGATGTTGCTCAATCTTGATTAAACCATGTGTGTTGAGTATATTTATGTTTGATAAGTTGTGTGATTTTGAATATTTCAATCACATCCCATGCTTCAAGGTTGGAGTCACACCCTTTCCATTAAGGACAAAGTTTAGCTACAAAATTGGTTGTAGCCTAAGGCTATAACGTTACTCAATAAAATAAACATTACTACATATTTTGGAAATCTAATCGTTGAATTGCATGTTCTTTACGCTCTTTATACACATGTCAAATTTTGTGTCAATTGAATATTCTTTACTTTACAATTTATAAGCTTATATTTAACGGTTAATTTTAAATTACAAAAACTTATAATTTAAACAATTTATTGATGACATAGCTATTGATCTTTAATTTTGTAAAAATTTTGCAAGCATGGAGAATATAGGAAGGTGTGATCCAATAGTGGATTTGTCAAAATTCATCTCCAATAAAAAGATATTGAGTAAGGTTGTACACTAAGACAATAACTAATTTTGTAGCTAAACTTTGCACACATGATTGGCATATGACCTGTTAGCCAATTATATTATGTCATATGTTAAGAGAATTATATCTTTGATCATTCTTATATTTTAAATATTAAAAAGATGGAAAAGAAATAAAAGAAAGAGATAGAAGATAGATAAAAAATGTAGGGACAAACAAATCTTGAACAGGGGGAAAAAAAAGGGAAATATAGAAATCAAAGTGGGGAAGATGAGTGAGGGATGTAATAAAGAGGGAGGGATGCAGCAGATTAAAGAAAGAAAAAAAGAGAGTTGAGGAGACGAGATACCCTCCATTAAAGTCTTCAAATGGTATTTTTGCTGCTACTGTGTAAAATAGGGAAAAATGGAAACAGGAATTGTAACCTTGCGGTCCGCTGTAGTCAGCCTCACGGTGTACCTGATTGACGAGTCAGCAGTCTCCACAGCTTTTGCGGGTTGCTTCTCAAGCCTTTGAGTGCCAACTTCGCTTGGGCTGGCTCCGAGGCTCTACCTTAGCTTTTCATTGGTTACAACTAGGGGCCTTTTATCATATCGTGCGCGCATCTTCAAGAAATCCGGGGGGGAGGGAGTACATAGACAAGGTGGTCCCTGGAATGAAAGCCCATTACTTCATGCTCTAGAACTCAACTTAGGTTGAACAAAAATGGTTAAATCTGGTGAAACCATAGCGTATGTGAAACCATAGCGTAGGTGAAACCCATCAGCCTGATGAGGTGGCCCATGGGAATGTGCTACATGGAAACCAACAACTAGATCTTGAGTTGCAGCATGGAGGTTCTTGCCAAGCGACTTCCCCCCTAACCGAAAAATATTCTGACAGCTATATTTATTACTATTGCCTTATATGAGTGACATGAAGAAGAATGAAAAAGAGATGTTTTAAGTAGTTTCCATATTGCCTCTTAACTTCCTTTATTTATGTGGTGTGAGATAGAGTTGTTTTTCCGAAAATTTTAGTGGAAAACAATCTATAAAAAAATGTCATATTTTTAATAGGGTTTTCCGTTAACCAAAGATCGTTTTACTTTGACTTATTTTTCCTAATACTACCAAACACAGGAAAACATAAAAAAACTATATTCATAAGAGGTTTTCTATCAAAACAAACAGAGCATTACTTGAGTTTGTTTTCTAATCCCATGACGCAATTCTTGAATATGACAAACAAATGCTATACTTTGTGGCTCTAACAAGCCCCACATGTCCCAAGAGCCTTGTAGCTCAACTAGTTGACACCTCCTGGTATTTCAAATCGAGACATCTAGGGTTCAAAATCCTTTACCCCTAACTATTGAATTATCAAAAATAAGTGGGGACGTGGAGAAGATCTAAACGCTTTATAATTACGCACAATTTCTAATGGACTGACGTCTATAGACCTATTGACAGAATTGTTGTATGCAAATTGAGCCAGAGGGAGAATAAAATCCCAATTTCTATCATGTTATACTACTAGACATCTTATTTGGTTCCTAAGACTCTTATTGAAGACCTCACTTTGAACCCTCTAAGTTTTGAGTGTTTTCATTTTTCTCCCTATATTTTTTATTTCTATAATTATGTACCTTAACTTTCATTCTGTTTTCAATGTTGAGTTTTGACCACCTTCCAAACCATACCATTAAATCCTATAAAAGGATGTAGTTTTGCTATATTTAGATTTCAAATCTAAAGAGAAATTAGAAAAATAGTTTCATACTAAAATAATTATTAAAAAAATATGAAATTACTTTTAAAAAAAAAATCAGCCACCCACTTTTTCCTTTTATTTCTTTCTTCTCTTTCCCCCATCTTCCTCTCTGTCTCTCTCTGTCAATTTCTGGCAATAGCTTTAGTCAGTGATGCTGTCAAACATACCACCTCGTGATGCTGAACTCACAATAACATGGTTCTGCCCAGCTCCTATTGGACCTTGATCTTGCAGCTCAGCTCGTATAAGAACTTGATCTTGAAGCTCATTGGTTAGATGTTTTGGTGAGTGAGGTTGAGGTCGGATGAGTGCAGAGTAATAGGGTGTTGAAGCTTGTGGAATATGGTAAAGTTGATGAGGCTGTGATGGTCTGTGACAAATATCTTTGTGGATGTTGAAGAGGAAGGAGGAGGACCTGTGGGGTTACACAACAACTACGTATGAATTTTTGTGGGGTTTGGCTTGATTGATGTTTTGGGGGTGGGGGGGGGGGGGGGGGTGGTAAGGATAGAACTAAGTTTGTGTTTGGATTTGGCGTTGTGGATTGGGACCATTGGTGGTTGTGGGGTTTAACAGCATTCATTGTTTGCACTTCATGTTTGAGCCTGCAATATATTACTGTTCTCATAATCTTTCTTGTTTTTTTTTTTCTTCCTGAGATGGCCTTTCTAAGCATCTTGAAAGATTCAGTTGAGAGGTGATAGGATCTAAATCTTTGATGTAAGACAGATTAGGGAAAATGTGCCTACAAGTGCTTGTGTTGGGCTTAGGAAAATGTTGGAGAGTGTGATTAGGGTTAATAGTTTGAATATTACTTGGAAAGTAAGGATTCAAAGGGTGAAAAAGGGCCGAAACAAAGAATAATAGGCTGCAGGAAATTTCTGGCTGGAGTAATAAAAGGGTTTTAGTGGTTTACAAATCTACAATGAACAAAGGGAAGAAATCGTTGTAATTCATCTTTTTGTTATCTACTCTTCCTGGGAGCACTGCTTCTTTCTTGAGCTTCAAGGCAATTTAAGGTGCCTCGCCTTGAGGCGCACTTCGAATTGTCCTTGTGCAAGTTTATCAAACCATGGGTGTTTCCGTTCATTGAACATAATGTATAATTGAGTTGCTCTTTCCAATCGACGTCATTCACTCGTATAAGATTATTTCTTTCCTGTTAGTTAAACATAAAAAAGCTCAACGCCTTGTACCAAGAATAGCACAAAATTACATGGGTTTAGCAGGCCAAGCCTTTTGTTTCGCCCCAACCTAGCCCCAATCCACACATAACTTATATTGGCATCAATGATTTATTGAACATTATTCTCTTCATGTGTATAACACACAAAAGTGCACGTGCAAATACACTGCTGCACACATCCTTTTGACATAGGACAAAACCAAAACTTGATTCAACACATAATTAAAGGACAGAAACAACAAAAATCACCTGGGAGTCTGCACCTAGGGATACTTAGGGTCAGCACTAAGCAGAATAGAAAATCTAGGAGTTAGTACTTAGACTACTAAAATTGCTTCCATAGGAGTACAATATTGTGCTTGTCTGGACTACTAAAATTAAACTCTAACACTGTCTTTGGTTGGGATGAAAGCTGGGGGGGGGGGGTGGGGGGGTGGTGTTGGGGAGGAGAAAAGTGGGAAGAAAACTGAGTTTTCTCTTGTTTGGTTGAGAGTGGAAAATTGAGGAGAAAATGGGTGGTTCCAAGTATTTTCCACCAAGGCCACCAAAACACCATTTTTCCAAATGAGAGAGAAAAGAGGGCTTCAACTAAAATTACCCAACTACCCTTCACCAATTACGCTGGAGTGTACCTTGGAGGCCATGGGTTTTGGGTAATGTTGCAGTGCCACTGACGTTCATTGAGCTCTTTATAGGTGAGCACTGGAAGTTCTTTGGCTCTCATTGTTTGTGGATCTTTGCCGTTTACTTAGCTGGAGTGTGAAAATTTGCAATTATCCATGTGTGCATGTGGACCTTTTACCACATAGAGACACTCGTTGTATGGTGGCAAATAAATGAATGCCCCGGTGATTTCTTTCCTTTAAAAAAAAATTTATTTTATTTATATTTTATTATTTTCTATTTTTATATATGTTGTGAAAATATATTAGAAACTATCCAAAATTTTAGTTATTTTTTTATGTAATTTTTTACTCTTGATAAATTCATTCTATCTATGAGTTACCCGTTAGGGTGCAGCCTAGTGATTGGAAGCTTGGAATGAGTTGTAGAACTAGACATCCTGGGTTCAATCCTCACTCTAGGAGTTTCCTTGGATTACCTGATACACGGTTATGGTGGTTGGGGTCATGTATCCATGGTTTACTCCCTAAGAGTGGGTCTAAAGGGTCCTACCTTAGTGAGATTCCTCGTCATCAAAATTTATTTTATTATATAGTCATTCTTACATAATAATTGAAAAATATCTTATAAAACATATTAAAAATAAAGTTCTAGGAGCATAGTAGTAAATTTGTACAAACTATTTTTTTCATTCTTCTACTTTTCCATCATTTGTACCAAATAGTCACACACAAGTCACAAGGTGAAAATCTAAATCTTTTCTATCCTTCCAACATTTTCCATTCTCCCATTTTTCCATACTCCGAAGCCCCAACCAAACATAATCTAAGTCTATTTGACTTGGGAAACCCTACTTGTTGAATTTCAAAAGTAACCTTGACTCTAAGAAATTAAGTGTCCGTTTGGGATCTGTTTATTTTGTTAAAATTAAAAACTTTTTGCTGAAAGTGCTATAGATAAAGGTAAAAGTTAGCTGAAATAGTACAGTAAAACCTATGAATAGTACCCAAAAATGCAATGGGACCCATGAATAGTAGCAAAAATAAGCTGAATAGTAAAATAAGTTGGTAAAAATAATCCATGCCAAACGGACACCAAATGCTAATAACCCAATTAAATAATAATACCTTAAAAAAATACCATTGACTAATAAAAATACAATTGACCTCCAAAATTAAATAAAACTAAATCAAGATAAATGTTTCTTTGTGTTTCTTGCTTCTCCTTTTCTCTTTACTTTAGGATAAAACTGTTAAAACAAGAAGCATCATATACAAATCTTGAGTTATGCTGTTCAAGTTTGTGTCTGATATTCATAAGCTTTTTTTTTTTTTGACAATATTTATTTTCCTCTTTATCTCGAGTGCAGTGCTTTTGTGGCTGCTGACAGCTGCTTGCATTAAAACGGGACGACCACAGATTGCAAGACGAGCGATTGAGCTTGCTGAGAATCGTCTGCTGAAGGATAACTGGCCAGAATATTATGATGGGAAAACCGGGAGGTATATTGGGAAGCAGGCAAGAAAGTACCAGACATGGTCAATTGCAGGATATTTGGTGGCAAAGATGATGCTAGAGGATCCATCACACTTGGGAATGATTTCACTGGAAGAGGACAAGCAAATGAAACCAGCTCTTAAGAGGTCGTCATCTTGGACTTGCTGAAAAGCTCAAGCAAGGAAAAGCAAATAGGAGAAAAAGAATAGAGAAAAAGAGGTGGTGAAACATCTTGTTAAATCAATACTATTCTTTGGTGCTTCCTGCCTTGTACGGCTTCATTCAAAGTTTGCTTGTGTACAACAGCCTGTGCTGAGACTAGTTTTGTGATTTTCCAAATAAAAGATGCATTTTGTTATTCAAGTTATAAACTTTGGGAGGCATTCTGCAAATGCCATGGTGCCAATTTTTATTAGCTCTTTACAGGCTAAATGGTGGTGTCAAGTTTTTGCTTTACCAGATAAGAGACATTGTGGATGATCTTATAAAAATATTGTGGACTTTTTATTAAAATCACATTGTTCAGTAGTTGTTTTGAAAGTGTTTAATTATCTTCTGATCTATTGGTATTCTCTCACAGCTTCTTGTTGTGACAGTTCAGAGAATACTAGGGTTGTGAAACCAACCCTCCCACAATGGGGGTCTGAACAATTCGAGACTAGCCCAATAGGGTGGTTTTGAACAACTCAGTACTCGGCTTGAAAAATTACCAGATAAATATTGATCAACTTACAACTGAACTTGGCTGGATTATGCTTTAATCAAGGCATTTATTAGAACTTTGTTTGCTATCAAACTTTCACAAAGTTTTTGAGTTAATACTCCTAAGGCATACTTGGTACGTAAGAATAGCAATTTACCTAAGGAATAACTATTTCTTTCTGGAATGTTAGGATTAACGGCTATTTTTAGCTATACTTAGGCTCTGAGGACTAGTTAGCAATGAATTCACCTCATTTGTGTTGGAATAGACTCTACGATGGAATAACTATTAAATTAGAGGTAGAATATTCATTATTATTATTATTATTATTTTTGTTTAAATTTATCTTGATCTTTTTCGCCAGTGGCATTCAACAAGTGACCAACATTTTCAAGTATATCATAGACAGTGACAAAGTCTCTGATTTTTTAAGAAGCATCATTAACTGAAGATGACCATATTAGCTCCACTAGCGATGTTGAAGTGAGAAATTTTGGCGTGATTGAGGCTCTTTGACAATGATTCTAGTCTAATTCCAGACAGATACGATTTGTGGACCAAGAGACTAGAGTTTGAGAGCTATGATGAGAGGATAGAATTAACGAGAAGTGATAGTAGTGTAGTTAAGTCTTAACTCCCCGAGATTGACGACTGAATCGATTTCTACCAGCACAATACATGGAGGATGTTAGAGGAGATAAATTGCGAACGAGGTAAAAAGAGATAGAAATTGTGGAATACGCAAATTTAAAATTCTATTTATTGTCATCACTAAACAGATGAGATAAATAGAAATAGTTAGTGACCAGAGACCTATTAGCCCGTGCAATGTAGCCTACAAAATAGCGTTAAAAGTCTTGGTGAACGGAAAATTATTAGGTATTTCCGGAGTACTATAAATGCGTAGTCTCCCTTCTCACATGAATGGTGGGTCCCACCATGAATTTAATTAATGGGACTCATCATTCATGTGAGAAGAGAGAGTACGTATTTATGGAACTCCGAGAGTACACAATAATTTCCCTTAGTAAACAGGCTAAAAGCCTAAAACCCATCCTAACAAATGATCTCATCACATAGTACCATAATCAATGGCTTCATCAAGGGAAACCAAATTTCAAACAATCTAAATTTAACCAGTGTGAGATTATGGAGAGAGTGTTACTGAAAAATGAAGAGAGAAGAGAGAGAGTATTCAGAAAATATGATGGAGAGAGACAATATTCAGGCATTAAAGAAGTCTTTACAACCTGCTATAGTAAGTTCTTATTTATAAGAACTCACTGTAGCAAGGTTGTAAAAAAATTGGGATATGCATACCTAGATGAAGTGGATTTTTAATGTAATTGGGTTGTAAAATAGCTATTGGGAGGTTTTACAACCCCCAATGCTAATACTCTAACCTAGATAAGTAAGAAGAGGAGGGGAGTAGATAGACCGACAGCCCTTAAACTTGACCTCAGCAAAGCATATTACAAATTAAGTTGGAACGCTATTGAAGCAGTCTTGCGAAAAATGAGATTTAGCCATCAGTGGATACAAATAATAATGCAATGTATTAGGACAATACAACATCCTGGTTAATGAATCAACACAACCAATTATCCCCAACAGAGGCCTTAGACAAGGAAATCCATTATCTCCCTACATCTTCATTCTTTGTGAAAATGCTCTCTCATGCACCCTTATAGACGTTGAAACAAGTGGTACGCTAAAAGAAATTGAGCTAAGAAAAGGTGGGCCAACCAAACTTGTTATTTGCAGATAACATTCTAATCTTCTTGAAGATTTAGAAGGAAGGTCCAGGAAAACTCCGCAATGCACTTAGGCCCTTACAGCAAAACAATTTTGGAGGATTGCTTAAATCCCTCAATCTCTTCTAGTCACTACTTTAAGAGATCTAAGTACTTTCCAAAGCACAGCCACTTGTGGGAAGCCACTCAACAACCTTAGAATTCAACAAGGATGTGGAAGGCCATATAGGAAACAAAGAATACAGCTAGGGCATGCCCAATGGAGAGTAGGGGTATGGGGCAAAACATTAGGCCCAAAGACAACAACAAGTCCAAATCTTATGTCTCATCAATTATGCTTCACTTTATACTCCACCAATAAAATTTGGACAGCTAGCCTCTCTCATTAAAGTAAAAGTTATCTCATTTAATGAGAGAGGCTAGCTGTTCAAGTTTTATTGGTGGAGCATGAAGTGGAACACAATTGATGAGACAGAAGATTTGGACTCGACAACAACTAGTTCCAACAATGCACTTCCGAAATTTTGTAAGAATCCAGTTAACGGTGCTCTTTGGGTATTTGTTAAAGGAAATTTTTAAGAAAGTTTTGATATAATTTTTATGAAAAATATAAAAATCTGTCAAAAAAATTTTTTTTTTCCCATAAAAAGTTTCTAAAAATATAATGTATTTAAGATACCTGTTAACTTTCCTCAGAAATGTAGCAACTACAAGAAGGAACGGTAGTGAATCTCTTAAAAAAGGATCATCTTGCTCTAATTATTAGCAAAATGGAACATACTAGGTACGAAGAGGGTACATATTTTTAACACAAAAATAAGACCAAAATGACCAAGAAGATGAACCACGCGAAGGGAGAAACAAGCAGACATAAAGCAGGCTATGAAAATGGCATATTCCACATAGGGTGACCTTGTTTAATCGTCACCTCTTACACAACGGCCTAGCCATCAAAATAAAGCTAGCCCATAGGCATATAACAATAGTCAATAGACATTGAATGCAACCTATGTAGAGCCATAGAGGATATATAATAAGAAACATCGGACCACCTATTCCTTATGTTCCTGTTTGCACGAGCATTATGGTTTTATCAGAATGACAAACAAGAAAAGCTGGTTGAAGAAGAGAAGAATGAGAAGCTGAAGAAGAAACAAGTTATAAAGCAACAATGAGCTAAACGACAGTTAGTTAGTTGTTACGATGCAAAACGACTTGTAGCATTGTTCTCTTTTATTTGTATAGTTCAGTAACCATGTGACTAGCACGTGCTATGATTAAATGTTAGTTAGTTAGTTTAGGCAGTTATATCTGTTAGTTGGTTTCCCTCTTAGCCTCGAGTGTATAAACAGAGGTTGTATTCATTTGCTAAATTAATCAAAGTTTCATTTACACAGATCTTTGATATAGTATTAGAGTGAAACTTCTAGAGTTTTCTTTTCCTTTGTTGAAATTGAGGCTGCGTTTGGTTCAATGTAAATCGAATTTTGAGTGTAAAATAAATGCAGGGGAAAGTGAATTCCCGTAAGGAAAATGAAATCCGGGTGTTTGGTTCTGCAATGGAAAATAGTCTAGAGAATGATTTTCGGTGTTTAGTAACATTCTGAAAATGCTATTTTCCTACAAATTTTTCACATTTTCTCAGCTCCCAAACAAATTTTATAATAGAAAAATTCAAAATATACACTTAACACAACCAAAAATCAAAATAAAAACATCTTTTATTCACAAACTCGGTGAAAGGAGGAAGAAAGAGTGAGAGATTGAGGGAAAGAGAGATAGATCGGGAAAAAGAGGATCGGAGTGGATGGAGGCGGCGGCGGCCAGATCGGGCGGGTTTGGGGGTGGAGTGGGCTGGTGGTCGGTGGTGGCCAGATCGGCCAATGCATTGGAGAGCCTAGTGGAGCATGGCCTGCAGTCGGTTGTCAAGATCGGAGCTCAACCTGTACTTGTCGATGCATGGCTGGCAATCGAAGAGGTGGGTCTTGGGTGTTTGTGGATCGGTGATGAGGGAAGGGTAGGTTGAGATCTTCAAGTGTGTGATGTCTGTGAGGAGTAGGCTGATGGTCGGTGACGGCTAGATCGGTGACGTTGAGCAAGAGGGAGAAGAAGAGTTGAGGAAGAAGAAAGAAAGAAAAAAAGTTTGGCCGATGCGTGATCTGGGCGGTGGGGCGGCGTGATCTGGGTAGTGGGGGCAGTGGTGGGGGCAACACGATTTGGGCTGGCCGGAGCTTGGCTGGGCAGCCACCTGTGCTCTCTCTTATTGCTCTCTCCCTCTCTCTCTCTCTCTCTCTCTCTCTCTCTCTCTCTCTTTGTTTGTGAGTCCTGGAAATCATTTGAAGGTAAAATAGAAACTGAAATTCGTTTCCGACTTAGGAGGGTTATTTTATAGTCAACGCGTAAAATGATTTCCGTTAACCCAATTTTCTGTGCGTACCAAACAAATAGGCTGGTGTAAAATGATTTCTTGAAATCCTTTTCAAGTGAAACAAACGCAACTTGAAATGGGAGTTAAACGACAAGCAGTGAAGGAGTAGAACGACAACAGTGACAAAAGATTTAAATGTGAAATGACAAAGAAGAAAAATAAAGGAATTAAACACACCGTTTGATTTAGTGGAGAGTTAGTTACATATTCTGCCAGATGTCATTGTATTATTGGTTGCAAGTTTGAGAGTTGGTTATGAATTTTAGGTGCCAGTTTTGAGTCTATGTTTTTCATGTATATAAGTAGTTGTAAGCTAATTATTTTGTGACTAATTCAGTAACAATTTCTTGATTAGTGAATGCAAGTTTTCTTTTCTCTCTCAAAAGCTCTCTCCAAGTTCTCTGTGATTTTCTGTTTTTACATGGTATAAGAGCAAATTTTCCTTCACTTTCCTTCCAGCCAAACAAAGTTTTCTTTTTGCATTTGATTTTTCTTAGCTTTCATGGCTTCAGATTCGTCGAGTGTACCTTCTTCTTCAACTGTACCACCTACAAGTGCAGTTATGGCAGATGAATATGCTAATAATCCTTTCTTTTTACCAGCAAACGAGAATCCTAGTTTAATTCTCACATCTCAACCACTCACTGGTCCTGAGAATTACATGAGTTGGGCAATCTGTGTTTTTGGCCTTAAGTGCTAGAAACAAGTTTGGATTCGTGAATGGTTCAATTCCAGAGCCAGATCCAACCTTACCTTTGTTCAATTCTTGGAGTAGATGCAACACTACAATCCTCTCATGGCTGACCAATTCACTTAGCCCCGATCTTAAGGCAAGTGTGATGTACATCAATTCTGCAAAAGACTTGTGGATTGATCTTAAAGATAGGCTATCTCAAGACAACATACCAAGATTGTTTGAGCTTCAAAAGGAGATTTCACACTTGGTTCAAGGTTCACTCTCGGTGAGTTCCTATTTTACCAAATTCAAGACTTTGTGGGATGAATTTGTCAATTATCAACCTTTCACAGTTTGAACTTGTGCTTGTGTTTGTGGTTCTAAGTCATCTTAGTTAGATGCACAGCATAAAGAACATGTATTTTGTTTCTTAATGGGCTTGAATGATAGCTATGAAAACCTCATTGAGCAAATCTTGCTCATTGAGCCTTTTCCTTCTCTTAGCAAAGTGTGTTCTTTGATTTTGCAAGAAGAGAAAAGGAGTATAGGAAATACTGTTAATTTGGTTCAACAATTGGATGCTGTGGTAATGTATGTGAATAACAATAGACCGTTTCAAGGAAATCAAGGTCAGAGCAAAAGTGGTGGGAAAGGAAAGAAGGAAAGACCTGTTTGTACTTATTATGGCTTTACTGGGCATATAGCAGATAAGTGCTATAAGCTCCATGGCTAACCTTCTAGATACAAGCCTAAAGGGGGTAACAAGCCAATGGCTAATCAAGTTTCAGGAAATTTTGGGTTTGATGCTAATTCCACTGTTCAGCCCAGTGGATTGCCTAATTTTGGAGTCCAATCTGACAGCATGTTTCAGAATTTGGTTAATACTCCTCTTGATGTTCAATCTAGTTTTCAAAATGCTATTGCAAGTGCACCTTTTGGTGTTGCACAAGGTGCATCTGGCAGTTCTTTTGGTGGTTCTTTTCTGCAGCAAAGTCCACATTTTTTCAGGCTCAATGCCCCATCTCTCAGGCTTAATGTGAGCAGTTACTCACTTTTTTGAAAGGGTATGTAGGTACTGGTTCAAGTGTTGGTACTCAGACCAGTCAAGTTGCATCTGTCATGGCTCCCAATACCATTTCTACCTCACTACAGACATTTGCATCTGTCACACTTCAATCATCCTTGCCTTCTACTTCCAATTCAACTTCTTGTTCTTCTAATTTATCAAGTAATCCTTTTTGGATTCCACCTAATTTTTCTCATTCAGTTTTTTCTGCTCAAGTAGTAGATAGGACTGTTTATAAATCTGATTCTTGGATTATAGATACTGGAGCTACTGATCATATGGTTCATTCAGTGACTCAACTTACCTCTATTACTTCAATTGTCAATACTTGTGTCTATTTTCCAAATGGGGAACAAGCCTTAGTCACACATGTGGGCATTGTGCATATTTCTTCTACTCTTGTCTTAACTGATATTTTGTGTGTTCCATCTTTTGGCTTTAACCTAATTTTAGTCAGTAAACTTACCAAGAATCTATTTTGCTGTCTCATTTTTCTTGGTCATTGCTGCTTTATTCAGGACCTTGCTCAATGGAGCATGATTGATCAGGGTAAAGAAAGCAATGGCTTGTATCTGCTGAACTCTTCCATTCAGCACAGATCTTCTGCTCTTATTACTACCAGTCCTCTTTCAAGCATAGATTTATGGCATACTAGATTAGGCCATCTTTCATTTTCTAAACTTCAATTGTTGAAAATTGTTGTAAACATTGATGTTTCTAATAAAGCTTAATGCTGTGATGTTTGTCATTTCTCTAAACAGAAAAGGCTTCCTTTTTTTATTAGTAATCATGTATCTTCTGCCCTTTTTGAATTGATTCATTGTGACCTTTGGGGTCCTTTTGCTACTTGCACTGTTGAAGGTTACAAGTATTTTTTTACTATTGTGGATGATTTTTCAAGATGCACTTGGGTTTATCTTCTCAAAATTAAATTAGATACTCAAGTTTTACTTCCAATTTTTGCTAATATGGTTAAAACTCAATTTAATAGCAACATTAAGACCATTAGAAGTGATAATGGTACAAAATTTAACCTTAAAGACTTCTTTCATTTCAATGGTATCTTGCACCAATTATCTTGTGTTGATACTCCTCAACAAAATGCCATTGTTAAGAGGAAGTATCAACATATACTTAATGTTGCTAGAGCATTGAGATTTCAATCTAAGATTCCCTTGTGTTTTTGGGGTGACGGCATTCTCACTGCAGTCCATTTGATCAATAGGGTTCCTTCCAAATCTCTAGGTAACAAAAGCCCTTATGAAATGCTTTTTAATACTCCACCATCTTATACACATCTTAGGAGTTTTGGTTGTTTGTGTTTTATCTCCACCTCACCTAATCATAGGCACAAATTTGCACCTAGTGCAAGGAAGTGTGTGTTTTTGGGCTATCCACATGGCATTAAAGACTACAAAGTATTAGATCTTGATTCTAATTCTATTTTCATATCCAGAGACATTGTTTTCTATGAATCCATTTTTCCTATGCATTTGCTTCTCATCCTTCCACTTCTTACCTAGATGATTTTGTTTTTCCTCATGCTACTTCATATGTTCCTTGTTCCACTGACTTTGTTTCTCCTTTACTATCTTCCACTACTCATGATCATTCTAATTCCTTGTCTTCCAATGACACTTCTATGCTAGTATCATTAGATGCTCCTACTTCTGATGTTACTATACCAGATCCTAATCCATTAGATGATCCTAATGCTAATACTTCTATACCAGAACCTATTTCAGATTTTGATTCTGCTATAATCCCTATTGATCCACCCATACAGCCCCAATTAAGAAGATCCACTAGACCTCACATTCCTCCATCTTACATATCAGATTATTCTTGTAAATCTGTTAGTGCTGAACCTCAATTTGGTCTGCCATATACCATTTCAAATTTTTTGGGCTATTCTCACTTGGGTCCTACTTTTAAGTCCTTTGTCTTAGCAGTCAGTGCTACTCCTTCAGAGCCTGCCTCCTTTCATCAGGCTGTTCAATATCCTGAATGGAAGGTTGCTATGGACAAAGAGATTGAGGCATTGGAGGTGAACCACACATGGACTTTGGCCCCTTTGCCACCTGGTAAGACTGTTATAGGCTACAAGTGGGTTTACAGGATCAAGTATTTGCCTGATGGTTCAATTGAGATGTATAAGGCTCGTTTAGTTGCTAAAGGATTCACTCAGAAGCATGGTTTGGATTATTCTAAGACTTTTTCCCCAATTGCTAAATTAGTTTCTATCAAGATTGTTCTTTCTTGGCTACTATGAAAGGATGGTATTTACACCAAATGAATGTCAATAATGCATTCTTGCATGGTGACTTGGTTGAGGATGTGTATATGTCTTTACCACCTGGTTTTCATAGCAAGAGGGAGGGTTTAGTTTGCAAGTTGAATAAAAGTCTCTATGGTCTTAAGCAAGCTTCAAGACAATAGTTTGAGAAGTTTTCAACTACCATTTTGCAGTTGGGTTTCGTATAGTCCAAATCAGACTATTCCTTATTCACACATTCACAAGGTGCTTCTTTCACCGTTCTCCTAGTTTATGTTGATAATATATTGCTTACAGGAAATAATCCCACTTGTGTTACTGCTTTGAAGAAGCTGCTTGATGATAAATTTGGTTTAAAAGATCTTGGTTCATTAAGATACTTCTTGGGCTTAGAGGTTGCAAGGACTGATGCAGGCATTAGTTTAAACCAAAGGAAATATGACTTGGAGATATAGAAAGATACAGGTTTTATGGGCTACAAACCTGTGAAATTTCCTATGGAACAAAACTTAAGATTGTCTAAGTATGAAGGGAAACTTCTTGCAGAACCAGGGTTGTATAGAAGGCTTACAGGAAGACTCTTATACTTAACTTTGACAAGACTTGATATAACATATGTTGTGCACAAATTGAGTCAATTTGTGTCACAGCCTAGAGAACCTCATTTGCTGGCAGCACACAGGGTTCTTCAATTCATCAAAGGTTCACCAGGAAAAAGGATTTTCTTCCCTAGCAATACAAAGTTACATATCAAGTCCTTTTATGATGCAGATTGGGCTGGATGCCTGATACTAGAAGGTCTCTCACAGGATATGCAGTGTATTTGGGGGATTCTTTGATATCTTGGAGATCAAAGAAGCAAGGAGTGATGTCTTGGTCCTCTGCAGAAGCTGAATAAAGGCCATGGCTAGTGTAGCTTGTGAAATTACTTGGATGATGCAGCTACTTAAAGATCTAAAGATTGAACACTACAAACTTGCTATGCTATTTTGTGATAATCAAGCAGCATTGTGCATAGCTGCAAACCCAGTTTTCCATGAACGAACCAAACACATAGAAGTTGATTGTCACTTGGTTAGGGACAAAATTTTGGAAGGGAAAATAAAGACTTTTCATGTAGCAACTAATTCTCAAGTGGCTGATATATTCACTAAGGCCTTGGGTTTGGCATCTTTTACAAGGCTATCAGAGAAGTTGGGATTGAAAGATATTTTTCAGCCAAAAGTTTTGAAGAAAGTTTGTTTAGTTCAAGTCATAGAGTCTAAGACACTGGACTTGAGGGGGTGTGTTGAAACTGAAATGGGAGTTAAACGGCAAGCAGTGAAGGAGCAGAACGACGACAGTGACAAAAGATTTAAATGTAAAACGACAAAGAAAAAAAATAAAGGAATTAAATGCACCGTTTGATTTAGTGGAGAGTTAGTTACATATTCTGCCAGATGTCATTGTATTATTGGTTGCAAGTTTGAGAATTGGTTATGAGTTTTAGGCGCTAGTTTTGAGTCTCTGTTTTTCATGTATATAAGTAGTTGTAAGCTAATTATTTTGTAACTAATTCAGTAACAGTTTCTTGATTAGTGAATGCAAGTTTTCTTTTCTCTCTCAAAAGCTCTCTCCAACTTCTCTGTGATTTTCTGTTTTTACATCCTTTCCAGAATTCGTGTTTTCTTTCTTTCTCAGAAACTTGAAGTTCATTAATGGTTATTGACTTATTGTCAGCGCCAATACTTCTGCTTCTGAACCTTCATCTTTATAGGATTCATCCATGGCAGATGATCGTCTGTTTCTATATCATGGAGAGAATTTTGGTGTAGTTCTTATGTCTCGACCCTTCGTTGGTGAAAACTATCCAGCTTGGGCCTAATCAATTAAAAAGGGGTATATAGATAGAACACTCACACTTTCATCTCCTTTAGTGAAAACTCCACTTGAGATTCAAGCTTGGATTTAAGTAGATAACATGGTGGGAGCATGGATTACAAATGTAGTTTCACCAAGAATTCAAGCTAGCATCATTTACATAGATACAACCCTGGAGATTTGCAATGATTTTAGAGTAAAATTTTCTCAAGGAAATGGATCATGAATCTTTAATTTGCAAAAAGTGATTGCAGAGGTTACACAAGCCTTTTACCAAAAGAAAAAAAAAAAAAAAAAAATCCCAAGCCATATGTCAAAATATATATTTCAAACACTCATAATCAAATATCACTACCAAACACTTTTTTTTTTTTTTAGCCACAGTTTTCAGTATTTGAAATATACAACTGCCGGTAATGAATAGAAAAAGGATAAAGAAATTTTTTAAAAATATATAGAGAGATTAAAACAAAAAAGAATAAATAAATAATATTTAAATGAGATAGAAAAATGCTAACGAGTTTGTTGAAATGTGTATTTGAAAAAAAAGTAAATAAAATATTAATGGGCACTGCAAGGTGCTCGTTAAGAAATAACTTATGTCAATAAAGTCAATTTTTAATCAAATTTTTGACCAGTTTTATAGAAGGTAGAGTTAATAAAATTAACTTATTGAGCTTCACCTATAACTTAGTGATATTTATAAACGTAACCGACCATTTTTCTAATTAGTATAACCTCTCTTTAAAGTAACAGTTCAAAAGTTTGGAAGCTAGTTGACGGGACCGACGAACCCACTTCGTATGGACGATGCCATAAGCACCGACGAAGCTATCTTCTAGTTAAGAGAACCAGACACAAGTATTGCTGACGAAGGTATCCAGGATATTCAATGCAGACAATCAAACCCAAAACAGTTACAAAGACAACTGTACAGATCCGTTGGAGGATACTAATAGCACATTACTCCGGACGTTACAAAAAGGAGCATTGAAGATCTCCATAATTGCTCCAACGACTAGAGCCCTTAGAAGAATATATATATACGCCCATACCTTGCCAAGAAGGAGGTACATACACACAGACTAGCAACAAGAGATTTCTTTTCATTTTTTACATTGATTTGCTCTAAAAGAAAAGTTTTATATACTGACTTTAGCATCGGAGGTTTTGTGGCAGGCACCACACCGGTGACCATCTCTGAAGGCTGAAGATCTTTTTCCATCTGACGAACTTGACTGACGATCTCGAGTATTATCAGTTTGGCGCCGTCTGTGGGGACGACATTTTCATATTTACATTCGAAATTGTAGTTCCCGATCAATTACTCTTTTCAGATGGAGTCCAATCAAGATTCTGCAGCCTTAGCCCAACAAATCCAAGCTCTTGCAGCCACAGTAGAAGAATTGACCAGACAGAACCAGGAGATGAAGCTACGGCTTCAGCAAGAGGAGAATAGGTCCAAAGGAGGTGAAGAAGGAGAAGGGGATAGTCATAGAAGGAGTGATCCGCGAAGGCCCACCACTCCGACCGAGCAAAACTCAGATATGCTGAGAGAGATGAGGAGAGAAATGGACGAACTTAGGAATGCCATCAAGGAGAAGACAGAACGAAGCGTGGATCGAATGGTTCGAGCAACGGATTCACCATTCACAACAACAGTCCTTGACTGTCCAGTTCCGTCCAAATTCCGGTTGCCTCAGCTCGAGCCTTTCGATGGGCTGAAGGATCCTCAAGATCATTTGAATACCTTCAAAACAACCTTGGGACTTCAACAGCCTCCAGATGAGATATTATGTCGTTCCTTCCCAACCACTCTCAGGGGAGCTGCTCGAGAATGGTTCACAAAGTTGCCAACATCGTCCATTGATACATTCGAGCAGTTGAGTAGCGCCTTCCTGCGTCATTTTATTGGGGGACAACGACCAAAGAGAACCGCCGACCATTTGCTTACCATCAGACAAGGAGAAAAGGAAACGTTGAGATCATATGTAAAGCGGTTCACAAGGGAAACACTGGAGGTAGACGAGGCTGATGACAAAGTGCAGCTGACGACCTTCAAAGCCGGACTGAGAACTAGGGAACTCGTCACTTCACTCGCGAAGAATCCCCCGAAGACGATGGCGGAAATGCTTCTTAAGGCGCAGAAATACATGAACGCTGAAGACGCGCTAGCTGCCATCAGGGACGGGGATAGACCAGGGGACAGGGGAAGAAGAGAGGATGACCGCAGGGGACAGAAGAGGGAGAGGCAGGATCGTCGAGCCAATGACGGATTTAGGAGGAAAGACGATAAAAACCCTAGAACGGTAAGATTCACCCCTCTCATTATGCCCGTTGACAAAGTTTTCACGCAGATCAAAGACGAGCATCACCTTAGGTGGCCACGACCACTACATTCGTCCCCAAACGTCCGTGACAAGAGTAAATACTGCCGATTCCATAAAGATCATGGCCACTATACAGAAGATTGTAGAGACCTCAAAGAACAAATAGAAGAATTGATACGAAGGGGAAAGTTACAGAAATTTGTAAAGAAGGGAGATTACAATAAACCTCGAGACGAGAACAGAGACCGACCTGAGCCCTCGGGCAACGGTCATCAATCCCAACCTCCGCAAAATGTGATCGGGGAGATACAAACGATCACAGGAGGGCCCGTTACAGGGGGATCATTCAAGTCACTCAAGAGAACATATCAACGGCAGGTAAACAGCGTCCACATGACACCTTCGTCAAAGCACAGACGAACTGACCAAGATATGACCTTTAACGAGAATGATGCTGGAGGGGTGAAGCAACCACACAATGACCCCTTGGTCATAATGCTCACCATAGAAGGATTCAACACCAAGAGGATCCTCGTGGATAATGGTAGCTCTGCCGATATCATTTATTTTCCCGCTTTTCAACAGTTGAAGCTTGATCCCAAAAGACTTCGTCCCTTCGACTCCCCCCTCGTCAGCTTCAGCGGCGACAGAGTATATCCCAGAGGAATAGTAACACTAACAGTAACAGTGGGAACGTACCCAAAACAATCAACTCGTCAGATAGATTTTCTGGTGGTAGATTGTCCCTCATCTTATAACGTCATCATCGGAAGACCAGCACTTAACAAGTGGAAGGCGTCCACATCCACCTACTGCCTGAAGGTAAAATTCCCAACAGAAAACGGTGTTGGAGAAGTCAAGGGAGACCAGGTGTTAGCTCGAGAATGCTACCAAGCTGTTTTAGCAGCTCAAGAGAATCACACTTGGATAATAGAAGAAAAGGAAGAAGAAAAGATGGAGGCCCTGGAAGCAGTAGAACTCATCAAAGGGGAGGCGACGAAGACAACCAGGATAGGGACGACCTTGAGCCCTGAAATGAAGACGAGGCTTATTCAGTTTCTTAGAGACAACCTAGACGTCTTTGCCTGGAGTCATGACGACATGCCAGGTATATCTCCGGGGGTCATACAACACAGGCTGAATGTGGACCCGGAGAGAAAGCCCGTCAAACAGAAACGAAGGACATTTGCACCCGAGAGAGACCAGGCAATCACAGACGAAGTGAGTAAACTTTTGACTGCAGGTTTCATCAGGGAAGTGTACTACCCAGAATGGCTCGCCAACGTCGTCTTAGTAAAAAAGGCAAGCGGGAAATGGAGAATGTGTGTGGATTTCACAGATCTGAACAAGGCCTGCCCAAAAGACAGCTTCCCGCTCCCAAGGATAGATCAGCTCGTAGATTCCACTGCCGGGCACAAATTGTTAACATTCATGGATGCATTCTCAGGATACAACCAAATCAAGATGGCTGATGAAGACCAGGAGAAAACTGCCTTCATCACTAGCCAGGGGCTCTACTGCTATAAGGTGATGCCTTTTGGGCTGAAGAACGCAGGGGCAACTTATCAGAGGTTAGTGAATAGAATGTTCGCCAAGCAGATAGGAAAAAACATGGAAGTATATGTGGACGATATGCTCGTCAAGAGCAAGGAAGAACTTACACACCTGGACGACCTCAAAGAGACATTCGAGACCCTCAAGCAATACAGAATGAAGCTGAATCCTGGTAAATGTGCCTTCGGTGTTGCCTCAGGGAAGTTCCTTGGATTCATGGTATCCCAGAGGGGGATAGAAGCAAATCCTGAGAAAGTGCAAGCAATAATTAACATGACATCACCTAAGACCGTCAAGGAAGTCCAGAAGCTCACAGGCCGGATCGCAGCCCTTAACAGGTTTGTGTCTAGAGCCACTGATAAGTGCTTACCGTTCTTTAAGACCCTGAAGCAAGCTTTTGAATGGACCGACGAGTGTGAAGCGGCGTTCCAGGAGCTCAAGCGTTACCTCAGCAATCCACCCCTCCTGAGCCCGTCGAAAGAAGGTGAAAATCTGTACCTATATCTAGCAGTCTCATCTACAGCCGTCAGTGCCGCCTTGATCCGAGAAGAGGATGGGAAACAGCTTCCAGTTTACTACGTCAGCCAAGCCTTCCAGGGAGCGGAATTCAGATACCCAAAGATTGAGAAGATCACATTTGCTTTAATAGTAGCCTCGCGCAAGCTCAGGCAGTATTTCCAGGCGCACCCGATTCTAGTAATGACGGATCAACCCATCAAGAAATCTATGACCAAACCTGAAGCAGCAGGCAGAATGGTCCAGTGGGCGATTGAACTCAGCCAATTTGACGTGGAGTACCATTCAAGGACGGCCATCAAAGCACAAGCCCTGGCAGACTTCATCGCCGAGTATACCTATCCAGACGAGCCGAGTATTGCCAGCATGAACGAGACATGGGTGATAAAGACTGACGGCTCATCAACAAAGAAAAGAGGAGGAGTAGAGGTCGTCATAACCACTCCTGACAGAGAAGTGCTAAGGTATGGAGTTCAACTAAAATTCCCAGCCACCAACAACGAGGCTGAGTATGAAGGAATCCTGACAGGCTTAAGGCTCGGAAAAGAACTTGGAGCCAGGAATCTACTAGTCCAGAACGATTCAAGGTTAGTGATTGGACAAATCAACGGAGAATATGAAGCAAAGGAAGAAAGGATGCAGAAATATCTCAGATTGACGAAATACTTAACTCAAGAATTTGAAAAAGTGGAGTTCGTCCAGATCTCAAGGAACCAGAACGTGGCCGCCGACGAAGTATCAAAGATAGCTTCGTCAGAAGTAGACGATTCAAAGACAGACCTAATGATGGAAATACAGGGGAGTCCCAGCATAGAAGAAGCCACAACTTTCGCACTCCAGGACGCAAGCAGTTGGATGACGCCCATCATTTCTTTCCTCCAAGATGGCCATTTACCCCAGGATGCACATGAAGCCAGAAAGATCAAGAAGAGATCCACCAGGTTCACAATTCTCAATGATACTCTGTACAAAAGAGGTTTCTCCATGCCCTACCTGAGGTGCGTTGATGAAAAAGAAGCAGAATACATCCTCAGAGAAGTTCATGAAGGAATTTGCGGAGATCACGCAGGACCAAGATCCCTGGTAAGAAAAATCATGCATACAGGTTACTTCTGGCCAACAATGCAAAATGACGCCACAAAGTTCGTCCAAAGATGTGACAAATGTCAGAGGTTTGGGAACATTCAACGATTACCGTCAGAGAAGCTAACGACGATAACATCTCCCTGGCCGTTCGCACAATGGGGGATTGACATCGTCGGTCCGCTGCCTCAAGGCAAAGGTCAGGTAAAATTCCTACTTGTTGCTATTGATTATTTTACTAAATGGGTTGAAGCAGATGCATTGGCAACCATCACCGAGGCTAGGATACAGGGGTTCGTATGGAAGAATATTGTCTGCAGGTTCGGGATCCCGCGGACGATCATATCAGACAACGGACGACAGTTCGATAGCAAGGCTTTCAAGGATTTTTGCGCAGGTTTGGGCATCAGGAACCAGTTCTCATCACCAGGCCACCCGCAGGCAAATGGACAGATGGAGGTGACAAACCGCACGTTACTCAAGATCATAAAAACTAGACTGGACGAGGCAAAGGGTGCATGGCCGGACGAGCTGCCCAGCGTCTTGTGGGCCTACCGGACCACGGCTAGAACCCCGACAGGAGAAACCCCCTTCAAGCTTACCTACGGCACAGAAGCAGTTATCCCGGTCGAAGTAGGGTTAACCAGCACCAGGAGGGAAGCCTTTAACCAAAAAGAAAATGACGACCTCCTGCGAGTAGATCTGGATTGTCTTGACGAAGTTCGAGATAAAGCCTTCAACAAGATGTCTGAATACCAGAAGAAAATGACGGATTACTACAACAGAAGGGTGAAACTCAGGAGACTCAACATAGGAGACCTTGTCCTGCGCAAGATGACCCAGGCAACCAAAGACCCAACTCAAGGAAAGCTCGGCCCCTCGTGGGAAGGACCATACAAGGTCATTCACTACTCCAGACAAGGGAGTTATCACCTGGAGACCATGGACGGAGAAAAACTCCCGAGGCCATGGAATATCGAACACTTGAAGAAATACCATCAGTAATGTGTAATAGATTATCAATCAATAAATGAATTATTCAGCTAATCTCTTTGTGCAAACAGGCTCAATCCAGAACAAACGAAAGCCAAAAATGGCTAAGTAACAAGATTCCGCTTCGACGGATGTAAGTTACTGACGAATAAACGAAACTAAAAGCCAAAAATGGCTAAGTAACAAGATTCCGCCTCGACGGATGTAAGTTACTGACGACCAAACGAAATTAAAGCCAAAACTGGCTAAGTAACAAGATTCCGCCTCGACGGATGTAAGTTACTGACGACCAAACGAAATTAAAGCCAAAACTGGCTAAGTAACAAGATTCCGCCTCGACGGATGTAAGTTACTGACGAACAAACGAAACTAAAAGCCAAAAGTGGCTAAGTAACAAGAGTCCGCCTCGACGGATGTAAGTTACTGACGAACGAGCGAAGTTAAAGGTAACAAGATTCCGCCTCGACGGATGTAAGTTACTGAAAGCCAAAAATTGCCGGGTAACCAGATTCCGCGTAGACGGATGAGAGTCACCGACGAAGAAAGCTAACTAAAGCTAAAATTAGCTAAGTAACGAGGTCCCCCTCCGACGAATAAGCATATGATCAAGACGAAAGGCTACACAGCGGGATTAAAACCTCGAAGAAAACTCACAACTGACGACCAGTATGCTATCAAGGCAATAGATATGGCAAACATAATCAAATGCAAGTAAGTACCGAATGATTAAAATTAAAAGCCTGAAGCTGGCAGGCAAATCACCATTGTTTTTACAACTAAAAGCCCATAAACGCTGGGCTAAAAACTCTGTTCCCAAAATAAATTAAAATTGTTTTCCAAGAAGATATAAAAAAAAAAAAAAAAAAAAGATAAACAAATGCCCAAAACAGGACGGGCAACACAAAAAATTCTTTTTTAGCAGGTTCAGTCTTCGGGAGGGGCACCACCAGCAGCAGCATCGTCAATGGGAGCATCCTCAGGAACATCACTCGCTGAAGTCAAGGAAAGGGCAGCTTCGTCAGCGGCCATTTCTTTGTCCACATCCTCCAGGTCCAAATTCCCGATGTCAACACCAGTCGGATGCTTGGCCATATACCGACGGAGGAGCTCAAAGCCCTTGAAATACCAACTGAAGAGCACGGTGTTGTACTCCTCAGTGGTTTGGAATGCTTCAACGGACCGAGCTGCAATGGTTTTGAGTGACTCCCTCGCATTCTGAAGTTGCTCGTCCTTCTCTACGTGCAACTGACGCTCAACGTTAAGGTCGTTACCCAAGGCCTTAACCTTCTCCTTCAAAGTCGTGGCCTCGTCCATAGAATCGATAAGGTTCTTCTTCAGCTTAGAATTTTCACCCTCCAAGGCTTGAACCCTCGACAAAAGGGACGCCAGCTTAGCCTCCTGAATGAGATATTCCGAAGCGATATGCATGCTCTCTCCCAGAACCTGTTATTTAAACTTTTAGTAAAAAAAAAAAAAAAAAAAAAAAAAAAAAAAAAAAAAAAGAGAGGAAGAAGTGCCTTACTTGGACGAGCTTGTGGACTTGCCCACCAGCCACCCTGCTAAGAGGGACTCCAGAGAGAGTTTTCAGTTCGTCAGCAGTCACGAGGCTGTGAGCTCGTTCAACCGCCAGCCTCTCGTCTCCCCAGATTGAAGAAGGATAAGCCTCCCCTTTCTCCTTTTCCACCTCCGTCAGACGAGGCCTTTTAGAAGCAGGCGTCGGAAGCTCTTCCACGGAAGTAGATGGGGAAGCAGTCCTCGTCGTCTCAGTGCCGGAGACGAGAGGAGTGACGGTGACTTGCGGAACGACTGAAGCGCCCCTCACCCGTACGGCCTTCTTGCCGATGTTAGACAAGGGCTCGTCCTTCTTCGCCCTCATCTTGGCGTACATGTCTTTGTTAAACTTAGACGTCATTTCTGCCAAAAAGGAAAATGTTAGTCTTGAATAAGCAGACGAGAGAGAAAGGGAAGAGATACTGACGAAGCTTAGTACTTAGAAAAGAAAAGTAAGGATAAAAGTACCGACGAAGGTAGCACTTACTCTTTTTTCCTTCTCTGTCAACAGTTTTTAAAACAAATGCAGAGGGCTCGGGCCCAAGACAGTAAAATGCAAGAGTCCTGGGATCAACAAGATCGTCCCAGCTCTCGATCGTCTGTGCGTACTCTATGGCTTTTTCCACACGCCCTCTATACCTGCTCTTAAGTTTTGGTCTTCTCTTTGCTAAAAAAAAAAAAAAAAAAAAAAAAAAAAAAAAAAAAAAAAAAAAAAAAGTGTTATTAGCCGTGAATGGAAGCAGGACATAACTCAGGGAATGAAGAAGAAGTGTTGACGCACCTAAAGTCGGGGTTTCCCACCGACGACGTAACCTCGGGAGATCACCCCAAAACTCATCCGAGGGTGTTTCAAAATCGTCTCCAGACACATAGAAGAATCTGGATTTCCAATACCTGAACGACGAAGGTAATTTCTTGACGATCCTAGTCCTCCTCTCCCAAGGCACTAGTTCGTAATACCCATGCTCCTTCGACGCTTTCAAGCGGTACAAATATGCTAACTCATCAATCCTGAGCATATCCCCGTCATTGGCCGCCAGCCATATTCCCATACAGCTGACTAAAATCCTCCAGGAATTAGGCATAAGTTGCCCAGGTGCAATACCAAAATGATCCAGCAACTCCATTAAAAATGGATGGACGGGGAATCTCAACCCACAAGTAAAAGCAGCTTCATAAAAGCATACTTCACCAGGAAAAAAGTGGCATGCCCGGTCCTCGTCACCGGGTAGACGAACCCTAACCCGATCCGGGAACTGAAATCTGTCTCTAAACCTCATCAAAGTATCAGCGTCCAACCCACACTCCTCTCCCAGGGCATAAAAAGCCCTAACCTCCCGAGGACTGGAAGCGGCAGTATCTTCCTCTGCTGGGCCGCCGCTGGACGACAACCCAGTCTCAAGCTCGCTCGACCTAACTTCAGACATGCCTATTCGCTCCCCAACCTCGTTTATAAACCAATTTAAAGACTGACGGAGCAAAGGCAACAAATCAGCCAAAGCGACACTAAGGCAGTTACCCTCGAAAACAAAATCCTCGATGTTAGAAGGAACCCCTAAAGACCCTCCTAGGCGAGCAAAAAGAAATGAAATTGATGGACAAGCTACCCTAACCTCGGAGTAATCAACCATGAAACCCAGAAAAACACAACAGCAAGCTAAACCCCCATGAATTTTAGAAGCAAACAAAGAAGGGAAAAAGAAATCAGATGCAACAACGAGGCAAGGAAAGTTAAACACAAAAGCTGAAAGAAAAATGTGCATACCTTAAAGAAGGCAAACGGCCAAGGAAGCACCACCACCAGAAAAATCGCAGAAAAAGATCGCCGGAGAAGATGACCAGAGCAAATGATTGGAGAAATTTTGAAGACAGTGAACAGGGAAGAAACTTTTAAACAAAGGTCTTGGGAAAACTGCAAAAAACAGCGGGAAGACCAATAGTCTCACCCATCAAAGCATTAAGTCCCACCCCTCAACACATGCCACGTAGGCCACGATTTACGAAGCGCCGCCACTACTCATTTAATGCGGAACGGAATCCCAAACGACACTCATAGACAGGAATCTCTTCGTATTCTATATTCGTCGGTTAAATGACGAACACAGAATCGGGGGGCAACTGACGGGACCGACGAACCCACTTCGTATGGACGATGCCATAAGCACCGACGAAGCTATCTTCTAGTTAAGAGAACCAGACACAAGTATTGCTGACGAAGGTATCCAGGATATTCAATGCAGACAATCAAACCCAAAACAGTTACAAAGACAACTGTACAGATCCGTTGGAGGATACTAATAGCACATTACTCCGGACGTTACAAAAAGGAGCATTGAAGATCTCCATAATTGCTCCAACGACTAGAGCCCTTAGAAGAATATATATATACGCCCATACCTTGCCAAGAAGGAGGTACATACACACAGACTAGCAACAAGAGATTTCTTTTCATTTTTTACACTAGTTACTATACAATATGTATACATGTGCGTTTCTTTTTGTGTTTTCACTTTCAGTACGTTTACTTAACTAGGCCGGGTCCGGGAGAACGTGTCTGTCAGTTCATTCCTCGCGACGTCGCATCCTTTGGTCCATTCGTATTAAATTTGTTCCAATTTTATCGGGTGTCCCCGAAGGCAGTGACGGAGCCACACTTGGACTAGGGGGGGCAATGGCCCCCCCTAAATTTTTGTAAAAAAATATTATTATTATTATTATATATATATGTGTGTACTAATTTTAGCAATTTTGTTCTATAAAATTACATTTTGTTTCCCTTTAACAATATCATCGATTCTTTTAAAAGTAATGCTATACTCACAAACTTTTTTATAACATTTTTACAAACTGTTATGGTAGCAAATTCTTATTGGTTCGCATACGGGCACACCACTCACATCATTTTTTTACTTACTAGTAATCACTTATCATATCGGTAATTTATAAAAAACTTGTAGCTCTAGCATTTTCCTCATTTTAATGACCATAAAAAAAAATAAAAAAATAAATTATAGATCTAAAATCTAAAACAAAATATACAAGCCTAAAAAAAATAACTCAACAAAAAAAATTATAAGTAAAACTAAAAATTAACTAATTTTATCCAAAATAAATAACCTTGCCTGCCTTTAAAAAAATTCTAAACAAAAATAATTTTGTTCTTACCCACCCAAAAAAAAAAATAATTTAGCAGCTAAGTAAGAGAATCAGAGGTTAAAACCGCCATACACAACCAACAGTAAAACTGCCCCCCCTAACTCAAAGTTCTGGCTTCGTCCCTGCCCGAAGGGACCATTCATATTAAATTTGTGGTACAGGTGACTTTTACAGATTTGATCGGTGCCACATATTAAGGTTAGTGCTAGAAAATAAAAAAAAAAATTTTTATTTTTTTTATTTTTATTTGGTTGAAAGTGAAAAAATGATTTTGCATAAATTTACTCATATATTCTTATTAAAAAATAAAACTTAATGAAAACAAAAAAGTGACAAACAACCCAAAAAAAAATGCAATCACCCAATTATGTCATCATTAAGGTACTGTTTGGGATTCGCTTATTTTGCTGAAATTGAAAATTTTTTTATGAAAGTACTGTAGATAAAGGTAAAAGTTAGCTAAAATAGTTCCGAAAAATGTCGTAGGACCCATGAATAGTATCAAAAAGTGCCGTGGGACTCATGAATAGTATCAAAAATAAGCTGAATAGTAAAATAAGTAGGCAAAAATAATCTTTACCAAACAGACACTAAATAAAACAAAAAAGTAACACATTTATTTAGCAAAAAATTGTGCATATACAAATGGACGAAGGAAAAAAAGAAAAAAAAGAAAAAGAAGTAAACAAAGCAGTTGGAAGAAACAATAAAGAAGAAGAAAAAAAAAAAGTAAAAAAAGTAAAGGCTATTGATGTGGACGAAGCTCATATGCAAGTGTATTTAGGTATTTTCGTCCATTAAGCAGTCATATTTTATCTTTTCAATTTTCTTTTCATTTTAGAGAGAAATCTTTTTGGTAGGCTTGGGAAGAAAACACCCGGGTCCCACTATTTATTTTTCTTTATTTCCTCCCAACTAAACACACTTCAAAAAAGATTTCATTCCCATTTTCTCTCAAAAGTTTTTCATTCACCCTATTTCACCTCCAAAGTGCATTCATAACTAGCAGTCAACAAAACAAGACAAGTTTTACGCCCTACCAAAAAACCAAAAAAAAAAAAAAAAAAAAAAAAAAACGAGTGCAAGAAAAAAAAAAACCTACGTTCATGATGGAAGTTATTATTAATTTTAATTTGAATTTATCACTAAAATTACTTTTGTGTCCACCAATAACAGCTAATGAGAATTTACTAATTAAGATTTGTTATGAAAATATTGTGGATATAACATTTCTCATAAAATAAAAAGTATTTTGTTATGAGTATTCTAAACTATGTTGAACAAAATATATATATATATATATATATATATATATATATATATATATATATCTTAAAAGAAAGTTAACTTTCATTTGCTTGATAGATATTGTAGGGATCGGGTTTGAGCACTTTTCCTTGGATGACGTGGACTCAAGCCTAGCTAGCCCGATACAATGAATTTGTAGAGTATGGGTTCAAGAACTAGGCCCTAATAAGGATTGCAACAACTAAACATGGTAGTGAATGGGTTGAACAACAAAAATATAGGGTAAAGCATGAAATATTGCTTCTCAACCCTTCTCTTAGGGGCTGGAAGTTCTTATTACTTTTTTCAGTGCTTGGTTACAGAGATGATACAAGTGCTACAGTATTTTCTGCCTCTAATTCCCCGTCCCCCTTTCTGGAGGACTTCTTACATTATATATCCCCCCTTTGGTTAATCTTGGCCCTCTATTTGTTGTTCATGCAGGTCACCACTTGAGTGTTTGTCCCATCAGTCACCTTCCCATTCTTTCTGTGGGTTACAGCAACTATGGCAGCACTGTTCAAGGGTTACTTCTCCATTAATGCAACCAGAACGTTAGTTGTGAGCATTTAATATGGAGGTGACAGTTCCTCCTGGAATCGCTCCTCTACCATGTTTTCATGGCTAACCCGTTGTACTTGTCTTTTCTTTGGGGACGCTCTGAAAGGCTACCTCTGATGGTGCTTTGCTCTTTCTTTCCATGATCTCGACTGGCCGAGGATTGTCCTCGGCAGTGCTTCTTGGCAATTGAAGCTTCCTTGATTCGTCCTTGGACATTTCTTCTTCCTCGGCGTGGGCCTTCGGCCTAGCATAAAGTGGGCTACGGTTGCTAAATTCTCTGACCCCACAATAGCCCCTCAAAATCTTACTGTCAGGCTCCTCGGGCGGAGAGGAGGATTTTGATGTCCTCGGGCTTTTGCCATGGCTTCTCAAGTCTTGTCCTCCATCAGTGCCAGAGTCTTTTCACCTGTCCAAGGCACGTTCCTAACGTTTCGGTATGCGGAGCGCGCCCACATTAAATTCAGGCAGCTATGTGCTCCTCACGTTCAACGGTGAGATGATAATCTAACGGTGGCAATGTTCTTGACTTTATGGGCGGGAAAACTCACACGGTTATTTTTAATTCGGGGTATAAATACCCATTTGAACCGGTTTGCCTCTTTATTTTCGCATTCAAGAGTTCTTGAGCACATATCCTGAATTCGGTTAAATCTTCAACCAAATTCACGACTCCCTTCAGCACAAAAAGCTTGTTCGAGGAGCTTTTCCTCATTTCTGTAAGTTTTCTTCTCTCTCTCTAAATTGTGCTTCCTCTCTTCTAAACTTCTTTCTCCAAGTCTCTTAGTTGTCTCTAGGGATGGGTAGGTTCAAGAAATTGGTTGAGTCTGAAGAGGCGATGGAGAAGTTCATCGTCGATTATAGGATACCCAGTAACGTAGGTCTAAGGTACTGTGAAAAGGGAGAGGGGAGTTTTAGGAAGCAAGAGGGCGAGGTGGTGATTCCCATAATCGCCTTCTTAGAGGGTGGTATGAGAATCCCCACGAGTCAGGTGATAAAGGGTTACCTTAGGCATTTTCGGCTAACCCCCACCCAATGTGGCGTCAATATGTTTAGGATTCTGGGCTGTGTAGATGCCTTAAACGAGAAGATGTGGCTGAGGTTGACCCATCATGACTTGAACTGGTGCTACAATCTCCAGCACCTAAAGGGCAAGTCTTACTACATGAAGACGAGGGAGGATAGGGTGCGGCTTATCCAGTGCCTCCCTTCGTCCAGCAAGGGTCTGGATAAGGACTTCCTCATCGTGTTTGGAGAGTGGCACGACGGCCTCCATTGTCCGACAAAGGAAGGGACACCAGGTGGGGTGCCCTAGAGTAGGAGAGGGTCTAATCATTTGTGCTATCAAAGTTTGTAGTGCTTGATTGTTGACACAAATGTGCCCTCTTTTTTTGCAAATCCGCACGCTTTTCAATGGCACTTCCATTTAGTCAACAAGGTGGATTTGGAGACTGTATTGACGGCAAAGATCTTCGTAAATGAGGCCGACAACCAAGTTAGGGCTGCTTACAAGATCCTAGGATACGACCCCATTCAAAAATCGTTTCCGGCACCAAAGTACGTGATTAGGGCAAAGGATCCTCAGCTTCGGAAGATTATCGTAACCGAGGACGGTTTCTCAATTCCGGAGGGATCTCCCACTCCAAAGGGTACTCCATTGGCGAGTTCTTCTACACTCCATTAGGCTGCAGAGGTTAGGGGAGAAAATAGAGAAACAGAAGGAGGAGTTGCTGGTTTGGGTCCATCCGGGGATGAATCTAGTGTGTTCGAACAAGTTCACCTGTCCAAGGATCCCTCTGGTGAATTGGGTGACCAGAACTTAACCGAAGCAGACTTTCTATCAGCAGGAAACTCTCCTTAGGCCGAGATGGGTTACAAGAGGAAATCCCAAACCAGTTTACTTGGCTTGATTGAGGGCTAGCCGGGGAAGTCTCAGCCCAAGTTTCCTCCTCCCAAGTCTCAGCCTGCCCAAACCAGGTCAACTTCTGCCCAGTCTAGGCTTCCACTTCCTCCACCTCAGCTGAGCTTGCCACTTAGGCCTGAGTCCACTGATCCTAAGCAGAAGAAGGACAAAGGCAAAAGGCCTATGGGAGGCGACAAGTCTCGTTCATCCCAGGAGGAGGATGACGCTCGGCGGCCCTCAAAACAGCTGAAGATAGGGCCCCAAGGCCAAGATAAGCAGGTCACCGTCCAGTCTGAGGCTCAGGCCTGACTTCCCGCCCCAATGCTCCATAGGGAGCCTTTGATGGACGGTGCCTCTCTTAGGGACTTTTAAGGGGGTGAAAGCACGTACGTGGCCGACGCATTGGAGAGGTCCCTACTACTCCCTGTGGATATGGCCAAATTGGGGGGCCTAAAGAGTAAAGGGGTCTTCCTCGACCTTAAGAGGTACTTGGGCATGGTAAGACTTCTGACACTTGACTCCGTGGATCTCATTCCTGGGTTTCAAACTTATTGTGTGTTGGTTTCAATTGGCAGGCTGTACAGGCAACTTTTAGGCTGGAGGAGAAGGCCAATAGCTAGAGCAGGGCCTTGGATAATGAGCATGACAAGCGCCTGGACGCCGCTCGGACCCTTAAGATCTCCGAGATCGACCTCGTGAAGGTCAATGAGGCTCTTAAGGAGATGACTAGGGACAAGGATAGTGCCTTGGTAGGCCTAGAAGGCGCCCAAAGGCAGGCCGAGGACCAGATGAGGCGCCTGCTCGAGGTCGAGTATCAACTGAGGATTGCGAAAGAGCAGATTGCCAATCTGAAGGAAAAAGCGACTAAGGCAGAGAAAGCTAGGGGCATTGCGGAATTTGCCAGAGAAGAAGCTCTAAGGGCTAAGGATGAGGTAGATTTTGGCAGGGTGGAGGCCCAGGCTTCTAAGGAGGAGGCCGAAGAGGCGGCCTTGGCCTCAGGTGTGGTCGAGACAGAGGCCGCCCTCAAGACTCAAGTGCCTGGTGTATGCCAACTCTACTACTCCCAAGTTTGGAATGAGGCCCTCAGGCAAATTGGCGTTGAGGCCTCATTTGACCTGTGGAAGCTGGAGAATGTGTACTACCCGTCGGCCATCCGTGAGGCTACCCCATCTAGCTCTGAGGCTAAGGTGGTCTCCGAGGAAGTTGGTGCTGCCCTAAATGAAGAGGCTAAGAAGGTTGCGGTGGCTACTGAGGCGACTACTACCATTTCCGAGGAGCCCGCCAAGGAAGCTGATCCTCCTGGGGTAATTGAAACAGCCAAAGGTCCCAACGAGGAAGCACTCCAGGAGGCTGCAAACCACTCATTTGACGCCCCGGCCTCTCTCGCAGAGGATACAGTTCTCTCCGCGGTGCCTCTGCAGGCCATTCCTTTAAGTCAAAGCCCTAAGGACCCTGAGGTGGCCAAAGACCAGCCGAAGAAGATTAAGCTGAAGAAGTAGGCTTCTTGGCACTTTTGCCTTATGTTATGTTTTTCCCCTTCTTCTTTTTGAACAATGTAATGGCAGTTTTGCCTTATATATATATATATATATATATATATATATATATATATATATTTAAACATTGTAATGTGACTCCTGTTGTGTAACTTTTATGGACTTACTGTAGTGCGCGTTTTATTTTTCCTTACTTGCGTTATTTATCTTCTTCGCTTGCACAATCCTAACCCCAATTGGGCCTCGGCCTATCACAGCAATAATTACCATAACATAAAGATGTTTATGCCAATAAAAATCTACTTCTCTTTTATTTTTGATTTAGAGCCAAGGTAGGTCAAAGTCACTAAATCCTTTGGCTCTTTAATAAACATTCAAGGTTATGGAAAGAGGGAACCCTCCAAGCGTGGGTTGTACCAAGACCAAGTCCATGGCACCCTAAAACGCTTTAAGTGATGCTCATGAGCTCAATTTCTTAGATTTTGTTATAGGAAAGATCATCATCGTCTGCGATGATCACGACGGGCATTAAAGTAGTTAATCAAGTTGGACTAGCCCGTTCATAGGATTTGTTTTATACTCAGTCAGATTTTGTATGGTGTAAATTTTACCAAAATAGATGACCCAAGGACCAGGCATGGCTCTGATTCTACTCCACACTTAGGTTCTTCTTGAAGTGGTTAGTTTTCCCATAGGCTTGAGTCCGAGGATCATGCAAGGCCTTGGTTCTGTCTAACACTTAGAATTTTCTTGAAGTTGTTAGTTTCCCCAAGTCCGAGGACCATGCAAGGTCTTGGTTCTGTCTAACACTTAGATTTTTCTTGAAGTAGTTAGTTTCCCCACAGGCTTAAGTCTGAGGACCATGCAAGGCCCTGGTTCTGTCTAACACTTAGAGTTTTCTTGAAGTAGCTAGTTTCCCCACAGGCTTAAGTCCGAAGACCATGCAAGGCCTTGGTTCTGTCTAACACTTAGAGTTTTCTTGAAGTAGCTAGTTTCCCCACAGGTTTGAGTTTGAGGACTATGCAAGACCTTGGTTCTGTCTAACACTTAGAGTTTTCTTGAAGTAGCTAGTTTCCCCACAGGTTTGAGTCCGAGAACCATGCAAGACCTTGGTTCTGTCTAGTACTTAGATTTTTCTTGAAGTAGCTAATTTTCCCACAAGTTTAAGTCCGAGGACCATGCAAGACCTTGATTCTGTCTAGTACTTAGATTTTTCTTGAAGTAGTTAGTTTCCCCATAGGCTTAAGTCCGAGGACCATGCAAGGCTTTGGTTCTGTCTAACACTTAGATTTTTCTTGAAGTAGCTAGTTTCCCTATAGGTTTGAGTCCGAGGACCATGCAAGACCTTGATTCTGTCTAGTACTTAGATTTTTCTTAAAGTAGCTAGTTTCCCCACAGGTTTGAGTCCGAGGACCATGCAAGACATTGGTTCTGTCTAGTACTTAGATTCTTCTTGAAGTAACTAGTTTCCACATAGGCTTGAGTCCGAAGACCATGTAAGACCTTAGTTCTGTCTAGTACTTAGATGGTTGTCAGGGCACGAAACATACAATCATAATAGACTTAGAGTCTGGATTAACAGAAATGCTTTTATTAATAATAATACCTTCGTAGGTTATTTACATTCCATGGATGAGGTACAGGTTTTTCATCTAAGTCTTCTAAGTAGTATGCACCCACCCCTGCCACTGAGGTAATTCGGTATAGTCCCTCCCAATTGAGTCCTAACTTTCTATAGGATGGATTCTTGGTGGCACCCACAACCTTCCTTAACACTAAGTCCCCTAGTGCCAGTGGTCTTAGCTTCACGTTGGCATCATATCCTTATTTGAACTTCTGATGGTAGTAGGCCAGCTGGATCATTGCCTTTTCTCTTCGTTCATCAATTAGATCTAGGCTCTTCCCTAGTAGCTCATCATTACTGCTCGGGGTGAAGGAGCTCGTCTTCAACGTTGGGAAGTTTGCTTTTAGAGGGATAAAAGCCACAGCCCCATCGGTCATGGCAAAAGGTGTTTCCCCTGTTGACCGCCGTGGCGTAGTCCAATAAGTCCATAAGACGTGCGACAGTTCTTCTACCCATCTTCCCTTGGCGTTATCCAGCCTCTTCTTAAACCCATTGACTATGACCTTGTTGACAGCCTCGGCCTGCCCATTTCCTTGAGGATAAGCTGGAGTTGAGTACCGGTTTGTGATCCCCAATTCGTAACAGTATTTTCTGAAGGCTTTGCTGTCAAATTGAAGCCCATTATCTGAAATGAGGGTATGTGGGACCCCGAATCGGGTGATAATGTTCCTCCAGATGAACTTCTTAGCATCCATGTCTCTAATGTTGGCCAGTGGTTCAGCTTCGATCCATTTGGTGAAATAATCTGTGCCGACCAACAGATATCTTTTATTTCCTGGTGCCTTGGGGAAAGGACTTACAATGTCCAGGCCCCACTGGGCAAAAGGCCATGGGCTGGACAAAGGGTTAAGGACCCCTCTTGGCTGATGGATATTTGGGGCAAACCTTTGACATTGGTCACACTTCCTAATATACTCCAGGACCTCCTTCTGCATCCCCGGCCACCAATATCCCTCGGTGATGACTCGGTGCGACAGGGATCTTCCTCCTGTGTGGCTCCCACAGATCCCCTCGTGCAGCTCCTTAAGCAGTAGTTCTGATGCCTCAGGGTGGATACATAGTAGGTATGGTCCAGAGTATGAGCGCCTATATAGTTTGTGGCCCACGAACAGCCAGAACCGAGGAGCATTCCTCCGTACTTTATTAGCCTCTAACTTCTCCTTAGGCAGAGTACCATCTTTAAGGAACCTCACTATAAGGTCCATCCAGCTGGGGCTCACTCTAGCTTGGGGGACGTGAGCCATGCCTTTTGCCACCTCATTCACTCTCTCCAGATGCTCAACAAGGATAATCTGAGGCAGATCTCCCGCCGAGGAAATAGCAAGTGTGGCCAATGAATCTACATAGGTGTTCCCACTTTTGGAAATATGTGACAAGCTGAAAAGATCGAAGTCAGATTGCAGGCGTTTGACTTGGCTTAAGTACTCTTGCATTCTCACATCTTTGGCTTCCAGCTCTCCGTTTAGCTGGCCCACCACCAGTCTCGAATCCGAGAACATATCCACTGCCTTTCCTCCCATTTTTTGTACCATGACCATCCCTTGTAACAAGGCCTCGTACTCGGCTTCGTTATTTGTGGCCAAGAACCCAAGTCTCAGGGACTTCTCTACAACATACTTCTCAGGAGATATTAGGACTAGCCCCACTCCAGACCCCCTTTGATTCGCGGCACCATCAACGTACACTTTCCAACATGAGGGCCCTGGAACGGAGATTACCCCAACTGATTTTCCATCCATGTCTTCCTTCTCTGCTACTGTTTCCACTAGCGGCTCAGCAAATTCGGCCACCAAGTCAACCAGGACCTGGCCCTTTATAGAGGTCCAAGGCATGTATTTGATGTCAAAAGCCCCTAGAATTGTGTTCCACTTGGCGATCCTTCCAGTGTAATCAGCAGTCCGAAGCACAGACCTTAAGGGTAGTTGGGTTAGAACAATTACCGTGTGAGCCTGGAAATAATGGGGAAGCTTTTGTGTAGCATGGACCACAGCTAGTATGGCTCTTTCCAAGGGCAAGTATTTGATCTCAGCTTCATGCAGTGACTTATTCACATAATAGACTGGCTTTTAAATGCCACTGTCGTCCTGTATTAGTAACAAGCTCATCGCATGAGGGGCTATGGCAATGTATGCGTATAGGACTTCGTCGGCTTCAAGGTTAAACATGATAGGTGGCCAGGATATGTATTCTTTGAGCTGCCAGAAGGCCACGACACAGTCCTCGGACCACTCAAATCCCTTCCACTTGTTGATCAGGAGGTAGAAAGGCTTGCATCTATCAGCCGACCTAGAAATGAACCGATTTAGGGCCGCAATCATTCCAGTGAGTTTTTGGACCTCCTTAGGGTTTTGTGGAGGCCTAAGTTGTTGATAGCTTTGATCTGGTCGGGATCAATCTCAATTCCCCTATAAGTAATGATGTAGTCCTAAAACTTGACTGATCCGACGCCGAATGAGCATTTGGAAGCATTCAGGTGCAGCATGTGCCTCCTTAAGACATCAAATATACAGCCGAGGTCTCTTAAATGCTCAGATACCACCTTACTCTTCACCACCATATCATCAACGTAAATTTTGATGCTCTTACTCAACAGCGGCTCAAACATTCTCGTCATCATCCTTTGATAGGTGGACCATGCGTTCTTCAGGCCAAAGGGCATCACCTTATAGTGGTAGTTCCCAATAGGTGTCACGAAGGCTGTCTTCTCCTAATCCTCCAGGGCTAGTGGTATTTGATGATAGCCCTGAAAGGTATCTAAAAAACTCATCGGAGGATGTCTTGCAGTTGCATCCACCAGCTGGTCTATCTGAGGCATAGGGAATGGGTCCTTTGGGCATGCCTTGTTTAAGTCCGTGAAATCTACATAAATTTTCCACTTTTCTTCTTGACCACCACGGTGTTGGCCAACCATTCAGGGTAAAAAACCTCCTTGATAGCCCCCGCACGCTTAAGTTTCTTCACCTCTTCCCTTATCGCATCGGTGTGCTCTCTTGATAGGCGCCAAGGTGGTTGCTTCTTGGGAATGATGGATAGGTTGACATTGAGATGGTGACAGATAAAGGCTAGATCAATCCCTAGAGCATCACATGCGTCCCATGCAAATACGTCAATGTTTGTTTTGAGGAACTCGATCAACTCCTCCTTCTCCTAGGGAGGTAGCTCAGCCCCGACCTGGAAGAATTTCTCTAAATCATCTCCAACGACCACCTTCTCAAGATCTTCACATTTTGCTTCCTCGGCAGCTGCGTCAGGAGGCGCCACCTGGTTCTTTAATTGCTATTGTTGAGGTTCAAAAAGAAATTAGACAGCCCACCAATAGGCCCACAGAGAAAGAAAAGGTGTTCACACAAAGAAAAGGAAGAAAAAAGAATAATGGGCCGTCACAAAAAAAAGAGAAGAAAGAAAAAGCCCAAAGGGCTGGGATCTAGAGAAAGAAGCCCAACCAGCGAACTAGGCCAAACTGAGAAAGGAAGAAGCTGGGCCGGAATCCCAGAGAAACTCCCAGAGGTATCCTAAGGCGCGCAGGGGGGGTCATAACAGAAAGAAATTAAAGAAAAGAGGCACGCGGACCTTGTGACCCAGACAAGCAGAGGAGGTACAGAGCATGCAAAACGCAGAAAACTTGATTCAACCATTTGGAGAAAAGACAAGGAAAAGTACAACTGTGAAAAGCTGGGACACTGAGAAGAAGAAGCCAAAAGGAGCCTCAGGCCAGCCAACGGGGAAACTCGGAAATGGAAAGGAGCCGAGAGACTTTCACTTGGTCGGAACAAAAGCAAGGAAACTATGAAGAAAGAGGAAACGACACGATCCTGAAGCAGCCAGGCATGGTACAAGCTTCAGAGGGTAAAACAGGGGAATCGCTGGTTCACCAGGGAGGCCGAAGTTGTGCTATAAAAGGAGGAAGAGATCCATGCTACGAGGCATTCACTGATTTTCAGAACAATCAAACCATTCTTAGGCACTCAGCTTTGCTTTCCTAAAATCCCAGAAAATCACGAAAAACACTCTGTAACTTAATAGAAGAAACAGAGGAACCGCCCCGGTGTCCTCAGTGCAGCCACTATTGAACGAGCTCGGATTTAACAAGTTCAAATCTTGCAAGACTTTGAAGCTCGAATAGCTATCAAAGTCTGTAACTTATGAGCTTAGTTGAACCTTGCACCACATCCTAGTGAGCATTGCAACCATAGTTTAATGAAATCAATGAAATATACCTCACTTAATTAGAGGATCCTCAGCTTGTTCTTATGTTATATTCTTTTCATTTTTGTCATTTGTATTAATCCTTTATTGCATGAATGTCGTTCAAATGCAAATATTCCAGCTTCTTTTTTTTTGCTAACCATTTGTATTATGGAAAGTATGTTCAGTGCACCAATTGATTCTTAAAACAGCCCTTTTAGCTGCGGAGAATCAATCCCAGTCCACCAAGAACATCTCACAAGGCCCAGAATCCTTGGGCCATAGTGCTAAAAAAAAAGGCACTCTCACATTTTGGCGACTTCACTGGGGACTGGGTAAAGAAAAGGGAAGAAGCAATCCCTTCGCAGAACATGCCTCCAAGACAAAGGAACAGTAAAGGTGCAAACATGCCACCCACGGCCTCTGAGCCCGTGGGAGAAAATGAAGTAGCCTCCAGACAAAGGGGCGAGGTGCCCCTAACAGAGCACGAGGCCGTGTCAGAACAGAGGAATGCAAGGCAAGAGCTAGACCCTATGGCTCAAATGACCGCGATGTTGAAAGAGTTGCAACAAGAAGTTCACTTGCTCAAAGAAAGTAAGACGCAAGAAGTCAGAGACAATGCCCCCCATGTGGGTAACCAAGACAGAACCCAGCCAGAGGGAGGATCAGCAGTGGGAGGAGGAACTAACCCCTAATATCTGACAATGGCAGATGTCAGTGCCCTCCTGGACCAAGAAAGGGAAAAACTTTCCAGGACCCCTAAGCAATTTTCTCGGGATCCCCCATTCCCACTGGAACTCCTCGGCAAGCCATACCCCAAGGGATATGAGCCACCAAAGTTCCATCCTTTTGATGGAAGGAATGGAACTGCAGTAGAACACGTGAGTAGGTTCGTCCACACTATGGGCCCCTACGCAGGAGACCGGGAGCTGTGCCTAAGAGAATTTGCTAAGTCCCTGGTGGACAGAGCATACACTTGGTACACTACACTGAGGCCTGGGTCCATTAAGACCTGGGACGAAATGATGGAAAGATTTTGTGCAAAATATTACCCCGATGAGGACAAGGTCACTTTCCAAAGCCTTCAGATGGTGAGACAGAGACCTGGAGAGGATCCTGTCCAGTTCATCAAAAGATTTGAAGATGTGTCCCTAGACTGTTATGGGGACCATGAAGAAAAGGAGCTCGTGGAGACTTGTATCTCTAATATGCTTTTCGATTACAGGCTCAACCTCGAAAACTTATGTATCACACAGTTCGCTGACCTGTTGCAGAGAACAAGAAGGACAGCACAAACTATAAGGGTGAAGAGGGCACCAGCATCCCAAGCCATGACAGCATCAGTGGGAGAAAAAAGGAAGAGGCCTGATGGAAAAACGTTCGAGGAACCACTAGTGATCCCATGTACCGTAGAAGAATTAAACCACGTCCTGGACAAATGGATCGGGGATGGAGTGATCAGGCCATTCACTGTGTCCAGGCCACCCACCGAAGAAGAAAGGAAAAATCCTTTGTTTTGCAGGATTCACAATTACGTTAAGCATTCCACCAAAGATTGCTAGACCCTCCGCAGGCTTTTCCACAGGAAGCTAAGAGAAGGAACCCTGGAACTCACCCAGAAGGAGCCAGAAGTACAAAGAAACCCCCTGCCTAACCATAAAGGAAAGGGGGTAGTAGCTGTGGTGATCCATGGGAACTTGGCAGAAGCAGAAGAGTCAGGAGGATCCTTCCACCCAAACACAGTCAGGACCCTCCAAAAGAATCCCAAGTTCAGGTCATTATTCAATCAGCTGGGATTTGGACCAGAAGCAAGAAGGGTGGCCACGGAATCCCTCATGACTATAGCAGCAGAGTCAGGAATGGAATGTTTCACAGCAGAATCACATGCCAGCCGAGCTTTCCTGGAGACAACAAATGCCATAACTTTCACTGATGAAGATATGGAGGTTGAGCATCCAGACCACCGCAGACCTCTTTACCTAATGGCCACCATAAATGGTGTCCAAATCAGAAGAGCACTTGTAGACACAGGGGCATCACTCAACCTCATAGCCCTGAGCACCTTGGAAGCCGTGGGCCTAGCTGGAAGGAGGATCCTGGGGGCTCCCATGGAGATAACCGGATTTGGAGGATCAGCAGAATCAACTGAAGGCTATATACAGCTGGCCCTAAGGGTAGGGCCAATAGTGGCCTTAACCAGATTTCACGTAATCAATTCAGAAGTGTCCTACCATGTACTCTTGGGACGGCCATGGCTCCATAAGCACCGCCTTATACCATCAACATACCACCAGTGCGTTAAGGGGAGATTGAATGGGAGGCCTGTAAGGATCCCTGCCAACCACAACCCTTTCAACCAAGGAGAAGTAAACTTTGTAGAAACAATGTTTTATGATGAGTTGGGACCGGATGATGAAAGTCCCATGTCAGGGACCCCAGGAACACCTATTTTGGAAAAAGAAGAGGGAGGAGGAACCCATGACTTGAGGGACCTCCTAAAGAGAAAAAGACAAAAGAAAGAGTCCAGCGCCTCAGGATCCCGGGAGTGTGTAGTAGTACGAGAGCCCGGGGGAAGATTAATATATCGTTTGTGAAGGTGCGCGGGACCTGAGTGCATCGTGCAGGAAGGTCCCGGACCACCAGAATGTATGATGGCCCAGGAGGAAGTCCAAGAGGAACCAGTCGAAGAGACACAAATCCAGCCTGAGGAAGAATTACAGGAAGTAAACTTAGGAGTTGAACTGGGATCCCAGAAACCGGTTTTCATCAGTAGTCGGTTGACAACACAAGAAAGGGGGCCACTGCTGGCTTTGCTTAAAGAATACGCAGATGTGTTTGCATGGACTTATGATGAGATGCCCGGTCTGGATCCTGGATTAGTGGTCCATGCCCTCAATGTGGACCCAGGAGTTAAACCAGTGATCCAACCAGCTCGGGTCTTCCACACTGATATAGAAGCCCAGATAACTCAAGAGGTCAAGAAGCTACTAGCAGCTGGCTTTATCAAGCCGATCCAGCACCCCAGATGGCTTTCTAACATAGTACCTGTGAAGAAAAAGAATGGCCAGATCCGTTGCTGTGTAGATTTCCGCAACTTGAATAAAGCATGTCCAAAAGATAAGTTCCCCCTGCCTAATATTGACCTCCTTGTGGACTCAGCTGCAGGAAGTTCCATGTTCTCATTCATGGACGGGTATAGTGGGTACAACCAGATTCGCATGGCTGCCAAGGATGCTGAGAAAACAGCATTCAGGACACCAATCGGAAACTTTTATTATACTGTGATGCCCTTTGGTCTTAAAAATGCAGGAGCCACATACCAGCGAACCATGACAGCCATCTTCCATGACATGATGCATGAGGAAATGGAGGATTATGTGGATGATATTGTGGTCAAATCAAAAACTAGGACAGGGCACCTTCAGATACTTGAACGGGTGTTCAAAAGATGCAGAGAATACAAGCTACGCATGAACCCCATGAAATACGCTTTTGGGGTATCTGCAGGAAAGTTCCTCGGGTTCCTGGTACATCACAGAGGCATAAGTGTAGATCCAGTCAAAGCTGCAGCCATTGCTACTATGAGAAGACCAACGACAGTAAGGGAGCTCAAAAGCTTCCTGGGAAGGGTTTCCTACATCAGGAGATTCGTGCCAGGACTGGCTTCGGTCACAGGAGGCTTATCCAAGCTGTTAAAAAAGGGAACTGAGTTCACCTGGGGAGCAGAACAGCAGGAAGCCTTCCAAAGGGTCCAACAAATCATGAATCATCTGCCCACTCTCCAGGCACCAGTACGTGGGCGACCCTTGCTATTATACTTGGCATCAAATGCCCAAGCAATAGGAGCCCTGTTAGCCCAAGAGGATGATGGTGGGAACGAGCAGCCCGTTTACTATGTGAGCAGAACACTCAAGGATGCCGAAACCAGATATCCCAGGATAGAAAAGGCTTGCCTAGTGGTTATCTACGCATCTCAGAGGCTGAAGAGATATTTCTCAGCCCATCAGATCCTGCTGGTAACTAAATCACATCCCATAAAAGCACTCTTGCATCAGCCCCTCCTAACAGGGAGAATAGCACAATGGCTGGTCCTGCTTTCTCAATATGACATAGGCCTAAGGACCCCGAAGGCCGTCAAAAGTCAATCCATAGCTGATCTCCTGGCACAATTCCCAGGGAAGGAGGAAAGCCCACTAAGCGAAGAGATCCCAGGTGAAGTGGCAGTAGCAGAAATCCCAGGGAAGAAATGGACAATGAGGTTTGATGGGTCAGCTACAGCAACTTCAAATGGGGTAGGAATTGTACTAAGTTGTGAAAATGGAGACACCATACCTCTATCCTTCATGCTTGGTTTCTCCTGCTCCAATAATGCAGCTGAATACGAGGCGTACCTAACCGGGCTAACTATAGCACTAAGTATTGGGGTGAAACACATGAGAGTATTAGGAGATTCCAATCTTGTGGTATCCCAGGTGAAAGGCGACTTTGCATTAAGGGAACAAAGCTTGGCAGCCTACAGGACATGGGCACAAAGGCTAGAGCAGGAATTCCTGACCTTTAGCATAGAGTACACGCAGAGAAGTGAAAACAGATTTGTAGATGCGCTTGCCACCCTGGGATCCCAAGTACCATTCAAAGGAAAAGACACTCTAGTCAGAATAGGAAGGCAGGAGCATTTCGTCTTAAACATCCTCCAACAAATATCCCCCGAAGAGTCCAAGCAATGGGACTGGAGGAGCGAAGTGAAAGAAAAAAATGAGAGAAACAGGGTCTGGAGGGAATGTCAAGGAGCTGAGAGACTACACTCTAATAGAAGGAGAACTATACAGAAGACTGCCCGGAGGAATCCTGTCCAGATGTATCAATGAGAAAGAGGGAAAGCTGAGGTTGGAAGAACTACATACCCAAGTCTGCGGGACCTCGGAAAAGATCAGTCTATACAGGAGGATGCAACGCATGGGGTACTGCTAGCCAGACATGAGCAAAGAAGCATCAACTATACAGGAAAAATGCCAAGAATGCCAACCTTCGATAGACAGGGGAGAAAGCTATGCTGTATTTGTTACAGAAGACTGGAGGACCCCTTTTATGGAATACTTGGCTCAAGGGATCCTGCCAACTGACAGGACGCTGGCCCACCAGCTCAAGAAGCTCGCGGTCAGGTATTTCTTACAGGACAAGATCCTATTCAAAAGGGGATACAGTGGAGATCCCTTAAGATGCCTGGGACCAAGGGAAGCCAGGGAAGTGGTCAAGGAAGTCCATTCTGGTGATTGTGGAAGTCACCCAGGTAAAAGAAGGCTCTATAAACAGTTACTGCTACTGGGATACTACTGGCCAACAATGAAAAAGGACTCCGAAGAGGTAGTCAAAACTTGCCACGCATGCCAAGTCCTTGGAGATGCAATCCATACTCACCCAAATACGTTACAAGACATGACAACCCCATGGCCTTTCCACACTTGGGGGCTTGATCTCATAGGGCCTATAAATCCTCCATCTAGTGGTTACATATGGATCTTGGCAGCCACTGAATATTTTACAAAATGGGTAGAGGCCATCCCCTTGAAGAAAGCCACTGGAGCAGCTGTAGCAAACTTCATTCGAGGCCATATCATTACGAGGTTTGGGATCCCCAAGAGGTTGATCAGTGACAACGGGACCCCCTTCATAAATAAAGACATGAAGGGGTTAACAGAAGCTTACTACATCAAGCATGGAAGGTCTACACCATACTACCCACAAGGGAATGGCCAGGCAGAGGCCACTAATAGGGTAATCCTGAAGATCCTTAAAAAAATGAAGCAAGAACATGGAGGAAAATGGAGTGATCACCTGGCAGATGTACTTTGGGCATGCAGGAGCTCTGTGAAAACAGCTACGGGATTTTCACCATTCTCCCTGGTCTATGGGACAGAAGCTGTCAGCCCAGTAGAGTTAGTTGTTCCCACACCAAGAGTAGTACTTGAGGAAAGTCAGGAGGACACCGAAGACACAAACAATGAAAGGAGGTTAACAGACCTGGAAGGGGTAGAGGAAGAAAGAGAGCTGGCCAAAAGAAGAAGCCAGAGGTACCAGCAAAGGATGACAAGAGCATATGCACAAGCAGTACGCCCAAGGACTTTCACTACAGGGCAGTTGGTGCTAAGGACAGCAGAACATGTGAGAAGAAACCTACCGGGACCCTCCAAGTTTGCCCCAAAGTGGAAAGGACCCTACATCATCAGGGAGGCCCATGATAGTGGGTACTACTGCCTCACGAAGGAAGATGGAACAATCCTGACAAAGCCCATAAATGGGAAGTGGCTGAAACAATACTATGCATGAGAGGGGAAAGGTCTCAGTACCCTGGGATCCTTTTGGCAAAAATTACTCCAACCTGCTAAGTGTTCCTCTTCTTTCTTTCTTTCATATATATACTATTATTTGAGTAGTTCTGTTCAAAAAAAAAAACTAGAGGTAGAAGGACATTCTAGGATCCTTACTATCTTGGTTAGATTTGCTGTGTTCCTTGAATGACATTTATGTTTTTTAAGATTCAGTGAAATTTCTGCTTTGCTTTTTCAGTTATTAAATTCTAAGTAGCACAAAATTTCTAACATGGACAAAATCAGGGGAGGATACCTGAGGAAATCTTCTTACATAACCCAGGATCACCCCACGGATAACTACAAACAGTTGAAATTAAATACATGGTCTAGGACCTCAAGCATGAACTGAGAGTACCTAGCCCAGTACTTGATGCAAAAAAAAAACTCACCAAGATTCATGAGCTGGGACAAGTAAGAATACATTACCAAACGTACCCAGCTCAGTACTTGTGCAACAAAAGAGGGGGGATACCTGGGAAATCTTTTGATACATAACCCAGGATCACCTCACAGATAGCTGCAAAGCAACCAAATCTCAAATACATGGTCTAGGATCTCAAGCATAAACTAAAGATACCTAGCCCAGTACTTGATGTAAAGGAAACCTGCCAAGTTCATGAGCTGGGACAAAAAGAAAAGAGTACAATAATACGTTGTCAAATGTACCCAGTTCAGTACTTGCGCAACCAGGAAGGAAAAGAATGAGTACCTAGTGGGAACCTGCAACAAAAATTTTTGTGGGGATCACAGGCTAGGACTCAGCAAAAAAAATAAGAAAAGAAGATCCACATGCCACTTGAAAAAGATTAGAAGCAGAGCTATACTAAAGCACAAACACATAGAAGCAGTCTCAAAGCACAAGTGCAGATCTAAACAAAAAAAAAACAGAAACATTGTTCAACCAAAATAGAAAATTATACAATCCCAAATTGTCCACGCATATCCAGACAGTTTTAAAAAAAAAAGGAAGGAAAAGCTAAGTAAGGAGACCAGCCAACAAAGAGCCACTCGAAGGAAGAGCAAGTGCAGCTGAAGAAAGAACCCTCTGCCTTTTGACTTTCAGATCTTGCAAAGTCTTGTGAGCACGGGCCAGAGCTTCCTCAGCAGCAGCAATCTCAGCATCAATACTCTCAGAAGCTTGTCTCTGGAAGAGCGCTTGGGCTAGTAATCGCAGGTACTCCAACAAAAAGGATAAGCTAAACTTGGCCTCCAAAAGATCCTGAACAACTCCCCTCCATTCCAAGAGCTTCTCCTCAGAAAGAGAGTCCAGTGAGGAATCTCTCATAGAAATCAACACAGCACACAGCAGCTCCAGCAGAATGTTCCCCAAGAATACTCCTCCTCTGAAACCAAGGGTAAAGTCCCCATGACTTTTATGCAGCCCTTCGAGCAATGGCAGACCTTCCATAGGCACGGAGAACCGCAAGAAGTTGCCATAAGAGGATCCAAAGCGGCAGAAATGACTGGCAGGAAGGCTGTTGAATTCCAGGAGATCAAAACGAGCCAAAAAGGTGGGGAGCCTTGAAGCAGGGGCTGAAGCAACCACCTCTGGGGCCTTCCCCTTTGCTGCATCATCGCCCGGGGTCCCAAAGAAACCTTCAACCTCCTGAACAGCATAAGGAGCAGCAGCTTGAGCAGGTGCAGCTTGAGCAGACCCTACACCTCCCTCAGGAGTCACGATTTCAGGATTTTTGATATCAACTCCTACCAAAAAAAAAAGAAAGGGGGGTGGGGGGAATTTAGCTTCAAAGAAAAAAGGGGAAAAGAAATGAAAGGAGGGAACAAAAAGTGATAGAAAAAAAAAACCAGTGTCAGCCTCTTGAGGCGAAATTTCCTCCTCTTCCTCCTCTGATTTCTTGAAAGATTCTGGTAAAGAACACAGGGCAAGTTGAAGAAAAGGTGAGGAAGCCCCAGCAAAATGGCTAAAAGAAGGCAGGGACATAGGGGGCTTCGCCATAACAAAGAAAAGCAACACAAAAAAGAAGGTGGGGGACAAAAAAAAAGAAGAAAGAAAGAATGCAGTAAGTACAGTCAACACCCCACCTTCAGAATCCTCCGATTCCGAAGAAGTAGCAGCACCAGAAGCAGATCTTGCAGTAGCTTGGCCTGGAAAGAAGAAGAACTCAAAAAAGAAAGAAAGAAGGGGTGCGAAAGAGATAAAGATAAAAGGCTATATATATAAAAGAAAAGAAAGGCTCACCTGTTTGCCCAGATGATGATACGCCTCCCAAGGTCCTTGTACTTAACCCAGTCTGAGGTAGCACGGTCCTGACAGGGCTAGGAATCTGTTCAAAGTGAGAACCTGGGGACGCGGGAAGCTTGGGAGCCTCAGGATCTTGGACAGCCTGAACATCCTGCGTTGGTTGCCCGGTTTCCTCAGCTATGTCACCAATGGGAACCTCTTCCTCTTTACTCTGCGATGCAGCTTCAGCCATCTCCTCCTCCAAAGTCTCACCAACCACAGAGGGAGGAACCTCAACCTAAAAAAAAGGGGGGGATGAGCAAAAGGACAGCACGAGTGAATGACACTCGTGAAATAAATATAAGGAAGCAGCAAAAGACACAGAGAAGGAAAACATACCACGTCTTCACCAGAAGATTGACTCTTACCCTTCCTGGGATCTAGCTTACGTTTGGACTGCACAAGAAAAATTTTACTCGTTAGTTCAAAAAAAAAAAAAAACAACAACAAAGCCACAAAAGAGCAAAGGAGGAAAGAGGCCTTGCCCTTCTTTCTCTTTCAACAGGGTCTCCAAGTCTCTGTTGTCTACTACGGGTACGTCCAGAGGGTCCCAAGGAACCATGAACTGAAGGACTCACAGGAGCTGGGGGAAAAGAAGGCTCTACCTTAGTCTTCACCCGGCCCTTTATGGCCAAAGGTTGCTCCACTTCTTTCTCCTCAGCAAGTACCAACTGTTTCCGGGATTTTCCAGCCTTCTTCTTCTTTGGCTTAGGGCCAACATCCTCTGCACTCTCTTCAGCTGCGGCTTCCTTCAACTTCTCCTGTTTGATTGCTTTTCCTTTACTCATGCCTATGGGGGCGCCGGGACTTATGGCTTCTACTGCACCTTTCTTAATTGGTACCCCAGCAGAAGCACCAACAACAAGGTCACACCCCAACCAGTTCTCTGGGAAATCCTGCGCATAAGTCACCCAGCCTTCTCTGGAAGCATGCCATTCTGCAAAGCCAGTTTTGCTGCTCACAGCAGCAGAAACAATACCAGCAGTAGGCAGGGACAGGCGCCTGTTGGATGTTGGAGCAGAAGAGATGTCAAGATTAGGCATTCTCCCAATTGTCTCAGAACCAGCATAATCAGCAAAAGATTTCTGAACCCTCCTCCAATAACCAGCATAGCCATTAGAGGCAAAAACTCCTCTCTGAGAATTAGGCACAACAAACTGAGGACTCCGCCGAGACCAATAAGAAAAGGCCTGAAGTCTCATGAAGGGATCCAAGGAGGGAAGAGAAGGAACTATGTCATTGAATACTGGGGGAATATCCTGGTCAAAACCGAACTGCCGAAGTACTCGATGCGCCGAGTAATGGGTGTACCGTGGACCAGTCGAAGAAAGCACAGGAAGCCAGGAAGGACTAATGCAAGCCAAATAGGCTAAACTACCCTCATCACCACGACGTAAATCAAAAGTATTTCCTGTAGAAGTCAGAAAAGGAGATAACACAAAATCGCAAACAAAACCAGGGCCAAACTCCCGAGGGGAACGCCAATTCAAATGGCCCACTTGATCAAACAACTCAACCAAGTTAAGATTGCCACCTTTTAGACTCAGCCAACGAAAAATAATGGGGTGGCTGTCAGTAGAGCTGCCACAAAGCCCTTTTATCACATCAGGGGAACCCTGAAACTTATCTTTCACAAATTTTAAATTTCTGCATTTTGCCAATGTAACTGAAGAACGATCCCACATAAATACCTGGAGAATAGCGCAGTGAAGCGAAGAAGTGATAACATAACAAGAATCACCCTCTGCCTCATCACCATGGAGTTGATCCAACTGAGAGTAAACGTGGCCCAAGAACATGGGGGCTAAAGGATATTGAGCACCCTGAGCCAACTTAATCGCCAAAGGAAAAAGAGTGGACTTGATTCCATACCCAGGGAACTCGCTGAATAGGAACTTGCTAAGCCAGAATGCAAGGAACCCAGCACGCCTGACTTCCTTATCCTTCTCGCGCGAAAGAGTCATAACCCACCTGCCCATCCTGGCCGGTTTCCCACCAGAAGAAGCAGTACGCCCACCAAAATGAGCAAATAACTTCTCTTCAATTTCGAGATCCTCGTCGGAAAGCTTGATATCAAAGGGGTTTTCATCCCCAAGCACAGGAAGGAGAAAATTGTTGACTACATCTTCCAAGGTAACAGTCAACTCACCAACAGAAAAAGAAAAGGTGTGCAGAGAAGGACACCAGCGGCGCACCAAATGCCTAAGCCCTTTGGCATCTCTGAAACCCTCAAGGTTTCTGGAAATAGCCACCGCCTTCAGGACGCCGGCATGCTCCAAGCGACCCATAAACTCTTTATCAGAAAGCTCATTATCCACCCAAATGGGCCAGCCCTGAATCTTTCTAGCAACGAAATCAAAGAAGATAGGAACCGCTTCTCGAAGTCCTCGCCTGATTTGGAGATCAAAAATCTCCCTAGGGTCTGGGACTTGTGCAGAACCAACAAAACCTGCTTGACCAGAGAAAACCCAGGTGTGCGGAGATGGAGGAGTCTCGCCATGAGACACTCGAGGAAAGAATAAGCTAGGAGTGTACCAAGGGTCTCGCAAAGGGAAAGCAAGGCGCACAGTGACGGACTCATCCTGTGCAGAACTAGAAGAGCCCTCACCTTCAAAAGGACTGGGAGTACGCTCCTTCCTTTTTCGAGAAGAAGAAGAGGCCATTGGAGTAATGGGTATCTAAAGAAAGAAAAAGAAAGAAGATGGCAACGATACTGATTGAAAGAGAGGTTGGTAACAGAGAACTCAGGAAGACAAGGAAGAAGAATAATGAGAAGAACGCTAAAAGGGAAGGAATAAGAACAGTTAAAGAAGGTAATATATGGAAAGACGCGCCAGTTGCCAGGAATTAAATTTAAAAAGAAGGAGGTTATCAGCAGTTATTAATGAGTGTATGGGAAACGTAAAAGTAGGTGGTGGGAGTTTTATTTCAACCCAACTGCCACGTACCACAAAAAGGGGAAGAGTCACAAAAAAAAAAGGGAGAAACAAAAGAGACAGGATACCAAAAAAAAAGAGAGAAGGAGAAAGTAGAAGATCAGGATCTCCGAAGCAAAAATCAAAACAAAAAGGGATCCTGTAAAGAACTCACGCATGGGCTGCGGGCAACCCATGAGCTCGGGGGGCTAAATGTTGAGGTTCAAAAAGAAATTAGACAGCCCACCAATAGGCCCACAGAGAAAGAAAAGGTGTTCACACAAAGAAAAGGAAGAAAAAAGAATAATGGGCAGTCACAAAAAAAAGAGAAGAAAGAAAAAGCCCAGAGGGCTGGGATCCAGAGAAAGAAGCCCAACCAGCGAACTAGGCCAAACTGAGAAAGGAAGAAGCTGGGCCGGAATCCCAGAGAAACTCCCAGAGGTATCCTAAGGCGCGTAGGGGGGGTCATAACAGAAAGAAATTAAAGAAAAGAGGCACGCGGACCTTGTGACCCAGACAAGCAGAGGAGGTACAGAGCATGCAAAACGCAGAAAACTTGATTCAACCATTTGGAGAAAAGACAAGGAAAAGTACAACTGTGAAAAGCTGGGACGCTGAGAAGAAGAAGCCAAAAGGAGCCTCAGGCCAGCCAACGGGGAAACCCGGAAATGGAAAGGAGCCGAGGGACTTTCACTTGGTCGGAACAAAAGCAAGGAAACTATGAAGAAAGAGGAAACGACACGATCCTGAAGCAGCCAGGCATGGTACAAGCTTCAGAGGGTAAAACAGGGGAATCGCTGGTTCACCAGGGAGGCCGAAGTTGTGCTATAAAAGGAGGAAGAGATCCATGCTACGAGGCATTCACTGATTTTCAGAACAATCAGACCATTCTTAGGCACTCAGCTTTGCTTTCCTAAAATCCCAGAAAATCACGAAAAACACTCTGTAACTTAATAGAAGAAACAGAGGAACCGCCCCGGTGTCCTCAGTGCAGCCACTATTGAACGAGCTCGGATTTAACAAGTTCAAATCTTGCAAGACTTTGAAGCTCGAATAGCTATCAAAGTCTGTAACTTATGAGCTTAGTTGAACCTTGCACCACGTCCTAGTGAGCATTGCAACCATAGTTTAATGAAATCAATGAAATATACCTCACTTAATTAGAGGATCCTCAGCTTGTTCTTATGTTATATTCTTTTCATTTTTGTCATTTGTATTAATCCTTTACTGCATGAATGTCGTTCAAATGCAAATATTCCAGCTTCTTTTTTTTTGCTAACCATTTGTATTATGGAAAGTATGTTCTGTGCACCAATTGATTCTTAAAACAGCCCTTTTAGCTGCGGAGAATCAATCCCAGTCCACCAAGAACATCTCACAAGGCCGAGAATCCTTGGGCCATAGTGCTGAAAAAAAAGGCACTCTCACAGCTATAAGCCCCATTCAGTAGTGGTCGAGGACTCTGCATCGAGCCGATGCGATATGGCTGCCACCATGTACTACCTTGCTGTGGATTGGCAATCACAGACTTCGAGAACTTGATCCCCCGACAGGAACTTCACCTTCTGGTGCACGGAAGAGGCCACAGCCCCCAAGGTGTGGAGCCAGGGCCTGCTGACGATGGCCGTGTATGGGGAGTAGGTGTCCACCACTATAAAATTCACCTCAACTACCTCTAGGCCAGTTTGGATGAGCAGTCTAATCATTCCTTTCGGGGTAACTAGTTTCCCATCGAAACTCATCAGTGGGGAGTTATAAGGTGCCAAATCTTCTGGTTTTAGCCCAGTCCCTTGTAGAGGTTGGGGTACATGATCTCGACCCCACTGCCATCATCCACCATCACCCTTTTCACATCATAGTCCCCGATTCTAAGAGTGATCACTAGTGCATCGTTATGGGGCTAGGTAGTCCCAATCTTGTCTTCCTCTGAAAAACTCAGGGTCAGGTGAAAATTCCTTCTGACCTTCTTCGGCTTTGGCTGGGACTCCTTGGCAGGCATTTGGGCCACAGACAATACCCACGAGGGGTGCGTGCCTGTTCTCTCTGGCGCAGCCAAGATCACATTGATAGTTCCTACGGGTGGCCTCAATGCAGCATCTCTTTGGGGCTCCTAATAAGTCTGGCCTTAATAACCACTAGAATGATGCAGGAGGTGTTTCAGCTTTCCTTCTCAGACTAGCTGTTCCAGGTGGTTCTAGAGGTGCCTGCAGTCCTCCGTGGCATGTTTGTGGTCCTCGTGGCATTGGCAATAAAGGTTCTGATTGCGTTCCCCGCCATTTTATTTGGCCACTTAAAGTATGGCTCGTTCTTGATCTTCTCCAACACCCTGTGTACTGGTTCTCGGAATACAACGTTGACGGTCTGAGCGTTGGTCGCCCCGGATTGCCCTGCAAAATCTCTTCTTGGGCGGTTGCTGTTATACCAGTCCAACCTGAAGTCCCTCCTCTCCTGAGAGACAACCTTCTATTTTCCCTTGCCTTGCAGCTGATCTTTCTCTACCCGTTTGTACTTGTCGATTTGATCCATTAGCTGGCGCACACTGGTGGCAGGCTTACCAGTCAGAGACTTCCTTAAGCCGTGCCCAGTTGGAAGACCATTCTTGAAGGTACTGATGGCGACATCACCGTAATTGCCGTCTAATTCGTTATACACCTCCCAATACTTGTCCGAATAGGCCTTTAAAGTTTTTCCATCGTGCATGGATAGGGACCGCAACGCACTCAAAGGCTGAGGAGGTTTGCTGTTCGTAACGAAGCGGGAGCCAAAGGCTTGGGTCAGCTGTCTATACGAGTCTATGGAGCTTGTCTTCAGGCTATTGAACCATCTCATTGCCACTGATCCTAGGCTAGAGGGGAAGACCTTACACATTAGTGCCTCGTTTTTAGAGTGAACGACCATCCTTTGGTTGTATTGGCTCACATGCTCCACAGGGTCCGTTCTGCCGTTATAACTGGTGAAGGTTGGTTCCTGGAATCGCCGAGGAAGCATATCCTCTTCTATATGGCGTGTGAAAGGTGATTTGGAGAGTTGATCCAGTGCCCTGCTCATGGCATCGCCCCCCAAGCCCCTAGGAGAGGGGCTTTTGCGTTTGCGCCTTTGGTAGTGCTCTTCTTCATGAGAGAATGTCTCGCTTGGAGGAGTCCTTGATCTTTGCCTATAGTCATCATCGCCTTCCTCATCAGATGACATGTCAGGACTGGGACGAGACTGCCCTCGTTGTGCGTGGTGTAGCGTTCTCTTCAAATCGTCTATCTCTCGCTGCATGGCCACCTTATCGTCCTGTCTCTGGGACACGTGACTCCTAACCTCTTCTGATTGCTTGGCCTGGCCGTTGTTTTGCCTCCGGGGCACATGGCTGCCCCCACGAGTGTGGCTTCCGCTGGTTTGTGAGGTGTGCACGCTTCCCTCTCAAATCTTTCCGTTCTCTTCATTTCAGTCTCGCCCAGGGTTGAGAAAGTAACCCTGTTGTTGTGATCTAGCCGGTTTAGGCTGATGGGAGTCTGCTTGATGAGGGCCTGATCCTGCCATGCTTGATCATTGACCTTACTAACGCACAAGTTCTTCCCACAGACGGCGCCAATTGTAGGGACCGGGTTTGAGCACTTTTCCTTAGATGAAGTGGACTCAAACTCAGCTAGCCCGATACACTGAATTTATAAAGTATGGGTTCAAGAACTAGGCCCTAATAAGGATTGTAACAACTAAACATGGTAGTGAATGGGTTGAACGACAAGAACATAGGGTAAAGCATGAAATATAACTCCTCAGCCCTCCTCTTAGGGGTTGGAAGTTCGTATTGCTTCTTCAGTGCTTGGTTATAGAGATGATACAAGTGCTGTAATATTTTCTGCCTCTAATTCCCCGTCCCCCTTTCTGGAGGACTTCTTATATTATATATCCCCCCTTTGGTTAATTTTGGCCCTTAATTTGTTGGTCATGCAGGTCACCACTTGAGTGTTTGTCCCATCAGTCATCTTCCCATTTTTTTTGTGGGTTGCAGCAACTATGGCAGCACTGTTCAGGGGTCACTTCTCCATTAATGCAGCCAGAACGTTAGTTATGAGCATTTAATGTGGAGGTGACAGTTCCTCCTGGAATTGCTCCTCCACCATGCTTCCATGGCTAACCCGTTGTACTTGTCTTTTCTTTGGGGATGCTCTGAAGGGTTACCTCTGATGGTGCTTTGCTCTTCCTTTCCATGATCTCGGCTGGCCGAGGACAGGATTGTCCTCGGCAGTGCTTCTTGGTAATTGAAGCTTCCTTGATTCGTCCTCGGACATTTATTCCTCCTCGGCGTGGCCCTTGGGCCTAGCATAAAGTGGGCCGTGGTTGCTAAATTCTCCGACCCCACAGTATAAAACAAATATATAAAATATATTTGGAAGTTTTATACTAAAATTGTGATACAAAAATAAAAGTTAATTTATTTCCAAAAGCTTATTTAATTTCCAAACAAAAAGCAAAGGCTAAATTACAAATTATATTCTTTAATTTTGTATAAAATTCAATTCAATCTTGTAACATCATGTTCATTAATTCAATTTATCTTTTAATTTTTAACTTTATTCAATTCAATCCTCTTATCATCTTTTTTTAATATTATCATTAAGTGTTCAAAATGAGACCCAAAAATGATGTCACTTTAAAGATTACAAATAATGCAATTCTAACAAAGATTAATGAAATGACTAAACTGAATAAAATTAAAAGTTAAATAACTGAATTGAATGAAATAAAGTTATAGAATTGAATTAAATTTTATTCAAAGTTAGATGATGCTACATGGTATAGATGCCATTTTTATATGATGGAGAAAACTCAAAGTAAACTTTGAATATGTACATGTACATGGTTTTCCGACCAAAATCGTAAAAAAGAAAGGTTCAAGGTTTTTAAGGTCAAACCGAGATCAACCGTAATGATGTCATAATTAATTTAACCATTATTTAAAATGTAAATAAATATATTAAATTAGTACAAATACAAAATTTGACTAAAATAATTCCTAAATAAATATAAAGATCTATATCTCAAATATATTTTTCATATTATATTCAAACATAATAAATAAACAAATATATATAAGTACATAACAATGTCAGAGTTGATTTACTGATTATAAAAAAACGTAGTTAAATCACTTAACCAAACCAAATAGTAAACCATTGTTATCAATTTTATATCTAATAGAACAGTTGATGAAGCTTAAAGCTACCATAGTAGTAGTGCTATTGTGGGACACTTCACAATGGAACTGTAATGCATGCATGAAAAAAATAACAAAGTTAAGGGCTTGTTTGATAACGTTATTTTAATAACTTTTTTTTGTATTTTTTAAAAATATATGTGGATAAATGTGTAAAAATTGTTTAAAAAACTAAAAACAATGGTTTAAAATATCATACCAAACAACCTAAGTGATTGTGATCTGACGTCTGTGGTACTAGGCTATGTACTACAGCTTTATCAAACAAAACAAAGACTGGAGGTCTCAGTTAAAAGAAAACAAAACAATACAAAAAAGTGAGGAAGGGAGAAAGAGAGAAAAGAGTTGTTTTTCAGAGCCACTGCTTTGGAGAGATCCGATCGCTCGTCGACTGGTGGTTGCAGCAGTCGACAAGGGTGGAAGCTTTGATGAAGCATCTTAATTTGTATATATTGAATGAATTTCTTAAGAGGTTTTCTTAACAATGGTGATAAGGTGCTGTAAATACCTCCTCCACTGATTTTTCTACATAAAACGGTTTTTAGAATTAAAAGAACTGTCTCAATGAACGGTCCGGTCAAGATTTCAAAACCATAACATACCGGTTTTTCTTGTGCTGGAAGGTAGAAATCACATGCATTGCTTATAGGTAAGGAGAAGAATCACGTGATACATTTTTGGAGTTGAAAATTTGGTAATTATATATGAGGTCACTAGAACACCACGTTCACATCTAAATTTTAAAGAGCAAAGACAATTCGTTTTTTTGTTTTTTGTTTTTTTTTTAAAAATAGTCAGTAGTAACGCGTTACACTGTTATCACTTATCAGTGACACACTTATTATTAAAAAAATAAAGCATATACAAGACCCTTTCGGCTTTCCTAAGTTCCATGCATTTGAATTAAGTCAGGCTGAAATCTTTGAAGCTCTCAAAGAACAACTTCAAGTTCACAAAAGAAAGAGTGAGCTGAGTCAGCTAGAGTAAAAGATATGAATTCCAAGAACAAAGAATGTCTGTTGAACTTTATTGCCTTTCTGTTTCTTGTTGCACAGTGTCTTTCCATGGTCGAAGGAGAGGTCCATTACTATGAATTTGTTGTAAGTACTTACCATATTATATATAGTTGTCTTTTTATCTGCACTGACTATAATAGCATAAAGTGTTTTCTTGTTTTGGAATGATTCTAAGATATTGCAAATTTAACTATATAAGATTTATAAGCTGCCGTAATACTTATACTAATCACATGAAAAAATGCTGATATTTATTTATTATGTTGTTGAAATTCATCAACTATATTCATCATTACATTAGTTTGTAACATTTTGTAGTAAAGTTTGAAATAATTTTAACATTTTACTTTCTAATATTGTGGATTTGAATGGATAAGCTTATCACCTGGATAGGAGAATAATAGCTTGATGTTTTTTTTTTTTTTTTTGTTACATTAATTTAAGTATCAATATATGCTTCTTATTTCGCAGCTTGCGGAGAAAAACTTCACGAAGCTGTGTAACACAACAAGAATGTTAGTTGTAAATGGTAGTATTCCAGGGCCAGTAATACGGGTACACAAAGGGGACACAGTATATGTCAATGTTCACAACCAAGGTTATTATGGGGTGACCATTCATTGGTAAGCTCAATCACTCTTTATAAACATGCGCGCGCGTGTATATATATATCAAAACGGTTCCTTAACATGAGTTCTATGAACTCACATTCATAAGGAAAAAAAAAAAAACACATAACTAATGCATGCAAAAATATTTTCATTACTCTATCTCTTACATAAGTACTGCTCAACAAGATTCACATCCTTGGATAATTTATGGTTCTTATAGGCATGGTGTAAAGCAACCAAGAAATCCATGGTCAGATGGCCCAGAATACATCACGCAATGTCCTATTGGACCAGGATCAAACTTCACATATGAGGTCATATTTTCCACTGAGGAGGGAACACTTTGGTGGCACGCACATAGCGATTGGACACGAGCCTATGTTCATGGTGCCATTGTTATCTTGCCTGCTATTGGAACAACTTATCCATTTCCCAAACCGGATGATGAAGATATAATCATCCTTGGTATGCTTATATTTTTAAATCTCTCAATCCCACTAGATTTTAATAATATAAAAAAAATAAAAATAAAAAGTAAAAAAAACTTTCACATATGTTCAATAAAGAGTCAACATCTTTTTGCCCTTATTAAAAAGATATGAATGTGATGCTAGTGATGTGAGTGGGGTGTCCAAGTAGACCCGGAACCCGACCAACCTGCCCAACCTGGCCGACCTGTCCCAAAAATTAGCGGACTCAATGCTGGTGACAGTCGGCAGCGGGTCTCCGCCCATAAAACCCAAGAACAGCGGGTCGGTTAACGGGTTTGAGCATTAAAATCTGATTTTCAACTGACCCGACCGAAAAATACATCTAAATTTCTGTTCTCCGCCGATTGAAGTGGTTAGCCGGTCTGATTTTGTCCGATCTCTTCAAGTTACACTAAGATCTCGCCGGATCTCTTCGAGATCTGGCCTGATCTCTTTGAGATCTACCGAGATCTCTTCAAGATCCAGCCTAATCTAGTTGAGATCCGCCAAGATCTCTTTGAGATCCGGTCAGATCCAACAAAAGCCAAAGATTTCGACAAAATTCGGCGACGATTTCTGCAAAATCCTGAGACGATTCACACAGTCTGAAACCGACCGATACCTAACCGAAAACTTATGACATTCGACCACCAGAATTGCTACCTTTGGCAGGTCAGCGGCAAGTCTAGGTTTAGGAGACCCGATCTAGTTGGGTCCGTTTCGGGTTGGGCACAAACCTGACTTGGACTGACCCGTGGATAGGCCTAGATGTGAGGTCCATAATTAGGCAACTTAACCTTTACACCATTTTTATTTTTATCAGAAATAAACAACTAATGACCCTGCACTTTGCTTTTTTTAACGTGATACATACAAGGGAGTCAATACTATACTGGAAGGCGTTTCGGTTTGTTCAAAGAAATAATATTTCGATACCGGTTAATACTGGTGTACTGTTTCAAAATTACCGCTAATACATATATACTATATATTCATTGAGTTAAAAGTGTGTATATAATTATTAAATTTATATCCAACCTATATGTTTGGTCCAACATACCCAATAAAAATGGCGTCCAATATATTATATCAGTCTAACATTATCTAAGACATAAAAAAATAAAAAAATAAAAAAATTAATTAAAGGGTCATGCTAACGAGTGCCCTTAGGGCACTCTTTAAGAATCCATTTTAAAAAAGTTTTTACATCACTTTTATAAGAAATGAAAAAAGTTGTCAAAATATTAATTGCTTTTTTTTTTTTTTTTTTTTTTTTTTTTTTTTTCATAAAAACTTTTTTTAAATGGATTCTTAAAGAGTGCCCTAAGGGCACTCGTTAGTATTTCCCTTAAATATAAGAATGAAAAAATAAAAATAGAAAGTAAGGGGTTGTTTGGTACATCATTTTAAACACATGTTTTTAGTTTTTAAACAATATTACACATATTTCTACACACTTTTTCATTTACACATATTTCTAAAAAAATTATAAACTATTGTTTAAACACACTTATCAAACGACCCTAAAATAAAATTAAAACTTGTAAGGCCCACGTGATTGCCTTGGAAATTGAAGAGAGTTGGTGTGGACAATAACTTACTTCTTATCCTAGCCACACCTTTTAACTTTCAGCCATTTCTTATTTTTTATTGTTTTTTTTTTCTTTTCATTACTTTTTGTCCTTCTCCACTTATTTCAACGGTTCTCTCTTTCTTCCAAAAAATGACGATTTGTCCAACCAAGCTTTAGTCCCGCTCAGCCCAACTAAAGCATCGCTGCTAGGTCCACTACCACGCCTCTGGTCCATTGTTTGTTTGTTTGTTTGTTGTTTTATTTATTTTATTTATTTTGGGTTTAAATGAAAAAATTGTAGAAGAAACCATTTCGGGCCGAAATACATTTTTTGTCTGCAATGGCCGAAATGGTAGGGTATTTAGAGCGAGACAAAAAAAGGGGTGTTTCTGTACCGGAGTGAGTTCTGGAACCGAAAATACCGACCGGTACAAAGTTTTTAAATATGATTTTTGTTATTTTTTAAAATAAATTTTCTCATAATTTATACTACTTTTTTTGTAAAAATAAAAAATAAAAAATAAAAAAATAATCTTAGCTTTACATGTTTTGCATTCATAATGTGATTTAAAGTAGTTTTTGTTCTATTATTTTAATATCTTTTTTTTTTTTGGTTCAGTTTTAATATCTTTTTTTTTTTTTTTTTGGTTCATTAAATTTAGAAGTTCTTTAGGTGTTGTAGTTTGACTCCCTCCAATTCAATCCACCATGTAGCTTTGGAAATTGTAACTATATGCAATGAACTGTACTGACTAATAAATCAAATTATTGAATTTATCTTGAAGAACATAAAGTACAACACACGAGGAATTAGACTTAAATTTTGTCCATTATTAATTTTTAAATTAATATATGATTGTGTGGCACGAGACTAAATCTAATATGTTAAAAATTCATGTTCAAATGAATGGAAAGCAAAATGAAACTTGATTGTCGAGAGCTTTCTTATTGGATGCATGGACCAACTCTAAGCCTTCTCATACGTCCAAAAATCATGTGTCATATCTCTACAGTCTCTACGCCTTTATCTTTTCCTCCATGTATAACTGCTAGTGTATTTCTGATTAAGTTTTGTTGAGAATGCAGGTTCATTGTACAGTGGAAATTTAAAAGCCGAATACGATTACGACCTAATATATGGCGCTGACTTGCCACACTCTATTGGTTACACCATAAACGGCGAACCAGGAGATTTGTGTCCATGCTCCAAAGGTACGAGAGTAGATTTTAGATTTTATAGCTCAGTGATACTCGGAATTAAGATCTTCTGGAGTTACTGACAAACTCAATCACGTAAAGTTTTTTTAATTTTGACCTTTTGTTTTGTAATAAACGGTTCAGACTCAAGTAGTTTGCTAATATGAACCGTTTATTACAAAATAAAAGGTCAAGATTAAAACAACTCAATCTAGCATAATTTTCTAGAATCTTAATTCAAGATATCTACCCTGTTGGATCATTTTGTTACGGAAAATTTTAAATCTATCACAAAAAGCTTATAAGCTAATGTGGCAATAAATGATATGAAAAATGTTAAAGGTATTACAAGTTTTGCTGCATAATTGATGTGGCAATAAACGTGATTAGTGGGTTTCAACCACCTCACAAATGAACATATGCAGTAAAACTTATAGTACCTATAACACTACTCTAAATAAGATTTGCCATTTGTGTCACTTTAATAAGATAATAAAAAAAGTGATGAAGCGTAAGCTCGTCAGTAATGCTCATCAAATGGAAGTGATTCTTCAGCCTTCAAAGGTGGTCACCGGTGTGGTGCCTGCCACAACGCCTCCGATGCCAAAGTCAGTATATAAAGCTCTTTTGAGAGGAAAACAATGTAAAATGAATAGAATGAAAGAAAATCTCTTTTCACTTGTATGTGTGTATGTACTTCATTCTTGGCAATGTGTGGGCTTTATATATGTTCTTATGGCCTCTAGCCGTTGGAGCAGTTATGGAGGTCTCAATGCTCCTTTTGGTAACGTCTGGGGTTGTATAATGTGTCATCAATGTCCTTCAACGGATCATACAGTTGTCTCTGTAACCGCTCTGGGTTTGATTGCCTGCATTGAATGGCCTGGATTACTTCGTCAGTAATGCATATCATTGCTTCACCTAGCCAGAGGTTGAATTCGTCCATATTGATGGGATCGTCCATGTGAGACGGACTCGTCAGTCCCGTCAGTTGCCCCCCGATTCTTTGTTCGTCGTTTTAGCGACGAACATAGAATATGAAGGGTTACTGATTGTAAGTGGCGTTTGGGGTTTCGCTTCTTATTAAATGCGAAGTGGCGGCGCTTCGCAGGTCGTGGCACACGTGGCACATGCTGACTGGTGGGATTTAATGTTCTAACTAGTGGGACTATTGGGCTTCCCGCTGGTTTTTCAGTTTTCCAAAGCCTTGGTTTTTAAACTCCTCCTTTTTACTTCTTTCAAAATTCTCCAATCATTGTTCTGATCTTTTTCTCTAGCGATCTTACTCTGCAACTTCTCTCCGAACTAGCATTCAACGTAGCGGTGCTCCCTCTGCTGATCGCTTCCTTAAGGTACGCCTATTCCCTTTTCATTCCTGTGTTACTCTTCTTCGCCTTGTTATAACTTTGCCTCTGATCTTTTTCTCCTTTTTCCTTTTCGTTTGTTCTAAATTTCTTGGGGGTTTAGTTCACTGTTGTGTCTTTTCTTTGGTTTTCATGGTTAATAGCTCTGAGGTTAGGATAATTTGCCCATCAATTTCATTCCTCTTCGCTCGCCTAGGAGAGTCTTTAAGTGTTCCCTCTAATATTGAGGACTTTGTTTTTGAGGGTAACCGTTTGAGTGTTACATTGGCTGATTTATTGCCTTTGCTTCGTCAGTCTCTAGATTGGTTTGTGAACAAGGTTGGAGAGCGAGTTGGTATGTCTGAAGTTAGGTCGAGTGAGCTTGAAACTGGGTTATCGTCCAACGGCGGCCTAGCGGAGGAAGATACCGCCGTCTCTAGCCCTCGAGAGGTTAGGGCTTTTTATGCTCTGGAAGAGGAGTGTGGGCTGGATGCTGACACATTGGGGAGGTTTAGAGATAAATTCTAATTTCCGGATCGGGTTAGGGTTCGTCTACCCAATGAGGAGGACCGGGCATGTCACTTCTTCCCAGGTGAGGTATGCTTTTACGAGGCTGCCTTCACTTGTGGGTTGAGGTTTCCCGTCCATCCTTTTCTGATGGAGTTGTTAGATCACTTTGGTATCGCCCCTAGGCAACTTATGCCTAATTCGTGGAGAATTTTAGTCAGCTGTATGGGAATATGGCTGGTTGCTATTGACGGGGATATGCTCAGGGTTGATGAGCTGGTATATTTGTATCATTTGAAAGCGTCAAAGGAGCACGGGTATTATGAACTAGTGCCTTGGTAGAGGAGGACTAGGATTGTCAAAAAGTTACCTTCGTCATTCAGGTATTGGAAATCCAGATTTTTCTTTATGTCTGGGGACGATTTTGAGACTCCCTCAGGCGAGGTTTGGGGTGATCTCTCGAGGTTGCATCGTTGGTGGGGAACCCCGACCTTAGGTGCATCAATACTCTTTTTTTTTTTTTTTTTAAACTTCACCGTGCTCGTCTTTGTTGCTGTGGATTTTCTTATTCCTCCTTTTTTGCAGTTAAGAGACGGCCAAAGTTGAAGAGCAGGTACAAGGAACGAGTAGAGAAAGCTATTGAATACGCATAGACGATTGAGAGCTGGGACGACCTTGTGGACCCAAGGACTCTTGCCTTCTATTGCCTCGGTCCAAACCCCTCTAGCTTCGTCTTGCGAAATCTTGAAATTGAAGGAAAAAAAAGTAAGTGTTGAGTTCGTTTATGCACACCCCCTTTTTTTTTTTTTTTTTTAACAAGTGTTTTCTTTTTGCAGAGATGACGACAAAATTCAACAAAGGCATGTATGCCAAGATGAGGTCCAAGAAGGACGAGCCTTTATCGAACTTGGGGAAAAAAGCAGTTCGTGTCACTGAGAAGGGTGGCCCTATCCCTCCAGCTTCCTCCGTTAGCCCAATTGTGTCTGGGGCCTTAGTTACAAGGACAGCTTCCCCCATGACTTCGGTGGAGGAAATTGGGGGCACTCTAGTCTCCAAGAGGCCGAGACTGACTGAGAAGGAGAAGGAGAAGGGTGACCCTCGTCCATCCACGATCTGGAGTGACGAAAGGCTAGCAGTGGACCGAGCTCATGAGGTCGTGACTGCTGCTGATTTAAAGGTCCTTTCTGGTGTCCCCTTTAATGATGTGGCTGCTCGACACATCCAAAAGCTTGTACAGGTATGTTTGCCTACCTCTTTTTTTTTTTTTTTTGTGACTCTGGACCACCTTTTTTTTTAGGTGCTGGGAGAGAGTATCCACATTACTTCAGAGTATCTTACGCAAGAGGCGAAGGTGGCGTCTATTACGTCCAGGATGGAGACCTTGGAGGCAGAAAATTCTACTTTGAGGAAGAATTTGATAGACTCCATGGGTGAGGCGGCGTCCTTGAAGGAGAAGGTAAAAAAGCTTACAGACGATTTCAGGGTGGAGCATCAATTGACGCTTGAGAAGGATGAGCAGATCCTTGCAGCCAAGGAGAGTCTCAAGACCATCGCTGCTAGATCCGGAAGGCCTTTCAAACCACTGACGAGTACAATACTGTGCTCTTCAGCTGGTATTTTAAAGGGTTTGAGCTCCTAAGGAGATACCTCGTCAAGCACCCATCTAGAGTGAATATGGAAGAGCTGGATCTGGAGGAGGTGGATCAAGAGATGGCTGTGGATGAGGCTGCTCAATCGTCTGCCACTGAGCCCGATGCTTCTGCTGACGCTCCTGCTGGTGCTGCTCCCCCTCAGGATGCTCCTGGTGATGATGCTGCTGGACGGACCTGATACTTCAACAAAAATTTCTCTTTTTTTTTTTTTTTTTGTGATGCCCTTTATGTTTTGGGCAGTTATGTAAATCTATTTTCAGAACAATTTTATTTTCTATCTATTTTGGGAACAATATTTTCAACCCAGTATTTATGGGCTTTTAGTTGTGAAGGCAGTGATGATTAGTCTTTGATTTAATTTAACTTTTCTGCACTTACTTGCATTTGTAATTTGCACATGCTTTAGTTTGATATATGCCTATCGTATGTTCCATGATTGGTACCTTTGCAGCATCTTGGTCGTCAATAACTTGCATCCGTCAGTGCAAAGTCTTGTTACTTAGCAACTTTTGACTTTTTAGCCCTTTTAGGGATATTATCTTCGTTAGTAATGTACATCCGTCAAGGCGGAATTTTGTTACTTAGCCACTTTTGGCTCTTTAACCACTTTTAGGGATATTATCTTCGTCAGTAACGTACATCCGTCAAGGCAGAATCTTGTTACTTAGCCATTTTTGGCTTTTTAACCATTTTTAGGGATATTATCTTCGTCAGTAACGTACATCCGTCAAGGCGGAATTTTGTTACTTAGCCATTTTTGGCTTTTTAACCCCTTTTTGGGATTTATATTCGTCAGTAATGTACATCCATCAAGGCGGAATTTTGTTACTTAGCCATTTTTGGCTTTTTAACCCCTTTTTGGGATATTATATTCGTCAGTAACGTACATCCGTCAAGGCGGAATCTTGTTACTTAGCCATTTTTGGCTCTTGTGAGTTTCTTCTGGACTAGGCCTGTTTGTACACAAATATTAGCTGAATAATTCATTTATTAATTGTTAATGACGAATACGCCTTTCTATTACATCTACTGATGGTGTTTCTTCAAATACTTAATGTTCCATGGTTTTGGAAGCCTTTGTCCATCTAGGGTCTTCAGGTGGTAGCTGCCTTGTCTGGAGTAGTGAATGACCTTGTACAATCCTTCCCATGTGGGGCCGAGTTTTCCTTGAGTGGGATCTCTGGTCGCCTGGGTTACTTTGCGCAGGACGAGGTCTCCTATGTTGAGTCGCCTGAGTTTCACCCTTCTGTTGTAGTAGTCTGTCATTTTTTCCTGATATTTCGTCATTCTGCTGCAGGCTTTGTCTCATACCTTATTAAGGCAATCTAGGTTCACTCGTAGGAGGTCGTCATTGTCATCTTCGTTGAAAGCTTCTCGTCTGGTGCTGGATATTCCCACTTCGACAAGGATCACTGCCTCTGTACCATAGGTGAGTCTGAAGGGGGTCTCTCTCGTTGGGGTTCTGGCCATGGTTCTGTAGGCCCACAAGACATTGGGTAGTTCTTCTGGCCAGGTACCTTTCGCATCATCTAGTTTGGTCTTTATGATCTTGAGCAACGTGCGGTTCGTCACTTCCGTTTGTCCGTTCGCCTGTGGATGGCCTGGTGATGAGAACTGGTTCTTGATGCCCAGGCCCGCGCAGAAGTCCTTGAAGCCCTGGCTGTCGAACTGTCATCCGTTGTCTGATATGATCGTCCGTGGAATCCCGAACCTGCAAATTATATTCTTCCACACGAAACCCTGGATTCTGGTCTCGGTGATGGTCGCTAGTGCCTCTGCTTCAACCCATTTAGTAAAATAATTAATAGCAACTAGCAAGAATTTTACCTGACCTTTACCTTGAGGAAGTGGGCCAACGATGTTGATTCCCCATTGTGCAAACGGCCATGGGGATGTTATCGTCGTCAGCTTTTCTGCTGGAAGTCGCTAAATATTCCTGAACCTCTGACACTTGTCACATTTCTTGACGAACTTCGATGCGTCATCCTGCATGGTTGGCCAGAAGTAACCTGCTCGCATAATCTTCCTTACCAAGGATCTTGGGCCTGCATGATCTTCGCAAATTCCTTCATGGACCTCTTTCAGGATGTATTCGGCCTCTCCTTCGTTAACGCACTTCAAGTAGGGCATGGAGAAACCTCTCTTGTATAAGGTATTATTGAGGATTGTGAATCTGGCGGATCTCTTCTTGATCTTCTTGGCTTCATCTGCATTCTAAGGGAGATGGCCATCCTGGAGGAAGGCCATGATGGGCGTCGTCCAACTACTTGTACCCTGGACTGTGAATGTTAAAACTTCTTTTATGCTAGGGTTTTTTTGTACCTCCATCATCAGGTCTGTCCTCGATTCTATTTCTTCTGACGAGGCTATCTTTGAAACTTCGTCTGCGGCCATATTCTGGCTTCTTGGAATTTGGATAAACTCCACTTCTTCGAACTCTTGAGTCAAGTGCTTTGTCAGCCTGAGGTATTTCTGCATTCTTTCTTCCTTTGCTTCGTATTCTCCTCTGATCTGTCCAATTACTAGCTTTGAGTCGTTCTGGACAAGCAGATTCCTGGCCCCAAGCTCTTTTCCTAGCCTTAAACCCGTCAGAATTCCTTCGTACTCGGCCTCGTTATTAGTGGCTGGGAATTTCAACTGAACTCCATACCTTAATACTTCTCCGTCATGAGTGGTTATGACGACCTCTACTCCCCCTCTTTTTTGGGCTGACGAGCCATCGGTCTGTATCATCCATGTTTTGTTCTTGCTAGAGAGGTTTGGTTCGTTTGGATGGGTGAACTCGGCGATGAAGTCTGCCAAAGCTTGTGCTTTAATGGCCGTCCTGGGATGGTACTCCACATCAAATTGGCTAAGTTCAATTGCCCATTGGACCATCCTTCCAGCTGCTTCGAGCTTGCTCATAGACTTCTTGATGGGTTGGTCCGTCATCACTAAGATTGGATTTGCCTGGAAATATTGTCTGAGCTTGCGTGAAGCTACTATCAATGCGAATGTGATTTTTTCGATTTTTGGATACTTGGATTCAGCTCCTTGGAAAGCTTGGTTGACGTAGTAAACTGGGAGCTATTTCCTGTCTTTTTCCCGAATTAAGGCTGCACTGACGGCTGTGGATGATACTGCTAAGTACAAATACAAGTTTTCACCTTCTTTGGATGGACTTAGGAGTGGTGGATTGCTAAGGTAACGTTTGAGCTCTTGGAATGCCGCTTCACATTCGTCGGTCCATTCAAAGGCTTGCTTCGGGGTCTTAAAGAAGGGGAGGCATTTGTCCATTGCTCTAGAGACGAACCTATTGAGAGCTGCAATCCGACCTGTGAGCTTCTGGACCTCCTTGACAGTCTTAGGCGATGCCATGTTGATTATAGCTCGCATCTTCTCAAGGTTTGCTTCTATTCCTCTTTGGGACACCATGAATCCCAAGAATTTTTCGGAGGCAACACCAAAAACACATTTACCAGGATTCAGCTTCATTTGGTATTTCCTGAGGGTAGCGAATGTCTCCTTAAGGTCGTCCAGATGCGCAAGCTCTTCCTTGCTCTTGACGAGCATATCGTCCATATAGACCTCCATATTCCTACTTATCTGCTTGGCGAACATTTTATTTACCAACCTCTGGTAAGTGGCTCCTGCGTTCTTCAGTCCAAACGGCATTACCTTATAACAATAGAGCCCTTGACTGGTGATGAAGGCCGTTTTCTCCTGATCTTCTTCAGCCATTCTTATCTAATTGTATCCTGAGAATGCATCCATGAACGTCAACAGCTTGTGTCCGGCTGTGGAGTCTATGAGCTGGTCTATTCTTGGAAGAGGAAAGCTGTCCTTCGGGCAGGCCTTGTGCTTGTTCAGGTCCGTGAAGTCCACGCACATCCTCCACTTCCCATTTGCTTTCTTTACCAGAACGACGTTAGCGAGCCAGTCTGGGTAGTATACCTCCCTGATGAAGCCTGCAGTCAAGAGCTTGTTCACTTCGTCAGTGATTGCTTGGTCTCTTTCAGGGGCAAAGGCTCTTCGTCTCTGCTTGATGGGTTTCCTTTCTGGGTTCACATTCAACCTGTGTTGGATGACTTCTGGAGATATACCTGGCATGTTGTCATGGCTCCAGGCAAAGATGTCCAAGTTCTCCTTAAGAAATTGAATGAGCTTCGTTCTCATCTCAGGGCTTAGGGTCGTCCCTATTCTGGTTGTTTTCGTTGCTTCTCCTTCAATCAGCTCCACTGCTTCCACCTTTTCCTCCTCTTTTTCTTCTATTATCCACGTATGGTTCTCTTTAGATGTCAAAACGGCCTGGTAGCATTCCCGAGCTAGAACTTGGTCTCCCCTAACTTCGCCAACACCGTTCTCCGTTGAAAATTTTACCTTCAGGCAGTAGGTGGATGTGGACGCCTTCCACTTATTGAGCGCTGGCCTTCCGATGATGGCATTATAGGATGAGGGACAGTCTACCACCAAAAAGTCTATCTGACGGGTCAATTGCTTCGGGTATGTCCCCACAGTTACTGTCAGTGTCACTATGCCTTTGGGATATACCCTGTCACCGCTGAAGCTGATGAGGGGGGAATCAAACTGACGTAGTCTTTTTGGGTCCAGCTTTAATCGCTGAAATGCAGGAAAATAGATGATATCAGCGGAGCTACCGTTGTCCACGAGGATCCTTTTATTGTTAAATCCTTCTATGGTGAGCATTATGACCAGGGGGTCATTATGAGGTTGTTTCACTCCTCTAGCGTCATTTTCGTTGAAGGTCATATCCTGATCAGTTCGTCTGTGCTTTGGCAGGGGTGTCATATGGACGCTATTCACCTGTCGTTGATGTGTTCTCTTAAGTGATTTGAATGAGCCTCCAGTGGCAGGCCCTCCTGCGATTGTCTGTATCTCCCCGATCACATTTTGAGGAGGTTGGGATTGACGGCCTCCGCTCCTAGACGAGGACTCATGTTGGCCTTTGTTCTCATCTCGGAATTTACTGTACTCTCCCTTCTTCACAAATTTCTGCAGCTTTCCTTTTCGTATCAGCTCTTCTATTTGCTCTTTGAGATCTCGACAATCTTCGGTGTAATGGCAATGATCTTTGCGAAATAGACAATACTTATTCCTGTCGCGGACGTTATAAGATGAGTGCAATGGTCGTGGCCATTTAAGGTAGTGCTCGTCTTTAATCTGCATTAAAATTTTGTCAACAGGCATAACAAGGGGAGTAAACTTTACCGTTCGTGGATTTTTGTCCTCTTTCCTTCTGACTCCGTCATTGGTCCGACAATCCGGGTGATCTCGCTTTTGCCCTTTACGGTCGTCTTCTCTTCTTCCTTTGTCCCCTGGTCTTTCTTCGTCTCTGATAGCAGCCAACGCGTCCTTAGCGTTCATGTACTTCTGCGCTTTAAGGAGCATCTCAGCCATCGTCTTTGGGGGGTTCTTCACGAGTGATGTAACGAGCTCCCTGGACCTCAATCCTGCCTTGAAGGTCGTCAGCTACACCTTATCGTCGGCCTCGTCTACCTCCAGTGTCTCCCTGGTGAAGCGTTTCACATATGACCTCAAGGTTTCTTTCTCTCCCTGCCTGACGGTGAGCAAGTGGTCCGCGGTCCTCTTTGGTCGCTGTCCTCCAATAAAGTGACGTAGGAAGGCATTGCTTAACTGCTCAAATGTGTCGATGGACGATGTTGGCAACTTTGTGAACCACTCCCGGGCAGCTCCCTTAAGTGTAGTCAGGAAAGAACGACATAATATTTCATCTGGGGGCTGTTGAAGTCCCAGGGTCGTTTTGAAGGTGTTTAAGTGATCCTGAGGATCATTCATCCCATCGAAGGGTTCGAGTTGGGGTAATTGAAATTTTGACGGCATTGGACAGTCGAGGACTGTTGTTATGAACGGTGAATCCGTCGCTCGGACCAGTCGATCCACACTCCGTTCTGTTCTTCCCTTGATGGCGTTCTTAAGTTCGTCCATTTCCCTCCTCATCTCCCTCAACAAGTCTGAGTTCTGTTCGGTTGAAGTGATAGGCCTTCGAGGGTCACTTTTTCTATGACTATCCCCTTCATCTTCCTGATTTCCCTTGGACTGATTCTCCTCTTGCTGAAGCCGTAACTTCATTTCCTGGTTTTGCCTAGTCAACTCTTCAATCGTGGCTGCAAGAGCTTGAATTTGTTGAGCTAGGGCTGCAGAATCTTGATTGGACTCCATCTGAGAAGAATAATTGAGAGGAAATTACTATTTCGAGTTTGAACACAGAAATATCGTTCCCCACAGACGGTGCCAAACTGATGAAGTATAAGCTCGTCAGTAATGCTCGTCAGATGGAAGTGATTCTTCAGCCTTCAAAGGTGGTCACCGGTGTGGTGCCTGCCACTACGCCTCCGATGCCAAAGTCAGTATATAAAGCTCTTTTGAGAGGAAAACAATGTAAAATGAATAGAATGAAAGAAAATCTCTTTTCACTTGTATGTGTGTATGTACCTCATTCTTGGCAATGTGTGGGCTTTATATATGTTCTTATGGCCTCTAGCCGTTGGAGTAGTTATGGAGGTCTCAATGCTCCTTTTGGTAACGTCTGGGGCTGTATAATGTGTCATCAATGTCCTTCAACGGATCATACAGTTATCTCTGTAACCGCTTTGGGTTTGATTGCCTGCAATGAATGGCCTGGATTACTTCGTCAGTAATGCATATCATTGCTTCACCTAGCCAGAGGTTGAATTCGTCCATATTGATGGGATCGTCCATGTGAGATGGACTAGTCAGTCCCGTCAAAAAGGTTAAATATATTATAAATTTTACTATATAATTTTTACAAATTGATGTGACAATAAATATTATTGGTGAATGTCAAAAACATAATAAATGAATATCAAAATCACTTTTTTTTTATGTGATTGTTGACACATAAATTTGTATTGGTCATATAATAAAGAATATAGTATCTCTAGCATCACTTGTAATATAATAAATGAGTGTTTGAATTACTTTTTGTGATTAGTACATTAGTTTGCACAACCTATGTAGTAAAATCCATAGTATTTTTATCATAACTTTGTAGTATTTCTAGCATCTTTCTACGACATAATCTTTATAAGTTGGCATTTTTTCAATCACAAAAAAATGATTACGCATCCATTTATTAGATTTTTGAAATACATGATCATATTCATTGTCATGTCAATTTATAAAATTTATTTACTAAAATTTGTATATATTTAGAATTAGCCATAAAAAAATCACATATTGGAATTAATTGAGTCATAATCTTAATGTTGTAGAAACAATATACCGTCGGGTGGTTGATCACGGCAAGACCTATCTTCTTCGTCTAGTCAACTCAATTGTGGCAGCAGATATGTTCTTTGCAATAGCTGAACACAACCTCACAATTGTTGGAATGGATGCAAATTATATCAAACCCATTACTACTAGTTACATAATGATAAGCCCAGGACAAACCATGGATATTCTACTCATAGCAAATCAGACTCTTGGCCATTATTATATAGCTGCTCGACAATTCTGGAGCCAAGGTGTGGGAGTTACAAATTTTGACCATGTCAATGTCACCGCGATCATCGAATACAGAGGAAACTACACTATTCCATTATCTCCTTCCTTTCCAAGTACACTTCCCACTTACAAAGACTTAACAGCTGCCATAAAATTCTCAAACCTTTTTAGGAGCTTAGCAAGCAAAGACCATCCCGTGAATATCCCCTTAAACATAACCACCAGAATGTATATTACAGTTTCCATGGGTCAAATTGATTGTAAAAATAGCACATGTACAACAAGTGGTGCAGAAATTATATTAGCTACAAGCGTGAATAACATAAGTTGGAGTAACCCAGTTCCTACTGATGTACTGCTTGCTTACTACAGGTTTTTTCCCCTCTTTTCCTCTTTTATTTTATTTTTTAATATAGATTGCTTTGTTTTTATAAAGAACAAAGTATGCAGTTTCAATTCTTTTCCATTTGTTCCTTTACGATTGCAAGTGCAGTTTTTGGTAGCTTATTTTCATATTATTTATCAACAGATATAGTTTTTAGTAACTTTTATGTTAAATGTATGACAAAAAATAAAAAATAAAAACTGGTTTATTTTCAAAAGACTAGAAGTTAGAATATTAAAAAAAAAAAAAAAAAAAAAGGCCAAACCTAGCGCACACTGCATGTCCTCTTCCATGTAATCAATATATGTTTTAGTAATCTTTTTAGAGTTGTGATATTATGGTTGAGAGATTTTTTTTTTTTTTTTTTAATTTTTTTTTATAAATTGAGTATTTTATTAATGGACTTTTGCCAAACATTGCATGGATTACTGATTAGATATGAATATTTTATCAAAACGCCACATGATTATCCTTCTACCATATATGACAGTACATTTTGATATTTGATTATATTGAAATCTTTCATGCAGGAATATTAGTGGGGTTTACACTACAGATTTCCCAGACCAACCCCCTTCTTATTATAACTTCACAGCTGACGAACTTTCAATTGCTCTGGCAGAAACAGACCTTGGGTCCAAGGTGAAGGTGTTGAATTATAATGAAGCAGTTGAGGTTGTTTTTCAAGATACCAATTTATTGGCCGGCGCTGGGACTCATCCAATGCATTTGCATGGGCATAGCTTTTACGTGGTTGGAAGTGGTTATGGAAATTATAACAATGAAACGGACCCAAAAAATTTTAATTTGGTTGATCCAGTCGAAGTGAATACCTTCGGTGTCCCTAAGAATGGATGGCTTGCCATCAGATTTGTAGCAAACAATCCAGGCAAGTTATTTTATCACTATCTTATATGTTTAGTTTATATTATTATAAAAAGTGCATGCATTAGAGACAGGACATTCGTTGGCTCAAGATCTTGTTACCACAAATAAATAAGAATAAATATGGATAATATTTTTGAAATAATTTTAAGGGGGAAGATGGGATCAAACTTGTGGGAAAAAAAAAGTTGCTACTGGCTTAAGAGGCGCGGGGGGGGGGGGGGGGGGGGGGGGGGGTGGTTGGAATTGAATCGCAAATGCGTGCATGTAAAAATTGATCTCATTATCTAATTCTGGCTGGTCTAAGAATTGTTGATGTTAACATCAATAATATTTGTCAGGTGTGTGGTTTTGGCATTGTCATATAGATAGACATATGACCTGGGGTATGGCTGCTGTATTTATCGTAAAGAATGGAGGCACTGCTGAGACAAGTATCCGCAAGCCTCCTCCGCACTTGCCTCCATGTAAAGTTCCATTAGAATCGCGGCTCCAAAACAATGATGGATCCGATGGAAAAGAAAATCAATCAATTTTTATCTAAATGGATTGATTTACTTATGTAATAAGTTTATCAAACGTTGTATTGCCTTAATTAATTCTACTTCCTAATCAAGAGAAATTATTCAATAATCTCACTCATTTCACATAATAGTGAATCTCAGTAATTAAGTTTATAGTGTGATGCACTATTCATGTGCTTGTGCACCTACATGCCTTTGCTCCCATGGTCACATATTTCATCTGCTTTCCCTTGCTTGCCTCACATACACGTAGACTCACACCTATGCTTTAGATACAAGTGTGTTAAGACATATGTGAATCATGTTAGGAACATATATCAATGTAGAATTGGCTAATCTTTTGACAAAATGCACTTTACTTGTAATTTAGTAGATCTAGGATGTGTTTAATACCAAGGAACAAGGTTTCAAGTCCAAGTGTTAAAATCATGCAAGTCTGTCTAAGAATCAAATGAAGAAGTGCTGGATTTTAAAGTTCGACAGATAGAATCTATCGAGGTTTAAAAGGTAGCTTTTGTCCGATGCTCGACAGTTGCTCAATAAATAACCTATCTATCGAGATTTACAAAAATCAGTTTTTCAGATATGATTTCACACAAATCCGTGTATACATGTTTAGGCTCTCTTTTCTCACAACCCTAAACATATATAAGGATTATTTTAAGGGTTGTCATAGCTGATGCAAGTGAGTGTAGCTTGATGCAAAGGTTTTTCACAAGCGTATTGTGACCAGAGATAATTTGCCCTAGTTCATCTTTCTCTTCAAGAAATTGCTGCATTTGTACACCGTAGGGTTTTGTAACCAAAGAGCTTCGTGATCTTCATTGTGTTGATGAACTGAAAAACTTTATAGCCAACATCCTTCTCAAGTTGGCGGTTAGTCACGTACTTGGATCTGTGCATCGATTGGTTAGACACGTACTGGGAGCTGTGCATTGAAAATGAGATATTGTCATTACAGAGCAAGTCCAATTGGGTATTAGGGTAAGGGTTCAAATATAAGTTGGTATAAGGTACTAGAATTCCTTTACTTGTAACCGCTTGTTGTGATAATAGTAAATTCTCGGGAGTGGTGACTTTAAAATCATCCGGTGGGGTTTTTGCCTTAGAGGTTTTCCCCATTTGTAAAAGAATCACCGTGTTAACTTTATTTTCTACTACATATTAACTTGGTGATTTGTTTGTGCTATCACGCGTATTGCATGTTAATTAACTTAATTAATTCACTTGGCTAATTAATTGGTTAATTTATCACAAGGGGTCAATTCATTCTTGGCCTATCAAGTGGTATCAAAGCGGGCACACTCTAATTAGGGTTAATCTTTGCTGTTGTCATGGCTGCAACCGGCATGAAAAGATCTTTGTTTTCAAATACATCTTATTTTTCTAATCTCTACTTGTTTGAGTGTATCAGAAAATGCAAGTCTAAATGTTATTTGAATTCTGTCATGATGATTATTGGAAAAGATTTTAAGTTGACAAAGAAGAAACTAGATTGTCTCAGAATGAAATTGTGTAGAAGAGTTCATCTGAGAAGAGTGAAAGTTAAAAGCTTTGTTCGTAAATGGCAGATGAGAGAAAACACCATTCCTACTGATCTGTCATCCAAGCACGAGGTGTGCTTCATGGTGAAGTCCACATTTAAGGTTATGGATACGTGTTTGTGGTACCTTGACAGCGGCTGCTTAAGACACATGACTGGAGATCGATCTCTCTTTAAGGTTTTCGAGAAAGGTGGTAATGTCACTTTTGGTGATGGGAGCAAATCACAGATTAAAAGAAAGGGAACCATCTCACTACTTGGACTGTCAGACATTGCAAATGTGCTATATGTAGAAGGTCTAAGAGTGAACTTGTTGAGCATAAGTTAGATATGTGATCAAGACTTTATGGTGTTATTCTCAAAGGGAAAATGTCTTGTGTTGGATGAGTCTGGAAAGAAACTTATAAGTGGTGTTCGCACTCTAGACAATTGTTATGGTTTAGTTCCTGATGCTGATATTGTGTGCAATAGTATTCGTTTGTCAAACGAAAATCTATGGCATCAAAGGATGGGATATGCTAGTTACAAACATTTTTCAATTGTATCTAAGCATGAATCAGTTTTAGGAATGCCAAAGCTCAGTAGAGTGAACAATATGGTGTGTGGATTGTGTCAGCTTGGGAAACAGATGAAAGCTAAACATTCGGGCACTCAGACATCTGCTACATCTAGACCATTAGAGCTACTACATCTGGATCTCATGGGTCCAACCAGAATCGAGTCTCTTGGTGGTAAGAGATACATCATGGTTGTGATAAATGACTTCACTAAGTACACTTGGGTCATTCTCCTAAAATCCAAATCAGATGCTCTTGAGCACATTAAAGCCTTGTGCACTAGATTGCAAAATAAGAAGAGCTTAAAGATTAATCAAATTCGAAGTAACCACGGTAAAGAATTTTTAGAACTCTTATATGGAGTCCTTTTGCACTAGATCAGGTATATCTCAAGAATTCTCTACTCCTATTACTCCGCAGCAGAATGATGTAGTAGAAAGAAATAACAGGGTTATTCAAGAGATGGTTAGAGCCATGTAGCACAACAAGGATGTGGCTAGAAACTTGTGGGTAGAAGCTGTTAACACTGCGTGTCATACGGTTAACAGGGTGTATTTCAGACCCGGTACTAAGAAGACTCCCTATGAGCTATGGAAGGAAAGAAAGCCAAATGTTAAGTATTTCAGAATCTTTGGTAGTATTTGTTTCATTCTTAAGGATAGAGAGAATATGAGAGAATTTGACTCTCGAAGCGATGAAGGAATATTTATGAGACACTCCTCTATAAGTAAGGCTTATCGGGTTTACAACAAAAGAACTAAGAAGGTGATGGAAACTGTGAATGTTGTGATTGATGAAACCTCAGAGTCTAGTTCTGAGAAAATCAGTGAGGAAATTTCGAAAGAAATTCTTCCTCTCAAGCCCAAGGATGTTCAAGAAATTGTTGATCAAGAGCCCGCATCTCCAAGTACTCCAGGCACTTCAAGTGTTGTAGAAGGTTTAGCAGACATACCTACTTCACCTGATTCTGAATCCCATGAAGAGAAATGACCTTCCTCCAGGATTAAATTGAATCATCCTCCTGAAGTTATTATGGGAAACATGAATGAACTTACACTAAGAAAACGTACAATTGATAAATGTGTTGCTAACTTTGTGTCATATTCTTGTTATTTGTCGCAGGTTGAACCCACCAAGGTTGAAGAAGCTCTTCAGGACGAAAGCTAGGTTGAGGCTATGCATGATGAACTACTTTAGTTTCAAAGGAATGATGTATGGACTCTAGTACCTAGACCGGAAGGTGAGCACATCATTGGCACAAAGTGGATCTTCCGCAACAAGACTGACGAGGAGGGTAATATAATCCACAACAAAATGGATGTAGACTATAATGAGACATTTGCTCCAATAGCCCATATGGAGTCCATCAGGATTCTCCTAGCCCTGTCATGTCACTTGAAGTTCAAGATTTACCAAATGGATGTAAAGACTGATTTCTTGAATGGGTTCCTTAAAAAAGATGTCTATATGGCTCAACCAAAAGGGTTCATTGATCCACACTTTGTAGATCATGTGTTATACCTCAAGAAGGCGCTCTATGGTTTAAAACAAGCCCCTAAAGCTTGGTATGATCGGCTCACACAATACTTGGTGTCACATGGGTTCACAAGAGGAAAAGCTGATCAAACTCTTTTCATCAAAATGAAAGACAACAAATTGATAGTTGCTCAAGTATATATTGGTGATATCATCTTCGGGTCGACTAAGGATGAACTTGCTCATAGTTTCTCCAAACTTATGCAGGCCGAGTTCGAGATGAGCATGATTAGAGAGTTGAATCACTTTCTTGGGTTGCAAATCCATCAGTAAGAGTCAGGTATATTCCTATCTTAATCTAAATATGCTAGAAATCTTGTGAAAAAGTTTGGTTTAAAATCGGCTAGTTCTGTTAGAACCCTTATAAGCCCAAATGTTAAACTCAATGTTGATTTGTTGGGTAAAATTGTTGATTCACCTCTATACAGAAGCATGATAGGTAGTCTTCTTTACCTTACTACTAGTAGACCTAACATTAGTTACAGTGTGGGAGTGTGTGCTAGATATCAGGCTAATCCCAAAGAGTTTCATATGATTGCTTTGAAAAGAATCATAAAATATGTCAAAACCATTGCTGACTTTGGTGTGTGGTACAACAAGGACACAAATGATGTCTTAGCTGGGTACTCTGACGCAGACTAGGCTGGGAATGCTGATGATAGAAAGTGTACATCGGGGGGTTATTTCTATGTAGGTAATAATCTTGTCTCTTAAATGAGCAAAAAATAGAATTCCATCTCTTTATCCACTGTAGAGGCTGAATACATAGCTGCCGGTAACTGTTGCACCCAACTTCTATGGATGCATAAACTTCTCCTTGATTATGGTATTCGTCAAGAACATCTTACTATCTATTGTGACAATATCAGTGCCATAAACATCTCTAAGAATCATGTTCAACATTCTCGAACTAAACACCTAGAGATTCGACATCACTTTATTCGAGAGCTTGTCGAAGATGGTACCCTCACTCTTGAGTTCATTCACACTGATAATCAGAAGGTTGATTTGTTCACCAAACCTCTTAATAACAAATGGTTTGAATTCCTTTGCCAAAACATTGGTGTTATCTCCATGGATTGATCTCCTCTTCTCCTCCTCCTTCCTAGTGCATTTGCATCTAGTTTTATGCTTTAATTTGTTTAACATTTTTTTTTCCAGTTTTGCTTTATTTTGTTTTTCATAAAAATAAAAAATAAAAAATTGAAAAATTAGAAAAATATAAAAACAGTGTGTGTTTTGTGTACATTGGTACTTGTGTACTTTGGATGGCCATTGAAATAAAGTTTTCTAAACTTTGTATCTTTTGTAGCTTAGATGAGCATCCCTATGCACAACTAAGCAAGTGAGTTTAGTGGCTCATGTTTGTGATGAGTAAGATTAAGTAATCTTTTGTACTTAACACTCGTATCATCCTTTTTTACGGGAAAGACTAGAAAATCCTAAAAGAAAGACATAAATAACTATTTCACCACTGTTGGCCTCTAATCGTGAAATGATATCCGTATGCTTCGGCAAAGCAAAAGTGCAATGTCAAAAGCTTAATATAATTGAATATTTCTTTTCTCTCTCTTATATGCCCATGCATGGTTTGTTTAAAAGAAAAATATGCAAAGAAAAGTAAAAGCAAAAAGAATCAAAATGCTTTATACATGATTGCAAGCATGTCTTCTAGGAGATGTGGGAGTTATAGGATGTACCTCAAAGGTGATAGTCCCTAAAAAGCAGTTATGATTGTGTGTGAGTTAAAGTGATTTTCTCATATCTCAAATCGTCATAACATGTAGACAGTTATGCAATCTTACGATGTTTTTCACACACAACATGCAATATTCTTTGCTACTATTGATACATATGCAGGTACAATGTGATTTTGCCATCACAAGGAATACATATGTTAATGTATGCTCACTAAACTATCTTAACTTATTTTTGAAACATAAAATTGGTTAGACTTGTTTAGTGTGTGTATGTGTTTTGGATCTAAATACTTGACATTTTTCTTGTTGAGAGATGTTTTTGAGAGCTTAAAAAGTTGTTCGGATCTATGGTTGAGTAGCATGCTTGATTGCATTCATATATGTATTTTTCTCTTCTTTGAAAAACTATTTTTGAGCAATCTCGAAAGCTTCTCGATACCTCTCGACAGTTAGGCTATCTATCGAGCTTCTTGAACTTCCTTCTCGATAGCTGTTATCGCAATTTCGATCCATCGAGGTCTTTGAGAATTAGTCTTAATAGCTGCTCGACAACTTCTCGATCTATCGAGGAAGTTTCTGTATGCTTGATAGATTCTCGATACCTTCTCGATCCATCGAGGTCACTTTGCTGTCGGCACCTCTCGATAGCTCCTCGATAGCTCCATCTGGCGAAAATTTAAATCTCGACACCTGTCGATCCATCGAGCTTCGTGTTTTCTATATATATCTCAACATGATCTTTTCTCTCATTTTATCCGATCTCTCTCGATATAAAACCATCTCTCCCTCTCCCAAACACTTCTCAATCACACTTTTCATCTTCCCCACTCACGTTCGAGGTACGCGCATTGTAGTCACTTCAGATCTTATATCCGAGGTGCTACACGTACCAAGGGTAGAGTTTGTTGACTACCCCAGCTATGATCATCTTAGGACTGTGTCCAAAGATGAACTCTCCTTTCTCTTTTGTGAGACATCTTCATCTTGGGGTGACCGTAAAAAAACCCATTGCTTGGGCTTTGCAAAAGGTCCATGGTTCCTTAACATGGTGATGACATTCGTTCTTCATCCTTTGTCTCACTATAACTCCATCACTGAGCCTCGTGCTTGATTTTTGTTATCCCTACTAGAGAGACTTACTATAGATTTTCCCTCTCATTTCATACTCTCCCTTATAGATGTCTATAGGGATACGGCGACCCGTAATAAGCTCATTTTCCCTTCAGCTATCACGAGGATTCTCTGTTATGCGTCTGTCTCCTATCCTGAGTCTCCTCATTTTTCCGTCATGTGTGCCATAGATGCTGCTACCGTTAGACGAAGCGAGGCCCAGCTTCAACCGAAGTGGCCATGGACTGAAACGGCGACTCCTCTGGCTTTTTTCACTCCATCTACATTCGCTTATTCTTTATTAGTGGGTGGTGTGACCCTCGAGGCAGTCATAGCGCAGTTTCAGCGCATGGATGCTCGCCTTGACACACTCAGTGATAAGTTATGTCAGGTGAACACCCGTGTCGGTCGTATGCCTGACAGCAGGCTCGCCTTGGTGGCTTCGTGGCATCTCCCTCTACTTCTTCAGAGGCATCTGAGGACGAGGACGATGATGGTGACTTCGATGACGATGATGAGGATGAGGATGCTAGCTCTTCCGATGACGACAAGATGATTGGTTGAGTTACTTGCCCTTTGTTATTCGTGACAAAAAGGGGAAGTAGTTTTGGGTATGAGAGTAGTCATGTTCTTAGGAGGAGAGTTAGTATAGGAGATAGATATTTTTGTTAGGGGGAGTGTTTTTCTTTTTATGAGGGATGTAGTGAAGACTTTTTGTATCTTTTCTTTTCTTTACTTTTCAGATACATTGTTCTTACATTGTGATAGCAAACCTTATACTTATTTTTGATGTTTATATATATTGAGGTTGTTATTACAGTTTCACCTATCTCTTCATGTGTTGTTTCTTTTCTCTCTTTATGCACATACTTCTTATATATTGTATACAATCTTTTATTTCTGTTTCACACTAAGATGTCGTGATGAGTTTTGTTTAAAGTGTTTCAAAAATACAGGTTGTCAAAGTCTTTCTTGCCATGAACTCTCTTCTTGCAAAATTTTTCAAAAGTTTCTGTTAGGATAGATTTTATTGTATTCAACAAGTGAGTACGAGTTGAGTGATTTATGACTTCTCTCATATGTTCATTTGTTTGTTGTGATTTTGTCATGGATTGCCAAAAGGGGAGATTGTTAGGACATATGTGATTCATGTTAGGAACATATGTCAATGTAGAATTGGCTAATCCTTTGACAAAACGCACTTTACTTGTAATTGGGAAGATTTAGAAAGTGTTTAATACTTCAAGGAATAAGGTTTCAAGTCCAAGTGTTAAAGCCATGCAAGTCTGTCCAAGAATCAAGTGAAGAAGTGCGAGATTTTAAAGCTCGACAGATAGAATCTATCGAGGTTTAAAAGGCAGCTTTTGCCCGATGCTCGATAGCTACTCGATAGATAACCTATCTATTGAGATTTACAAAAATCAGTTTTTCAGATATGATTTCACACAAATCCGTGGATACATGTTTACACTTTTTTTTCTCATAACCCTAAACATATATAAGGATTATTTTAAGAGCCATCACAGCTGATGCAAGTGAGTGTAGCTTGATGCAAAGGTTTTTCACAAGCAAATTGTGACCGGAGACAATTTGCCCTAGTTTATCTTTCTCTTCAAGAAGCTGCTATGTTTGTATGTCATAGGATTTTGTAACCAAAAAGTTTCGTGATTTTCATCGTGCTGATGAACTGAAGAACTTTGCAGTTAACATCCTTCTCAAGTTGGTGGTTAGTCACGTACTTGGATCCGTGCATCGATTGGTTACTAGGAGCCGCGCATTGAAAATGAGAGATTGTCACTACAGAACAAGTCCAATTGGGTATTGGAGTAAGGGTTCAACTGTAGGTTGGTATAAGGTACTGAGATTCTTTTACTTGTAACTGCTTGTTATGATAATAGTGGATTCTCGAGAATGGTGACCTTAAAATCACCTGGTGGGGTTTTTGCCATAAAAGTTTTCCCCATTCGTAAACAAATCACCGTGTCAACTTTATTTTCCTTTGCATATTAACTTAGTTGGTGATTTATTTGTACTACCACGCGTATTGCATGTTAATTAATTCACTGGCTAATTAATTGGTTAATTTATCACAAGGGGTCAATACATTCTTGGCCTATCAAAGTGCACACCTTTTGAGCCTTTAGGATAGCTTATTTTCCATCTAGTTGAGCAACGTTATGAAGGCCAGTTACGACTGGGTAGACTTAGAGTGACTAACTTCTTCTCATCCTGTACCCTAACTTTATACATATTTTGATAGAGATACCTTCATGAAGTCATGTTTTGGGTCTTAAACCTATAATCAGGTGGCTACTCATTTGTCTCTTTTTAAGAGGCTCCATGTACTCTCAGGCTCGCATTGGATTTGAATCTAAAAAAACTTTTTAGGAAGATTAAGTACTGCATATCCTGTCTTTGTGAAAAGAAACTGGCATACAAATCTCTCGCAAAAGGGGGCACGAATGACGAAACTTACAGGTTGCTAGGCTAAATATGCTTTGAACCATGTTGTGGAAAAAACATGTATCGAGTTTCTTAAGTCTAAACCCTCACATGTTAGGAAGATTAAGTACCCCGTGTCCGGTCTTTGCGAGAAGAAATTGGTATACCAATCTCTCGCAAAAGAGGGTACGAATGACAAAACTTACAGGTTGCTAGGCTAAATATGCTTTGAACCATGTTGTGGAAAAAACATGTATCGAGTTTCTTAAGTCTAAACCCTCACATGTTATATATATATACTCTCTCTCTCTCTCTCTCTCTGATTTATTGTATTGGCCCTAGATTTATACTCATTAAAAATATTAAAAAATTATTATTTTTTCTTTCAAAAAGTTTATTAAAAAAAAGCATGAACCCAAATTTTCATACACACCAAACACTTGAATTTTCTCAGATTTTCAAATCCCAACAAATCAAACCAAGAAATATTTTTTTTTTAAAAGCAACCTAATACCACAAATAAACCAATCATAAAGCCACCCAAACAGCACCCATTATCATTGAGTTCAACCACCAAACCTCCAACAACTCATCACTAATGACTCAGTGACACCAAACCTAATTCTAGGTGGTAGCTATGGTTGAGGTTGGTCTTGCTGTCAAAAACCATGCATCCGATCCATACACATGGTGCAAATTGGATGGAAGGATTAACGATAACAGCAAATGTGAACTTACAGAACTAAAATGACAAAAGTAAAACTTAAAAATACCAAAATTTTTGCTCATTGTTTATAGTTGATAGGTCAAGAATGTATTGACCTTTTATGATAAATCAACCAATTGATTTAGCCAAATTAATTAGTTAATTCAATTTGCATGCAATATACGTGGTAGCACAAAAAAATCACTAAATCACTAAATAACTAAATGTAGCGGAAAATAAATTGACACAGTAATTTGTTTACGAATGGGGAAAACCTACACGACAAAAACCCCACAGGGTGATTTTAAGGTCACCACTCCCGAAAATCCACTATTATCATTATCAAAACAAGTGGTAACAAGTAAAGGAATCCCAGTACTTGATAGCAACCTACAATTGAACACTTACCCTAATACCCAATTGGACTTGTTCTGTAGTGACAATCTCTCCTTTTCAATGCATGGCTCCCAGTACGTGACTAACCAATAAATATGCAGATCCCAGTACGTGACTTAATCACCAACTTGAGAAAGATGTTGGCTGCAAAGTTCTTTAGTTCATCACATGATGAAGATCATGAAGCTCCTTGGTCACAAAACCCTAAGGTGTACAAAACACAGCAGCTTCTTCAAGAGAAAGATGAACTATGGCAAATTCTGTCTCCGGTCACAATTTGCATGAACAAGACTTTGCTCTACACTCTTGCAACTGTGCAACCTTTGACGGCCCTTAAAATAATCCTTATATATGTTTAGGGTTGTGAAAAAAGAAAGCCTAAACACATACTCACGGATTGGATGCAAAACAGAACTAAAAATCTATTTTTCATAAATCTTGACAAATACCCTATCTATCGAGTTAGCTGTCGAGCTTCAGGTTTCAACAGTTTTTAAATCTCGATGGATGCTAGCTGTCGAGTTTTAAAAACTAGCATTTCTTCACTTGTTTCTTGGATAGACTTGCATGGCTTTAACACTTAATCTTGAAACATTGTTCCATGAAGCATTAAACACATCCTAAATCTACCCAATTACAAGTAAAGTGCGTTTTGTTAAAGGATTAGCCAATTACATAAAAATATTGATATATGTTCCTTACATCAAGTCACATATGTCCTAACAATCTTTCCCTTTGGCAATTCGTGACAAAACCACAACAAACAAATGAACATATGAGAGAAGTCATAAATCACTCAACTCATACTCACTTGTTGAATACAATAAAATCTATCCTAACACAAATCCTTGAAAAACTTTTCAAGAAGAGAGTTTATGGCAAGAAGACTTTGACAACATGTATTTCTAAAACACTTTAAATAAAACTCATCAATGCATCTTAGTGTGAAACAGAAATAATAGATTGCATACAATAAATAAGAAACATATGTATAAAGATAGAAAAGAAACTACATATGGAGAGATAGGTGAATAACATACATCATCATATATATATATATATATATATATATATATATATCCAATGATAAGTACAATGTACGTCAAATGGTCACAAGACCAATATACATGAGGTAAATGTAAAATAAAGACAAGAAAGATACAAAGAAGCCTCACTACATCCCTCAAAGAATATGGACACTCCCCCTAACAAAAATCTCCTATGCTAACCCCTCCTATGTGTATAACTACTCTCATATCAAAACTACTCCCCTTTTTTGTCACGAGTGACAAAGGACAAGTATATCAAGTAGACATCTCATCATCACTGGGCGAGCTAGCATCATGGTCCTCATTAGCATCCTTACTACTGGAACCATCGTCACTCTCATCCTCAGAGGCTGGCAGAGATGGAGAGGAAGCAGTAGTGAAACCACCCATGATAGCCTATCATCGTGCGATACAACCGACATAGGTGTTCACCTGACACAACTCATCATTGAGAGTGTTAAGGCGAGCATCCATGCATACAACCTGTGCCATGATGGCCTCAAGTGTCACTTCACCCACTGAAGAAGAATGAGCGGAGATGGATGGAGCTGCAGGAGCTGCCGTCTAAGTTTGTGTCCTCCTCGGGCGAAGTTGAGCATCACTCCGTCTAATAGTAGCTGTGCCAATGGCACCCATGACGAAGCAGTGATCGGACGGAGGAAAGGAGACAGAAAAATGGCAAAGAATCCTCATGATAGCTGAGCGAAAGGTAAGCTTATCACGGGTCCCCGTATCCCTATAGACATCTATAAGGGAAAAGATAAAGTGAGAAGGGAAGTTAATAGAAAGATCCTTAATGGGGGATAACAAAAAGCGAGCACAAGGCTCTGTAATAATGTTATAGTATGGCAAAGGATGAAGGATAAATGTCATCACCATGTTCAAAAATCTCGAACCTTTAGCAAAGGTCAAGCAACGGGTGTTTTGAAGATCACCCCAAGAAGACGGAGTCTCACAGAACAAAGACATAAGCTCGTCTTTGGACATAGTCCTCAGACAATCATAACCGGTGTAGTTAGGATGTGCTACCCTCGGGACATGGAGCACCTCGAATACAATATCCAGAGTGACCACAATGCGTGTATCTCGAACGTGAGTAGAAAACTGAGGTACTGAAGAATCAAATCCGTGCATGTTGGAATAAAACTCTTGTATGATCACGGAGGGACAGGTGACCGGGACGCCACACAATGACTCCCAACCCCGACTATAAATGACAGTAGGTAGGTCAGTATCTGAAAAATCTGATAGGATAACTTGGCGTTCCGAATGAATGCCTCGTTTAGAAAAGTTCTCCGAGAAGTCCTTACAGGCCCTCTCATTGCGGAACCAAATGGAAGAAGGTGTAGGATCAGAAGAAAAAGTTACCTCAAAACGCAGAGGGTTCTAGGACGGAGTGGATTTGCGTTTGGGTGCCATAAAGCAACTAACGCAAGAAAGAGAGATAGAGGGAGAGAGAGAGACAATCAGAAAAGTACCAACAACACAATATATATATATATATATATATATATATATATATATATATATATATATATATATATATATATATAAGAATAAAGAAACTTGAAGGTTTGTATGCATGAAAAAGTGTGAACATGTGACATGAAAACTTAAATACATCATGGGCTCAGCCCAATCCAAACCTAGCAGCATACAACATTGCAACAAGGTAAACACACATCTAAATGCATGAAACATTGTTATAATGCAAATGTGATGCAATGCATGATGTTTTAAAATCATTTTAGTAAAACCTTACCCAAAAATTTTGAGGAGAACTCATCATTTTGAAAAATCCCAAATTTTCAACAAAAAACCCATAAAGTTAGGTCAGAAACGTGTAATGCATGATGAATGAGTGAAAAGGAGACATACCAGAAGCAGAGAAGGCACACAAGGGCCGACGAACACGTGGGTTAGAGGTTTGAAGTGAGAGAGAGAGGTTTTGGGAGGTGAAGAGGCTAAATGGGTCGAGAGAGATTGAGAAAAGTGAAGCTGAAATCGCGCAAAAACTTATATATAGAATTTCATAATTCTCTACAGATTGAGAGCTATCGAGAGCTGTCGAGAATTAAAAAGGCGCGAGAAATATCTATCGAACAAGTTATCGAGGAGCTATCCAGAGGTTTCTAAAGCAAAGAAACTTGATGGATCGAGGTAGCTATCGAGAAACCATCGAGCATCCAAAAGGTTTCTTGATGGATTGAAATAGCTATCGAGAGATATTGAGAATGCGATAAAAAGCAGCTGAAGAATCTTGATAGATAGTTTAGCTATCGAGAGGTGTCGAGATAGCTATCGAGGTTGCTTAAAAGCAGTTTTTCAAGAAGAGAAAAACACAAATATGAATGTAATCAAGCATGCTACACAACCAACGATCCAAACAACATTTTAAGCTCTCAAAATCATCTCTCTACAAGACAAAAAAATCAGTTTTTAGATCCCAAACACACACACACACACACACACACACACACACACACACACACACACACACACACTAAACAAGTCTAACCAATTTTATATTTCAAAAACAAGTTAAAACAATTTAGTGAGTATACATTAATACACATATTCCTTGTGATGGCCAAATCACATTGTACCTGCACATGTATCAAAAGTAGCAAAGAATATTACGTGTTGTGTGTGAAAAACATCGCAAGATTGCATAGGTGTCTACAAGTTATAAAGATTTGAGATATGAGATAATCATTTTAACTCACACACAATCATAACTGTTTAATGGGGACTATCACCTTTGAGGTACATCCTTTAAATCCCACATCTCCTAGAATACACACTTGCAATCATATATAAAGCATATTTATTCTTTTTGCTTTTATTTTTCTTTGCACATTTTTCTTTTAAGTAAACCATGCATGGGCATATAAGAGATAGAAAAGAAATACCCAATGATGTTAAGCATTTGACATTCCACTTTTGTTATGCCAAAGTATACAAATGTCATTTCATGATTGGCGGGCAACAGTGGTAAGATGGTTATTTATGCCTTTCTCTTAGGATTTTCTAGTCCTTCCCGTCAAAAAGAGTGATACGAATGTTAAGTATAAAAGATAACTTAATTTTACTCATCACAAACACGAGCCACAAAACTCACTTGCTTAGTTGTGCATAGAGATGCTTATCTAAGTTACAAAAGATACAAAGTTTAGAAAATTTTGTTTCAATGGTCATTCAAGGTACACAAGTACCAATGTACACAAACACACTCTGTTTTTGTATTTTTCTGATTTTTCAATTTTTTTAAAAAAATTTTATATGAAAAACAAAATAAAGCAAAACTAAAAAAAAAAAAAAACAACCAAAAACATGTTAAACAAAGCAATGCATAAAATTAGACTGACTCAAAACACGAAAGCAAAACACACAAGTAATGCAAACCCTTGATTCGGCGGTGAGGGGGAAGAATTGAAACCGTTCAAGTTTGAAAGGAGCGTGAGGGCTTTGAGAAGATCTCCAAGAGGGGCAAAGGAGGATGGAAACTAATTCTAGTTTCCCGATGAGATCATACTATTGCTCTGTTGAGTGGCTAACCACTTATTGCAATTAGGTCGAGTATGTCTAGCTGCTCCACAGTGATGACAAAGATACTGCTTCTTCTGTTTAGGCTTTTGAGAGTTTCCCTTCTTAGTCTTAGGGTTCTTAATCTCTTTCTTATTAAGTTTAAGGGGTGCTCCTAAGATAGATTTACCCTTGTTTATGTTCTTACTAGCTAACACATTTTGCACATTATTGTTTTCAGATTCAACATTATTATTAGGATGAACAAAAACAGTAGTACTAGCAGAGGCAATACTAGGAGAAGAGAAATCATACCCTAAACCGGTTCGATCGGAAGCAGATTTCTAAAGACTAAGCATCTCATCAAGTTTTGCACTTGCAGTCCTTTCCAACTGAGCTCTGACTTGGAACAGTTCTGCCTCAAGCTTCTTGGTCTTTTTAGCCAAGAAATTATTCTCAAATCTCAGTGCTCCAATGGTCTAATTGGCTTCATCAAATTTTGTGGAAATTTCTTCTCGTTCAAGCTCCACTTCACTGAGCTTCTTGGTGGCCAACCTATACAACTTCTCATGTTTTTTTGAAACCTTATACAATTTTGCATAGGCTATGTGGATGTTATCTTGGTCATCCATATTTTCAAACTTAGACTCCACCAAGTCTTCTTCTTCATCCACATCTTCTACAATCCCCTCAGTAGGATTTACGGTAGCAATGAAGGCATTTAGGATTCCATCATCCTAATTATTAGAATCATCCTCAAACTCAATGTCGCTCAACGTAGCAGCAAGTGCCTTGCTCTTCCCAGTAGTCTTGAGATACATAGGGCACTCTTGTTTCATGTGACTGAAGCCCTAACACCTAAAGCACTTTGGTCCTAAGGGAACAGTGTACAGACTGCTATCCCTAGCATCCTTATTCCCTTTGTCTTGACTCTTAAACTTCGAAGAACTGGATTGCTTTCGGTCCTTGTCAAATCTTTTCGCGTTGGCATTCTTCATAAACTTCTTGAACTACCTCGTGATATAGGTTTTCATCTTAGAATCATCATCGTTTGAAAACTCATCAGTGTCACTGCTCATGGCTTTCAAAGCCATGCTCTTATTCTTGCTTGATTTCCCTATCCTCGTCAAACCCAACTCATAGGCCTACAGATTGCCAACCAACTCTGTCAAAGGAATTTTGTCAATATCCTTCGAATCCTCAATTGCGGTGATCTTTGCATGAAATCTCTTGGTAGAGATCTAAGCACCTTTCTAACAATCTTGGGTTCAGGAATGGTTTCCCCAAAATTAAAAGCTGAGTTCACTATGTTCTTGAGCTTGGCATAGAACTCATCAAATAACTCATCCTCCTCCATTTTGATCTCTTCAAAACTGATAGTAAGTCTCTGAAACTTTGAATCCTTAACAGCCTTGGTTCCTTCATAGGTTGTCTAGAGGATGGTCCATGCTTCCTTCGCAGTTTCAGTAAAGGATATCTTCTTGAACTCCTCATTCGTGATTGCATTGAATAAAGCATTCAATGCCCTGCTGTTGAGGTTTGTCGCCTTGATCTTAGCATCATCCTAGTCGGCCGGTGCTTCCGTAGGTTTAGTCCAACCTGTCTCCATAGCTTGCCACACATTTTCATCTAATGATTGTAAGAAAGCTCTCATGCGTACTTTCCAGTATGCATAGTTAGTGTCATCAAATAAGGGAGTATAATAAGAGACTGACATCTATCCATGACAAACAGGAGTCAATGGATCACACAGCAAAGACTAAGACCATATTAGAGTGTGTCTGCTCTGATATCATTTGATAGGCCAAGAATGTATTGACCCTTTATGAAAAATTAACCAATTGATTTAGCCAAGTTAATTAGTTAATTTAATTTGCATGCAATATGCATGGCAGCACAAACAAATCACAAAGAACTAAATGCAGCGGAAAATAAATTGACACGGTGATTTGTTTACGAATGGGAAAAACCTACACTGCAAAAACCTCACAGGGTGATTTTAAGGTCACCACTCCCGAGAATCCACTATTATCAAAACAAGCGGTTATAGGTAGAGGAATCCCAGTACCTTATACCAACCTACAGTTGAACCATTACCCTAATATCCAATTGGACTTGTTCTGTAGTGACAATCTCTCTTTTTCAATGCATGGTTCCCAGTACGTGACTAACTAATAGATGTGCGAATCCCAGTACGTGACTTAATCACCAACTTGAGAAAGATGTTGGTTGCAAAGTTCTTCAGTTCATCACACGATGAAGATCACGAAGCTCCTTGGTCATAAAACCCTAAGGTATACAAAACACAGCAGCTTCTTCAAGAGAAAGATGAACTAGGGCAAATTCTGTCTCCGGTCACAATTTGCATGAACAAGATTTTGCTCTACACTTTCGCAATTGTGCAACCTTTAACGGCCCTTAAAATAATCCTTATATATGTTTAGGGTTGTGAAAAAAGAAAGCCTAAACACATACTCACGGGTTGGATGCAAAACAGAACTAAAAATCTGTTTTTCATAAATCTCGACAGATACCCTATCTATCGAGCTAGCTGTCGAGTTTCGGGCTTTAGTAGCTTTTTAAATCTCGACAAATGCTAGCTGTCAAGCTAGCTATCGAGTTTTAAAAACTAGCACTTCTTCACTTGTTTCTTGGACAAACTTGCATGACTTTAACACTTAATCTTGAAACCTTGTTCCATGAAGTATTAAACACATCCTAGATCTACCCAATTACAAGTAAAGTGCGTTTTGTCAAAAGATTAGCCAATTACATAAAAATATTGATATATGTTCTTAATATCAAATCACATATGTCCTAACAGCAGTTGCAAAATTATATTTTATATATACATATAAAATAAATTAACAATTGATAAATTGCAATCAGTTCACCAAACTATAGGCATTCATTATACTGAAATACAAATAAAATGATTGAATTACGCGAAAATATATAATCTACATCATTGCAAAAAGAAATGATATATATTTTTCCCATATAAACAACTAGTGCATAGAAACAAACCTCTCTCATTGAAGATATGAACGTCTCGTTTTCAATGTCAGCCTCCAATTCAAAATAGATAAAATCTAAGTATGCATTAGACAATTAATTATTGGCGGCTTCTGCCGAAAACTTGTTTGTGTTTGAAGTCTCCACCACTGAAAAGCACTGCAAGAATTAATCGTCAAGCGGTGCCAGTAACATCTTGAGATGTCCAGGATTTAATGAAACCTTTTATATAGTGGGACATTTCCAAATTGTGTGTGTACACAGTGGACAAGAGGAAGACAATTATTGACAGAGAAAATAGTACAATACTAGGGATATATGGTGAAAAGGTCCACGTAAAACTTTTATTATTATTTATAAGTAACTATGTATGTAGCTTTTTCTCAAAAAAAAAAAAAAAAAAAAAAATGTATGTAGCTTCTTGAATTTTGAATTCCTTATGTTAAGTTATTTCTTACAGCTTGATAAATACGTAGGAACAGCACCAGTTGTTACAGATTACAGAAAATTGCAAATTACAATTCTAGAACACTCCACATAGCAATGAGTATGATCGGGTAAACATTAAAAATAGATTAATTGATTAATTAGTAACATGAAAATTAATAAAACGTCAAATATCCCAATTAGTAGGTGGTCTAACTTATGCCCATTAATTTGAATCAAATAACTTCAGCAAATTACTAACAAATAATAATAATAATAATAAAAAGTTCTAAATAATCACTAAAATATGGTAGTTAAAATGTGAATTGTATTGTGAATATTTTTTTTTTTTTTTTGTTTATTAAGCTGGAAAGCACGGACATAGCATTTAGCTTGCTTTGCCTGAGTCACCCATACCTAGTATGGGATATGCATGGGACACTGCTGCACGTATGTCCCAGCTTTTTTTTTTTTTTTTAATTTTTATTTATTTTTAATTATTGGACATGGGCACATGGCCTATGCAAAAAAGAAAGAAAAAAAAAGAGAGAAAAAATATAATCTATAACCTTGCATCTCCGTTCTCCATCTTCAATCTTAACTCTCTTTCATTTTTTGTTTTCAAAAAAACTTTTTTTTTTTTTAGAGTTATGTGACAGACTACTTCTTCTTTTTAAGTGGCTAGCAGTTAGCCACTTCCCATCTCAAACTCATGTGTCTCTTTATTTTTTTTACACTTTCCCTCTCTTACTCACGTCTCTTTTTTTTTTTTTTTTCAATTCAAATATCAGGATGACACTCACATAATAGGCTTTAATATACTTGGGACATGGGCTTAAATTATTAAAGGAGGTAAAATATTTTAGATCTCTATCATATATATATATATATATAGAGATGGGTTCAAGTTACACCTGGTGTAACTCTTATAAAGTTACACCTTTTTTACACCGTAGATTTCTAAAAGATCTAATGGCTGAAAAAATATCATTAAATGCTATTACTTTCCATCTAATAACCTAATTAATACCACAATATTTTTCTCTCTCCCCTTATTTATTACTTTCCACTTATTAAAGGCACACCACACACCACCATTTTCAAGAATCTGCAAAACACAAACTCATCTACAGAAGAGCACCTTGTCATTGCACGGTACACACTAGAAATTTGTTAGGTTGGCACTGTTTGCAAATCAAGAATTTTAGAGCAATTTTCCTACCAAACTTAATTACCATATATCTATAAGAGTTTCTAAAGAGTTTTACTTTAGAAAGAATCCAAAAAAAAGTCAAGTAAAATTTTTAAAAATTGTTTAATAATTCCTGACCTTTCTTCAATCTTCATAGAATAAAATGATCCACGCATAGTTTAAACAGGTGAGGCAAAAAATGTGAGTAACTTAGCTAGAGCAATTATTTAATTTTAGTTTTTATTTTTTTATTTTTTTTTTTATGGACAGAAAAGATGAGTTGAATGGCTGATTGAATAGAAGAAAGGTCATTTTCTCCCTATATGATTACTGATTACTGATTACATATGGGAGGAATCATTAAAAATAAATTTAAATTTAACTTAACTTTTTTTTGGATTCTTTCTAAAGTAAAACTCTTTAGAAACTCTTATAGATATATGGTAATTAAGTTTGGTAGGAAAACTGCTCTAAAATGTTTGATTTGCAAACAGTGCCAACCTAACAAATTTCTAGTGTACCGTGCAATGGCAAGGTGCTCTTCTGTAGATGAGTTTGTGTTTTGCAGGTTCCTGAAAATGGTGGTGTGTGGTGTGCCTTTTAATAAGTGGAAAGTAATAAATAAGGGGAGAGAGAAAAATATTGTGGTATTAATGAGGTTATTAGATGGAAAGTAATAGCATTTAATGATATTTTTTCAGCCATTAGATCTTTTAGAAATCTACGGTGTAAAAAAGGTGTAACTTTATAAGAGTTACATATAAGAGTTACACCAGGTGTAACTTAAACCCATCTCATATATATATATTATAGACTTTTAGACTTTAATTAAATAAAATATTCACTATTGCTCTAAAATTGATATAAGTTTAATATTATATGAAAAATAACTGCTTAACCATATATAAAATATAAATAATGATTATTTAATATATGTATCTCTGCCATATTTGTATCCTAATTTTTCAAAAATTGTTGTATTACTGTGTTGTACCCATTCCTTGTATCCGTATCCGTGCTTCCTAGTTAATAAGTAATCAGTCTCTCCATTTCTATATATATATATATATATATATTAGATTAGACTAACATGGTTGCTTTCGTAGATAGCCCATCATCGGATATAAAGCCATTTCTGCACATGATGCTTCATTTCAAGTTGGCAAATGTCAGGACCATAATTTTGCCACAATCTATCCATGTAACAAGTTATAAGTGGTAGAGTAAAAGTGGTGGGTTCACGTGGGTTTACTATTCCACTACTCACAACCAACCAAGGAAGTCAATTCCGTAGCGTACCGGCCAGTACGACCGGAATATACCGTTTTGACCAGTGCACCGGTACAAATTACCCCTTATTTCGTACCGTAAAAAATACCGGCCGTACCGGCGAAATTCGGCTATTTCGGCCGGTAAATGGATACCGGATAAAGAATCAGATAAAGAAAGCCCAAAGAAAAATTCTCAGATATTTTCAGAACTTACCCAAAGCTGCTGCACTTGGCCGGAGCCGGAGCCACTCCGCCTCCAACCACTACTGACAACCCAAACCCACCGATCCCAACCTTTAAAAAACCAACTCACACAACCCAACCACCGCACAAACACACAACCCATGAACAAAAATCCGGCCGCCGTCTCTCCCTTCTCTGCATAAGCCCAAACAAAACCCACTGATTCAAAAACAAATAGACCCATAAAAAAGTACAATAAAACCCACAAAAGCTTCAGTGTTAACTGTGAAGAGATGAAAAAAGAAGAGAAAGAAAGAAAGAAGAAGCAATAGATGTGAAGAAAGGAAGGAAAAAAAGAAAAAGAAAAAGAAAGAGGCACTGAAGCTGCAACAGCGGGTGAAAGAAAGGAGAGGATCAAATGTAAAAGAAGAAAAATAGATAAAGAAATGTAAAAGCTTGGTATTTGATGAAACAACACAATTGTGGTTTACAGCTTGGTAAGTGAAATATCTGAATGCACAAAGTCAAACAACATTTGTGGTTACAGCTTACATGTAGTATTATTTTATTATTTTGAGAATACATTTTATTTTATATTTTATTATATTCACTTTTAATGTTTTATTATTTTATATTTTTCTTAGTTTTGATAACAATGTATTCTTATTTGTATTTGTTTATTATCGTACTTGTATGTTTGTTTATGTTAAATTATATTTAATAATAGTAACATGTGTAGTTATTATAATGAAGCATTGAGATAACTACAAACTCACTTTAATTTTTTGGCTTTATTTGTAAATAGAATAGTGATAGTTAGTGTACAGTTATGTGTAATACTGTGTATGCAATAATAATTTTAGTATTACAAAATTTTGCTCAATTACAAAAACTTTGGGTGTGTTTGTGTATCTCTATGTTGATTTATCTGTGTAGATGTGTTTGTGTGGGTGTGTATGTATATATATATATATATATATATATATATATATATATATATATATACATATATTAAATATATAAAATAACGGTAAACTCGAAACGGTACACAGGTATTGACCGGTATCCGAAATATATCGTACCGATGCTCAAACCGGTACAGCCTCTGGTACGGTATTGACTTCCTTGCTCACAACTCACCACGTAAATAAGTTATAGCAAAATTGTGACGAAAGTTGTGATCATAGCATTACTCTTTCCAGTTACATCACTTGGAATCCTTGCAACTTTGATTCCATACTTGGTAGCGGCATTAATATCAATTCCTTCAGTAAGGTAATAGAACAAAAGTATATAAGAATCCAAATAAATGCATTAAGTTAAGGTAAATTAACAACCACAACAATTACCTTCCACACCAACCCCACACTGCACGACAAAGTTTCATTTGAGATTTTGGGTTGCTTGAGAGAGAACATTTGATTAAAAATGAAAACTCTAATACAATGACAACCAGTCCAGTAACGTGTTAATTTATCTGTTTATGCTCTAATAGAAACTTTATTTGTATTATGCCTTCTTCCTAATTTTAAGAGCAAATGCGCAGAGAGAAGTAAGAAGAATCGTACAAAAAGAGAGATAAAAGAGCTAGGAATGGCACAAAGTGAATGGGGTATAGGATTTTCTACCATAGTTCATTAATAAAAATTCTAAGATCCTGAATTACACAAATACCCTAGTAAAGTACAAAAGATCATCACATAGACATAGTGTTCTACGACACTTAAGTTTTTAAAATAGTTTACTGTATTTGAAGTATTTACTCAGACAATTATTGTGGAATGTTCCACCAAAAACATATCAACCTTTGATAGTACAAGGATTTTATTACAAGAAAAACATCAATCATCATAATCTACCACACTGTATCCACCATGCCATTGGTTATATAAAGCTTAAGAGCAGAAATGATACATTTATTAAGCTCATTAAGCCTTCCCTAATCATTAAATTTATTATCCTATTATTTTAAAATTGCTAGTTCTAACACTCAGGCATGATGGCCAAAACTAAGATTATGACAAATTTACAGAATATACTAATACAAGCCTGATTTCTTAAATTCTTTTGCTTTTTGAACTTATTGTTACTTTCATGTTATGAAAGCGCACAATACTTTCTAACATAACCAAACTGAATGAGCACCTTAGTTTTCCACGTCCCTTTTGGAAAAATGGAGTATTTCTCATTACAGCAACACAAAATTCTTTGAGACGTGAATATTCTTGAGAAGAAACCCTCTTTCTTTATAGATCTACATTACTTAGCTCCTTCCAAAATAGAATGTTGGCAAAGCAATCAATATTGTAAAGTAGGACAAAACCAAAACAGTGCAACTATAAAATTAAAGAACAAAAAAAAAAAAAAAAATTAAAGAGGGCGAGTGACCTAGGATCTAGGCCTGCTTGGAGTCAGCATCTAGCAAGAGAAAGCAAACCTCTAAAAGTTAGCACCACACAATTAGAAAATTCCAAGAGAAATTTGTTTAATTAATTAACCCGTAATATGTATTCATAGGAGTACAATAGTATACGATGCCCATGTACACTATAAGGACAAAACCCTAATTGTAATTGACTAAGGAAACTTAATTTTAAGAGACTTGGGAAATCCCAATTATTGAATATAAAATAGCCTTTATTCTAGGAAACAAATAATAATCTAGGATAAATTTTTTATTTTGATCCTCCATCTATTGAATAAAGTTCAATTTGATCTCTCAACTATTAATTGTATCAATTTAGTCTCTCTACTTTCAAAATTGAGTCAGTTCATCCTTAGGTCTCTTGTCTATTTAAATTTTAATGGAATTAATAGTTGAAATTGATTTGATTGAAAAATCTATACACTTTCTATAATAGGAGATTCATGGAAGAAATTGACTTGATTTTGACGGTTGAAGGACTAAATTGGTTCAATTAATAGTTGAGAGACTAAATTGACACAATCGGTAATTGAGAGACCCAACTAAAATTTACCTTATAGTTGAAAGAACAAATTAGTAATTTAGCCTAAAAATCTAATAACCAAATTAACCACTCATACCTAAAATAAATCACAATTAACCAATACAAATACAATTGGCTTCCAAAATTAAAATAACCGTTGGCATAGGGGTGTCAATCTATTTTTTCCCTCTTTTTCTTTTTCTTTTTCTTTTTTGGGAAAAATACTATATGGTTCCTAAACTTTACCAAAAGTTTGATTTTCATCCTTAAACTTTAAAAAATTCATTTTTCGTTCCTAAACTATTAAAAAGTTTGTAGGGGTGTTGGGCCCAGAAGCTCATTATCCATTTGTACATTGGATCTATGGCCCAAGCCGAGGACAAGGTTTTGTCTGAGGACGAGGAATCTTTGTTGGAAGAGATTATGTTAGTAAACAAAGAAGTTAGTTTTGACCATAATGGCTCAATAGGATGAGCCGAGGATAAGTGCATCCTCGGCAGACCAAAGCTGAGGTCCAAGGAGGCAGTTTGCCACCTAAGGTAACACTCCGGGAGGTCCTGTTAGTGTAGATAAGCATTGTAAGGACATTAGATTGGGAAGTGTACTAAAATATCTAAAGAGAAAGCTGTCACCTCCTCATTCAATGCACTGCAGCTAACTTTCTAGCTATATTAATGTGGAGGTGATACCTGAACAGTGTTGCTCCAGCCTTACAGCTATTATATGGTGACTTTGGGGAGTGGCTGATGGGACAAGTATCAACACAAACCCTCTAGCATGCACGTGTAAGGTGGGAATGAGGAAGGAAGATGATATAAAAGACGAAGAGGGCAATAAGAAATGGGGATCGCAAACTGAAGAGAAAAACACTGTAGACTTCCAAAACCAAACTTGTAAACAAATTTAAGAATAATATATACAAACAGCTCTCCTCGGACTTTGCCGATGACGATTTTTCTTCAATATAATCCTTGTCTTTTCATTCTCTTATTATCTGAACTCTTCCTAGTACTTGTTTGATTAGTTATAGCCCAGTTTTCCAACCCATTACCTACAAATTCATTATTTTGGGCTTTTTGGGCCTAAGTCCATCCACGTAGTGGGCTAGGAATTCAAATCTGGTCCTTACAAAGTTCATATTTCATCCCTAAACTATTGGAAATGTTTTATTTATGTCCTTCAAGTTTACCAAGAGTTTGTTTTTCATCCCTAAAGTATTGAAAAATGTTCTTATTTCATTCCTATTTTTATCTCTAAACTATTGAAAAATTTCTTTACAAAGTTGAGGGATGAAAAAAAAACTTTTTAAAGTTTAGGGATGAAAAACAAACTTCTAGCAAAGTTTAGGAACCAAAATTATATTTTACCCTTCTTCTTTTTCTTCTTCTTCTTCTTTTTTTTTTTTTTTTTTTTTTTTTTTTTTGTTGTTGTTGAAGATTTGGGTTTTGCTAGGAGATGGATTTGGTGGCTTCACAATTTTTTTCCTTGTAATAGATTTGACTGTGACCCATGGGGGATACTTGGAAAATACGATTAAATTTTTGCTTTGATACCAAATTTGATGCATAAAAAAAACCAAAACAACCTAACAATAAAATTGAAAAACATAAGCTTAAAGGATAGATGACTAGCACCTAGGCTTACTTAGACGCACCCTTGATATAGTAAGTATTTTGGTGTTTGAAGAGCTAAAAATAGTTTTTTTTATTGGTTTTACAACATATCTTAGTTTAAATTCTTACAACATATCAACCTTTTGATTTATTTTAAAAATTAAATTAAAAAAAAATGCTTCTCATTAATTTTTTTTCCTATCCCAGAACATGACTGTTCATGTTCTTCCAAAGAACATCATTATTCATGTTCTTCATGTTCTTACTCAAATAACATGTTTGGTTGCTTAGAAAATTTTAAAATCAAGATTTTCTTTTTCTTTTCTTGCATTTTCTTAGCAACCAAACCCATAAAATCACCAAAACACTAAAACTGAGCAAAAACCCAACAATCTGAAACCTCTAGTAAATCAAACCAAAACCTCCAATAAATCGAACCCAGCAAATATACTCATAAGCCCAGCATGAAATCACATAGAACACGCACAAGTATTCACACATATCAAAGCCCACAAATTACAAATAAAACATTCAAAGCACAAAGATTTTCAACTACATACATTTTCAATTTCCCAGTAGAAACCGATTCTTTCAAATGAAAACCTAAAGCCCAGCCAATTCTTTCAATTTTTTTATTCAAACAAATCCAAATGAAAAGTCAATAGCAAAAAGCCAATGAATATATTATTTCAATTTCCTAGTACAAACAATCTCATATAAAACTGAGAAGCCAAATCCATATGAAGTATGAACATATCATACCGCCAATCAACAAAAATATCAAAATGATGATGGATAGATCAAATGTGTTCGCCACCACCAATTAGTCACCAATGGACACATCATATCAGATCACCGCAACCCATTTCGATAACAAATCCAACCAACAACCCACCACCAGACCCAACCGACCAACACTTCACAACCACCACCACCGATCTCAGCCTCTCTCTCTTCTCTAAACTTAGATCAAAGCCAAATCCCAAACCACGTTAACCACCACCGATCTTAGTTTCTCTCTCTATCTCTAAACCCATATGAAAGCCATATCCCAATGACCACAAACTAAACTTAGAGAGAGAGAGAGAGAGAGAGAGAGAGAGAGAGGAAAATGAAAAATGACTGAAGTGTGTAGCACTGTGGTTGTTGATAAATTTAATTTTTGTGTGTTTGATTGTCAAGAAAGTTTTTTTTTTTTTTTTAAGTTGAGAAAGTTAGTACAAATTTTTTTCTTGGTCTTTAAAACTACAAAAGTAAAAAAAAAAAAAAAAAAAAAAAAATTGTTTTGATTTTTTTAAAATTTAAATTAAAATTGAGAAATTAAATTTTTTTAATTAAAATGTTGACTTGGAATTTTTTAAATGTCAAATAAAATTTATTTTAATGGTCACGTCAATGTCATGTCTACCACTAATGCACTCCATCTTTCACGTAAGATATTTTCATTAGTAAGATGATGATGGAGATTAAGTGTGCGTTTGGGAACCAGTTAAAAATTATAATTATTTTACTATTCAGCTTATTTTTGCTACTAATTATGAGTCCCTCTGCACTTTTTGGTATTATTCATGAGCCCCACTGTACTATTTCAACTAACTTTTATCTTTATTTACAGTACTTTCAGTTAGGGCTGTCCAGCACCCGCCCGGCCCGAAGAATTCGACCGGCCCGACGATCTCTGACCCGATAACCGCCTGATCTGAGCGGTGGTTTGGTCGGCTGCAGGTCGCCGAAGTGAAGGCCCAATACGATTGGTTCAAGTCTCGGTTTGACTACCTGAGAAACCGAAGAACCCGACTCACTCGATGCCTATATCTCTTCCAGTCGCAAATCTCGTGTTCCGGCAAAAAACCGATAAGTCTAAACTTAAAACTTCGCCGATATAATGAGATCTCGGTTAGATCTTGACAAATATAGCGAGATCTCGAAGGATATGGAGGAATATTGGCTAGATCTCAATAGATCCGGCCAGATCTATTTCTCTCAAGCAAGATTTCAGCCAAAATTCGGCCAGATTTCAACCCCCAGTAGTGAACCTGAAACCGAACGATATGCACCCGAAACCGACAAGACCCGATCCGGCCGATCTGAAGCTCCTCACGGGTCAGTTGTGGGTTTTGATTTCTCCCACCTGAGTCTGTCGAGTTGAGTCCGGGTTGGGCACAAACCCGACCCGGGCCGACCCGTGGACACCCCTAATTTCAGTTATAAGTTTTTAATTTTAGTAAAATAAGCAGTATCTAAACACACCCTAAATTAAAAATAATTTTCAATATTTAGAGACCAAAATAAGAATTTCAAAAAAGGATCAAAATGAAAAATGGCCAAAATGTAATCACAAAAAGATATTTTTACCTATCAGTATATGTGCACGTTTCTTTGATGGTTTTCAATTAAGAATTAGGCGGGATCTAGGAGAACATGTCTGACAGCTCTTTCCTCGGGGACATTGCCGCATGGCACCTTTTTGTCCCTTTTGTTAAATTTGTGATATCATATAGGTGACTTTAAAAACTTTATCGCTACCAGACATTAAAGCGCAGCTATAAGAGCATCCGTATCAGATGTGCCACATGTGCCAAATGCTAAATATTTGGCACACCAAACACCATTTGACCCCGTTTATCAGATGTGTCATATCTCATATTTTTTGCAACATGCTACAGTAGAGTCACAAATTTGTCACGGTACGGAACGGGGGTGGCATATGGATTTATTCTTTTTTTATTCCTCTTTCTCTCTCATATCTCTCAATTATTTATTTGATTTTTTCTCTCTCTCTTCTCAGAATCTGTCTCTCTCCCAAGTTCCCAACCCATTCTTCCTCTTCTCATAATCAGACGCGAGCAAGAAGCCCATCTACGGCGCAGAAGAAGGTGGCAGCGGCGGCCGAAAGAGGAGGAATGGCAGCCTCGACTTCGTCTAAATCAATGGCGGCGGCGGCGTCGGATTCGCAGAACGGAGTGGAGAAGTTGGCGAATAGGGTTGAGGCGCTTCTGATTTCTGATCTCTCTCTTTAGCTTGATTTGTTAGGTTGTGGGTTCACAGTTGTATGATGATGATGACTAATTACCTTGATTTGTTGGGTTTGCCATGGTGGTGAATGGCTAAGATTGCCTTTCTCTTGGGTTCATCGATGGTGGTAGATGGGTTTACCATGGTGTGAGCTTGAAAGTGGGTTTAGCCGGTGATAGGTTTGGGTTTGGCAGGTGATCTCACCCTGAGGTCGCCGTCGATCTCACCCTCTTCCCTCTCCTCTCTGTCTGCCTTTCACTCTGTCTCTCTCTGGTTGTGGGTTTTTTTTTTTTTTTTTGGCTGCAATTTGGGTTGATCTGATATTGGTGAGTAATTGTGGTGGTTGGTTTGCAGTAGAGATGTTGTTGCGGCAGTGGATATTGATGGTTGGTGGTTATGCCGTTGATGTTGTTGCTGTTGTTGATGATAATGGGGGAGGGGATAATATATTATTTTAATGTATAGTAAATATTATTTTAATGTATAAAATTGAATGATAAAACATCTGATAAATGGGATGTTATAAAATGATGTGGTAAAATAATAAAGTAGGCTTTTGGTTTGGCAAAATGGCATAATTTTTGCAACAGCTGATACGGATGCTCTAATAGAGTGACATCCAATTATATATAGCATTCTATAGATAATCTAAACTACCAGTCAACAAAACAAAAAGCTTTTTGTTTTATTTCTTTTCAAAAAAAAAAAAAGCTTTTTGTTTTATTAGTATTCTAAACTACCAGTAAACAAAACAAAAGACAACGGTCTACATTCAAAAATATGTTTTTTTAGACTCTAAAAAAAAAAAAACTGTTTTTTTATAATCCCTTCTCTATATATTAAAAGAATTAAGAAAGTTAATTACTATCTTTTCTACTTCCAAAAAAATACCTCTAATTTAATTAACTTATTCTTATTTTTGAAACATAAAAAATGATGTTAAAATTGTAAATCGAAAAAATTTAAAAATAAAAAACCTACCCCATATACACAACCAAAACTACCCCATATTTCTATAATTTTTTTTTTTTTTTTTAAAACTACCCCATGTTCTATATATATAAATTAAATACCACAAGTTCTTATTAAAAAAAAACTACAAAAATAGAGTCTCATTGGCAATGGTTGTCCACGGGTCAGGTTTGTGCCTAACCCGGACCCGACCCGAATTATTCGGGTGGAGGAAAATATGACCCAAAACCGACCCGGATGATCTGGTCGGATTTTTCGGTTTGGGTCTCGTCGGTTTCGAGGTTGTATTGGTTCGGGTATCGAGTTTCATCGCCAAGAATGATTTTTGGTTGGATTCGGCGAGATATGGCCAAATTCTGGCCGGATTTGTCGAGATCGGACAAAAATATGACTGAATCCGTCAATATCGGACAAAAATATGGCCGAATCAGTCGAGATCTAACCTAGATTTCGTCAGACGGCGAGATCTCACCGGATCTGGTTAGAAATTCGTAATACTTCACCGGAAAGGATAAAGGTTCGGTTTGGGTCGGGTGTCACGGGTTTTGAAACGAAAAACCGACAACCGACCTGTGTGGGGTCAGGTTATCGAGTTCGAAACCCGTGTCCGACAGCCGGAGTCGTCGGATTGGGTGGCGGCGGGTCGGCGGCAGGTGGGTTTGCCTAGTTGAACGGGTTGCCGGGTCTTTTGGACAGCCCTCATTGCACATGCAAAGCACGTGTGACAAGACTAGTTTAAATAAAGCGAGTACGTTTACATTAAAAAAAAAAATCTAAAAAGCTTATTTTCCAAACAAAATGTAAGGCTTAACTTTACATAAAATTCAAATCAGTCATGAAAATTCATTTTTGTTCAATTTAATTTTTTAATTTTTCACTTTATTCAGTTCAGTCATTTCTTTGACTTTTGTCACGTAAATTGAATAATATTAAAAGTTAAAAGACTAAATTGAATGAAAGCGAAGTTACGGAATTGAACTAAATTTTAGTTATAATTAGATGTTGGAATTTGTAATTTAGCCAAAAGTGGACTACGTTTTCAATCCAAAAAAGGAAAAAACTCTTTGTAAAGTCTACATTAGGGCAAAATTTGCCAAACAAGATATTTCCGGAAAAAAAATAGATGAATGGCATGCGCTCAAACTTAATTAGTAAGTTAGACTGTTTTTGAAAGTCGAGTTTGCCAAACTCGACTTTAGGCTGAAAAACGAATACTATAGTGGCGTTTTTTTTAGTAGCGTTTTCAAAAACGCCATTATTGGTGCCCTATAGTGGCGTTTTCTATAAACGCTGCTATAGGTACTTAAAAAACGCCACTATAGTGTTTGTTTTCCAGCCCAAAGTCGAGTTTGTCAAACTCGACTTTCAAAAACAGTCTAACTTACCAATTAAGTTTGAAAGCATGCCATCCGTCTAATTTTTTTCCGGAAATGTATTGTTTGGCAAATTTTGCCTCTACATTAGTAATAGTACCCATGGCGTTTTTAGACGACGGAGAACTCAAAGTAAACTCCGCATACGTACGTACATATATGCCGGTTTATTCTTGTGCTGGTAGATAATCACATGCCTTGTTTAGGTAAGTTGTAGAATCACGTGGTACATTTTTTGGAGCTGAAAATTTGGTAATAAAATGAAGTCACTAGAACACCACGTTTACATTTTCTCAAAAAAAAAAAAAAAAAAAAAAAAAAAGAACTCCACGTTTTCGTACAAGACACTTATTGATGGTCTCAAAAATATACTCGTCCACCTAGTCAGAACGAGGGAAGAGGATGGCCCCGTCTCAGCCCAGCTTTGGGGATACTACCTGGCAAAAACTGAACAATCGTCCCTCAATCACGACAAAGCGTTACAAGAATAGTAATGAACTTCCGTACCATTGGAAATATATCTGTCCATTTAACAGCCCACATGGGCATTACAGATTCGGCAATGATATCTCCATTAAAGCAGAACCAACGGCTAGAAGGAAGAAGAAAGAACCTATACATATCCATTGACAAGACCCAATAGAGAGGCACACATAAACTTTTCTAATACATTCACCTTACTTTCTTTTCACCTCTAAACTATTTTAACTTTAGCATTGGAGGCTTTGTGGCTGGCACCACACGGGTGACCACATTTCCTCTTTCCACAATTTGCCTTGTTTTAGGACCAGGATTAGCTGTGGATGATTCTATCTGGACGAGCATTTCTACTGACGATCTAAGCATCATCACTTATTATTAAATTCCTTAAAAAAAAAAAAAAAGACACTTATTATTAAATAATATAAAATATATATATATATATATATATATATATATATATATAAAAGACACTTTCCCAATGAGTAATGACCGTTCCATTTGAATGAAGACAGGCCTATATTTGAGGCTCTCAAAGAACAACGTCAACATCTCAAAAGAAAGAGTGAGCTGAGGAAAGTAGGATATGAATTTCAAGAACAAAGAATGTCTGTTGAACTCCATTGGCTTTCTGTTTCTTTTTGCACAGTATCTTTCCATCTTCGAAGGAGAGGTCCATTTCTATGAATTTATTGTAAGTACTTAATTACCATATAATTGTCTTTTTATCTTTTAATTACTGCTGTGCTGTTTCTGAAATATTGCAAATTTTACTATATAAGATTTACAAATTGATGTAATACCAATCACAAAATAAAATGCTGATATTTATTTATTATGTTGTTAAAATCCACTAATCATATTCATTGTCACATCAATTTGTAACTTTTTGTACTAAAATTTAATATAGCTTTAACATTTTACTTTCCAATATTGTTTTTTGAATGGATGAACTTGTCACCCGGATTAGAGAATTGTAGCTTACTGCTTTTGTTGTTACATTAATTTATTAATATATGCTTCTTATTTCGCAGCTTACAGAGAAAAACTTCACGAGACTATGTAACACAACAAGATGTTAGCTGTAAATGAGAGCATTCCAGGGCCAGTAATACGGGTACACAAAGGGGACACAATGTATGTCAATGTTCACAACCAAGGTTCTAATGGGGTGACCATTCATTGGTAAGCTCAACCACTCTCTTCGTAAACATGCGCATGTAAATGCAAAATGCTTTTTGAATGAGTTTTGCTGGTTTCTTATTAACTAAAAGTTTTTGAAAAAGAAAAAAAAGCATAACAAGAGGTTTTTTGGCATTCATATTTATATAAACGTAATGCTTGGGAATACATAAAAGAGCCTTCTAACTTAGTGACATAGCCTATTTTTTATAATTAGGAGAATTAGGATCCAAATCCCCCCCTCCCTATTGTAATATCAAATTATTACTTGAAAAAAAAAAACAACATATAGACTTAGGAATGAAATGATGCTCATTTGATAAATTTCGTGAGAGTGTGATATTCTCATATTAAACTTATTCACAGGAATTGTGAAGGATTACTAGTTAATCTAGAACACCATTGTATTATGTAAACATAAAATATTTTACACATTTAAAAAAAAAACACTAATAACATTATCTAATAAAAAATTAAAATATGAGAGCAGAGAGCCCCCAAAAAAAAAAAAAAAAAAATTCATGTGCTAATTATATTTGTAAATGTATGTTGATTAGTTTTGTATACCAAAAATAAATAAATAAATAACTAAGACATAGCATGGACTCTTCCTAATTACAAGTCTAATGGATAAACACGTTAATTGTATTGACACAGCATAAGCTCATTTACATTCCTATGCTTTGTTGGTTTAAATGCAGAATGATTTTTTTTTTACAAGGTTTGATTACTTTAATACTTTTCAACATAGTACTAAACAATTGAGTAGTTTCTTAATCATTTTGGTATCTACTTTAAAAGTAGGTTCTTTAACCAAATTAGGATAATATTGATACACATATTTTGGTATAGCAATCTACATGTTACACAAAATGTGAGGTTGTGTGGCAATTTGGATGCTGGTAATCTAGATTTTCTTGAATTATTTACAGCCACATAAAAAATAATACTTATGAATCCTCATAAGATGCCAATGAATACAAATAAACATCAAAGGTGCCAATGAATCACAATCACAAAGCATCTTAAATTTAAACCAAAATGCTAAATATAAGATCAATAACATTATTATGGTAATGGTGGAGCATGAAGATTGTGTCGGCAGTAGATTTCATTCCAGTACTAGTATACATGGCCCTACAATAGCCACAAAACTTCGTAAATGTACATGGTAAAATAGCAGGTAGGAATAAGTCGAACAACTACTGTCCCTAAGCAACTCGTCTAGGTGTCATAAACCCAGGCAGCTGTGTTTCTCTCAAAAACATGAACTTTGGGGGAGTGGATCGATCAGATCAGATCAGGTAAGGTTATTTGATGGCACCAAGTTTTTACACAAGCATTCATCATTCATTACATTACTGTCTTTGCTATAGAAGTCCAAGGCAACCAAAGTAATAGTAAAACGAAGATCACAAAATATGAGAGAGAGAGAGAGAGAACAATTTAAAACTAAAAGTTCAATATGCTATAGAATTCTTATATTTAAAAAGAGTAAAACTATAACCACAAACTATTTTACAATTGTAGGGTCACATTTAGCAGCCCAAGCCCAATGAGTATGGGATTGTGGGACAATGAGCCCAATACAATAAATTTATAAAGACTGGGTTCAAGAACTAGGCCTTAGTTAGTATTACAACGGCTAGGATGGGTTTGCAAGACAGTCATCCAAGAGGAAAACATGTAAGGTTAGATTTATCCTTTGTCCGAGGAGGCAAATATTCTTATAGACCAAAGGAACCGATTACAAATGCTATTTTCCTTCCCACCGTGTCTCCTTTCCTTCCTTTTATATGGAGGGTCTCTCTTAATATATAGTCCCTCTTGGACAATCTTTGCCCTACACTTGTCGATAATTTGGGTTGCTATTTGAGTACTTGTCCCATCAGACATCTTTTCTGGCCTCTCTGTGAGTTGCGATGACCAAGGAAACACTGTTTAGAGGTCTTCTCCACATAAATGCGGCCAGAAAAGTAGCTGCAGTGCATTTAATGCGGTAGTGACAGCTTTTCTTCAGATATTTCTAAGTTCCCATCACCCCTCATATTCATTTGACGCCTATCTGTGTTGCCTGAGCTCTCTAGAATCTTACCTTGACCGTTAGGATGTAGATTTAGGCCGTGTTCGTCATATCCGAGGAGGAGTTCCTCCTCGAATCATCTTCCATTATTTCCTTACTTGTGGAGCTTTGAACTTGGAGTTCCCCACAATTACTCGTCCCTTCTAGGACCAATTTACGTCCTCGGACCGATCCTAAAGCCCACTTTATGACCCTGGACCTTTATCCCTACAATAGCCCCTCAAAACTCCGATTTTTCCCCTCTCATCCGAGGAGAAAATGTGGGGTTTTGATTTTCAGGGAAGCCTACCCATTATTTCTCTAGCTTACACGTGTGGTAGCGCCATTTTAAACGCTTCATTATTGCTTCTGACGCTTTGGGGTCTGCGAATCGTCATTTATTGCTCCAGGTGGCACTTTGTTCTCCTACATCAACGGTGGGGCGCTTATCCAACGGTGGACATTTCTCCTAAAATTTTGAGCAGAATTACTCCCACTCATTTTCTCCCTCTATATAAAGCCTTGAGGGGACACTCTTTCTCCCTTACTTCGCAAATTTTCAAGTGCTCCAGAGAACTCTAGTGCTCGAACTCACAAATCATTCTGAACTTCTAAGCCTCAGTAACTCTTTTCCTAAGAAAATTTTTAAAGACCTGTTTAGAGGTTTGGGACTTGTTACATTCACTTATTTTCGTAAGTATCTCTGTCTTCAAAATTTCTTTTTCTCCTCAGCTGAGTTCCCCAATCTCCTCCCTTTTTAGAGAATTTTCCCTTAGTCATCCACGTTTACTTAGATAGGTAGATTTAAGCATCTAGTGGACTCTTTGTTCGGAATGGAGGGCTTTAGGGCCAAATACCATATCCCACAGGGAGTGGGTTTACAATATTGTCCCCCAAAAGGAGTATTGACCGATAGAGAGGTGGGAGAAGTTGTCATTCCCATGATCGCTTTTATAGAAGGAGGGATGACGCTTCCCATGGGTAGGATAACCCGAGATTATCTGCTTAACCATAGGTTATGTGCCTATCAGTGTGCTCCCAATGTGTTTAGGGTCTTAGGGAGTGTAGACGCCCTGAACGACCAGATGAATCTCGGGCTTTCATGGCATGATGTCGCTCACATGTATAAGTGCCATTCTCTCTCTGGGGGGTATTACCTTAAATCTCGATCCGAGGAGGTGAGGTTATATCCTGTCTTCCCAAGTCCAACAAAGGCTTGAAGGACAATTACCTGGTTATTTCTAGGGAGTGGCATGATGGTCTTCACTGCCCAGTTAGGGCGAGGGCACCAGGTGGGGCATCTCAAGATTAGGTCTTCTTAGTTTTCGTAGCCTTTCCTATGTTTATTCTAAGCCATTCGTCTCTTCGGACAATAGTTATGACTTATTTAACCATAATTTTCTTTTCGGATGTTTTACAGATAAGGAGCACATTTCGCCAAAGCTCAGCCTCGTCAACGTTCTAGCGCTCAACTACTTGCTGAGGTCGAAAATATTCCAAAGCGGAGACGGACAATTACTGGCTGTTCATCTAATCTTGGATTACGAGCCCATATCGCGTACGTTCCAAAACGCAGGCCAGGAAATTAGAGCAAGTAGCCTCAAGCTTACTTGGATAGACGTCTCTAAGCCCGGATTTTTTGGCTCGGAGGGACCTTCCTCCGGTTGTGCTACCACCTCAACCTGTTCCTCAACCAATAGTTGCTCCGAGAGAGGAGTCGGCCTCATCTCGCCATTCTTTAGACATTGAGATCGACCAGTTCCATTTTGAAGATGAGGAAGGGTGCCAAAAAGGCCTGTGGAGCTGTCGGACTACGAGATTGAGTCCGTAAGGTTTTCTGTCGTCCACTAGCCAAGTCTAATTCTTGCTCATCCAGACACCAGTTCCGAGGAGAGCAAATCCATGGATTTAAGGCAAAAGACCGGCTTGAAAGGCCTAATGGCCAATAGAAACAAAGGGGGGTCTACTTCCAGAGAGGCTCCCAAAACCCAAGCCACTCACAATCTCCCCCTGCCTCCTCCTCAGCTCCCCGCTAACCCCGGGCTAAAGGCTAACCCTAACCTTAAGAAGAAAAGGCCAGTGGAGGATTTGGAGGAGGGTGAGATGGCGCAACAGAAAAGCGCCAAGCAGCAGAAGAAGGCCAAGGACCCCCGGGACAAGAAGGCCCAATCTATGGACAGCTGAGGGACGTCGAAGTGCGCCAAGGGCCGCACTCATGGGACCCTCGGTTAGAGGTGGAGGGTGCCCCCATCTCGTGGGACGCTACCATATAGGAGTCTCAAAAGGGGTATGCCGGCATCCTGACCGAGGCCCTAGAGCGGCCACTCCTCCTTTCCAGGGACATGGAGGGCCTCAGGCATACTAAGCAGATAGACCTCTTCATGTCTTTGAAGAGGGATCTTGCAATGGTAAGCCAACCAGTATATATTTTTTATTAAATACCAAGCTGTAGGTCTATTTATATGCGTGTGTATTCCTTATGACTCCTTTGCTACTTCAATACAACTTACCCAGCAGGTATATGTTACCGAGGAGTGGGTTAGGAACGCCTAGGACGAGGCTAAGGCTGAAGTTAACTCCCGGCTGGAGGTCGAAAAGCAGCTGGGGGTTCTCAGGCAGGAGCATGCCCAGTTGTCTGAGCACCTGAAGGAGGCGGTCAAGGCTCGCAACAGTGCTTTGGCGGGTTTGAAAACCGTAGAGAAATAGGCCGAGGACCAGCGCCAGCAACTGCACGTAACTGAGATAAACCTGGCCACGGAAAAGCAATCGGTCTTGGATCTCAAGGCCGAGCTACGGAAAGTCCAGGATGTTGCTAAGGTGGCCAGAGAAGCTGCTGAGGCCACGGTGAAGGCGTCCCTTAAGCGTGGGGTGCTGGAAACTAAGAAACGGCTGGCTGAGGAGGTGGCCATAGTGTGCAGGGACTATTGCACTGAGTCATGGGGAGTAGCCATGGATTGGGCGGGAGTTCCCGCAGACTCTAAGCTTAGGAAGGCCAAAAGTATCTTCTTCCCTAAGGGTATTCGAGAGATTCCAGAGTCAGATTCTCCTCCTGGGCAGCTCCCTCCCACTCAGACTCCCCTTCTTGAGGCTGAAGTTTCCACGGGAGCAGAAGCGGGTGAGAGGGCTCAGTCATCGACGAAAGCCCAACCATCTGAGGACACCTTCACTATCAAAGATGTGGTCGCCCGGGCCAAGGACACAGAGACTAAGTCCAAAACTGATGGTGCTCATTCAAAGGCTGGTGACTCCAAAAAAGATCCTCCCCGAGCCGAGGCCTAGACGTAGGACTTTCCTTCTTATATATATGTTTTTGTAGAGGTAGTTCTACCATCAAACCTGATGTATTTCTGTTTGTGTTTAATGACAAAGTTTTCCCTTTTTATCCCTTGTGCTAGCACTTTGCATGTTTGTAAGTTTGCTATCATTGCTTACTTAAGCCTTTAATAACACCTTAATAATAGTGCACTGTTGTTAACCCAAGTAATTAAGTTAAATACCACCAATGAATAACAAAGCAAACCCAACTTGCACTCTGAGCTGGTCTTTCTGTAGTAAGGACTGAATCCAAAAATAAGTGGCAAACTTGTATTTTGAATAAGGATTTTGATATACTCTGGTTCTGTTTAAATACTTAGAAAAATTGTCAGCTAGTGTTAACCTTCCCACATCATCTAGTCCGAGGACTTCAAGCTTGACTGAGTTTTGGTTTAAACACTTATAAAAATTTGTAACTGAGTGTTAGCCTTCCAACATCATCTGGTTCGAGGACTTCAAGCATGGTTGAGTTTTGGTTTAGACACTTATAAAAATTTTTAAATGAGTGTTAACCTTCCTACATCATCTGGTTCGAGGACTTCAAGCATGATTGAGTTTTGGTTTATACACTTGTTGAGGGTCATTTTTGTAAAGCAGGCCCAACCCAGCAAAGCAGGCAATAAGAGTGGCAGGCATAGAAATAAAACTATTAAACCCAAGCGGCAGGAATAATAGAACACAGGCCTATAACATGAATAAATGGATCTTGAGGAAGCAAATAGGCCCAAAGGGCCCGGAAAGAGAGAAATGGCACCCATGGGCAGTATGTGGTATGGAAAAGTGATGGCAAGCCCAAAGCAATGTAAACAAAGAAAGTAGGGGTTGATGGCAAGCCCATAAACCCCAATGATGAGAATGATGAGATTGGGCCAGGGAAGCACAATCAAGTTAGCAAAAGCCCATGGGAATGCAAAGTTAGTGAATGGGCCGAGGAAGCCCAAAGGAAGTAAACGGGCCGCAGGCCCAAGGGAAAAAGAAAGGGACAATGGAGCCGATGAGTGAGAACACCAATGGCTCTGTTAAGTCACTTGGGGGAAGGAATGAAAACAGCAGGCTTGAAAAGAAGCCTAGCAGGAGCATACCGTCATGGCAGGAAATGTCAAGTAATGAAACAGGACATGAGTATAACCAGGAAACGAGCCAAGAGAAATGTGAAACCCAGTATTAAGAGAAGCCCAATCCAAAGGGAAGCAATGAAATGTACGGAACGGCCCATATGAAAGAACAAAGAAGCATGGTAGACGATGCAAACAAAGTTTCAGATCACAACAAACACATGAGCCGTAGGCAAACTTTGAACATACATAACAAGAAGGCACGCACAAGGCCCAGGCGCCACCAGCCTATACCCAGCCAATATGGGACGTGGTGGGGCCATAGGTCAGTGGTAAGAGGTAAAGGGGGGTGTGGTTTGGTGGTGGGGAAAGGGGAAAAGATCTATTTTACGTTCCCTGTCCAAGCCCTTTTGGGAGGTGCGTCCTACTGGGATGACAGACCGCCCAAAAGAGGCAAGGCTAGAGGGGGGGAACGTTGGGTGCATGCCATAGGGAGAGAGAGAGAGCATTTACACCACGGCAGGAGAAAGTGCCACGGCGGACTAAGAAACAACAAAAAAACATGTCTTTGTCTGGCGAGGGGAGGTAGTACACAGACGGTGGTCGGCAAGTATGCCCAGACCAGACAAAGGCCGTTGGAGGGTAAAGCGGTAAAAATCAATCACAGCAGGCCCTATAAAAGGATCCTTGCCATGCCCTGTACAAAGGACCAAAAAACAGAGGAAGAAAAAGAGAGAAGAAAAAACTAAAAGAAAAAGAAAGGAAAGAAGAAAAAGATAAGGAAACAAAGAGTAAGGATAATGGGCATGCACCAATAGATCATTTCTCTTCTCTCCCCCTTAAAATCCCACTCTCTAAGAAACAATTAAGCAAAAGGAATTCTTTCAAGCATTTATCACTCAGATCTGATACCCTCAAGGTTATTAATCCCCGCGGCAGGATATTCTCCTAGGAGATTAGTTTCATTGAGAGGAAGCGTTTGTTAAGGGTCATTTTCGTAAAGTCAGTCCAACCCAGTGTAACAGACAATAAGAGTGGCAGGAACAGAATAAAACTATTAGGCCCGAGCGGCAGAAATAACAAAACACAAGCCCATAACACGAGCAAATGGGTCTTGAGGAAGCAAATGGGCCTAAAGGGCCCGGAAAGAGAGGAATGACACCCATGGGCAATGTATGGTATGAAAAAGTGAGAATGGGCCGCGGCAGGCCCAAAGCGATGTAAAGAAAGTAGGGGTTAATGGCAAGCCCATGAACCCCAAGGATGAGAATGAGGAGATTGGGCCGAGGAAGCCCAATCAAGTTAGTAAAAAGCCCATGGGAATACAAAGTCAGTAAATGGGCCGAGGAAGCCCGAGGAAAGTAAAAGGGCCGCAGGCCCAAAGAAGAAAGAAAGGGACAATGGAGCCCATAAAGTGAGAACACCAGCAGACTTTGTTAAGTCACTGGGGGAAGAAGTGAAACGACAGGTCTGAAAAGGGGCCTAGCAGGAACATGTTGCCATGGTAGGAAAGGCCAAGCAATGAAAACAAGACATAAAGCATAAAACAAGAAATGGGCCAAGGGAGATGTACTAAGGAAAGCCCAATCCAAAAGGGAGGTAGTGAAGGTGCAAACAGTCCGCGTAAAAGAATCAAGAAGAATGGCAGACGAATACAAACAAGGCACCATGAGCCGCAGGCCGGCTTTGAACGCACATAACAGCGAGCATGCGCAAAGCCCAGGTGCCACCAGCCTGTACCCAGCCAATATGGGTCGTGGTGGGGCCATGGGTCCGTGGTAAGAGGTAAGGAGGGTGTGGTTTGGTGGTGGGGAGGGGGGAAAGGATTTATTTTGCGTTCCCTGTCCAAACCCTTTTTGGATGTACGTCCTGCTGGGATGACAAACCGTCCAAAAGGGGTAAGATTGGAGAGGGAACGTTGGGTGCATGCTATAGGAAGAGAGAGAGAGCATTTAAAGCCACAGCAGAGAGCAGTGCCACGGCGGACAGAAACAAAACAAACCTGTCTTTGTCTGGCGAGGGCGAGCTATGCGCAGATGGTGGTCAGCAAGCATGCCCAGACCAGACAAAGGTCGTTAGAGGGTAAAATGGTAAAAGAACACTTACGGCGGGCCCTATAAAAGGAGCCTCGCCGTGCCCTGTAAAAGGGACCGAAAAACAGAGGAAGAAAAACACAAAGAAATAAAAACTAAAGGAAAAGAAAAATAAAGGAAAAAAGACAAGAAAACAAGTTGTGAGGATAATAGGCATGCACCAATAGATCTTTTCTTTCCTCTCCCCCTCAAAATCCCACTCTCTAAGGGATAATGAAGCGGTAAAAAATAATAATAACTTTCTTCATACCTCAACCATTTAGGTCCGATTCCCTCAAAGTTATTAATCCCCACGGCAGGATATTCACCGGGGAGGTTGATTTCATTGAGAGGAAGCGTTCTTCCTCTTTGGACGGTCACCATTACAGACTTGATTTTGGCTTAATGTTTATTTTTGATTAAACCTCCATCATTATTTAATCCATTGCTTTCTTTTCTTTTTAAAAGCCATTATTATTATTATTGCTATCACTACTGTGACATTCGGCCATTATTATTATTGAAAGCCACAACATTCTATTTATTCATTTTTGTTGTCATTATATCTTCCTGCGATAATTTTGTGGTAATAGCTCTGTTTGCCGTGAGGGGTGTTCCTGGCAGATAAGGTTGAGTTTGTGCACAAGCCGGCCCAAAGTGAGTTGCAGTTGGGCCGGTCTCAACTTCCCTACTCAGAAACACATCAGGGCCCATCACTTGCAGAGGGCAGCCCGGCCCAAACACAAAAAAGGCCCCTACATTAAATTGGCGACTCCGCTGGGGAGTTGAGAAACAGACAGGGACAAGAGCCCACACAAACAAATGCCTCCAAAATCCAGGACAACTCGAATCATGAGTGCTGTACCCTCACAAGCAGAGTTGAGGCCTACAACGCCTCACCAACCGCCACCTAACCAGGCAGAAGGTGCCAACGGAACGGGGGCTGACCCCCAACCGCCACCAAGAATGCCTACCGACAATGCCAATATTTTCATTGAGGTTTTACAGTCATTGCAACACTCGCAGCAGCAAATGATGGAAGAAATCCGTCAGCTGAAGACCGACAAGACAAAAGAAAAAGGAAGCCAGCATGACCCAGGGCATGCAACAAATAAAGAAGAAACGCCGACAGGAGGTGTCCCACACAATGCAGAGCAATGTTTCATCACAATGGCTGAGGTATCCGCCCTCTTGGAGCAGGAAAGGGCCAGGGCACCTAAGGAGAGGTTCTATGCACGAAGGCCTCCTTACCCACTGAGGGTACTCAGCAAACCATACCCTGAGAGGTATGAACCAAAAGCTTTCGCGCAGTACGATGGTAGAAGGGGAAGTGCTGTCGAACACGTGAGCAAATTCATCTACACACTTGGCCCTTACGCCGCAGACGAGGACTTATGTCTTCGAGAATTTTCTAAATCATTGTGCGACCGGGCTTACACCTGGTACATTGGATTAAAGCCAGGAACCATCCCGACATGGGATGATATGGTGGATGTATTCTGCACCAAGTACTTCCATGGAGAAGAAACGGTGACGCTTGCAACCCTGCAAGCAACCGAACAGAGAAGCGGTGAAGACTTGATGGAATATATCAAGAGATTCAGGGACATAGCACTTGACTGCTATGACCATTGCGAAGAAAGGACGTTGGTTGAGATGTGTATGACGAACATGATCAGGGAGTACAGGGCTGTACTTGAGAATTTGGAAATCTCCCAATTCGCCCAGCTATTGCAGAAAGCAAGAAAGACGGCTCAATCTGTGAAGCCAAGCTCAGACAAGAGAAACGCCCCACAGGCGATGGCGGTGTCCACTGGAGAACGGAGAAGGAAGACTGAGGGGAGGGAATATGACACTCCCCCGCCAATACCATGCACCTCAAAAGAATTAGACGTACTGCTAGACAGATGGATAGCAGATGGAATTTTCAAACCTAACCAGGTCACCAGGGAGCCCTCGGAGGAAGAAAGAAGTGACCCATGTTTTTGTCATTTACACAATTATGTCCAACATGCTACAGCAGAGTGCTGGGCGCTCCGCAGACTTGTTCACCGCAGGATAAAGGAGGGGACTTTAGAATTGTCCCAGCAGGAAGTCCAAAGAAACCCACTCCCGAACCATAAAGGGAAGGGTGTAGCAGCTGTGGTAATTTGTGCTGACCCAAGAGAGGATGAAGAAGAAAACATGGCTCTGCCTGCGGCGGCCATTACCACTCTACAACAGAGTTCTAAGTTCAGAAATTTATTTGACCAGCTGGGACTCTCAGCAAGGGAGAGAAAGGTAGCCACAGAGGCCTTGGTGAGCATTGCCTCTGGTGCAGGGGTAGAGTGTCTATCGGCAGAAATATCAGATGAAAGGGCTCTCTTACAGGAGTCAACTGAAATCACTTTTAGTGAGGAAGATATGGAAGTGGGGCAACCGGACCACAGGAGACCCTTGTACTTGGCGGCATCCATAAATCAAATCCCCATAAAGAGAGCTTTAGTAGACACAGGTGCTTCTGTGAACCTCATTCCATTAAGCACTCTGCAGGCAGCAGGGATTTCAGAAAGGAAGATTCAGGGATGCCCAATGGAAGTAATAGGGTTCGGTGGAAGGAGTGAGTACACAGCGGGCCACATTCAGCTGTGGTTGAAGGTGGGCCCCATAACCTCTTTAGCACGGTTCCACGTGGTAAAGACTGAAGTATCCTACCACGTGCTTCTGGGGAGGCCATGGTTGCATAAGCACCGGCTGGTCCCATCCACCTATCACCAATGTATGAAAGGAAGATTGAACGGTAGGGTGGTACGCATAGCCGCAAATCCTTCACCATTCGAACGAGCGGAAGCTCACTTAGTAGAGACTATGTTCTATGATCAATGGGCTCCCTCTGGGGAGAGTTCAATGTCAAGACCGCTAGGTACTTTCGTGCCTAGATGGAAGGACGTCTAAGATGACCTAGAACCCGATCTGAGGGAATTATTGGCAAGAAAGAAATGAAGGAAAGAAGCGCCCGCCGCAGGATTTGAAGACACGCCCCAATGCACAAGAGTCAAAGGCTTTGATGGCAGAATCATTTACAAATTATGAAGGCACGTGGGGCCCACGGTTGAAACCCAGACGGGCCCCACCCAGGAAGAACAGCACGAGGGCTTGATGTGTTGTAGAGTCCAAGAAAGCTCAGAGGAGGGAAGTAACAAAGAGGAATACGAAAGAGTTATAGCCGAAAAGGAGGTGCAGGTCATGGCAGAAGAGGAAATGGAAGAAGTTGACCTGGGATCTGTTTCACAAGGGCCGAGACCCATCTCGATCAGCGTGAGCTTGACGGAAGATGAGAGAAAAGAATTGGTACTGCTACTGAAAGAATTCAAAGATGTATTTGCATGGGACCACAGTGAAATGCCAGGGCTAGACCCTGGGTTAGTAGCACATACGTTAAATGTGGACCCGCAGGCCAGGCCAATAGTCCAGCCTGCCAGAGTATTTCACACAGAAATCGAAGGGCAGATAATCAAAGAAGTACAGAAACTGTTAGCCGCAGGATTCGTTAAGCCTATTCAACATCCCCGCTGGTTATCCAACATAGTACCAGTAAAAAAGAAGAACGGCCAAATCAGGTGTTGCGTAGATTTCAGGGACCTCAACAAAGCATGCCCAAAATATGAATTTCCATTACCCAATGTGGACTTATTGATAGATTCTGCGACAGGAAGCGCTATGTTCTCATTCATGGACGGCTTCAGCGGATACAACCAGATCAGAATGGCATCAAAAGATGCGGAGAAAACAGCCTTTAGAATGCCCATGGGAAATTTCCACTACACCGTAATGCCCTTCGGGTTAAAAAGTGCAGGCACAACTTATCAACGGGCAATGACGGCTATATTCCACGATATGATGCATCAGGAGTTAGAAGACTATGTGGATGACATAGTAGTTAAGTCCAGGAAGAGGGAAGAACATTTCCATGTGCTAAAAAGGGTGTTCGAAAGGTGCAGAACATTTAAGTTAAGAATGAATCCCCTCAAGTGTGCGTTCAGTGTATCCTCGGGGAAATTTTTGGGCTTCCTAGTACACAGCAGAGGGATAGATGTTGACCCAGCAAAGGCTACGACCATTGCAACTATGAGACCCCCAACCACAGTGAAAGAACTAAAAAGTTTCTTGGGGAAAGTCTCGTACATCCGGAGATTCATCCCTGGGCTGGCATCGATCACCTCGGCCTTCACCAAGTTACTAAGGAAAGGGCAAAATTTTGTATGGGGAGAAGTGCAGCAGGCGGCCTTCAAAAGGCTGCAGCAAATCATGATGAACCTCCCTACCGTACAGGCCCTAATACACAAAAAGCCATTACTGCTTTATATGGCTACCAATTCATATGCCATCGGTGCCTTAATTGCCCAAGAAGATGGAGGTGGCATCGAGCAACCAGTATATTACATCAGCCGCGCCCTGAAAGACGCAGAAACTCGTTATCCGAGGGCTGAAAGGGCATGTTTGGCTATTGTTTATGCTTCACAAAGATTACGCCACTACTTCTTGGCCTATGAAGTATGGCTGATGACTAAGTCCCACGCTATCAAAACTTTATTACAGCAGCCAATCCTCTTTGGCAGGATATCACAGTGGCTATTACAACTGTCGCAGTATGATTTGAGAATGGGGGCGCCCAAAGCAGTAAAGGGCCAGGCTATAGCAGATTTGTTGGCACAGTTTCCAGGGGAGGAGGAATTCTCGCTGGACGACGAAGTTCCAGGGGAAGTAGCCATGGCAGAGGAACTCAGGGAACAGTGGGTAATGAAGTTTGACGGATCTTCTACTGCCCAGTCTGGATGGGTTGAGTTGGTTTTGTATCATGAAGAAGATAAAGCAGTAACACTATCATTCAAACTGGAGTTCCCCTGTTCAAACAATACGGCAGAATATGAAGCTTACTTGACTAGGCTGGCCACAGCCCTTGAGATGGGAGTTAAGCATTTGAAAGTATTAGGTGACTCCACCCTGGTAGTCTGCCAGACCAAAGGGAGTTTCTCCCTAAAAAAACCCAATCTTGCCCCGTACAGAGCAATGGCACAGAAAATGGAAGAAAAGTTCTTGACCTTCGAAATAGAACATACCCGGAGAAACGAGAATCGATTTGCCGATGCATTGGCCGCGCTGGGTTCGCAAGTGATGTTTGAAGGGGAAAGCACCAGAGTGGAGATCAGCAAGAAGGAAGAATCTATAATTGAAGTATTAAAAGAAAGGTTTCAGGAGGAACACCGCGAAGGAGATTGGCGAATACACATAAAGGAAGTTTTGATGGAAGGAGAAGAAGCCATGGAACTAAAAGTACTAAAGGACTACGCCCTGATGAAAGGAGAACTATACCGCAGGATACCAGGCAGAGTTTTGTCCAGATGTGTGGGGCAAAGGGAGGCCCAAAGGAAGTTGAAAGAAGTGCACGAAAAGACTTGCGGATCCTGTGGAGAAGTCAGCCTTTACCGCAGACTTCAAAGGGCGGGCTTTTATTGGCCAACTATGAGTAAAGACACAGACCAAATCCAGACCCAATGTGGAAGCTGCCAACTCGTGGCAGACAGAGAAGAAAGTTACGCTGTGTTCATCAGCAAGGACTGGAGAGACCCATTTATACAGTATCTGACCGAAGGAATCTTGCCACAAAAGCACAGCGAAAAATACAAGCTCAGGAGGCTAGCAATGCGCTATCTTTTGCACAACAAGATCCTTTTCAAAAAAGGGTATGAGGGAGACCCCTTGAGGTGTTTGGGCCCTGAAGAGGCAAAGGAAATGATAAAAGAAGTACACTCAGGGGAATATGGGAAACACCAGGGAAAGAAGAAGCTTTACAGGTGCCTGCTGCAAATGGGCTATTACTGACCTGCCATGAAAAGGGACACGGCAGAATTTGTGAAAAGATGCCACAGTTGCCAAGTACAGGCCAATTTGATTCACACTCATCCACAGAACTTGCATAGCATGGTCACACCATGGCCGTTCCACACTTGGGGGCTTGATTTAGTTGGGCCGGTGAATCCGCCGTCGCGAGGATATATATGGATACTAGTAGCTACAGAATACTTCACCAAGTGGGCAGAGGCAGTGCCACTTCGTAAAGCCACAGGAGGGGCAGTGGCAAACTTTATCAAAGAAAACATAATCATAAGGTTTGGAGTCCCCCACAGGATTATCAGTGACAACGGCACACCTTTTGTGAATAGCGAGGTGAGGAAAATGCTAGAGTTTTATCAAATCAAACATCATCGGTCATCACCATATTACCCTCAAGGAAATGGGCAAGCGGGGGCAACCAACAAAACCCTCATAAGAATCATCAGTAAAATGAGCCAAGAATACACGGGAGGTTGGGCAACGCATCTGCCAGATGCTCTTTGGGCCTACAGGAATTCACCTAAGTCAGCCACGGGTTTTTCACCTTTTTCTTTGGTCTATGGAACTGAAGTAGTAAGCCCCGCAGAAAAGATAACCCCGTCCCTGAGAGTCATGCAAATGCAGGAAAAGGAGAATGATGGAGAAGTTTTTGCGGCAGAAAGATGCGAAGACTTGGAAGGACTTGATGAGAAGAGGGAAAAGGCTCAAGAACACAGCCGCAGATACAGGCAAAAAATGACTGAGGCTTACGGCAGGATGACTAAGGAAAGAATATTTATGGAAGGACAACTGATCCTAAAGGTGGTAGACTACGTTAGGAGAGGCCTGGCAGGACCATCGAGGTTCGCACCAAAGTGGGAAGGACCCTTTGTGATAAGAGAAGCACATCCAAGTGGATACTACCGTTTGACTCAGATGGATGGAAAGGACTTAATGGATCCCATCAACGGGAAATGGTTGAAATACTACTACGCCTAAGGAGAAAAGCAATGTGATTATCCCTTACCCTTTTGTTTTACCGAAAGCTATCATGTTTTTCTTTTATTCTGTTCTTTGTCTTTCAAGAAATGACTATGTCACAAGTCAAAATCTGTAACTTGCTTTCTTGCAATGAAAAGCACGAAGTATTTTGTTATCATATATCATAGCAAAAGTAGCAAAGTATAGCATCATAAGTATAGTATCATGAAGTTAGATTACAAAACCCAAACTGTGGCAAACAAACCCAAATAAGTGCTATAGAAAAAGCATAATGTACTGAACAGAGTAACAAGGCAAAAGAAAAAACTACGAAACAGGAAACAACTACACCATCAATAAAGTCCGGAGATAAGTGACTGATCCCCAAAACGACCAAGTCCTCCCACACCAGAAAGAAGACGCTCTCGGCGGCCCTCCAAATCTGCCACTTCCTTCCTCAGGATCGCAAGGCGAGAATCAATGACGTCAACGGTAGGCTGAACTCTCCTCATGAAAACTGCTCGGGCAATCTCTCGAAGGTGATCCAAGAGGAACTCCACTGCAAAGCCAACACTGATGAGCTCCTGTACCGCGGCTCTCCACTGCAAAATCCTCTCGGTGGAGACAGTATCCACGAAGTTGTGCTCGATGTCGTTCAGCACGCTGCCCAACATCCTCAAGAAATGCTCTCTGACTGATTGGCCAAGTCTGAATCCCTGCATGAAGTCTCCACGAGTATCATAGATCATCACCAAATGAGGAGCGCAGTCCGCAGGGACTCTGAAGCCATGAAAATCTATGTAAGGGGGTCCGGAGCCCCAGAAAGAAGCAGGATCAAGGTCGTTGACTTCAGACTGATCAAAGCGCACAAAGAAGGCCGCAGCCTCGCTCGCAGGATCTGGAAGGGTGGCAGAACTACTGCCCACCTCAAATTGAGGAACCACTGAAGGAGGTAGACCTACCAAAAAATGCAAAGGTTGAAATAAAGAGCCTTGGTAAGAGTAAAAGGAAGAGAAGCCCGCGGAGAAGAAATGAAGGAATGAGGCATGAAACTTACCAGAGCTAACAGTAATAGGGGCTGTGGGGAAAGCAGAAGCAGGAATGGAAGGAACCGCGGAGACAGAAGCTGTAAATATGGCAGGAATAGGTGTTGTGAGCATAGCAGGAGAAGCTACCGCAGACACCCCCGCTGAAATGCCTAACTCCCCAAAGGTCTCTGCAAGTAGAAAAAATAGACGTGCAAATGAAAAAGGAAATGAGTAAAGCTTAACAAAGGAAGAAGAAGAAAAAAAAAAAAAGAGTGCATACCCATTGCCTCGGGCGGAACAATGTCCTCCTCCTCAGACTCAGAAATCCTCCTCCCTAGGCCAGGCTCATCCTCAGGATCCTCAAAGATCTCCTCAGACTCCTCTGAGGACAATTCAGCACGAGACCCACGCATGGCAGAAACAGGAATAGAAGAAGGGGTGACTACCAATGAAGAAACACCCTGCACTGCCTGAGAAAGAGCAGCGAATGGGTCACCAGTGGAGATGACGAGGGGAGTAGCAGGGGTGACTTCAGTCTCAGTGACGGCAAGAGGGGTGGTTTCCTTTTCAGGAGGTGTCATGGCAGGAGTGGGAATGGCCTCACTAACCTCCCCAATACGAGTACCCTCATCCATGGGTACCGGTCCAGTAGGGGAGATAGTGGCCGTAGGAGGAGCAGGTGCAGCAAACTCGTCTCCATCAAAATAGCCTGCCATAGGAGTGCCCATGGGGGCAGAAAGCTCCTCGGCCGTAGGGTGGTATATGGAAAGAGGCTCAGGCTCATCCTGAAAGAGCAGAGAAAAGAAGTATGAGGGGCCAAGTTAATACCTTGAGCGAATAAAGTAACCAAAAACAAAATGTAGCAGATTGGGCAAAGTGCAGGAGCAAGAAGAAACGTACCTCTGATTCAGGTTCCTCAAGTATAATGGGACGAGCGGCTGACGTATCCTCCTTTTGCTTGGACTGCAAAAGCAAAAGGGATAAGAAAGTGAGTCAAAGAAAAAGACAGCCGAGGTTCAGAAGAAGTCAGAGAAAAAGAGAAAAGATATATATACAGATATACGTGTACTTGAAAGACAAAACAAGAAAAAGTCTTGGAAACTTACTCTTTGCTGAGCGGCAGACACAGGATGGGGAGTTGTCTTCCTTTTACTGCCTCTTGTTCTGCTGGCAGGAGTAGCACTTGCAAGAGGCTGAGGAATAGCAGACTTGGGCTTACTGGCAGACTTAGGCTTGGCAGGAGCTTTCTTGGCTGATGAAGGAATGTTCACCACTTTAACTTTCTTCGCCCAACCTGGGGGGTAATCCCCTGCGTGCTAATACCACCCCCTCTCCTCTTCATTCCACTCAAAAATGGCAGACCGATTCTATTTCCTAGCATAAGCCAGCACAGACTTAGAAGGAAGGAGCAACCGAGGGTTGGGAGAGATGACCATACTAAGCCCCTCAGGAGGTATGAGGGAGAAACCACGACTACCGGCTAACTCTGCATCAAACGAGTTCATAACAAGCTGCCAATAGAGATGCATAGCAGTGGTGTAAAGGCCCTCCCTCGAAGAATCGGCAACTGTGACGGCACTAAAACGCTCTCTCCAAAAGGCAAAGGCAGTATGCCGCAGGAAGGGTCTGGCTGAAGTAGGGGACTCCGCAAGGAATGAGAGATCATCAGGAATATCCTGATCCAAGCCAAACTATCTCCTCACTCGGTTGGCAGGATAATGAACAAATCTGACACCCTCATCTGCCAAGTAGGGCAGCCATCCAGGATTGGTGGCAGCCAAATATGTGATGCCCACCTCATCAAAGCCAGCCAGTGGGGTGGTAGTACCAACGGTATCAACAAATGGACCCATGACCGAATCCGCACAAGTGTAACCAGGACGCAATTGTCTATAAGCTCTCCAAGAAAAACCAACACCTTCATCAAAAGACTCAACAATAGAATAATCTATGGGCTTCAAACCGGACCAACGAAAAGCCAAAGGAAAGTCATGCTCAAACCTGCCACAAAAATCAGTGATGGCCCGCGGACAAGAATGGTACTTCTCCTTAGCAAATCTGACGGGCCTACACTTCGCCAAATATTGGGCACAACGCTCAAACAACAGCTGCTGCAGGATAGTGCTATGTACAGAAGAGGCGACTGTGTGACAAGAACCAGCCTGACTCTCGTCACTCCGCAGGATGTCCAGTTGCACATATAAATGCCCTAAAAACATGGGGGCTAGCGGCAGACTCACCCCAGCAGATATCTTGATAGCTAGACGAAAATATAAAGGCTTTATGGCATAATGCGGAGGGGACCCGAAAACAAACTTGTAAAGCCAAAAAGCAATAAAAGCAGCACGGCGAGCGACATCAGAAAACTTGGAGGAAGAACTAACCCAAAAAGACAGCTTGGCATTTTCGGCCATCCTTTTCTTCAATTCCGCTTCAATGTCTTCCTCTTCGGGGGAAAGCTCAATAGCGGCAGGATCAGCGTCCCCAAGAATAGGCAAAAGAAGCTGGTTAGCCACATCCTCAAGAGTAACCGTAAGTTCGCCGCAAGAAAAGAAGAATGTGTGAGTAGTGGAGCACCATCGACGAACTAAATGGCGGAGGTTGTAGAGGTCTCTAAAGTTGGAAAGACTTCGGGAAAGGACGACGGCCTTCAGAACACCGGCCCTCTGAAGCAAACCATAAAATGGGTATCTGACAACTCACTATCAACCGATTCTTTCCAACCCAAGGCTATGCCGGACCCAAACTCGAAGTGAATGGGTACGGGGAGGGCGATACCTTGGCGAATGACCAAGTCAGAGATGGAGGAAGACACCGGAGCCCAAGAAACATCAGGCTTTCGCCGGCAAAGAGCAAGCCACACACGGTTCGCCGACGGTGGCACATACTCTCCAGGAGCCTTAGGGAAATGAGGACTAAGGTTGTACCAAGGATCAATCAGTGGGGCGCACTCGCTGTCTGGGTCGCGCCGTGCTTCCTCCTCCTCGGAATGGTCCGAATCGGAGCGCGCCTCTTCCTCTTCCACTTCGTGTTCGACTGGAGGGTCTACAGCGACACTTTTCCCTTTACGGTGAGAAGAAGCCAGAGTTTTCACTGGCACCATGGCGTGAGGATTTGAACGGAGTAAGAAACGAGTGGGTGTTCGAGAAGAAGAAAATGGTAAGGAAAGGAAGAAGTTTTGAAATAAAAGGAATCTGTGTCTACATTGGGAAGGGACTCTTCTCTTAAATACCTGAGTAATTAAGGCCGGCGTGAAGGGAGGCGACTGGTCAGCCATTGAAAAGAGGATGGAATTAATGAGGCAGCAGTTATGTCTTAAAGCAACTACCGTTTTGGGAAATCCGAAGAGTCACCACTGTTCACGGCAAGAGAAAAGAAAAAAAAAATACCTGTACGTGCAGAAAAGAGTTCGTGGTTTCAAAAAGCCTGCAAAGGAAAAGAAAAAGTGCAAAAGACAAAAAGGCCCATCGTTCACATATGGACCGCAAGAACGCTCCATATGTTCAGGGGGCTAAATGTTAAGGGTCATTTTCGTAAAGTCAGCCCAACCCAGTGTAACAGACAATAAGAGTGGCAGGAACAGAATAAAACTATTAGGCCCGAGCGGCAGGAATAACAAAACACAGGCCCATAACACGAGCAAATGGGTCTTGAGGAAGCAAATGGGCCTAAAGGGCCCAGAAAGAGAGGAATGACACCCATGGGCAATGTATGGTATGAAAAAGTGAGAATGGGCCGCGGCAGGCCCAAAGCGATGTAAAGAAAGTAGGGGTTAATGGCAAGCCCATGAACCCCAAGGATGAGAATGAGGAGATTGGGCCGAGGAAGCCCAATCAAGTTAGTAAAAAGCCCATGGGAATACAAAGTCAGTAAATGGGCCGAGGAAGCCCGAGGAAAGTAAAAGGGCCGCAGGCCCAAAGAAGAAAGAAAGGGACAATGGAGCCCATAAAGTGAGAACACCAGCAGACTTTGTTAAGTCACTGGGGGAAGAAGTGAAACGGCAGGTCTGAAAAGGGGCCTAGCAGAAACATGTTGCCATGGTAGGAAAGGCCAAGCAATGAAAACAAGACATAAAGCATAAAACAAGAAATGGGCCAAGGGAGATGTACTAAGGAAAGCCCAATCCAAAAGGGAGGTAGTGAAGGTGCAAACAGTCCGCGTAAAAGAATCAAGAAGAATGGCAGACGAATACAAACAAGGCGCCATGAGCCGCAGGCCGACTTTGAACGCACATAACAGGGAGCATGCGCAAAGCCCAGGTGCCACCAGCCTGTACCCAGCCAATATGGGTCGTGGTGGGGCCATGGGTCCGTGGTAAGAGGTAGGGGGGGTGTGGTTTGGTGGTGGGGAGGGGGGAAAGGATTTATTTTGCGTTCCCTGTCCAAACCCTTTTTGGAGGTACGTCCTGCTGGGATGACAGACCGTCTAAAAGGGGTAAGATTGGAGAGGGAACGTTGGGTGCATGCCATAGGAAGAGAGAGAGAGCATTTAAAGCCACGGCAGAGAGCAGTGCCACGGCGGACAGAAACAAAACAAACCTGTCTTTGTCTGACGAGGGCGAGCTATGCGCAGATGGTGGTCGGCAAGCATGCCCAGACCAGACAAAGGCTGTTAGAGGGTAAAATGGTAAAAGAACACTTACGGCGGGCCCTATAAAAGTAGCCTCGCCGTGCCCTATAAAAGGGACCGAGAAACAGAGGAAGAAAAACACAGAGAAATAAAAACTAAAGGAAAAGAAAAATAAAGGAAAAAAGACAAGAAAACAAGTTGTGAGGATAATAGGCATGCACCAATAGATCTTTTCTTTCCTCTCCCCCTCAAAATCCCACTCTCTAAGGGATAATGAAGCGGTAAAAAATAATAATAACTTTCTTCATACCTCAACCATTTAGGTCCGATTCCCTCAAAGTTATTAATCCCCACAGTAGGATATTCACCGGGGAGGTTGATTTCATTGAGAGGAAGCGTTCTTCCTCTTGTGACAGTCACCATTACAGACTTGATTTTGGCTTAATGTTTATCTTTGATTAAACCTCCATCATTGTTTAATCCATTGCTTTCTTTTCTTTTTAAAAGCCATTATTATTATTATTGCTATCACTACTGTGACATTCGGCCATTATTATTATTGAAAGCCACAACATTCTGTTTATTCATTTTTGTTGTCATTATATCTGCCTACGGTAATTTTGTGGTAATAGCTCTGTTTGCCGTGAGGGGTGTTCCTGGCAGATAAGGTTGAGTTTGTGCACAAGCCGGCCCAAAGTGAGTTGCAGTTGGGCCGGTCTCAACTTCCCTACTCAGAAACACATCAGGGCCCATCACTTGCAGAGGGCAGCCCGGCCCAAACACAAAAAAGGCCCCTACAGCGTTCTTCCTCCTTGATTCTTTGCCATTGCAGACTTAAACTTGACTTGATGTTTATTAACTTCCATCATCGTTCATTCAGTCATTCTTTTCTATAAAAGCTGTTATTATTATCACCATTGTTATCACTGTAATTGCCATAGGAATATTCGGTTTTGTTACAAGGAAAAGCCGATGTACTCTATTTTTCTTTATTGTTATTATATCTGCCTGCCGTAACCTTTTGTAATAGCTCTGCTTGCTGTAAGAACGTTCTTGGTAGACAAGGCTCAGTTTGTGCACAAGCCGTCCCAAAGTGAGTTACAATTAGGCCGGTCTCAATTCTCCTACTCAGAAAGATACTAGGGCCCATCACCGCAAGAGGCAGCCCAGCCTAACCCAAAACACAAAAAAAGGCCCCTACATTAAATTGGCGACTCCGCTGGGGAGTTGAGAAATAGACAGGGACGAAAGCCCACACAAACGAATGCCGCCGAAATTCAGGATAACACGGAATATGAGTGTCATACCCTCACAAGCAGAGTCAAGGCCCACAACACCTCGCCAACCACAACCTAACCAGGCAGAAGGTGCCAACGGAACGGGGGCTGACCCCCAACCGCCACCAAGAATTCCTACCGACAATGCCAACATTTTCATCGAAGTCTTGCAGTCACTACAACACTCGCAGCAGCAAATGATGGAAGAAATCCGCCAGCTGAAAGCTGACAAGACGAAAGAAAAAGGAAGCCAACTTGACCCAGAGCATGCAACAGACAAAGAAGAGACACCGACAGGAGGTGCCACCCACAATACAGAACAACGCTTCATCACTATGGCTGAGGTGGCTGCTCTTTTGGAGCAGGAAAGGGCCAGGGCACCTAAGGAGAGGTTCTATGCGCAAAGGCCTCCTTACCCACTGAGGGTACTCAGCAAACCATACCCTGAGAGGTATTAGCCAAAAGCATTCGCACAATATGATGGCAGAAAGGGAAGACGGAATCTTCAAACCTAACCATGTTGTCAGGGAGCCCACAGAGGAAGAGCAGAGGGACCCACATTTTTGTCGTTTACACAATTATGTCCAACATTCTACAGCAGAGTGTTGGGCGCTTCGCAGACTAGTGCATCGCAGGATAAAGGAAAGGACTTTAGAACTGTCCCAGTAGGAAGTCCAGAGAAACCCACTCCCAAACCACAAAAGGAAGGGTGTAGCAGCAGTGGTAATTTACACTGACCCAGGAAAAGATGAAGAAGAAAACATGGCTTTGCCTGCGACGGGCATTACCACTCTACAACAGAGTTCTAAGTTCAAAAATTTGTTCGATCAGTTGGGACTCTCAGTAAAGAAAAAAAGGTAGCCACAGAAGCGTTGGTGAGCATTGCGTCTGGTGCAGGAGTAGAATGTCTATCAGCAGAAATATCAGATGATAGGGCTCTCTTACAGGAGTCAACTGAAATCACTTTTAGTGAGGAAGATATGGAAGTAGGGCACCTGGACCACAGGAGACCCTTATACTTGGCGGCATCCATAAATCAAATCCCCATAAAGAGAGCTTTGGTAGATACAGGTGCTTCTGTGAATCTCATCCCATTAAGCACTCTACAAGCAGCAGGAATCTCAGAAAGGAAGATTCAGGGGTGCCCAATGGAAGTAACAGGGTTCGGAGGAAGGGGCGAGTACATGGCAAGCCACATTCAGCTGTGGTTGAAAGTAGGCCCCATAGCTTCTTTAACACAGTTTCATGTGATAAAAACAGAAGTATCCTACCACGTGCTTTTGGGGAGGCCTTGGTTGCACAAACACCAACTGATCCCATCCACCTATTACCAATGTGTAAGAGGAAGACTGAACGGAAGGATGATACGCATAGCCGCAAACCCCTCACCATTCGAGCAGGCAAAAGCTCACTTAGTAGAACTATGTTCTACGATCAATGGGCTCCTTCTGGGGAGAGTTCAGTATCAAGACCGCTAGGTACTTTCGTGCCTAGATGGGAAGATGTCCAGAATGACCCAGAACCTGATCTAAGGGAGTTGTTGGCAAGAAAGAGAAAGAAGAAAAAGGCTCCCGCCGCAGGATTTGAAGACACACCCCAATGTATTAGAGTCCGAGGCTCTGATGGCAGAATCATTTACAAATTATGAAGGTGCGCAGGGCCTGCAATTGAAACCCAGACGAGCCCTACCCAGGAAGAGCAGCATGAGGGTTTGACGTGCTGCAGAGCCCAAGAAAGTTCAGAGAAAGAAGGTAACAATGAAGAATACGAGGAAGTTGTAGCCGAAAAGGAGATGCAGGTCATGGCAAAAGAGGAAATGGAAGAGGTTGACCTGGGATTTGCTTCGCAAAGGCCGAGACCTATCTCAATTAGTGCAAGCTTGACAAAAGATGAGAAAAGGGAGTTGGTACTGTTGCTAAAAGAATTCAGAGACGTGTTTGCATGGGACTATAGTGAAATGCCAGGGCTAGACCCTGGGTTAGTGGTACATACGTTGAATGTGGACCTGTAGGCTAGGCCAGTAGCTCAGCCTGCCAGGGTATTTCACACAGAAATAGAAGGACAGATAGTCGAAGAAGTACAGAAGTTGCTAGACGCAGGATTCTTTAAACCTATTCAACATCCCTGGCTATCTAACATAGTACCAGTAAAGAAGAAGAATGGCCAGATCAGGTGTTGCATAGATTTCAGAGATCTCAACAAAGCATGCCCAAAAGATGAATTCCCATTGCCCAATATGGATTTATTGATAGATTCTACGGCAGGAAGCGCCATGTTTTCATTCATGGATGGTTTTAGTGGATACAACCAGATCAGGATGGCACCAAAAGATGAGGAGAAAACTGCTTTCAGAACACCCATGGGAAACTTCCATTACACCGTGATGCCCTTCAGGTTAAAAAATGCAGGTGCGACCTATTAACGAGCAATGACGACTATAGTTCATGGTATGATGCATCAGGAGTAGAAGATTATGTGGATAACATAGTAGTTAAATCAAGGAAGAGAGAAGAATATTTCCATGTGCTGAAAAGAGTGTTCGAAAGATGCAGAGCCTTTAAGTTGAGAATGAATCCTCTCAAATTTGCGTTTGGTGTATCCTCAGGGAAATTCCTTGGTTTCCTAGTTCACAGCAGGGGAATAGATGTAGACCCAGCAAAGGCCACGACCATTGCAACTATGAGACCTCCAACCATGATAAAAGAACTAAAAAGTTTCTTAGGAAAAGTCTCGTATATCCGAAGATTCATCCCTGGGTTAGCATCAATTACTTCGACCTTTACTAAGCTACTGAGGAAGGGACAAAGTTTTGTATGGGGGGAAGCGCAGCAGGCAGCCTTCAAAAGGCTGTAGCAGATCATGATAAACCTCCCTACAGTGCAAGCCCCCATCCACAAGAAGCCATTGTTACTTTATATGGCTACCAATTCATATGTCATTGGTGCCTTAATCGCCCAAGAAGATAGAGGTGGCGTCGAGCAGCTAGTATATTACATCAGTCGCGCCCTGAAAGATGCAGAAACTCATTATCCAAGGGCGGAAAGGGCATGTTTGGCTATCATGTATGCCTCACAGATATTACGCCATTACTTCTTGGCCTATGAAGTATGGATGATGACCAAGTCTCATACCATCAAAGTTTTACTACAACAACCAATCCTCTCCGGTAGGATATCACAATGGTTATTACAACTGTCACAGTATGACTTGAGAATGGGGGCGTCAGAGCAGTGAAAAGCCAGGCTATAGCGGATTTGTTGGCACAGTTTCCAGGGGAGGAAGAATTTCCGCTGGACGACGAAGTTCCAGGGGAAGTAGCCATGGCAGAGGAACTCAGAGAACAGTGGGTAATGAAGTTTGACGAGTCTTCTACCGCCCAGTCTAGAGGGGTTGAGGTAGTTTTGTATCATGAAGAAGATAAAGCAGTAGCACTATCATTCAAGCTGGAGTTTCCCTGTTCAAACAATACGGCAGAATATGAAGCTTACTTAATTGGGCTGGCCACAGCTCTTGAGATGGGAGTTAAGCATTTGAAAGTACTGGGTGATTCCAACTTGGTCGTCTGCCAGACCAAAGGGAGTTTTTCCCTAAAAGAACCTAGTCTTGCCCCGTACAGAGCAATGGCCCAGCAGATGGAAGAAAAGTTCTTAACTTTTGAAATAGAACATGCCCCGAGGAACGAGAATCGGTTTGCCGATGCATTGGCCACACTAGGTTCACAAATAATGTTTGAAGGGGAGAGCACCAGAGTAGAGGTCAGTAAAGGAGAAGAATCCATAATTGAAGTGTTGAAAGAAAGGTTCCGTGAGGAACACTGTGAAGGAGATTGGCGAATACCCATGAAGGAAGTTCTGACGGGAGAAGAAGAAGCTATGGAACTAAAAGTACTCAAGGACTACGCCCTAATGAAGGGAGAACTGTACCGTAGGATGCCAGGTGGAGTCTTGTCCAGATGTGTGGGGCAAAAGGTGGCCCAAAGAAACTTGCGGATCCTGCGGAGAAGTTAGCCTTTACCGCAGACTTCAAAGGGCGGGCTTTTATTGGCCAACCATGAGCAAAGATGCAGATCAAGTCCAAACCCAGTGTGGGAACTGCCAACTTGCGGCAGACAGAGAAGAAAGTTACGCTGCATTCGTCAGCGAGGACTAGAGAAGCCTATTTATAAAGCACAGCGAAAAATATAAGCTCAGGAGGTTAGCAACGCGCTATTTTTTGCATAATTTGACCCTTTTCAAAAAAGGATATGATGGAGACCCTTTGAGGTGTTTGGGCCCTGAAGAGGCGAGAGAAATGATAAAAGAAATACACTCAGGAGAATGTGGGGAACACCAGGGAAAGAAAATGCTTTACAGATGCTTGCTGCAAATGGGCTATTATTGGCCTACCATGAAAAAGGATACAGCAGAGTTTGTGAAAAGGTGCCACAGTTGCCAAGTACAAGCCAAGTTGATTCACACTCATCTGCAGAATTTGCATAGCATGGTCACACCATGGCCATTCCATACTTGGGGGCTTGACTTAGTTGGACCGGTGAATCCGCCGTCGCGAGGGTACATATGGATATTAGTAGCTACGGAATACTTTACTAAGTGGGCAGAGGCGGTACCACTTCGTAAAGCCACAGGAGGAGCAGTGGCAAACTTTATCAAGGAAAACATAATTGTAAGGTTTGGAGTTCCTCATAAGATCATCAGTGACAATGACACGCCTTTTGTCAATAGTGAGGTGAGGAAAATGTTAGAGTTCTATCAAGTCAGGCATCGCCGGTCATCACCATATTACCCTCAAGGGAATGGACAAGCAGAGACAACGAACAAAACTCTCATAAAAATCATCAGTAAAATGAGCCAAGAATATACAGGAGGATAGGCAACGCATCTGCCAGACGCTCTTTGGGCTTATATGAGTTCACCTAAGTTAGCCACAGGTTTTTCACCTTTTTCCTTGGTCTACGGAACTGAAGTAATGAGCCCAGCAGAAAAAATGACCCCATCCCTGAGAGTCATGCAAATGCGAGAAAAGGAGAATGATGAAGAAGTCTTTGCGGCAGAAAGATGTGAAGACTTGGAAGGATTTGATGAAAGAAGAGAAAAGGCTCAAGAACACAGTCGCAGATACAGGCAAAAAATGACTGAGGCTTACGGTAGGATGACGAAAGAAAGAGTATTTGTGGAAGGACAACTGGTCCTAAAAGTGGCAGATTACGTTAGGAGAGGCCTGGCAGGACCATCGAAATTTGCACCGAAGTGGGAAGGACCCTTTGTGATAAGAGAGGCACATCCAAGTGGATATTACCGCTTGACTCAGATGGACGAGAGGGACTTAATGGATCCCATCAATGGGAAATGGTTGAAACGCTACTACGCCAAAGGAGAAAAGCAATGTGATTATCCCTTCCTTTTTGTTTTGTCAAAAGCTGTTATGTTTTTTTTTCTTTTGCTCCGTTCTTTATCTTTCAAATGACAATGTCACAAATCAAAACTTTTGTAACTTGCTTTCTTGCAATGAAAAGCACGAAGTATTTGTTATCATATATCATAGCAAAAGAAAAACAGTAGTAAAGAGTAGCATCATAAATGTAGCATCATAAGTGTTAAATTACAAAACCCAAACTGTGGTAAACAAGTCCAAATAGGTGCTATAGGAAGCATAATGTACTGAACAGAGCAATAAAGCAAAAGAAAACAACAACACAAGGGAGAAGCTGCATCATCATCAATAGAGTCCAGAAATGAGTGACTGATCCCCAAAACGACTAAGTCCTTCAACATCGGAAAGAAGACGCTCGTGGCGGCCCTCTAAATCTGCCACTTCCTTTCTCAAAACCGCAAGACGTGAGTCAATAGCATCAACAGTAGGCTAGACTCTCCTCATGAAAACTTCTCGAGCAATCTCTCGAAGGTGATCCAAGACGAACTCCACGGCAAAGCCAACGCTGATAAGCTCCTGTACTGCAGCCCTTCACTGCAGGATCCTCTCGGTGGAGACGGTATCAATAAAGTTGTGCTCAATGTCATTCAGCACGCTCCCTAACATCCTCAAGAAATGCTCTCTGACTGATCGGCCAAGCCGGAATCCCTGCATGAAGTCCCCACGACTGTCATAAATCATCACCAAATGAGAAGCACAGTCCGCAGGAACTCTAAAGCCATGAAAATCTATGTAAGGGGGTCTAGAGCCCCAGAAAGAAGCAGGATCAAGGTCATTGACTTCAGACTGATCAAAATGCACAAAGAATGCCGCAGCCTCGCTCGCAGGATCTAGAAGGGTGGCAGAGCTACTGCCCACCTCAAATTGAGAAGGCACTGTAGGAGGTGGACCTGTCGAAGAACACAAAGGTCAAAATGAGAAACCTTGGTAAGAATAAAAAAGAAGAAAAGCCCACGAAGAAGAAGTAAAGAGATGAGATAAAAAACTTACCAGGGCTAGTCGTAGTAGGGGCTGTGGGGAAAACAGAGGCAGGAACAGAAGAAACTGCAGAAACAGACGCTGTAAATATGGCGGGAATTGGTATAAGAGATGTGGCAGGAATAGGTGTTCTGGGCATGGCAGGAGAACCTGCCGCAGACACCCCCACGTCTGCTGAAATGCCTAACTCCCCAAAAGTCTCTGCAAACAAAGAAATAGACATGCAAATAAAAAAGGGGAAGAGTGAACTTAACGAAGAAAGAAGAAAAAGGAAGGAAGAAAGCACATACCCATTGTCTCGGGTGGAACACTCTCCTCTTCCTCAGACTCAGAAATCCTCCTCCCTAGACCAGGCTCATCCTTAAGATCCTCAAAGATCTCCTCAGACTCTTCTAAGGACGATTCAGCATGAGGCCTACGTGTGGCAGAAACAGGAATAGAGGAGGGAGTAACTACCAAAAAGGAGACACCCTGCACTGCCTGAGAAAGAGCAGCAAAGGGGTCACCAATAGAGATGACGAGAAGTGCAGCAGGAGTAACCCTGATCTGGGTAACAGCAGGAGGGGTGATTACCCTTTGAACAGAAGGTGTCATGGTAGGAGTAGGGGTGGCCTCACTAACTTCCCCAATATGAGTACCCTCATCTATGGGTACCGGTCCAGTAGGAGAGGTAATGGCTGCAGAAGGAGCAGATGTTGTGAATTCAGCCCCACCAAAAGTGCCCTCCGTAGGAGTGCCCATAGGGGCAGAAAACTCCTCGACAGTAGGACGGTATATGGAAAGAGGCTCAGGCTCATCCTAAAAGACAAAACAGAGAAGAGGTATGAAGACCGAATTAACTCTTTAGGCGAATGAAGTAACCAAAAACATGTAGCAGACTGGGCACATGCAGGAGCAAGAAGAAATATACCTCTGATTCGAGTTCCTCAAGCGTAATAGGACGGGCGGCTGATGTATCCTCCTTCTACTTAGACTGTAAAAGTAAAAGGGATAAGAAAAAGAGTCAAGGAAAAGAGTCAGCGAGCATGTCAGGATTCAGAAAAGGTTAAAAGGGAAGAAGTATATATATATATATATATATATATATATATATATATTTGTGTGTGTGTGTGTGTACTTAGAAGACAAAGCAAGAAAAAGTTTTTAGAAACTCACTCTTCGTTGAGCGGCAGACGCAGGATGGGGAGTTGTCTTCCTTTTACTGCCTCGTGTTCTGCTGGAAGGAGTAGCACTAGGAGGCTGAGGAGTGGCAAACTTAGACTTGCTAGCAGATTTAAGCTTGGCAGGACCTTTCTTGGCTGGCGCAGGAATGTTCACTACTTTAACTTTCTTTTCCCAACCTGAGGGGTAATCACCTGTGTGCCAATACCATCCTCTCTTCTCCTCGTCCCACTCAAAGATGGCGGATCGGTTCTGTTTCCTGGCATAGGCTAACACGAACTTAGAAGGAAGGAGCAATCAAGGATTGGGGGAGATAACTATGCTAAGTCCCTCAAGAGGTATAAGGGAGAAACCGCGACTGCCAGCCAACTCTGCATCAAACGAATTCATAACAAGCTGCCAATAGAGGTGCATAGCAGGGGTGCAAAGGCCTTCCCTCGAAGAACCAGCAACTGTGACTGCACTGAAGCGCTGTCTCCAAAAGTCAAAAGTAGTCTGCTGCAGAAAGGGTCTAGCTGAAGTAGGAGACTCTGCGAGGAAGGAGAGGTCATCAGGAATATCCTGATCCAGGCCAAACTGTCTCCTCACTCGGTTGGCAGGGTAATGGACGAACCTGACACCTTCATCTGTTAAATAGGGCAACCATCCAGAATTAGTGGCAGTCAAATAAGTGATGCCCGTCTCATCAAAGCCAGCCAGCGGAGTAGTAATACCAACAGTATCAACAAACAAACCCATTACAAAATCAGTACAAGTATAACCAGCACGTAAGTGTCTATAAGCTCTCCAGGAAAAACCAACACCTTCATCAAAGGACTCAAAAACGGAATAATTGATGGGCTTCAAACCGAACCAACGAAAAGCCAGAGGAAAATCAAGCTCAAATCTGCCACAAAAATCAGTAATGGCCCGCGGGCAGGAATGATACTTCTCTTTAGCAAATCTAACAGGCCTACACTTCGCCAAGTATTGCGCACAGCGCTTAAACAACAACTGCTGCAGAATGGTGCTGTGTATAGAAGAAGCAACATTGTGGCAAGAACCAGCCTGACTCTCGTCACTCCGCAGGATATCCAGTTGAACATATAAACGCCCCAAGAACATACGGGCTAGCGGCAGACTCACCTCAGTAGATATTTTAATGGCCAAAAGAAAATACAAAGGCTTTATGGCATAATGGGGATGGGACCCAAAGACAAACTTAGAAAGCCAAAAAGCAATAAAGGCAGCACGATAAGCAACAGCAGAAAACTTGGAAGAAGAACTAACCCAATAAGACAACTTAGCATTTCCGGCCATCCTCTTCTTCAACTCCGCTTCAATGTCTTCTTCTTTCGGGGAAAGCTCAATGGTGGCAGGATCAACATCTCCAAGAATAGGCAAAAGAAACTGATTGGCCACGTCCTCGAGAGTAATAGTGAGTTCGCCGCAAGAAAAGAAGAATGTGTGAATGGTGGAACACCATCGGCGAACTAAATGGCGAAGATTGAAGAGGCCTCGAAAGCTGGAAAGGCTTCGGGAAAGGACGACAGCCTTTAGAACACCGGCCCTCTGAAGCAAACCCATGAAATTAGTATCCGATAACTCATTGTCAACCCACTCTTTCCAACCCAAGGCAGTGCCAGACCCAAACTCAAAATGAATGAGTACGGGAAGGGCGACACCTTGACGAATGACCACATCGGAGATGAAGGAAGACACCGGAGCCCAAGAAACATCAGGGTTTCGCCCGCAAAGAGCGAGCCACACACGGCCCGGCAGCGGCGACACGTAATCTCCCGGGGCCTTGGGAAAGTGGGGACTAAGATTATACCAAGGATCAATCAGAGGGGCGCACTCGCTGTCTGGGTCACGCCATGCCTCCTTCTCTTCGAAATGGTCCAAATCAGTGCGCACGTCCTCTTCTTCTACTTCTTGATCCACCGGAGGGTCCACAGCGACGCTTTTCCTTTTACGGCAGGAAGAAGCTTAAGTATTCACTGGTGCCATGGCGTGAGGATTTGAACGAAACAAGAGAGGGATGGGTGTTCGAGAAGATGATAATGATAAGGAAAGGAAGATATTTTGAAATAAGAGGAATTTGTGTCTATGTTGGGAAGAGACCTTTTTCTTAAATACCTGAGTAATTAAGGCCGACGTGAAGGGAGGCGACTGGTCAGCCATTGAGAAAATGATGAAATTAATGAGGCGGTAGTTATGTTTTAAAGCAACTGCCATTTTAGGAAATTCGAAGAGTCACCACTGTTCACGGAAAGAAAAGAAATATATATGCAGAAAGGAGTTCGTGGTTTCAAAAAGCTCGCGAAAGAAAAGAAAAAAGGAAAAAGTGAAAAAGACAAAAAAGTCCTTCATTCACATATGAACCGCAAGAACGCTCCATATGTTCAGGGGGCTAAATGTTGAGGGTCATTTTTGTAAAGCAAGCCCAACCTAGCAAAGCAGGCAATAAGAGTGGCAGGCATAGAAATAAGACTATTAAGCCCAGGCGGCAGGAATAATAGAGCACAGGCCCATAACATGAATAAATGGGTCTTGAGGAAGTAAATGGGCGCAAAGGGCTCGGAAAGAGAGAAATGGCACCCATGGGCAGTATGTGGTATGGAAAAGTGAGAATGGGCAGCGGCAGGCCCAAAGCAATGTAAACAAAGAAAGTAGGGGTTGATGGTAAGCCCATAAACTCCAAGGATGAGAATGAGGAGATTGGGCCGGGGAAGCCTAATCAAGTTAGCAAAAGCCCATGGGAATGCAAAGTTAGTGAATGGGCCGAGGAAGCCCAAAGGAAGTAAACAGGCCGCAGGCCCAAGGGAAAAAGAAAGGGACAATAAAGCCCATGAGTGAGAACACCAGTGGCTCTGTTAAGTCACTTGGGGGAAGGAATGAAAACAACAGGCCTAAAAAGAGGCCTAGCAGGAACATACCGTCATGGCAGGAAATGCCAAGTAATGAAATAGGACATGAGTATAACCAGGAAACGGGCCAAGAGAAATGTGAAACCCAGTATTAAGAGAAGCCCAATTCAAAGAGAAGCAGTGAAATGTACAGAACGGCCCACATAAAAGAACAAAGAAGCATGGCAGACAATGCAAACAAAACTTCAGATCACAACAAACATATGAGCCACAGGCAGACTTTGAACGTACATAACAGGAAGACACGCGCAAGGCCCAGGCGCCACCAATCTGTACCCAACCAATATAAGACGTGGTGGGGCCATGGGTCAGTGGTAAGAGGTAAAGGAGGGTGTGGTTTGGTGGTGGGGAGAGGGGAAAAGATCTATTTTACGTTCCCTGTCCAAGCCCTTTTGGGAGGTACGTCCTGCTGGGATGACAGACCGCCCAAAAGAGGCAAGGCGGGGGGGGGGGGGGGGGGGGGGGGCGGGAACGTTGGGTGCATGCCATAGGGAGAGAGAGAGGGCATTTACACTGCGGCAGGAGAAAGTGCCACGGCGGACTAAGAAACAACAAAAAAACATGTCTTTGTCTGGCGAGGGGAGGTAGTACACAAACGGTGATCGGCAAGTACGCCCAGACCAGACAAAGGCCGTTGGAGGGTAAAGCGGTAAAAATCAATCACGGCATGCCCTATAAAAGGATCCTTGCCATGCCCTGTACAAAGGACCAAAAAACAAAGGAAGAAAAAGAGAGAAGAAAAAACTAGAAGAAAAAGAGAGAAGAAAAAACTAAAAGAAAAAGAAAGGAAAGAAGAAAAAGATAAGGAAACAAAGAGTAAGGATAATGGGCATGCACCAATAGATCGTTTCTCTTCTCTCCCCCTCAAAATCCCACTCTCTAAGAAACAATTAAGTAAAAGGAATTCTTTCAAGCATTTATCACTCAGGTCCGATTCCCTCAAGGTTATTAATCCCCACGGCAGGATATTCTCCTGGGAGATTAGTTTCATTGAGAGGAAGCGTTCTTCCTCCTTGATTCTTTGCCATTGCAAACTTAAACTTGACTTGATGTTTATTAACTTCCATCATCGTTCATTTAGTCATTCTTTTCTATAAAAGATGTTATTATTATCACCATTGTTATCACTGTAATTGCCATAGGAATATTTGGTTTTGTTACTAAGAAAAAGCCGCTATACTCTGTTTTTCTTTATTATTATTATATCTGCCTGCCGTAATTTTTTGTAATAGCTCTGCTTGCTGTAAGAACGTTCCTAGCAGACAAGGCTCAGTTTGTGCACAAACCGGCCCAAAGTGAGTTACAATTGGGCCAGTCTCAACTCTCATACTCAGAAAGATACTAGGGCCCATCACCGTAAGAAGTAGCCCAGCCCAACCCAAAACACAAAAAAAGGCCCCTACAACACTTATAAAAATTTGTAACCGAGTGTTAATCTTCCCACATCATCTGGTTCGAGGACTTCAGACATGATTGAGTTTTGGTTTAAACACTTATAAAGATTTGTAACTGAGTGTTAACCTTCCCACATCATCTGGTCCGAGGACTTCAGGCATGATTGAGTTTTAGTTTAAACACTTATAAAGATTTGTAACTAAGTGTTAACCTTCCTACATCATCTGATTCGAGGACTTCAGGCATGATTGAATTTTGGTTTAAACACTTATAAAAATTTGTAACTAAGTGTTAACCTTCCCACATCATCTGGTCCGAGAACTTCAAGCATGATTGAGTTTTGGTTTAAACACTTATAAAGGGAGGATAATTGGAAATGCAATGCCCTTACACAACAAATGAACATTTTTTACAAAGGAAACTTTTATTAATTAGTAATAATACCTTTTCAAGTTGTTTACATTCCACGGGCGTGGTATTACATGTTCATCTAAGTTCTCCAAAAAATATGCTTCTACACCTGCCACCGAGGTGATGCGGTATAGTCCTTTCCAATTAGGCCCTAGCTTTTCCCATGCTAGGTTCTTTGTAGTACCTATGACTTTCCTCAACACCAGATCGCCAGGCGCCAATGGTCTCAGCTTCACATTAACGTCATAACCCTGCCTAAGCTTGTATTGGTAGTATGCCAATTGAACCATTGCGTTTTCCCTTTTTTCTTCGATTAGGTATAGAATTTTTTCCAGCAGCTCGTCATTAGTGGTCGGATTGAATGAGCTGGTTCTTAACGTTAGAAAACCAGTCTCCAAAGGGATAACAGCTTCGGCCCCATATGTCATTGAGAAAAGGGTCTCTCTCGTTAACCTGCGAAATGTGGTCCGGTACGTCCATAGGACATGTGACAGTTTATCCACCCACTTTCCCTTTGCGTCATCCAACCTCTTCTTGAGTCTGCTTAGGATGACTTTGTTGACAGCCTCCACTTGCCCATTTCCTTGGGGATAGGCCGAGGTAGAATACCTAATGGTAATTCCCAGGTCATAGCAGTACCTCTGGAAGGATTTGTGATCGAATTGAAAACCAATGTCCGAGATGAGGGTGCAAGGCACTCCGAATCACGTGACAATGTTCTTCCTTACAAACTTGTTGGCATCCACGTCCCTGATGTTCGCTAGAGGCTCGGCCTCAACCCACTTAGTGAAATAGTCTGTGTCGACCAGCAGATACCTCTTGTTTCCAACTGCCTTAGGGAAATGGCCCATAATGTCTAAGCCCCATTGAGCGAAGGGCTAGGGGCTGGACACTGGATTAAGGAATCCCCCTAGTTGGTGTATGTTGGGCGCAAACCTTTGGCATTGGTCGCATTTCTTCACGTATTCTTGTACTTCCTTTTACATACCGGACCACCAATAGCCTTAAGTGATGGCTCTGTGCACCAAAGATCTGCCTCCAGTGTGGCTCCCACAAATCCCTTCATGTAACTCCTCTAAGAGCAATTCTATTGACTCGGGGTGCACGCATAGCAGGTATGGACCAGACAATAAGCGTTTGTATAACTTCTAGTCCTCAAACAGCCAGAACCGAGGACCTTCCTACATATTTTTTTCGCTTCTGATTTTTCCTCGGGTAGGATGTCCTCCTTTAAGAATAGTGTTATGGGGTCCATCCAGCTAGGCCCCACCCTGACTTGGTGAATATGAATCGCCCCACCATTCGCCACTGTGGGCTTGCATAGGTCCTCTACAAGGATGACCCGAGGTAGGCTCTGCACCGAGGAAGTTGTGAATGTGGCCAGGGAATTTGTTTTCGCTCCTAGGGATGTGCAATAGGCTGAAAGACTCGAATTCTAATTGTAGACGCCTAACCTGGCCTAGGTATTCCTGCATTCTATCATTCCTCGCCTCAAACTCTCCCCTAACTTGGCCGATGACTAATCTCAAGTCAAAGAACACATCTACTACCTTTCCGCCCATTTTTCGAACCACAGTTGTTCCCTCTAGTAAAGCCTCATATTCGGCTTCGTTGTTGGTGGCCGAGAACCCCAATCTTAGTGACTTCTCAATGGTAATCCCTTCAAGGGATACTAGCACTAACCCCACTCCAGACCCCTTTTGGTTTGCTGCACCATCAACGTCCACTCTCCATGATAGGGGGCTATGCTAGGTGATCATGCCAATTGATTTTCCATCCATGTGCTGCACTTTTGTTTCTTCTTCTAATAGGGATTTGGCGAACTCGGCTACTAAATCCGCCAGGACTTGGCCCTTGATGGAAGTGCAAGGCATGTATTTGATGTCGAAAGCCCCTAGGATTGTGGCCAATTTAGCGATCTTCCCCGTATAATTAGCACTTCAAAGCAAGGTCTTGAGCGGAAGTTGAGTTAGGATAATAACCGTGTGCACTTGAAAGTAGTGGGGGAGTTTATGCGTGGCATGTACTACTACCAAAATAGCTTTCTCCATCCGCAGATAACGGATCTCGTCCTCATGTAGTGACCTGCTCACATAATAGACAGGCCTTTACGTGCCGTTGTCAACACGTATCAAGAACAAGCTTACAGCATGAGTAGCCATGGCGATGTAAGCAAACAAGACTTCGTCAATCTCAGGGCTAGACATGATAGGGAGCTGAGAGAGATAATCCTTAAGCTGTTGAAAGGCCGAGGCACACTCCTCGGTCCACTCAAATCCTTTCCATTTGTTCATTAGTAGGAAGAAGGGTCGGTACCTATCCGCTGATCTAGAGATAAACCGATTCAAGGCAGCAGTCATTCCCGTTAGCTTCTGGACTTCCTTGGGGTTTCGAGGAGGCTGTAAGCTATTGATAGCTTTAATCTGGTCGAGATTAACTTCAATTCCCCTGTGGGTCACCATGTAGCCTAGAAATTTGCCTGATCTTATGCCAAATGAGCATTTAGAGGCGTTGAGGCGCAACTTGTGTTTCCTCAGGATGTCGAATATGTCTCCGAGGTCCCCTAAGTGCTTGGACACCACCTTACTTTTTACCACCATATCATCTATATAGACTTCAATGGTTTTGCTTAACTGCGACTCAAACATCCTGGTTATCATCCTTTGATAGGTTGACCCCGCATTCTTTAGACCGAACGACATCACCTTGTAGTGGTAGTTTCCGGTGGGAGTGACGAAAGTAGTCTTTTCCTGATCTTCCAAGGTAAGTGGTATTTGGTGGTATCCCTGAAAGGCATCTAGAAAGCTCATCCGAGGATGGCCTATGGTTGCGTCTACTAGTTGGTCTATTTTAGGCATAGGGAAAGGGTTCTTTGGGCAAGCCCTATTCATGTCTGTAAAGTCTACGCACACTCACCATTTTCCACTTTTCTTCTTCACCACCACGGTATTAGCCAACCACTCAGGATAAAATACTTCCTTAATAGCCTCTACCTGCTTCAGTTTCTTCACCTCCTCTCTGACAACATCAGAGTGTTCCCTGGAAGATCGCCGAGGAGGTTGCTTCTTGGAGATAACTGATGGATTGACATTTAGATAATGGCAGATGAAGTTCAGATCCACTCCCGGGGCTTCGTAAGCAGTCCATGCAAAGACATCAACATTCCGCCTGAGAAACTCTATCAGCTTTTCCCTCTCCGGAGGGGGTAGCTGAGCCCCAATCTGAAATAATTTCTCCGGGTCGTCCCCTATAACAACTTTTACTAGATCTTTGCACTTTGCCTCCTCGGCAGGTCCATCAATGGGTGGCGCCGGACCTGTTAATTGCTATAAGCTCTCTTCATGACAGGCCGAGGACTCGACTTTGGACTAGTGACGGATGGCGGCCACCAAACATTATCTAGCCGCGGATTGGCTCCCAATAATCTCTTCGATTTATCCCCTCGATGGGTATTTCACTTTCTGGTGGAGGGTGGAGGAGACAGCCCCCAAAGTGTGAAGCCAAGGCCTTCCGACTAGGCTATGTATGGAGAATATGTGTCCACCACAATGAAGTCCACCTCCACCACTTCTAAGCCAGTCTGTATGGGCAGCCTGATCTATCCCTTCAGGATGACGACCTTCCCATCAAAGCTCACTAAGGGCGAGCTGTAGGGTGTTAAGTCTTCTGGTTTCAAGTCTAGCCCCCGGCATAGGTTGGGGTACATTATTTCGGCACCACTGCCTTGGTCCATTATCACCCTCTTCACATCATATCCCCAAATCCTGAGGGTGACCGCCAAAGTATCATCATGGGGTTGAATGGTTCCGATCTTATCCTTGTCCGAGAAGCCCATAATCGGTTGGATTTCCAGCCTTGCCCTTTTTGCTTCTTGCTTCTCATCCTCGGCGGATAGTCGAGGCACAGACATTATTTTGGAAAGGCAGGATCCAGTTATCCTTGGAGCAGCGAAGATGACTTTTATTGTTCCCAGGGGAGGTCTCGAGGATTTATCTCTCCGAGATCTTGAGTTCATCTGGCCTTCCTAACCACTAGAGCGATGCAAAAGTTGCTTCAGCTTTCCTTCACGGACGAGCTGATCCAGGTAGTCCCACAGACTTCTACAATCCTCTGTGGTGTGTCCGTGGTCTTGGTGGTACTGACAGTAGAGGTTGTGGTTGCGCTTCGTGGGGTTTCCCACCATTTTATTTGGCCATTTGAAGAACGGCTCATTCCTAATTTTCTCTAGAACTTGGTGTACTGGCTCTCGAAACACAGCATTGACTACCTGCAGATGAGCAAACCCTGACCGTCTGACAAAGTCTCTCCGTGGTCGGTCGTTATTGTGTCGGTCAAACCTGAAATCCCTCATCTCTTGAGGGATAACCTTCTCTTTTCCTTGCCCCTGCTACTAGTCTTCCTCGACTCTTTTGTATTTGTCAATTTGGTCCATTAGTTGGCGCACACTGGTAACTGGTTTGCTAGTTAGGGATTTCCTCAGATCATGATCGGTAGGGAGCCCAAGCTTGAAGGTGCTGATGGCTACATCATTAAAGTCACCATCTACCTCGTTAAACATTTCCCAGTACCTATCCGAGTAGACTTTCAGGTCTCTCCCTCCCGCATGCTTTGGAATAGTAGGGAAGCCAAGGACCGAGGAACCCTGCTGCAGGTGACGAAGTGGGAGCAAAATTCCTGAGTGAGCTCTTTGAAGAAGCTTATAAAATTTGCTCTCAGGTCGTCGAACCATCTCATCACGACAGGCCCCAAGCTAGACGAGAAAACCTTGCACATCAAGACTTCGTCTCTAGAGTGGACAGCCATTTTCTAATTAAAATGGCTCACGTGCTCCACAAGGTCTGTTCTATCGTTGTACATGGTGAAAACAGGTTGGGTGAATCATCTAGGAAGTCTAGCCCCTTCGATTTTGCTCGTAAAGGGTGACCTAGAGATCTGGTCCAAGGCTCTGCTTATAGCATTGTTTCCCACGCCTTTATAAGGCAGGCTTTCGACCCTTCGTTCGCGACAACGCTCCTCTTCATAGGAGAAAGACTCGTTGGGCGGGGTTCAAGACCTTCGCCTATCACTGACATCCTTTTCGTCATTAGAAGAAGTATCAGAGTTAGAGGGAGTTCGCCTTCGTCATGCTTGGCACAGTTCCCTCATTAACCAGTCAATATCCAACTGCATGGCTCTGTTAGGTTGGTCTTAGGAGATGTGACCTCTGACTCGAGTGTGACTTTTGCTCGTATGCGTAGTGTGCACACTGCCTTCTCGATCTTCTTTCCGCTCATGATTAGCGAGGGGGTTTTCGCGCCGGGGTGGCATGGACTCTGCCTAGTGTGGACCTAATCCTACCATCGTTCACCGCTGCACTCGCTATCACACAAACTCTCCCCATAGACGGCGCCAATTGTAGGGTCACATTTAGCGGCCCAAGCCCAACAAGTATGGGATTATGGGACAGCGAGCCCAATACAATAAATTTGTAGAGAGTGGGTTGAAGAACTAGGCCCTAGTTAGTATTACAACGGTTAGGATGGGTTTGCAAGACAGTCATCCAAGAGGAAAACATGTAAAGTTAGATTTATCCTTTGTCCGAGGAGGCAAATATTCTTATAGACCAAAGGAACCGATTACAAATGCTATTTTTCTTCCCACCGTGTCTCCTTTCCTTCCTTTTATATGGAGGGTCTCTCTTAATATATAGTCCCTCTTGGACAATCTTTGCCCTACACTTGTCGATAATTTGAGTTGCTACTTGAATACTTGTCCCATCAGACATCTCTTCTGGCCTCTTTATGAGTTGCGATGACCAAGGAGACACTGTTCAGGAGTCTTCTCCACATAAATATGACCAGAAAAGTAGCTGCAATGCATTTAATGCCGTAGTGGCAGCTTTTCTTCAGATATTTCTAAGTTCTCATCACCCCTCATATGCGTTTAACGCCTATCTGTGTTGTCTGAGCTTTCTGGATCTTACCTTGACTGTTGGGATGTAGATTTAGGCCGTGTTCGTCATATTCGAGGAGGAGTTCCTCCTTAGATCATCTTCCATTATTTCCTTACCTGTGGAGCTTTGAACTTGGAGTTCCCCTCGTCCCTTCTCGGACCAGTTTACGTCCTCGGACCGATCCCAAAGCCCACTTTGTGACCTTGGGCCTTTATCCCTACAACAATATTTTTACAAACTGTTGATATAACAAATTCTTACTAGTCATCCTCTAGGCCTATTACAAACATAAATTTTTTTTATTTACCAATAATCACCCACCACATCAATAGTTTGTAAAATAGTTTACTGCTTTGGCATTTTTCATTTAAAATTAAATGCAGTAGTTATTATTGAGAGTGGTGCCACATTTTATGTAAAACTACAAAATTCTAGATTGTTGCAGTAAGTGATAAATACTGAAACTAAAATTAATAAATTAATTTAACATTTGGCACAAAATTGAACTTTAATTTTTGAATCTAATTGGATTTTCTTTCAACTTTGAATATATATCTCTTTCACAATATCAAACAAGGAAATTGATAAATCCCCTTTCTCAAATTTCTACCTCCTCCCAAATTTCTTATCCAAACACAATTACACATAGAATCTGAATCAAAAATAAATTGAAGTCTCACACACACACACACACACACACACACACACACACATATATATACTCTAAACCAAAAATAAATTGAAGTCTCACACACACACACACACACACACACACACATTCATAAGGGAAAAAAATCAAACAAAACTAATGCAAGGAAAAAAATCGTCATTCTATCTCTTACATAAGTACTGCTCAACAAGATTCACATCCTTGGATAATTTTATGGTTCTTATAGGCATGATGTAAAGCAACCAAGGAATCCATGGTTAGATGGCCCAGCATACATCACGCAATGTCCTATTGAACCAGGATCAAACTTCACCTATGAGGTCATATTTTCCACTGAGGAGGGAACACTCTGGTGGCATGCACACAGCGATTGGACACGAGCCTATGTTCATGGTGCCATTGTTATCTTGCCTGCTATTGGAACAACTTATCCGTTTCCCAAACCAAATGATGAGGATATCATTATTCTTAGTATGCTTATATTTTTGAATTTCTCAATCCCACTAAATGTAAAAACAAAAATAAAAACAAACAAGCAAACAAACTTTCACTTGTGTTTTGCATGGAATAAAGAGTCAACATCATTTAGCCCCCACCATCCCCACAATATAAAGCCAACGATGGGAGTTACCATCTGGGTTAGTTTGCAATAGTTATGACTCATGGAATAACAAACTTTCACTTGTGTTCTACATGGAATAAAGAGCCATTTCTTTCTCTAGACCGAAGGGTTCCAGTTCTTTCCAAAGAGTTCTGTCTCTCTTTCTCTCTGGACCGTAGGGTTCCAGCTCTCTTTCTCAGCGCACATTTTGGCCCTTCCGCTAGCGTACACACGAGCTCTTCTTGGCTGCCTTGTGAGCTCAGGTTCCATCGTCAGTCCTTGCCCAGTGTGTGGGCTTTCATTGTGTGGGTTTCCCTTACCCATTTTGTGGGTTTTTGTCGTCGAAAGAGGTCGCCGCCTCAAAATCCTGCCGATCAACTTCGTTGTAGCTCTGAAGACTTGTCAACTATTGGGTGAGCTCTTAGCTTTGTGGACCAACCCATTTCTTGGAGTGAAGGTGCTAATTGTAAAGTGGAGAGCTTCCATTTCATCTCAACAACACCTTATCTTGGCTACAGGTAAATCTGTCTTTTAAAGGGTCACAGGGTTAGGTGTTTTGTGTGGGATTATTGAATCTTTGAAGTAAGGTGATTAAGTGAGTTATGAAGTAAGGTGATTAAGGAAGCTGAACTATGAGTTTCTTAAGTCTTAATTGCCGTGGACTTGGGGACAAAAGTGCTGTTGGAGAGCTGTCTAGGCTCATTAAAGTTCAACGTCTCCGAATTGTATTTCTGATGGAGACTAAACTTAAAAAGAAAGGTATAGAAGAAGTGAGGAATGAATTAAAAATAGATAATATAGTGTGTGTAGATAGAATTGGAATGAGTGGAGGCTTGGCTCTATTTTGGGATTCAGATTGGGATGTGAAATTGAGGACCTTGTCAAAAATCCATATTGATGTTATTGTGACAGAGAAGGATTGGGTTTCATGGAGATTGACAGGTTGTGTGGGTTTCCCTTACCCATTTTGTGGGTTTTCGTCGTCGAAAGAGGTCGCCGCCTCAAAATCCTGCCGATCAACTTCATTGTAGCTCTGAAGACTTGTCAACTATTGGGTGAGCTCTTAGCTTTGTGGACCAACCCATTTCTTGGAGTGAAGGGGCTGATTGTAAAGTGGAGAGCTTCCATTTCATCTCAACAACACCTTATCTTGGCTACAGGTAAATCTGTCTTTTAAAGGGTCACAGAGTTAGGTGCTTTGTGTGGGATTATTGAATCTTTGAAGTAAGGTGATTAAGTGAGTTATGAAGTAAGGTGATTAAGGAAGCTGAACTATGAGTTTCTTAAGTCTTAATTGCCGTGGACTTGGGGACAAAAGTGCTGTTGGAAAGCTGTCTAGGCTCATTAAAGTTCAACATCTCCGAATTGTATTTCTGATGGAGACTAAACTTAAAAAGAAAGGTATAGAAGAAGTGAGGAATGAATTAAAAATAGATAACATAGTGTGTGTAGATAGAATTGGAATGAGTGGAGGCTTGGCTCTGTTTTGGGATTCAGATTGGGATGTGAAATTGAGGACCTTGTCAAAAAGCCATATTGATGTTATTGTGACAGAGAAGGATTGGGTTTCATGGAGATTGACAGGTATCTATGGGCACCCTGAAAAATTGAAGCGTATTGAGACATGGAATTTAATGCGCCTACTTCATCAACAAGTCACATTGCCATGGATATGCATAGGCGACTTCAACAAGATACTTTCAATGAATGAAAAACAAGGAGGGGAACCAAGAAGTGAGTGGCAAATGGCAAATTTTCGAGAAGTGTTGGACAATTGCAGATTAAGGGATATGGGTTTTAAAGGTGTTCGCTTCACATGGTGCAATCGGAGAGATGAACAGGATCGAGTATACATTAGACTCGATCGTGGGGTAGCTAATCAAGAATGGTATGATCTTTTTCCTCACTTTGATGTTCATCATTTAAGCTTTTCAAATTCTGATCACATGGCCATTGGGGTGCAACTAAGAAGGCAATCGCAATTTCAAATTGGGATGTATAAAAAACGATTTTGGTTTGAGGAAGCATGGGTGAAAGATGAAGGCTGTAAGGACGCAATTGCAAATGCTTGATTTGTTTCTTTCAATGGAAGTTTTATGTTCCATGTGTGTAACAAAATAAAAGAATGCAGGAAAAGGTTGTTAGCCTGCAGTAAAAATTCATTATGTTCCTTAGGCAAAAAGATTGAGGAAAAGCAAAATAGGTTGCAAGTGCTTGAGGAAAACAACAGGGATGCATCGTGGGCTGAATGTGAAGCTCTTAGGCATGAAATTAATATTTTAATTGAGCAAGAAGAAATTTATTGGAAACAAAGATCCCGTATCAGTTGGTTGCGTGATGGTGATCATAATACAAAATTTTTTCATGCGAAGGCATCTGCAAGGAGGAAAAAAAACTTAATTGTCTCACTAAAGGAAATGGATGGTACGGTGATAGAGCAACAAAGCAGGGTGATAATTCAACATTTCTCAACTCTCTTCCAATCTTCAAATCCGAATGCTATTGAAGAAGTGGTGGCCCATATTCCTAGAGTAGTTACGGAGGAGATGAATGATTGGCTTGTGAGAGATTTTCATCCAGAAGAGGTTCGATTTGCCTTATTTCAATTGCATCCTTCAAAAGTTCTAGACCCTGATGGTATGATTGCTTTCTTTTTTCAAAAGTTTTGGCATATAGTGGGTGCTGATGTAACTAATGCTATGCTATCATGTCTAAATTCTGGAATTATACTTCGAAATATAAATAATACCCACATAGCACTAATTCCTAAAACCAAAGACCCTGAATTAATCACACAATATTGCCCCATTAGCCTATGTAATGTGCTATACAAAATCATATCTAAAATGTTAGTCAACCGGCTAAAGCTTATCCTCCCAAATCTAATTTCTGATACTCAGAGCGCTTTTGTCCCGGGGAGATTAATTACAGATAATATTTTAGTTGCATATGAAACTTTGCATAGCATGAAAAAGAAGAGGTGGGGCAAGATAGGTTTGGTAGCTATTAAATTGGATATGAGCAAAACTTATGACAAGGTTGAATGGAGTTATTTGAAAAGGGTGATGGAGAAAATGGGGTTTCATGCAAAATAGGTGCAATTGATAATGGCATGTATAACAACTGCTCATTTTTCTATTTTAGTCAATGGCAATCCTACAGGTTATATCTTGCCTTCAAAAGGATTGAGACAAGGTGAGCCTCTGTCACCTTATCTCTTTTTGTTTTGTGCTGAGGGGCTTACCGCGTTGCTTAGAAAGGTAGAAACGGATGGAATTATAAGAGGAGTGGCAGCTAGCAGAGGTGGTCCTTGTATTTCTCATCTCTTATTTGCCGATGACAATTTATTGTTTTGTCGTGCCTTCGTAGAGGAATGCCAACAGGTCATTTCTTTGCTTAATTTATATGAGGATGCTTCAGGACAAAAGGTTAATACTGATAAAACTTCTATTTTCTTTAGCAGCAATATTGGCTTTGAGACTCAAGAATCAATCAAACAGGCATTAAGTGCAGAGACAGTCCCAAAATATGAGAAGTATTTAGGGCTGCCTAATATAGTAGGGCATAACAAAAAAGCAGCTTTTGCTCCAATCATTGAAAGAATCTGGAGTAAACTAAAGGGATGGAAGGAAAAGGTGATGTCTCAAGCTGGAAAGGAAATTTTGATTAAAGCCGTGGCACAAGCTATCCCCACATATGTCATGGGATGTTTCTTGCTACCGAAAGGTTTGCTTAAAGATCTTGAAGGGATGATGAGCAGATTTTGGTGGGGTCAAAAGATGCAAGAAAGGAAAGTACACTGGTTGAGTTGGTCTAAACTTTGTATGCCCAAGTCAATGGGAGGAATTGGGTTTCGGGAGCTTCATTCCTTCAACTTAGCCATGTTAGCCAAACAAGGATGGAGGCTTATGAAAAATACACACTCCTTGTTCTATCGAGTCTACAAATCAAAGTACTTTCCCATTATATCTTTCTTAGATGCTCCATCACCAAATTCAAGGAGTTTTGCATGGAAAAGTATAGTGGCAGCTAGAGCTGTCTTGGACAGTGGTTCGAGATGGCGAGTAGGAAACAGAAATAAAATTCGAATTTGGCAAGACCGATGGCTTCCAACACCACCATCATTCAAGGTGGTAACCCCATGCTCCACAATGTCAACAATGGCCACAGTGGATAACCTCATTGATCCAATTACAAGATCATGGCGTGTATCCATGATTGATCATGTATTCCTCCCACATGAAGCTGAAGTTATTAAATCCATCCCTTTGAGCAATAGAGCGATGCAAGACATCCAAACTTGGGCATACACAAACACGGGTGAATATTCGGTAAAAAGTGCATACAAGATGATACAAACTCAGCAACTAAGATCCTCTCATGGCCAATCATCCAATTACTCACAGTGCAATAAAATTTGGAGAGCGATTTGGGCGGCCAAGGTATGTAATAAAATCAAAACTTTCATTTAGAGAGCTTGTAGAGATATACTGCCTATAAAAGCAAATCTAGCTAGAAGAAAAATTTTGTTTAATGCTGGATGTGAATGTTGTGAGGATAGGGTGGAGTCAACAGACCATATCCTGCTAAGCTGTACATATTCTGATATGGTTTGGCAGTCCACATGCTTAAGGGGGACCATGTCTCATTGCACAAATCTTTCATTTGTGGATGTGGCTGATCAAATTATGCAAAGGAAAAATGACCCAGAAATTGCAATATTTTTCACAACCAGCTGGATAATTTGGAATAAGCGGAATGAGACTAACTACAGTACTCCACGTCCTCACCCCTCTTTTCTAGCCAGGTCTACTGCAGTCTATGCTATAGAATATTTGGAAGCTAATTATGGAAGCTTGTCTTGAGTTTGTAAGATAGACTTGTTTTTCTTTGGCTTTCCTTGATGTAACCTTGCATATAGCTGCTGTGTTTGATAGGTGTTGGGAATGATATGTAGCTAGTGCAGTTTTTTTGGGCTCTCCTTGATGCTGCCTTGTTCTTGTATAAATTTATTTTTTCATTGAATAAAATTCTGCCGTTTATACTCCAAAAAAAAAAAAAAAAAAAAAAAGCCCAACATCATGTAGCCCCCGCCATCTCCACAATATAAAGCCAACGATGGGACCATCTGGGTTGGTTTGCATTAGTTATGACTCATCACTTATATCACCTACTATTCACAACTTTCCACCTAGACATTTATGAAATATTATATCACCTACCATCACTCATATTATTAGGATGTATAATAAAATAAAGATTGCAAACATCATCTAAAAAATTTGACTTTTTAAACTACATTATTTAATGTATGATAATATTCACTTTAAAAGATAGGATTCTCTATAGAGTCTCAACAATACAGATTAGAGCCACAGGAGTAGAAAAAAAAATTATAAAATAGTGGACGTGAATGCTCAAATAAATTTATAATTCAAATAAATTGATACTAGTCATATTACAAATTTTATTAAAAAATTAATATATCACCAATTATTAAAAATATTTCAAATATTCACTCATGAGCTGATTGAGTTCTACTAATAATATTAATTACCCAATTTGACTATGGAATCAAATTTGCAAGAATGCATACCATTAAAACAAAAAAACAAAATTTGCAAGAATGCAAATCTTTTACAGTACTCTCCTTGTTTCATTATGTGTTTGTACGGCACCCAACCCCATGCCTGCTTTTGGGGCCCATGTCTGTGAACAACATTTGGGCCCTGGCCCAATTAGGCCGAAAGGCCCGGCCCATGGCCATACGTTCCGTTAGTCCAGGTATCCCAACGAGGGCCGTGCCGAGCTCTTGTCCCGTACATTATGAAACTTGGAATGAACGGAGGTTATGGATTTCACTTTCTCGGCAATTCCCCGAGGACCGAGGCTGCCGTGTCATTCATTCAGGGAAGAACCAAGTTCCAAGGCCACCATCACCAAACCACCCACTTACCTTTGATCACATTGGACCTCTCACCGCACTTACCATAACGTGATGATGACCACCCCACTATGGAGAAGCTATAAATACAAGAACAACAGAAGGAAAGGGGGTTGAAAGATTGAGAGAAAAACCAGAGTAAAGAGGGAAGAAGAGTGAAAGAATGCACAAACAGCCTCAGGACTTTGAACTACCCATAGTAGGAGAACTTCAAACCCATAATAGAAATAGATTGTAAGCCCAAAGAAGGTCCGGCCCACACGCCACTTCTTGGGTGCGTACAATTGGCGCCGTCTGTGGGAATTCCCTGCGTAGCCGTAGTTCAACTGGGACTCACGTGCAGCGTAATGTCGAGGAGGAGTCATGAGAGCGAGGCCGAAAGCCGCTCGGCAGGGCAATCTCGGGGGTCATCCTGGAGAGAGAGGAGGCAGAAAAGGCATGAAGATAGGAACGACGAGCGGGAAGAGAGATCAGGCCTCGGGGAGGGGTCATACCAGACACAGCAACAAGTATCAAATGAATCAGGGCGAAGGCGGCGCAACGGCCGAGACGAGGAATTGGAACAGTTACGCAGGCAAGTGAGGGAATTGGAGTTAGAGGCGGGGGTCAGACGCCGAAACAGGAGAGCGGAATTGGGGGAAGAACGCAACGATACAGGGTCCAACCACCTCGGGCCCCGCCACCGCAGGGGGCGTTCCCATTCCCAGGAGCACTATGACAACCGGGACCGTTCGCATTCGCGGGAAGCATTCCATCGAAGAGACCGTTCGCGGTCATGGGGATACGCGGACCGAGGATCTGATTCGCCTGATAGGCAGAAACCTTATAATGCCGCAATGGATGTGATGAGCCGCGCATTGCGAAGGGCAGCACGGTCACCGTTCTCGGACAACATCGAAAGTGCAGCAATGCCGAGCAGGTTCACCCGCCCGCCGTTCAATACCTATGATGGAAGATCGGATCCGGTAGAACACGTCAGTCATTACATCCACATGATGTCCCTCCATTCACACAACGACGCGCTCATGTGCAGGGTATTCCCCTCTAGCCTGGGGCCAACCGCTCTTCGGTGGTTCAACGGATTGCGGAAGGGTTCCGTTCATAGTTTCGCCGAGCTAATCCAAGAATTTGGTGTACGGTTCGTGACGTGCAGCCGAGTACCACAACCCGTGGACGCCTTACTATCTATGAAGATGAAAGTGGGGGAAACCCTCCGCAGTTATGCTAGCCGGTACTGGGAACTTTATAACGAAATAGGTGGAGGAAACGAGAAGATTGCGGCAAGCACCTTCAGAATGGGACTCCCCGAGGAATCCGAGCTGCGTGATTCACTGACGAAGAAGCCGCCCGAGGACATGAGACAGCTCATGAGACGCATTGAGGAGTATAAGCGCCTGGAGGATGATCGGTTGCAGAGCAAAGGAAAGGCCCCGGCAGTGAGCCGTTCTCGGCAGGGGGGATTCCAACCGAGACCTCGGAAGGACTTCAAGATTCATGAGCCGTTTTGGCAGACTGGGGAAGTTAGTTTGACATTCAAAGAGCCGGTACATCGAATTCTGGAACGGATCAAGAATGAGCCCTACTTCAGATGGCCGAACAAGATGGGGGGCGATCCCGCTCGGAGAAACCAGAATCTGTACTGCACCTATCACAAAGACAAGGGCCACACAACTGAGCAGTGTCGGGTGTTAAAAGACCACTTAGCACAATTAGCAAGGGTAGGGCATTTGAAGGAGTTTATGGTCGACGATGACGTCCGGGGAACCAACGCGACCGCTCAACAGAGGGGAAACCCCCTTCCGCTACCAATTGGAGTGATAGAGATGATCCTTGTCCCTACGCGGGGCCCCTTGGTGACAAAAGCGGGGGTGTTGGCCGTGGTACCAGTAACGAGTCAACCGGAGGCTAAGCCCCCGAAGAAGAAGGCCAAGCATGTCCGAGAAGTGCTTACCTTTGACGAACAAGACTTAGAGGGGACAGTACAACCACACGACGATGCATTGGTGGTCACGGTGCGGATAGGCAGTTTTCTGGTTAAACGAGTAATGATAGATCAAGGTAGCGGGGCCGACGTAATGTATCCAGACTTGTTTAAGGGGCTCGGATTAGAAAGTCAGGATTTAATAGAGTATGCTACGCCACTTGTTTCGTTTGATGGAAGAACTGTGGTCCCTGAAGGACAGATATCCCTACCTGTGTGTATGGAAGGTAAAGAGGTCCTCGTATCGTTTATAGTAGTGAACTCCTTCTCCCCGTACACGGCGATACTGGGAAGGCCATGGATTCACGCCATGGGCGCCGTCCCCTCCACTTTGCACGTAAAGATCAAGTTCCATACCGAGCAGGGCGTCGCCGTGGTTCGGGGATGTCAGAGGACGGCAAGGCAATGCCTTATCGCGGCAACGGATCTTCAAGCCCGACGCGCCGAACATAAGGAGGCCGCCGAGGAACCCCTGTTATAGCAATTACAGAAGCCCCGAGAAGGAGTGGGGGCCGAAGGGGCCGAGGAACTGGTAACGGTGAAGATCTTGCCAGATGACGATAAACGTTTTCAAGTAGGGGCGAGTATGTCGCTCGAAGAGAGGGTGGAAGTACTGTTGTGTCTGATTCAGAACATGGATGTTTTTGCGTGGAGTCCATATGAAGTGCCCGGGGTTGACCCCGAGTTTATCACCCACAAACTTAACGTGGATCCCTCGATCACTCCCAAGAAGCAAAGGCCGAGAAGGATTGCAAAGGAGCACGCAGAAGCCATGCAAGTAGAAGTCCAGAGGTTCAAGGAGGCAGGGGCGGTGAAAGAGATCTTCTTTCCGGAATGGCTGGCGAATATGGTGGTGGTAAAAAAGAAGAATGGCAAGTGGAGAGTTTGTGTGGATTTCACGGATTTAAACCGGGCATGTCCTAAAGACTCATTCCCCATGCCGAAGATCGATCAACTAGTAGATGCCACTTGTGGGCACCCGAGGATGAGCTTCCTGGACGCCTTTCAGGGGTACCACCAGATAGCCCTGTCCGCCGAGGATCAAGAGAAGACAGCATTTATAGCTCCCGACGCCAACTACCACTACACTGTGATGCCATTCGGGCTGAAAAACGCTGGAGCAACATACCAACGGATGATGATGAGAATGTTCCGAGACAAGATTGGCCGAACGGTCGAGGTCTATATCGATGACATGGTGGTTAAGAGCAAGGAGAAACTGCAACATGTTGAGGACCTCGGGGAAGTATTTGAGCGGCTGCGGCAATACAAGTTACGCTTGAACGCAGAGAAATGTGCCTTTGGTGTGAGAGCGGGGAAGTTTCTGGGGTATCTGATCTCCTGCCGAGGAATTGAGGTCAACCCGGACCAGATAGAGGCTGTGAAGCGGCTCCAATCTCTGAGCAATCCAAAAGAAGTGCAAGTCTTGACAGGAATGCTGGCCGCCCTCAATCGTTTCATCTCCAAGTTCTCGGATAGGTGCCGGCCATTTTACCAGCTGTTGAAGAAGTGGAAAGGGTTCCAATGGACTAGCGAGTGCGAGGAAGCCTTCCAGGGGCTGAAACAGTACTTATCGCAGGCGCCAGGATTGGCGGCACCAGAACCCGGGGAAGAGCTTTATATGTATCTCTCGGTTTCCGAACATGCAGTGAGTGCCGTATTACTAACCGACAGGGGCATGCAGAGGCCTGTGTATTACATCAGCAAAACTCTAGCAGAACCGGAGACTAGATACTTACCCTTGGAGAAATTGGTGTTGTCACTTGTGCATGCTACGAGGAAATTGCCCCAGTATTTCCAAGCACATACCATATATGTGCTAACACAGTACCCATTACAGTCATTACTGAAAAGATCCGACTTCACAGGGCGAATAGCTAAGTAGGGAACCCGGCTGGGGGCTTTCGACATACGGTACAGACCGAGGAAGGCGATCAAGGGCCAAGTCCTGGCCGACTTTTTCGCCGAGTTTTCACCCCGAGGCCCGCAAGAAATGATTTGCCAGCTGAATTGTTATCCGTGGAAGGTATATGTGGACGACGCATCGAACTCTTCGGGGTCGGGTGTAGGTGTGGTCATGATAAGCCCCGAGGGGATAAAAGTGGAACATTCATTCAGACTCGGATTTAAGGCCTCAAACAATGAAGCCGAATATGAGGCCTTATTAGCCGGACTAGGGGTAGCCTCGGCGGTAGGTGCCCGGAATGTTGAAGTGTACTCAGACTCACGACTGATAGTTAATCAGGTCCAAGGCAAGTTCGAGGCGCGTGATCCACGTATGAAGGCATATTTGGAACGGGGAAAGCAGGCTATGTCAGAGATTGGCACCGTAAAGCTGATACAAGTGGCTCGGTCCCAGAATAAGCACGCCGATTCCCTCGCCACCTTAGCCTCGTCCATAGCGGAAGGTATACCTCGACTTGTAAGAGTGGAACTGATCCCAGAGCCAAGCATCTCGGCCAACATAAACTCATGCAGCTCGGGGGCAGTGGTTGCATCGGTTACGATGCTCGGGCAAAGTTGGATGGACCCTATCGTGACATATCTAGCCGATGATAAGCTCCCGACCGATGAAAAAGAGGCAACTAAGATCCGTAGAATGGCCTCTAGATACTGGCTGTCGCCGGAGAAAAAGCTGTACAGGAGATCATATGAGGGGCCGTATCTTTTATGTCTACACCCGGCGAAGGTAGAAGAACTGTTAGAAGAACTTCACAATGGAGTGTGCGGCAGCCACGTTGGCGGGAGATCTTTGGCACACCGGGCAATGACTCAGGGGTTTTGGTGGCCCAAGATGCAGAGAGACGCCGCCGAGTATGCCCGCAGATGCGAGCAGTGTCAGAAGCACGCGCCCCTGATCCACCAACCAGCTGGCTGCCTCAACCCAGTTAGTAGCCCATGGCCGTTCTCACAGTGGGGGCTGGACTTACTCGGGCCTTTCCCCCGAGCAACCGGAAATCGGCGATTCGTCGTGGTAGCCGTGGACTACTTCACCAAATGGGCGGAAGCTGAACCTCTAGCTAATATCCGAGATGTGGACATAAAGAAGTTTGTATGGAAGAATATAATTACAAGATTCGGTGTACCAAACACGCTCATCTCTGATAATGGCCTGCAGTTTTGCAGCAGGGTTTTCCGTGACTTCTGCAGAGACCTCGGCATCAGGAATCGGTATTCCACTCCGGCGTACCCGCAAAGCAATGGCCAGGCCGAAGCGGTGAATAAGGTGATCGTTAATGGTCTGAAGAAAAGATTAGAAGGCGCGAAGGGGAATTGGGCCGAGGAGCTGCCGAGCGTCCTGTGGGCTTACCGAACAACACCCAGAAGATCGACAGGGGAAACACCATTTTCCCTCACTTACGGAGCCGAAGCAGTAATTCCAACTGAGATTAGTCTGTGCAGCGGGCGAGTGCATGGGTTCAATCCTGGTACGAACGACGGCCTACTGATCAAGCATTTGGACAAGTTAGAAGAATACCGAGAAGCTTCAGCCATACGGCTCGCCGAGTATCAGCATAAACTCGCCCAAAGGTATAATCGCGGCGTAAGGGCAAGAGAATTTGATGCCGGGGATTTGGTATTAAGGAAGGCAGTGGGAAGCATGCGAGATACAAACTCCGGGAAGTTAGCACAAAACTGGGAAGGGCCGTACAGGGTTACAGCAGTCGCCGGCTTGGGAGCCTATTTCTTGGAAGAGCTGGACGAAAGACCGCTGCCCCGACCATGGAATGCCAACAACTTGAAAAAATTTTACTACTAACTGATCGTTTTCAAGGCTTTGAAGCAATGCGAACTGTTGTAACTATTCGGATGATGCAAGTTGTAACACGTATATATATGTACAGCTATGGTCGAATTCTCAAATCGGAATTATCCCTGTCAACCGAAACGCTTCCGCCGAGCAGGTGAAAACCTTAAAATTTTCCCTAAGGACAGAAGCCTGCTGCCGGGCTAACACGTTATTGCCGAGCAGGTGAAAACCTTAAATTTTCCCTAAGGACAGAAGCTTGCTGCCAGGCTAACACGTTATTGCCGAGCAGGTGAAAACCTTAAATTTTCCCTAAGGACAGAAGCTTGCTGCCAGGCTAACACGTTATTGCCGAGCAGGTGAAAACCTTAAATTTTCCCTAAGGACAGAAGCCTGCTGCCAGGCTAACACGTTATTGCCGAGCAGGTGAAAACCTTAAAATTTTCCCTAAGGACAGAAGCCTGCTGCCAGGCTAACACGTTATTGCCGAGCAGGTGAAAACCTTAAATTTTCCCTAAGGACAGAAGCCTGCTGCCGGGCTAACACGTTATTGCCGAGCAGGTGAAAACCTTAAACTTTCCCTAAGGACAGAAGCCTGCTGCCGGGCTAATTCATTATTGCCGAGCAGGTGAAAACCTTAAATTTTCCCTAAGGACAGAAGCTTGCTGCAGGACTAATTCATTATTGCCGAGCAGGTAAAAACTTTAAACGCACTCTAAGGTCAGAGGCCTACCGCCGGGAAAATTAGTTATTACCGAGCAAGTCGATGCCCAAAAATCTATCTAAGGGCGGGCCCTTTTTGCCGAGCTCCATTTATATTGCTAATCTGTAGGAAACCTCAGAATTTTTCCTAAGTGAAAAAGTCTGCTTGGGCACGTGCAAATGGAAATCCTAAAACTACCTAGGAAGGAAACCCAAGTTAAAATTCAACCGGCCAATGCGCTTTGGCCGTACAGCAGGCATTGTACATAAACAAAAATTCCTCATCTATAGAACGCTTTACCAATTCTTAACTTCAAGAGGATAATAACAAAATAAAGCAAACCGACGTAAAGCATTGTTCAATAATAGGTAAAATAAAACGAAGTTAAGGATTGTTCAGTCACCACAGCCCGGTGACATAGGCAAATCATTTGAATAACAGTAATAACAAATGCTAAGATAATTAAGAAATAAACTAAGGAAACTTAAAGCTTCTTCTTAGGCGGATGAATCAGCAGGTTGAGCGGGGGCTTCGGTCTGCACGGGGTCCTGGTCGAGCTGATCACCAGTACGGAGTTGGCTGGCCACCTCGGTTTCTTCCAGCTCTGCGTGAGCATCAATTTGTTCCACTAGTTCCCTCAGACTAGTTGTCTCCTCCTCGTCAAGGGGCCCAAGGGTAGCTTCTCGTATCGGGGAAGAAACTGGGAACGGGATTTGCGCAACGTTCCTCAGGGGGGAGTCCTCGAGGACCCCCATGGCCTGTAAGGCAGCCATCCAACCCTCCTGGAAGCCGAGCTTCTGAGCCGCCCTTATAACCGGTTCCGCCGAGTTTTCAGCATCGGCAAAACCCTCGTTATACCATTTGCTCTCGCTCGCCTCAAGGGCCGCTCGGACTTCAGCCAGTTCTTTCTCGCGAGCAGTCCCTAGGCTCTCGGCTTCCGCTAGCCTCAGCTCTATGTCCCCCATGCTCCTGTGCAACTCCGCATATTTATTCTCGGCCTCCGCCTTCGCCTTCTCAGCAGCTGCCGCCTTCTTCTCCGCCGCCGCAGCAGCAATGGCCTTCTCCTTGGCATTGACATCGGCCACATCCTTCAGAGCCCTTTCTCGGCCGGCATCCTCGGCAAGGTCACTGACGCGTCTGTCCAAAATACACGCCAGTTGCGCGGCCTGTAACGAAACATGAACGAGAAGCCCTATCCCAGTTAATTAAAAACGAATAATGCAAGGAAGAGAAAAACAAAGAGCAGTTTGAAGTTCACTAACCGCGATAGTATGCCACTGCAGTCTCCGAGCCATGGACTCGTCCGTGCCCTCCTCGAAAGCCCGCACATCCTCTGGAAGCAGCAAGCCCCGTGCCAAAGACTGGGCGACGTGACCACCCGCCCCCTTGGCCCAAACATAAACGCTGGCGTCTGAAGGAAGGAGCTTGCCGTCCAGCATATACGAGGGCTGCCAGGCGGGTGCAGCACGGGAGGAGGATGCTACATTTGTCCCCGTCCGGGTTACGGGCTCTCGGATTACTATGCCGCTGGATGGCCGAGGTGGAGTCTTCGCTGTCAAGGTGGGAGGGGTGATTGCAGTTTGCTCGGTTGTCTTTTGTTTTTTTCTTTGCCGTGCTACCGGCGGAGGAGGAGGGGTCCGTCCGCCCCCTTGGGGCTGTTGCTGCTCGGCTGCTTGTCCGGCCCCGGGGATGAACCGGTTGATGGTCATTGTCCTTCTAGTCACCATCTCTTCAATGTTAACAGGCTCGGGCTCGGCAACTACTTCTTCTACTTCTTGTTGAGGAGCCTCTTGGTCAATATGGCCTTCTGGTTGAGCGGCCGCCTCCTGTTCGATCTGCTCGTGTGCGCGTTCTCGACGTGCCCGGGACACGCGCTCGGCAGACTCGTCACGTAGTGGTTGACGTTCGTCCGAGCAGATATAACGTGGTCCGAGCTCACGGGCTTCTCCTACTGAAAACTTTGCAGGAAGGAAGCTCGGATGCCGAACGTCGATATAGGACAAGAGAGGGCTATCCACCAATAAAGCCTGGCCGAAGGCTTGCCAGGTGGTATACACTGGTTGAACGCCGAGGATCAAATGTGACGCTCGGAGTTGCCCGTCGTTATGCACAAATATCTCGGACCGTAACACGAAGTTTAAGTCGCGCACGTGCACAACCCTGAGGTCCTGGACGAATACTCTGCCGTCTGTGCATATCAACACGGGTAATTGTTAGCATCAATAAGAAGGCTTCACAAACTAAAACAATTGTACGGGCAGCATAGTAAAAAGTATAATGAAAACAAGTCAAATGAGTGGAACGAACCAACTTCACGCCTGGTGAGGGGGCACAGGAAACCGCCGGCAAACCAGTTGCCGCGCACCCGGACAAATTCCCCGGCAGAATTTCTGTTCGAGTCAGGTAGGCAAGAGATTAGCCGTACCCTCATGTCTCTCACTCTTAAGTAATAGTTGGTTTTCTTGGCCCCACATAAATTATACATGTGGTTTATATCATGGTGATCTAACTGTAAGTCAAAAAGTTGGTTTAAACGCCTCACACAACTCACCACCCGAAAAAAGTTGGGAGGAAGCTGGTCGGGGCATAGGCCGTAGTACCTAAGGGTGCTGACTAAGAGAGGATCAATGGGAAACCTCACCCCACCCTCTAAAATGGACATCAAAGGGAAAAAGACGGTGTTTCCCCCTCTGTGGAGAGCCATTTCGCTCTCATGGCAATAGGCAATCTCCACATCATCAGGGATATTAAAAGCCTGCCTGAAAGTGGCCAGGGCCGCTCTAGTGTCTAGGAGATACGAGTACCCCATCCTAAGAACTCTATTGGGTAACGAACAAAGAACTGGAAGGGAAAAAGGGAGAGAGGTGCGAAGAACTTACTTGGGTTCTAAAGGTGAAAGAGGATTCTGGGCTGGAGTATGAATGCTCAGAAGAATGCTCGGCAGAGAAGGAATCACAAGAAAACAAGAGCAGAAAGTGGCAAAATGGTTCAGAACTAACCTTATATAGGCTATCGCTGGGAAGAATGCAGCAATTAATTAGCCGTTGTGAGAATTAATTAGCAACCGTTCCGATTCCCGCGCCTCCTAAAGCCTGCGCAGCCTCGGTTCACGAAGCGTCAGGTAATGATGATGGTTTATCCAGACAGCCAGCGGTGACACACCTTTTTAGGCAGCAGAATTAATGACGCTCTGAGAGATCCCAGGCGTCAAATCCCCGAACACCTACAGTCTACAACCTCGGTAAGTTCCTTGATTCACGCCGAGCGCCGAACATGAATCAAGGGGGGGCTATTGTACGGCACCCAACCCCATGCCTGCTTTTGGGGCCCATGTCTGTGAACAACATTTGGGCCCTGGCCCAATTAGGCCGAAAGGCCCGGCCCATGGCCATACGTTCCGTTAGTCCAGGTATCCCAACGAGGGCCGTGCCGAGCTCTTGTCCCGTACATTATGAAACTTGGAATGAACGGAGGTTATGGATTTCACTTTCTCGGCAATTCCCCGAGGACCGAGGCTGCCGTGTCATTCATTCAGGGAAGAACCAAGTTCCAAGGCCACCATCACCAAACCACCCACTTACCTTTGATCACATTGGACCTCTCACCGCACTTACCATAACGTGATGATGACCACCCCACTATGGAGAAGCTATAAATACAAGAACAACAGAAGGAAAGGGGGTTGAAAGATTGAGAGAAAAACCAGAGTAAAGAGGGAAGAAGAGTGAAAGAATGCACAAACAGCCTCAGGACTTTGAACTACCCATAGTAGGAGAACTTCAAACCCATAATAGAAATAGATTGTAAGCCCAAAGAAGGTCCGGCCCACACGCCACTTCTTGGGTGCGTACAGTGTTCTACCAATAAAAATCTACTGCATGTACACTTATTTAATTAAATCCGTCTTTTTTTTGGGGTTTTTTTTTTTTTTTTCTAACAAAAAACAAATTACCCAAAATAAATAAATAACCCAACACGCCACAGGGTCCGTCTCCCTTGTTCGCCCGACGCCATCAACGTCGCCGGTCACGGCCAACCACTGTCCCACTACCACCAAAAAAAAATCCAAAACCAATCTCAAAGATCAGCAACCCCAGTTCAGCAGTTCAACCCAGCTAACAACCAAACAACGATTCTCCCGTCGAACCCACTCGTTGCTGTTTGCAGTGATGGACTGATCCTTGCGCCGAACACAAATCGTAAGTGTCAATCTAAATTCTAAACGCCACCTGCTGTAGTAGCCATTAGATGCAAGCACTTGGTCTTTGAAATCATATCTCCTAATGTTTACCCAAATGGAAGAGTTTGCATTTCAAGGCTTTACCGAATTGTTTCAGAGAAAGTGTCTACGATGAGTTTGAGTGTGTCAATGAGATTTGGTTGGATAACTTGGATTTAAAGAACTGTCCGGCGGTGGTGGACTGCCGACGATGATTGACCATGACGGGCAAACGTGAGTGGTGGACTCGTTCGTGTGTTGGGTTATTTATTTATTTTGGGTAGTGGGAAGTTTTATAGAACACGGTTTAGTTTTATAAACATTAGTAGGTTTTTTGTTTTTAATTTTTGTCAATTTACATTTTTAAACTCATTTTTATGGTTTAGGAATAAGGATAAGTTAATTAAATTATAAGTATTTTTGAAAGTATAAAAGACAATATCTAACTTTTTAAATCTTCTTAATATATAGAGATAAATAATTGTACGTGCATATTTTTATTGGTAGAACATAGAGTTTATAGCAATTGTGATATTTTTCAAATCATAAATGAAATATGTATTCGACTTTAATGCATGCCAAACCTAACCCGTTTGTCATAATTCAAAAAGAGGTAAATGGAAATTGATGCGCTGAATAACGCATAGCAATTCAATTTCTTACAAGTCTACAATTGACCACCTAGGCCCTAGCCATTAGCGAGTGCTCCACATGAGTAATTTTTAGATATTCTCAGAACATAAAAAATGGTCATCTCACATTCATGATGAGGTTCACTTATTAAATTTATAATGAAATTCACCATAAATGTGAGAGAAATGAGCATTATTTATCTATACTCTGGGAATACTTAAGAATTTTTCACTCCACATATTATGTTTCCTAATCTCACTATAATATATATATGTATATTAGTGTCCAAGATTTTTTTTTTTTTTTTAAATGTTATGAGCAACCCAATCTTTTTGTATAATTGTATGTATAGAAACAACCGCCCCTAACAATACAAATTCCAAAATTTTGGAAGTAAAAAAACATTATTCCTAAATGTCAATATTTTCTATAGTTATGAAGTAAAAAATTAAACTCTTCTTAAAAAATAAAAATAAAAAGTAATAAATTAAACGTAGGCAAATTTTTCTGTGTATTAATTTCATATTTAATAAATTATATTTAATTAATTTGATTGTGCAAAATCATTTTGGCATCCCCGTGCATTTTGCACAGGTTAACTGCTAGTGTAGGTCAATGAATAATATTACGCTATTGTATTTCTTTTTTTTTTCTTTTTTTTATCAGTATGCTATTGTATTTCTAATTAAGTTTTGTTGAGAATGCAGGGTCATTGTACAGTGGGAATTTAAAAGCCGAATTGGATTACGGCCTAATATATGGCAGTGACTTGCCACACTCTATTGCTTACACCATAAATGGCGAACCAGGAGATTTATGCCCATGCTCCAAAGGTATTATGGTAGATTTCTGATTTTATAGCTCAGTGATCCTTGGAATTAAGATCTTCTAGAATTTTTGACAAACTCTATTACATAAAGATTTTTAATTTTGATATTTTTTTTTCTAATAAACGGTTCAAATTAAATCATGTCATAAATCCACTAGCAAGAATCTTAAAATGATAATGTGTTGCAATTAATACTCAATAAATTGGACACCTACATTGAGTCATTGATATCAATGTCAGCACGACAGTGAGAAAAAAAGTGGAGGAGGACTTGAGGTATGAGTGTATGATAATGAAATTGGTTGTCCCATCATTTTTTTAAGGTGTTTGCTAATATGAACCGTTTATTACAAATTAAAAGATTAAAACAATTCTATGTAGCATAATTTCCTAAAATCTTAATTCAAGATATCTACCCTGTTGGATCATTTTGTTACAGAAAATTTTAAATCTATGACAAAAAGCTTATAAGCTATAATGGCAATAAATGATATTGAAAATGTTAAAAGTATTACAAGTTTTTCTACGTAACTAATATGACAATAAACCTAATTGGTGGATTTCAACCTCCTCACAAATGAATATATATAGTAAAACTTGTAGTACCTATAACACTACTTTAAATGAGATTTATCATTTGTGTCACTTCAATAAGATAATAAAAAACGTTAAATACATTATAAATTTTACTATATAATCTTTACAAATTGATGTGACAATAATGAATACGATTGGTGAACGTCAAAAACATAATAAATAAATATCAAAATCACTTTTTTTTTTTATGTGATTGGTGACACATAAATTTGTACAGGTCATGTAATAAAGAATGGGTAAGACTTAGGTAAAATACTTAGACGCTGTTCCGTAAGTTCTCCTCTAAAGATTCTGTCATGTGAATTTTTTCTCATGGGATATAAATATATTTTTTTAATTAAGTAACCACATGACTAAATCCTAAGATGTGGACCTAAGGAACAACATTTAAAGTACTGTACTTAAATTTTGTCCATAAAGAATATAGTATCCCTAGCATCACTTGTAAGATAATAAATGAGTGTTTGAATTACTTTTTGTGATTAGTACATTAGTTTGCACGACCTATATAGTAAATTCTATAGTATTTTTATCAACACTCTTTGTCGTATACCTAGCATTGACATTTTGCCAATCACAAAAATAATGATTACGCATTCATTTATTAGGTTTTTGAAATCCATGATCATATTCATTCTCACGTCAATTAACTAAAATTTGTATATATTTAGCATTATCCATAAAAAAAAAATCACATATTAGAATTAATTGAGTCATAATCTTAATGTTGTGGAAACAACATACCGTCGGGTGGTTGATCATGGCAAGACCTATCTTCTTCGTCTAGTCAACTCAGTTGTGGCAACAGATATGTTCTTTGCAATAGCTGAACACAACCTCACAATTGTTGGAATGGATGCAAATTATATCAAACCCATAACTACTAGTTACATAATGATAAGCCCAGGACAAACCATGGATATTCTACTCACAGCAAATCAGACTCTTGGCCATTATTATATAGCTGCTCGACAATTCTGGAGCCAAGGTGTGGGAATCACAGATTTTGACCAGGTTAATGTCACCGCGATCATCGAATACAGAGGAAACTACACTATTCCATTATCTCTTTCCTTTCCAAGTACACTTCCCACTTACAAAGACCTAACAGCTGCCATAAAATTCTCAAACCTTTTTAGGAGCTTAGCAAGCAAAGACCATCCCGTAAATGTACCCTTAAACATAACCACTAGAATGTATGTAACAGTTTCCATGAGTGAAATTGCTTGTCAAAATAGCACATGTACATCAAAAGGTGGAGATATATTAGCTACAAGCGCGAATAACATAAGTTGGAGTAACCCAGTTCCTATTGATATACTGCTTGCTTACTACAGGTTTTTTCCCCCTCTTTCCCTCTTTTATTTTATTTTTAATATACATTGTTTTAATTTTTGTAAAGAACGAAGAATCCAGTTTCAATGCTTTTCCATTTGTCCTTTGCGATTGTGAGTGCATTTGGATTTTGCTTATTTTTCTGGTAGTTTATTTCCGTAGTATTTATCAAAATATATAGTTTTGATAACTTTTATGTTAAATGTATAACAAAAAGCTTAGGGCTCATTTGATACGTGTGTTTAAACAACAGTTTTCAATTTTTTTGAAAAAACGTATGGGTGAAAAAGTATGTGAAAATACGTGTACTGTTATTTAAAATCTGAAAACATATGTTTAAGTTGATGTACCAAACAGACCCTTAAAGTTTGATTATTTTTAAAAAAAAAAAAAAAAAAACCTATGTTCATGATGGAAGTTATTATTAATTTTAATTTGAATTTATCACTAAAATTACTTTTGTGTCCACCAATAACAGGTAATGAGAATTTACAAATTAAAATTTGTTATGAAAATATTGTGCATATAACATTTCTCATAAAATAAAAAGTATTTTGTTATGAGTATTCTAAACTATGTTGAACAAAACAAATATATATATATATATATATATATATATATATCTTAAAAGAAAGTAACTTTCATTTGCTTGATAGATATAAAACAAATATATAAAATATATTTGGAAGTTTTATACTAAAATTGTGATACAAAAATAAAAGTTAATTTATTTCCAAAAGCTTATTTAATTTCCAAACAAAAAGCAAAGGCTAAATTACAAATTATACTCTTTAATTTTGTATAAAATTCAATTTAATCTTGTAACTTCATGTTCATTCAATTTATCTTTTAATTTTTAACTTTATTCAATTCAGTCATCTTATCGTCTTTTTTTAATATTATCGTTAAGTGTTCAAAATGAGACCCAAAAATGATGTCACTTTAAAGATTACAAATAATGCAATTCTAACAAAGATTAATGAAATGATTAAACTGAATAAAATTAAAAGTTAAATAACTGAATTGAATGAAATAAAGTTATAGAATTGAATTAAATTTTATTCAAAGTTAGATGATGCTACATGGTATAGATGCCATTTTTATATGATGGAGAAAACTCAAAGTAAACTTTGAATATGTACGTGTACATGGTTTTCAGACCAAAATCGTAAAAAAGAAAGGTTCAAGGTTTTTAAAGTCAAACCGAGATCAACCGTAATGATATCATAATTAATTTAATAATTATTTAAAATGTAAATAAATATATTAAATTAGTACAAATACAAAATTTGACTAAAATAATTCCTAAATAAATATAAAGATCTATATTTCAAATGTATTTTTCATATTATATTTTTCATTAGAAAAAATTAAATCCAAATCAAACATAATAAATAAACAAATATATATAAGTACATAACAATGTCAGAGTTGATTTACTAATTATAAAAGAACGTAGTTAAATCACTTAACCAAACCAAATAGTAAACCATTGTTATCAATTTTACATCTAATAGAACAGTTGATGAAGCTTAAAGCTACCATAGTAGTAGTGCTATTGTGGGACACTTCACAATGGTACTGTAATGCATGCATGAATAGAATAACGAAGCTTAAAGCTACCATAGTAGTAGTGCTATTGTGGGACACTTCACAATGGTACCGTAATGCATGCATGAAAGAAATAATTCTAGTAACGTTTTTTTGTTTTTGTTTTTAGAAATATACGTGGGTAAAAAAAATGTGTAAAAATTATTTAAAAACTAAAAACAATTGTTTAAAATACCATACCAAACAACCCTAAGTGATTGTGATCTGACGTCTGTGGTACTAGGCTATGTACTACAGCTTTATCAAACAAAACAAAGACTGGAGGTCTCAGTTAAAAGAAAACAAAACAATACAAAAAAGTGAGAGGAAGGGAGAAAAGAGTTGTTTTTCAGAGCCACTGCTTTGGAGAGATCCGATCGCTCGTCGACTGGTGTTTGCAGCAGTCGACAAGGGTGGAAGCTTTGATGAAGCATCTTAATTTGTGTATATTGAATGAAGTTCTTAGAGGTTTTCTTAACAATGGTGATAAGGTGCTGTAAATACTAAATACCTCCTCCACTGATTTTTCTACATAAAACGGTTTTTAGAATTAAAAGAACTGTCTCAATGAACGGTCCAGTCAAGATTTCCGAACCATAACATACCGGTTTTTCTTGTGCTGGAAGGTAGAAATCACATGCATTGTTTATAGGTAAGGAGAAGAATCACGTGATACATTTTTGGAGTTGAAAATTTGGTAATTATATATGAGGTCACTAGAACACCACGTTCACATCTAAATTTTAAAGAGCAAAGACAATTTGTTTTTTTTGTGGTTTTTGTTTTTTGTTTTTTTTTTTTTTTAAATTGTCGGTAGTAACGCGTTACACGTGTTATCACTTATCAGTGACACACTTATTATTAAAAAAATAAAGCATATGTAAGACCCTTTCGGCTTTCCTAAGTTCCATGCATTTGAATTAAGTCAGGCTGAAATATTTGAAGCTCTCAAAGAACAACTTCAAGTTCACAAAAGAAAGAGTGAGCTGAGTCAGCTAGAGTAAAAGATATGAATTCCAAGAACAAAGAATGTCTGTTGAACTTTATTGGCTTTCTGTTTCTTGTTGCACAGTGTCTTTCCATGGTCGAAGGAGAGGTCCATTACTATGAATTTGTTGTAAGTACTTACCATATTATATATGGTTGTCTTTTTATCTGCACTGACTATAATAGCATAAAGTGTTTTCTTGTTTTGGAATGATTCTAAGATATTGCAAATTTAACTATATAAGATTTATAAGCTGCCGTAATACTTATACTAATCACATGAAAAAATGCTGATATTTATTTATTATGTTGTTGAAATTCATCAACTATATTCATCATTACATTAGTTGGTAACATTTTGTAGTAAAGTTTGAAATAATTTTAACATTTTACTTTCTAATATTGTGGATTTGAATGGTTAAGCTTATCACCTGGATTGGAGAATAATAGCTTGATTTTTTTTTTGGTTACATTAATTTAATTATCAATATATGCTTCTTATTTCACAGCTTGCAGAGAAAAACTTCACGAAGCTGTGTAACACAAGAAGAATGTTAGTTGTAAATGGTAGTATTCCAGGGCCAGTAATACGGGTACACAAAGGGGACACAGTATATGTCAATGTTCACAACCAAGGTTATTATGGGGTGACCATTCATTGGTAAGCTCAATCACTCTTTATAAACATGCGCGCACGTGTATATATATATATAAGATAAGTTCAAGTTACATCTGGTGTAACTCTTATAAAGTTACACCTTTTTTACACCATAGATTTCTAAAAGATCTAACGGTTAAAAAGAATATCATTAAATGTTATTACTTTTTACCTTATTAATAGTATTACCTAATTAATACTAACATTCTCTCTCTCTCCTTATTTATTATTGCTTTCAAAATATCAATTTAATTTAGAATAATACTATACATACATTGCAAAATCATTGCATACTTTAATTTAAGAGACCAAATAAGCTAAAAAAATACACAAAGGATACACGTTCAGATCCCTTAGCGGACAAATTTTTTTCATATCAATTAGAATAATACTTTTTTTTTTGCTCAATAAAATAAAACTACTGTTAATTAATTATTTAAATAACCCTGTTAAGTGGCACTTTCATCACCATTACCATAACAATTTACTTTATATGGAGGAACAAAGCATGATGAGCAGAGAAAATAATTTTTCACAATTATGTGTTGAAGCTGAAAGTAAATTATGAAATCATATAAATCGCAACTCCTTTGAACTCTTTCTTCTTGTATTAGTAAGGTTTAAACTAAACTATAAATTGAATAATTGGATTTGAAAATGCAATGTCACAGAAATCATCCCATAAAAAAAAATAAAAAAATGTCACAGAAATCAGGAAGTGTGGACAAGGGATTGAATTATTATCACTGCTCATGCTTTGTTCCTCCATATAAAGTAAATTGTTATGGTAAATGGTAATCGTGATGAAAGTGCCACCTAACAGGGTTAATTAATTAAGAGTAGTTTTATTTTATTGAGCAAAAAAAAAGTATTATTCTAATTTATATGAAAAAATTTTGTCGGCTAAGGAATCTGAACGTGGGCTTATCTTGTCCTTTGTGTATTTTTTTTAGCTTATTTGGTCTCTTAAATTAAAATATGCAATGATTTGCAATGTATGTATAGTATTAATGTATTATTCTAAATTAAATTGATATTTTGAAAGCAATAATAAATAAGGAGAGAGAAAATGTTAGTATTAATTAGGTAATACTATTAATAAGGCAAAAGTAATAACATTTAATAATATTCTTTTCAACCGTTAGATCTTTTAAAAATCTATGGTGTAAAAAAAGTGTAACTTTACAAGAGTTACACTAGGTGTAACTTGAACCTATCTCTCTCTTTATATATATATATATATATATATATACATATATCAAAACGGTTCCTTAACACGAGTTCTATGAACTCACATTCATAAGGAAAAAAAAAAACATAACTAATGCATGCAAAAATATTTTCATTACTCTATCTCTTACATAAGTACTGCTCAACAAGATTCACATACTTGGATAATTTTATGGTTCTTATAGGCATGGTGTAAAGCAACCGAGAAATCCATGGTCAGATGGCCCAGAATACATCACGCAATGTCATATTGGACCAGGATCAAACTTCACATATGAGGTCATATTTTCCACTGAGGAGGGAACACTTTGGTGGCACGCACATAGCGATTGGACACGAGCCTATGTCCATGGTGCCATTGTTATCTTGCCTACTATTGGAACAACTTATCCATTTCCCAAACCGGATGATGAAGATATAATAATCCTTGGTATGCTTATATTTTTAAATCTCTCAATCCCACTAGATTTTAATAATATTAAAAAAAAAAAAAAAAAAAAAAAAACTTTCACATCTGTTCAATAAAGAGTTAATATCATTTTGCCCTTATTGAAAAGATATGAATGTGATGCTAATGATGTGAGTGGGGTGTCCAAGTAGACTCGGAACCCGCCCAACCCGCCCAACCCGTCCCATAAAATTGGCAGACTCGACGCTAGTGACAGTCGGCAACGGGTCTCCGCCCATAAAACCCGAGACCAGCGGGTCGGTTAACGGGTTTGAGCATGAAAAACCGATTTTCAACTGACCCGATCGAAAAATACATCTAAATTTCTGTTCTCCACCAATTGGAGTGGTTAGTCGGTCTGATTTTGTCCGATCTCTTCAAGTTACACTAAGATCTCGCCGGATCTCTTCGAGATCTGGCTTGATCTCTTCGAGATCTGGCCTGATCTCTTTGAGATCTGCCGAGATCTCTTCAAGATCCAGCCTAATCTAGTTGAGATTTGCCAAGATCTCTTTCAGATCCAATCAGATCCAACAAAAGCCAAAGATTTCGACAAAATTCGGCGACAATTTCTGCAAAATCCAGTGACGATTCAGACAGTCTGAAACCGACCGATACCCGACCGGAAACCTATGACATCCAACCACCAGAATTGCTGCCTTTGGCGGGTCAGCGGTAAGTCTGTTGGGAAAATCTGGTTTTGTATCTCATATAAAACACACGCAGCGGAAGCAACAAACACGAATCTACTTCAATCATGAAAGATAACATGTAACCATGAATTCTAGAACAAAGAATAAAAAGCGTACCTTGGTGCAATAAATTTCAAAATCAAAACTTGAGAAGTTCTCGGGAACACTTTCAATCTTCACTCCAATTCCACTTGATGCCCAAGATGTGTGGTCTCTCAATCAGTTTCCAAGAAGAGAAATAAGAGAGTGTCCAACACTCACATACATCATTGCATTCCTTATGTGATCTAAATGAAAACCACACACACACATAAAATTCTGTATGTTTCTCTCTTTATATACAACTAATTATCTAATTGGGCTAGCCTTTTAGGCCATTCTAATTGGGCTCTAATATGTGGCTTGGAGTGGGACCAAAAGAGATTGTTGAGGCTCATTTTCTTAAGACCCAGCAGGCTCGAGGCCCAAAGAAGCAAATGGGCTTGAATAAGCCCGAAAAGAGAAAAAGAAAGCATAGAGCATGAGTTAAGGGTCCATGTGATGGGTCCAGAAGAAGCAAATGGGCTTGAATAAGCCCGAAAAAAGAAAAAGAAAGCATAGAGCATGAGTTAAGGGTCCATGTGATGGGTCCAGAAGAAGCAAATGGGCTTGAATAAGCCCGGAAAGAGAAAAAGAAAAAGAAAGCGTGGGCCACAGCAAGCCCATTGCAAAAAGAGAAAAGAGAAAGTATTAGGCAAATGGAGAATCCATGAGCCCAAAGAAAAAAAAAAAAAAGACTTGTAGAGAAGAATTGGGCCAAAGAAAGTCCAAAAGGGGTTGGCAAAGAAACTCACAAAAACAAAATGGGCCAGGGACGCCCACAAGAAAACATAGAAGCCAGCAAGGAATAAAAAGGAAGCCCAGTGAACATACTGGGCTACGGAAAAGAAAAGTACACAAAAAAGAAGCCCCGCAGGACTGGGTTTGGTAACAGAAGTAGCAAACTTAACATGGCAGGAGGTGAAAAGCCACAAAGGCAAAAAACACCCAAAGGGAAAGTCCGCCACGGAGTCCAACCCTCCAAAGAAAGGGACAACACACGAACGTTGGTCTGCCGGGAAACGATCCACATCAGAAAATGCCAAAGAAGACACGGCAGAATATGCACACCCATTTTCAGGCCTCGGCAAACGAACGAAACATCAATGAGGTAACGCATGCGGGCGACCCAGGCATCATCAGCCCATACCCAGCCACTATGGGAAAGAGTGATGTCATGGGGAGGGCATGGTCTGGCGGTGGGGGGAGGAGCGGGAATCCATTTTTGCGATTCTTGCCCAGACTCTTTCAGTGGGCACAGTCCTGCTAGGATGACATGCCACACGAAAGAGGTAAGGTTGGGTAAGGACCGCTGGGTGCATGCCATGAGAGACCGAGAGAGAGAAAGCACACCGGACGAAGTTGAAGAAGAAGTTTCATTGTCCGAAAGTCACAGGTCACTAGTAAATCAGGACCATTTTGACTTGGTAAGTGGATGGCAAAAGGTTACGATAACAGAATAGAGCCATAGAAAGGGTAGAACAGTAAAATCGGCCACGGCAGGCCCTATATAAGGGACTCGTGGCTGAAGAGAAAAGGGAGAGAAAAAAAAAAGAAAAAAAGAAAAGAAAAAGAAAAGAAAGGCAAGAATTCTGAGAAAAGAAAAACGGAGAGAAAAGATAAGGAAAACAGAGAACGAAGAAAAAGAGAGAAAGAGGAGTGTTTTATGGCAGGCATGCACCCAAATGGGTTACCCCCCTCTCTCCCTCAATAGCCTTGTCCTCAAAAGACAATACTAGATTCATACCATCTGGGGCTGTCCTCTCAAAGTAACTAATTTCATCGGAAAAGTGAAGTTATTTACGTTGAGGGAGTAGTCTTCCCTTTCATGGTTGAAGTCCTGCGGTAATACTAAAAATGGCATACTCGTTATTTTACTCTGCCAAGACCGCTTAATCATTTTGTTCAAGCACTTTCTTTTAAAATGCAAGGCCCTTAAGTTGTTTATTGTGCGTTGTAAAAGAGGACAGCAGCTACCTTTTTTTTGTTTTTTTATTTTACGCCTGCTTGCCATAACCTGTTAACAATGACTCTGCTTGCTATGAGCTCTTAAATGTGCTTTGGCAGACGCGGCAAGGATTGTGCACAAGCCGGGCCAAGGTGTGCTCCAATTGGGCCGGTTCCAACTCCTCACCCAGAAATTACCCGGGCCTAGTGCGGCAGGAGCTCGTTCGAGACCCCAAGCAGGCCCACCCCCTCACAATTGGCGACTCCGCTGGGGAGTTGGAAAAAAGTTAGGGACAAAATATAACATCCCTCGCAACATAATGCCACCAAAGTCCAGAGCAACGCGAAACATAAGCGCCGTTCCATCACAAGCAGAGTCCAGGCCAACCACACATAGCCAACAGCAGGTTAACCAAGCAGAAGGCGCTAATGGAACGGGGGCTGGTCCCCAGCCACCGCCAAGGAACCCCGCAGACAACACCAACACCTTCATTGAGATGTTACAATCACTGCAACACTCTCAACAACAAATGATGGAGGAGATCCGTCAGCTAAAGGCAGAAAAAACAAAAGAAAAGGGGAGTCAGCATGTCCCCGATCATGCAACAGATAAAGAGGAAACACCAGTCCCTCAGAATACAGAGCAACGCTTCATTACTATGGCAGAAGTAGCAACTCTCCTCAAGCAGGAGAGGGCTAGAGCGCCTAAAGAAAGGTTCTATGCACGCAGACCCCCTTATCCACTAAAGGTGCTTAGAAAGCCATACCCTGAAAGGTACGAGCCGCGGACTTTTGCCCAGTACGATGGCAGGAAAGGAAGTGCTGTTGAGCATGTGAGCAAGTTCATAGATACTCTTGGCCCCTATGCGGCAGATGAGGACTTGTGCCTGCGGGAGTTTTCTAAATCATTGTGCGACCGAGCGTATACCTGGTACATTGGTCTAAAACCAGGATCCATTCCAACATGGGATGACATGGTGGATGTGTTTTGTACTAAGTACTTTCATGGAGAGGAAACAGTAACGCTTGCAACCCTGCAAGCAACCAAGCAAAGAAGCGGTGAAGATTTGATGGAATACATAAAAAGGTTTAGGGACATAGCGCTTGACTGCTATGACCATTGTGAAGAAAGGACCTTGGTAGAAATGTGTATGACTAACATGATACGGGAATATAGAGCAGTCTTGGAGAACTTAGACATCTCGCAGTTCGCACAGCTGTTACAAAAGGCCAGAAGGACAGCTCAGTCAGTAAAGCCAACCGCTGACAAAAGAAGTGCTCCACAAGCAATGACGGCGGCTGCTGGCGAGCGAAGAAGGAAGACAGAAGGGAAGGAATACAATATTCCCCCGCCCATACCATGCACCCCAAAGGAACTAGACGTACTGCTGGACAAATGGATGACAGACGGGGTCTTTAAGCCCAATCGAGTCTCGACAGAGCCCCCTGAGGAGGAACGAAAGGACCCACGCTTCTGCCGCTTGCACAACTATATACAACACCCTACCGCAGAATGTTGGACGCTGCGCAGACTCATACATCGCAGGATCAAAGAAGGGACCCTGGAGTTGTCCCAGTCAGAAGTTCAAACGAACCCACTCCCAAATCATAAAGGAAAAGGTGTGGCAGCAGTCGTAATCTGTGCGGACCCAGGAGGGGATGAAGAGGAAAATCTAGCCCTGCCTGCCACGGCTATCACCACTCTGCAGCAGAGTACCAGGTTCAAAAATTTGTTTGACCAATTGGGGTTCACTATGGGAGAACGAAAGGTAGCCACAGAGGCTTTGGTAAGTATCGCCTCCGGAGCAGGGGTAGAATGTTTAACTACAGAAAGCACGGAGGACAAGGCCTTCTTACAGGAATCAAGCAAAATTACCTTCAGCAATGAAGATATGGAAGTGGAATATCCGGATCACAGAAGGCCACTCTACTTAGCAGCATCTATAAACCAAGTCCCCGTAATGAGAGCCTTGGTGGATACAGGCACCTCTGTGAATCTCATCCCGTTGAGCACTTTGCAAGCAACAGGAATTTCGGAAAGGAAAATCCAGGGGAGCCCAACGGAGGCGACGGGCTTTGGCGGAAGAGGAGAGTACACCGCAGGATACATTCAGCTGTGGTTGAAAGTAGGTCCTATAGCTTCCTTAGCTCGATTCCATGTGATAAAGACAGAGGTTTCATACCATGTCCTGCTAGGGAGACCCTGGCTGCACAAGCACCGGTTAGTCCCGTCCACCTATCACCAATGTGTAAAAGGAAGATTAAATGGCAAGATGATACGCATAACGGCAAACCAGTCACCGTTTGAGCAAGCAGAAGCCTATCTCGTAGAAGCCATGTTCTATGATCAATGGGCACCGTCTGGAGAAAGCTCTTTAGCAAAGCCCCTTGGTACCTTTGTGCCTAGGTGGGAAGACATTCAGAGTAACCCAGAGCCCGATTTAAGGGAATTGTTAACACAAAGGAAGAAAAGGAAAGCAATGCCTGCCGCAGAAACAGAAGGCGCGCCACAATGCGTCAGAATCCGAGGTCCCGATGGCAGGATTATTTACAAGTTGTGAAGGTGCGCGGGGCCCACGAGTGAGAAACAAGCGGGCCCCAGGCAAAAGCAGCAACATGAGAATCTGGTGTGTTGCGCAGTTCAATACAGTTCAAAAGAAAAAGGTAGCGAAGGAAGTCACGAAGAAACTATGGCAGAAAAGGATCCTCAGGTTGTGGCAGAAGAAGAATTAGAGGAGGTCAACCTGGAACCTGACTCACAGGAACCAAGACCTATTTCAGTTAGTTCGAGATTGACAGGAAAAGAAAAATCAGAGTTGGTACAATTATTAAAAGAATTCAAGGATGTTTTCGCGTGGAACTACAGTGAAATGCCAGGGCTGGATCCAGGGCTAGTGGTGCACACATTGAATGTTGATCCAGTAGCCAAGCCGGTAACCCAGCCTGCCAGGGTATTCCACACGAAAATAGAAGAACAAATAGTCAAGGAGGTACAGAAATTGTTAGCAGCAGGATTCATCAAACCCATCCAACACCCGCGATGGCTGTCCAATATAGTGCCAGTAAAGAAAAAGAACGGGCAGATAAGGTGCTGTGTGGACTTCAGAAGCCTCAACAAAGCCTGCCCAAAGGATGAGTTCCCATTGCCAAATATGGATTTATTGATAGACTCAGCGGCAGGAAGTGCCATGTTCTCATTCATGGATGGATTCAGCGGGTATAATCAGATCAGGATGGCACCGAGGGACGCAGAGAAAACTGCCTTCAGGACACCCATAGGCAATTTCTACTATACAGTAATGCCATTCGGATTGAAAAATGCGGGTGCAACTTACCAACGGACGATGACAGCCATATTTCATGACATGATGCACAAGGAATTGGAAGACTATGTGGATGACATAGTAGTAAAGTCAAAGAAAAGAGAAGAGCACTTTCACGCATTGAGGCAAGTGTTTGAAAGATGCAGAACCTTCAAGTTGAGAATGAATCCCCTCAAGTGTGCATTTGGGGTGTCCTCAGGAAAATTTTTGGGCTTCCTGGTCCATAGCAGGGGAATAAATGTGGATCCTGCCAAAGCAACAGCCATAGCAACTATGAAACCCCCAGCCACAGTGAAAGAATTAAAGAGTTTCTTAGGAAAAGTCTCCTATATCCGGAGATTTATCCCTGGACTAGCATCAATTACTTCCTCTTTCGCCAGACTGCTCAAGAAAGGAGCAAGCTTTGACTGGGGAGACGCACAGCAGGCAGCTTTCAAAAGGCTACAGCAGGTCATGACAAACCTCCCCACGGTGCAAGCCCCAGTCCGCAAGAAGCCATTGCTGCTCTACCTAGCCACCAGCCCGCACGCTGTAGGAGCATTGATCACTCAAGAAAATGAAACTAATGTAGAACAGCCAATATACTACATCAGCCGCGCTCTAAAAGATGCGGAAACTCGCTATCCAAGAGCAGAAAGGGCGTGTCTGGCCGTTGTATATGCCTCCCAAAGATTGCGCCACTATTTCTTAGCCTATGAGGTATGGCTGATGACCAAATCCCATACTATCAAAGCCTTATTGCAACAACCCATCCTCTCCGGCAGGTTATCCCAATGGTTGTTACAGTTATCGCAGTACGATTTGAGAATGGGGACACCCAGGGCAGTCAGGAGCCAAGCAATAGCGGATTTATTGGCACAATTTCCAGGAGAGGAAGAATTCCTGCTGGATGATGAGGTCCCAGGAGAAGTAGCCGTGGCAGAAGAAGGGAGAGAGCAATGGATAATGAAATTTGATGGGTCCTCTACCACCCAGTCTGGAGGGGTGGGGGTGGTCTTGTATCATGAGGAAGACAAGGCGGTGGCACTATCATTCAAACTAGAATTCCCTTGTTCAAACAATACAGCAGAATATGAGGCCTATCTAACTGGGCTAGCCACAGCTCTCGAAGCCGGAGTCAAACATTTAAAGGTACTAGGAGATTCGAACCTAGTGGTCTGCCAGCCCAAGGGAAGTTTCTCTCTGAAGGAACCCAACTTAGCTCCGTATAGAGCAATGGCCCAGAAGATGGAGGAAAGATTCTCTACCTTTGAAATAGAACATGCGCCAAGGAATGAAAATCGGTTCGCAGATGCGTTAGCAGCGTTGGGTTCGCAGATAACCTTCGAAGGAAAAAGTGCCACGGTGGAAGTCAGTAAAAGAAGAGAGTCAATCATCGAAACCTTGAAGGAAAGGTTCCAGGAGAAACAGGACGAGAATGATTGGCGGTTCCCCATAAGAGAAGCTCTGATGGAAGATAAAGACCCCGCAGGATTAAAAGTATTAAAAGATTACGCTTTGGTAAAAGGGGAGCTATACCGCAGGATGCCAGGTGGGGTCTTGTCCAGGTGTGTGGGGCAGGAAGAGGCCCGGAGAAAGTTAAGAGAAGTCCACGACAGGACTTGTGGATCCTGCGGGGAAATTAGTCTCTACCGCAGGCTCCAGAGGACGGGCTTTTATTGGCCAAGCATGAGCAAGGATGCAGATCAGATCCAAACTCAATGTGGGACCTGTCAGCTAGCGGCAGACAGAGAAGAAAGCTATGCCGTGTTGACTAGTGAAGACTGGAGAAGCCCATTCAAACTATACCTAACAAAAGGCATCCTGCCACAAAAACATTCGGAAAGTTATAAACTCAAGAGATTGGCAGCACGTTATTTCTTGCATGAGGAAGTCCTTTTCAAAACAGGATTTGATGGGGACCCACTAAGATGTTTGGGCCCCGAAGAAGCAAAGGAAATAATAAGAGAAGTGCACTCAGGGGAATGTGGGGAACACCAAGGAAAGAAGAAGCTGTACAGATGCCTGCTACAAACGGGGTATTATTGGCCTACCATGAAGAAAGATGCAGCGGAATTTGTAAAAAGATGCCACAGCTGTCAGGTGCAGGCTAATCTCATTCATACCCACCCACAAAGCTTGCACAGTATGGTAACCCCATGGCCCTTTCACACTTGGGGGCTGGACTTGGTAGGACCAATCAACCCTCCGTCTCGTGGGTATATCTGGATTTTGGTAGTGACCGAGTACTTCACCAAATGGGCGGAGGCAATACCACTTCGCAAGGCCACAGGAGGAGCAGTGGCAAACTTTATAAAGGAGAATATAATTATAAGGTTTGGGGTGCCTCACAGAATCATCAGTGATAATGGTACGCCATTCGTCAATAGTGAAGTGAGGAGAATGTTGGAGTTTTACCAAATTAAACATCACCGTTCATCACCATATTACCCCCAAGGGAATGGGCAAGCAGAGGCGACTAACAAGGTACTCATAAAGATCATCAGTAAGATGAGTCAAGAGTATACTGGGGGATGGGCGATGCGCTTGCCAGATGCTCTCTAGGCCTACCGAAAATCACCAAAGTCGGCCATAGGGTTCTCACCTTTCTCCCTGGTATACGGAACGGAAGTTGTAAGTCCTGCGGAGGTAATGATCCCATCACTGAGGGTCATGCAGATACAAAGGAAGGAAGAGGAGGAAACCTTTACGGCAGAAAGATGTGAAGATCTGGAGGGGCTGGACGAAAAAAGGGAAAAAGCCCAGGAACATGGCCGCAGATACAGGCAAAAAATGGCAGAAGCCTACGGCAGGATTACTAAGGAAAGAATATTTGTGGAAGGACAGCTCGTGTTAAAAGTAACAGACTATGTCAGAAGAGGTATGGCAGGACCATCCAAGTTTGCACCAAAATGGGAGGGACCCCTCGTGGTGAGAGAAGCCTACCCAAAGGGATACTACAGACTGACTCAAACGGATGGTAAAGACCTGACGGATCCCATCAACGGGAAATGGCTGAAGTGTTACTATGCTTAAGGTTGAGGCAATCACCATCCTTCTAAGCTGTGTTTCACAAATGCTAAGATTAGTTTGTTCCTTCTTCTACTTTATTTATTTTCCTCCAAGTGACTATGTCACAAGACAAGTCCACAGAATGTTTTCAGGAATTATGCAATGAGAAGAATATGCTAAGTATTACAAAAAAAAAAAAAGACACTTTCCATAGCATAAGTAGTAGCAAAGGATGATCAAGTGTAGTACGTTAAGTTACAAACCCATATTATGTGGAGTCTTACCAAAAGAAAAATATACGGTCAAATAAGTTCCCTAGAAAACCATCATAAAGTGTACTGACCAAAAAAAAATAAAAAAAAAAGAAAAAAAAAAGCAACACATGATCAAAGGGGAGCCTGCCATCATCAATAAAGTCCTGAGAGCAAAGACTGGTCTCCAAAACGGTTATGCCCACCAATGCTGGCAACCAAACGCCCACGGTGGCCCTCCACATCGGCTATCTCTTTCTTCAAAGCTTCAATCTTTGCATCAAGGGCGTCCACAGCAGGCTGGATCTTCCTCATAAAGAAGGCACGAGCAATCTCGCGGAGATGGTCTAGAAGGAACTCCACAGCAAAACCTACACTGACTAGCTCCTGCACTGCAGCTCTCCATTGAAGAATCCTCCCAGAAGAAACAGAGTCAATAAAGCTGTGCTCGATATCGTTCAGTATGCTCCCCAGCATCTTCAGGAAATGCTCCCTGACAGAACGACCCAAACGGAACCCCTGCATAAAATCACCACGGCTGCTGTACACTCCCTCTAGGTGAGAAACACACTCACTGGGAACTCGAAAGCCGTGAAAGTCCACATAGGGAAAGCCTACCCCCCAAAAATCCGCCGGATCAAGGTCGTTCGTCTCAAGCTGATCAAAACGGATGAAGAAATTTGCAGCTTCGCTCACAGGGTCTGGAACCGCGGCAGAACTCCCTCCTGGCTCAAACTGGGGAAGGGCGGTGGGAGGCAAGCCTAGTGAAAAGCAGGAAACACAATATGAGTATTCATAATGAGAAGTAACGAGTTTGCGAAAAAAAAAAGGGGGAAGCATTAAAGATGAGGATACTTACAAGAAACTGTGAAAATAGGAGTAATAGGAGTTGAGGCTGAAGCAGAAACAAGGGTGACAGAAATGGGCACGGTGGAAGCAGCAGGAGGAACGGGTGACTGTGGCTCCGCAGTTACTGTGGCCTCTGGTTCTTCGAAAGCCTCTGCAATTAAGAATGTGAGTGCACTGAATGAAGGAAAGCAGCAAAAAAAAAAAAAAAAAAAAAGAAGAAAAGAAAGAAAGGTGCATATACATATACATATAACAAAACTAAGAAGGAGGAAATAGGCACATACCCGCTAACTCAGCCTCACTCTCCTCCTCGTCAAACTCCTCAGAAGATGAATCTGCAGCAGGCCCTTGGATGGCAGAATCGGGAAGGGAGGAAGGAGTGATCACCAAGGAAGAGCCCTCCTGCGCAACTTGAGAAAGGGCTACGAAAGGATCACTGATGGAAAGAACAATAGGAGCGGCGGGAGAGGCAATCTCAGTCTGGACAGCAGCAGGAGTGGCCCTTTCTGGAGAAAGAGGTATCTCAGCAGGAGTGGGGGTGACCTCCCTAGTCCCCTCAGTATGAGTGCCCTCCATGGACACCAGCTCAGTGGAGAAAACTGGGGTCTCGATAGAAGTCCCTTCAACCACGGGATGGTATACGGAAAGGGGCTCAGGCTGCTCCTGCCACAACAAAAAAAAAATAATAAAGAAGACAAAGTGAAGGTGAATGAGAAAGTTGCAAAGAGCATGATTAAGGACACACAAAAAAAAAAAAAGAGAGAGGAGGGAGAATATATTTGTATATTGTATAGTACCACAGGTTCTGGCTCGTCGAGAAGTATGGGATGGGCAGCAGATACATCCTCTCTGTGCTTAGACTGCGAGAGAGGTGAAGTCAATATGCACAAGTGTTAGTTGCAAAAAAAAAAAAAAAAAAAAAAAAAAACGAAACAAGTAAAGAAAAGACTAAAAGAAAAATTTTAGAGATAACATACTCTCCGTTCAGCGGCACGGGCAGAAGGGGGAGATGTCTTTCTTTTGCTGCCTCGTGTCCTGCTAGAAGGAGGAGCATCTGTGGACGGCTGCGAAGTGGTCTGCTTTGACTTGCCAGCAGTAGAGCGTGTAGCAGGAACAGCGCGGGCTCTAGAAGGAGGGGAACCCAGTAGAGCTATATGACCCATGGGAGGCAGATCACTCTCAGAAGACATCGCCTCATCCTTTTTCTTGGCCGACTTGGGTTTAACAGAACCTCCCTTGGCCAATGTAGGCGGATTCAAGACCTTCACTTTTTTATCCCAACCAGGAGGGTAGTCACCCGCAAGCCAATTCCACCCTTTGGCCCCCTCGTTCCATTCCAGAAGAGAAGATCGACCCTGTTTAGTAACATATGCTAACACAGATCTGGAAGGGAGCACTAGCCGAGGGTTGGCAGAAGCAACCATGCCAAGGCCGTCAGGAGGAATCAAAGAAAAGCCACGGCTACCCATTAAAGCCTGTTCAAAAGACGTCATTACAGCCCGCCAATACTCGTGCATGGGAGGAGTGTAAACACCTTCCCTTGAAGAACTAGGGACAGTGACTGCAGTGAAGTGCTGCCTCCAGAAGTCAAAAGCAATAGGCCGCAGGAATGGTCCGACAGAAGTGGGGAACTCCGCAAGAAAAGAAAGATCATCAGGAATATCTTGGTCCAACCCAAACTGCCTTCTTACTCGGTTGGCAGGGTAATACACAAATCGGACCCCCTCATCGGATAAATAAGGCAGCCACCCAGCATTAGTGGCTGCCAAGTAAGTGATTCCCCTCTCATCAAAACCAACCAAGGGGTGAGTAGTACCAACAGTGTCCGCAAACTGACCCATAACAGAATCTTCGCAAGTGTAACCCACATTCAAATGTCTATATGCTCGCCAAGAAAACCCAACACTCTTATCGAAGAACTCAACAGCAGGATGGTAAATAGGCTTCAAACCAGACCAACGGAAGGCCAAAGGAAACTCAGACTCAAATCTACCGCAGAAATCAGTAATCACCCTCGGGCAGGAAACATACTTCTCTTTTGCAAAACGAACCGGTCTGCACTTAGCCAAGTGTTTCGAGCAGCGTTCATACAATAGATGCTGCAGAATGGTGCTATGAACCGAAGAGGTAACTATATGGCAGGACCCAGCCTGGTCCTCGTCAGCCCGCAAAATGTCCAGCTGTACATATAAGTGTCCCAAAAACATGGGGGCTAATGGCAAACTTATACCCGCGGCAATTTTAATAGCCAAACGAAAAAACAGGGGTTTAATTGCATAATAAGGGCGCGCACCAAACACAAACTTACAGAGCCAAAAGGAGACGAAAGCTGCACGGCGAGCGGCGCCAGAAAACTTAGAAGAGGAACTGACCCAATAAGATAGCTTGGCGTTCTTAGCCATTCTTGTCCTCAACTCGGCCTCTACGGCCGCTTCCTCCGGAGAGAGCTCTAGGGTACTCGGATCAACGTCGCCAAGGATGGGCAAAAGAAGTTGGTTCGCCACGTCCTCTAATGTCACGGTGATCTCACCGCAGGAGAGAAAGAAGGTGTGGGTGGCAGTGCACCAACGACGAACCAAGTGGCAAAGATTGAAAAGGTCTCTGTAGTTCGACAAACAACGAGATGCAACAACGGCTTGCAACACACCAGCCTGCCGTAGCAAACCCATGAAATCCACATCCGACAATTCACGGTCCACCCATTCCTTCCAACCCAAGGCTTGGCCTGACCCATACTCAAAGTGAATGGGGACAGGGAGCGAAGTACCCTGGCGGATGACAATGTCAGGAATCGAAGAAGGTAGCGGGGCCCAAGGAGCTTCAGTGCCGCGACGGCAGAGAGCAAGCCACACCCGGCCTGGCGCCGGCGGAACATAATCACCAGTTACTTTTGGGAAATGAGTATGGACGTCATACCACGGATCGATCAGCGGAACAACCTCGTCGTCAGAAGGGCGGCGTGCCTCTTCCTCGTCGGAGGAACCTGGTTCAGAATACTCGACTTCCTCGCCCTCATCGCGAGCGGAGGGAGGATCAGAGGCAATCTCCTTCCCCTTGCGGCGAGAAGAGCCTTGGCTTTTCACCGGAGACATCACAGATTGGAGTAGGAAAAGAGAAGTGTTTTGAAGAAAAGAGTACGGCGAAGAAAAGGAAAGAGAAGTGAAAGAGAAAAGGAGGAGATTCTTGTATGGGAAATAGGAGGAGAAGTAGTTGAAAAAGAAAAGACTCCTTAAATGCCACTATCATCAAGATCGAAGTGAAAGGAGGTGATGGGTCAGCCGCCGGATAGGGAATGAAATTAATGAAGCAACGCTGCTCTTCAAAATAACTGCTAGACTTGGAAATTCGAAGAGACAACTCTGTTCGTGAAAAAATATATATATACACGTGAAGTAAAAGTTACTATTCGAAAAAAAAAAAAAAAAAAAAAAAAAAAAAAAGAATAGCCTTCATTCGCATATAAACCGCAGGAGCACTTTATATGCTCAGGGGGCTAACTGTTGAGGCTCATTTTCTTAAGACCCAGCAGGCCCGAGGCCCAAAGAAGCAAATGGGCTTGAATAAGCCCGGAAAGAGAAAAAGAAAGCATAGAGCATGAGTTAAGGGTCCATGTGATGGGTCCAGAAGAAGCAAATGGGCTTAAATAAGCCCGGAAAGAGAAAAAGAAAGCATAGAGCATGAGTTAAGGGTCCATGTGATGGGTCCAGAAGAAGCAAATGGGCTTGAATAAGCCCGGAAAGAGAAAAAGAAAAAGAAAGCGTGGGCCACAGCAAGCCCATTGCAAAAAGATAAAAGAGAAAGTATTAGGCAAATGGAGAATCCATGAGCCCAAAGAAAAAAAAAAAAGACTTGTAGAGAAGAATTGGGCCAAAGAAAGTCCAAAAGGGGTTGGCAAAGAAACTCACAAAAACAAAATGGGCCAGGGACGCCCACAAGAAAACATAGAAGCCAGCAAGGAATAAAAAGGAAGCCCAGTGAACATACTGGGCTACAAAGAAGAAAAGTACACAAAAAAGAAGCCCCGCAGGACTGGGTTTGGTAACAGAAGTAGCAAACTTAACATGGCAGGAGGTGAAAAGCCACAAAGGCAAAAAACACCTAAAGGGAAAGTCCGCCACGGAGTCCAACCCTCCAAAGAAAGGGACAACACACGAACGTTGGTCTGCCGGGAAACGATCCACATCAGAAAATGCCAAAGAAGACACGGCAGAATATGCACACCCATTTTCAGGCCTCGGCAAACGAACGAAACATCAATGAGGTAACGCATGCGGGCGACCCAGGCATCATCAGCCCATACCCAGCCACTATGGGAAAGAGTGATGTCATGGGGAGGGCATGGTCTGGCGGTGGGGGGAGGAGCGGGAATCCATTTTTGCGATTCTTGCCCAGACTCTTTCAGTGGGCACAGTCCTGCTGGGATGACATGCCACACGAAAGAGGTAAGGTTGGGTAAGGACCGCTGGGTGCATGCCATGAGAGACCGAGAGAGAGAAAGCACACCGGACGAAGTTGAAGAAGAAGTTTCATTGTCCGAAAGTCACAGGTCACTAGTAAATCAGGACCATTTTGACTTGGTAAGTGGATGGCAAAAGGTTACGATAACAGAATAGAGCCATAGAAAGGGTAGAACAGTAAAATCGGCCACGGCAGGCCCTATATAAGGGACTCGTGGCTGAAGAGAAAAGGGAGAGAAAAAAAAAAGAAAAAAAGAAAAGAAAAAGAAAAGAAAGGCAAGAATTCTGAGAAAAGAAAAACGGAGAGAAAAGATAAGGAAAACAGAGAACGAAGAAAAAGAGAGAAAGAGGAGTGTTTTATGGCAGGCATGCACCCAAATGGGTTACCCCCCTCTCTCCCTCAATAGCCTTGTCCTCAAAAGACAATACTAGATTCATACCATCTGGGGCTGTCCTCTCAAAGTAACTAATTTCATCGGAAAAGTGAAGTTATTTACGTTGAGGGAGTAGTCTTCCCTTTCATGGTTGAAGTCCTGCGGTAATACTAAAAATGGCATACTCGTTATTTTACTCTGCCAAGACCGCTTAATCATTTTGTTCAAGCACTTTCTTTTAAAATGCAAGGCCCTTAAGTTGTTTATTGTGCGTTGTAAAAGAGAACAGCAGCTACCTTTTTTTTGTTTTTTTATTTTACGCCTGCTTGCCATAACCTGTTAACAATAACTTTGCTTGCTATGAGCTCTTAAATGTGCTTTGGCAGACGCGGCAAGGATTGTGCACAAGCCGGGCCAAGGTGTGCTCCAATTGGGCCGGTTCCAACTCCTCACCCAGAAATTACCCGGGCCTAGTGCGGCAGGAGCTCGTTCGAGACCCCAAGCAGGCCCACCCCCTCACAGAGATCAATAAGACACTAACTCCAATGGGCCTTGAGTTTTTCTGTCAACTCTTGACAAGTCCAAAGTTACCATTAACTATATTTAATACTACTATATAAATATAGTTGCACTCTAGGCCTTATCTATAAATTATATCCCAATACTTTATTATACATACAACCCATTCATAAAAATATTCATAGTAATACAAAGTCATGAATATAGACTGCCACTTTGAAGATTCTACATCTTAATCCTTGAGTACCCGGTTTAATCCTTTATGTTATTCATTATATATTTATGAAAATTTCATAAATATATACTTTAGTAACTACTTACTAAAGTGGTTAGACCTAACTCTCTGAATAACTGAACCCATTAAACTTATCTTAAGGGAATATTTTATATCTCCGTTAAGAGACTATGAATTCCATCTTGAGAATATATGTTCCATCAACACTAAATGCGGTTGCCCAACATACTGAGGTTTTGACCAATACTTATAGATCTCACTCCTGATATATCAAAGCAACCTACATCTTATGATCAGGTCCATTATTCTCTTAGGATTTAGAGTTGATGTAAATAGAAGTCGTGAGATTTATTATTCATTTGACAGTCATTAAGAGAATAATAAATCTCACAGCGGTCCAGTTCAATATGTCTTAACTCTTAAAACATATCAACATATCAACTAGAAGTCTCCACTTCCATGATCAAGACAAATCATCGTAGTTGATATGTTATAGTTTTTGCAGATGAAATGCCCAATTTCATCACCGACTACGAATTAAAATCCTGAGTTTACAAAGAACTTATGATTTATATTTTCTGTGACTAAATCACATAAATCACATACTATGCATCTCATGGACTAAGATAATATCTCATTAGTTCATAAATAGTCTCATATAATTAAACAATTTAATTATTTATGACATGCCAATAAATTGGATTTTAGGGCATAAATCCCAACAAAGTCTAGGTTTAGGAGACCCGATCTAGTTGGGTCCGTTTCGGGTTGGGCACAAACCCGACTCGGACAGACCCGTGGACAGGCCTAGATGTGAGGTCCATAATTAAGCAACTTGACCCTTACACCATTTTTCTTTTTATCAGAAATAAACAACTAATGACCCTGCACTTTGCTTTTTTTAACGTGATACATGCAAGGGAGTCAATACCATACTGGAAGGCGTTTCGGTTTGTTCAAAGAAATAATATTTCCATACCAGTTAATACCGATGTACTGTTTCAAAATTACCGCTAATACATATATACTATATATTCATTGAGTTAAAAGTGTGTATATAATTATTAAATTTATATCCAACCTCTATGTTTAATCCAACATACCCAATAAAAATGGCGTCCAATATATCATATCAGTCTAACATTATCTAAGACATAAAAAAATAAAATAATTAATTAATTAATTAAATATAAGAATGGAAAAATAAAAATAGAAAGTAAGGGGTTGTTTGGTACATCATTTTAAACACATATTTTTAATTTTTAAATAATATTACACATATTTTTACACACTTTTTCATTTATACATATTTTAAAAAAAATTATAAACTATTTTTAAACACACCTATCAAACAACCCTAAAATTTCAAAATTAAAACTTGTAAGGCCCACGTGATTGCCTTGGAAATAGAAGAGAGTTGGTGTGGACAATAACTCTACTTCTTATTCCAGCCACACCTTTTAACTTTCAACCATTTCTTATTTTTAATTGTTTTTTTTTTTCTTTTCGTTACTTTTTGTCCTTCTCCACTTATTTCAACGGTTCTCTCTTTCTTCCAAGAAATGACGATTTGTCCAACCAAGCTTTAGTCCCGCTCAGCCCAACTAAAGCATCGCCGCTAGGTCCACTATCACGCCTTGGTTCATTGTTTGTTTGTTTGTTTTTTTTTTTTTTTTTTTTTTTTTGGGTTTAAATGAAAAAATTGCAGAAGAAACCATTTCAGGCCGAAATACATTTTTCGTCCAGAATGGCTAAAATGGTATGGTATTTAGAGCGAGACAAAACAAGGGGTGTTTCTGTACCGGAGTGAGTTCCGGAACTGAAAATACCGGCCGGTAAGAAGTTATTAAATATGATTTTTGTTATTTTCTTAAATAAATTTTCTCATAATTTATACTACTTTTTTTGTAAAAAAAAAAAAAAAAATCTTAGCTTTACATGTTTTGCATTCATAATGTGATTTAAAGTAGTTTTTGTTCTATTATTTTAATATCTTTTTTTTTTTTTTGTTCAGTTTTAATATCTTTTTTTTTTTTTTTGGTTCATTAAATTTAGAAGTTCTTTAGGTGTTGTAGTTTGACTCCCTCCAATTCAATCCACCATGTAGCTTTGGAAATTGTAACTATATGCAATGAATTGTACTGACTAATAAATCAAATTATTGAATTTATCTTGAAGAACATAAAGTACAACACACGAGGAATTAGACTTAAATTTTGTTCATTATTAATTTTTTTAAATTAATATATGATTGTATGGCACGAGACTAATTCTAATATGTTAAAAATTCATGTTCAAATGAATGGAAAGCAAAATGAAACATGATTGTCGAGAGCTTTCTTATTGGATGCATGGACCAACTCTAAGCCTTCTCATATGTCCAAAAATCGTGTCATATCTCTACAGTCTCTACGCCTTTATCTTTTCCTCTATATATAACTGCTAGTGTATATCTGATTAAGTTTTGTGGAGAATGCAGGTTCATTGTACAGTGGAAATTTAAAAGCCGAATACGATTACGACCTAATATATGGCAGTGACTTGCCACACTCTATTGGTTACACCATAAACGGCGAACCAGGAGATTTGTGTCCATGCTCCAAAGGTACGAGAGTAGATTTTAGATTTTATAGCTCAGTGATCTTCTGGAGTTACTGACAAACTCAATCACGTAAAGTTTTTTTAATTTTGACCTTTTGTTTTGTAATAAACGGTTCATACTAAAGTAGTTTGCTAATATGAACCGTTTATTACAAAATAAAATGTCAAGATTAAAACAACTCAATCCAGCATAATTTCCTAGAATCTTAATTCAAGATATCTACCCTGTTGGATCATTTTGTTAAAGAAAATTTTAAATCTATGACAAAAAACTTATAAGCTAATGTGGCAATAAATGATATGGAAAATGTTAAAGGTATTATAAGTTTTGTTACATGAATGATGTGGCAATAAACGTGATTAGTGAGTTTTAACCACCTCACAAATGAACATATGCAGTAAAACTTTAAATAGTACCTATAACACTACTCTAAATAAGATTTGTCATTTGTGTCACTTCCATAAGATAATAAAAAAAAAGGTTAAATATATTATAAATTTTTACTATATAACTTTTACAAATTAACGTGACAATAAATATTATTGGTGAATGTCAAAAACATAATGAATGAGTATCAAAATCACCTTTTTTTTTTATGTGATTGTTTTTTGAGAGATAATTACAACATGCTGCTAACCCCGCAACTCGAACCCTTTCCCCCCTTAAACCCTTTTTTATGTGATTGTTGACACATAAATTTGTACTAGTCATATAATAAAGAATATAGTATCTCTAGCATCACTTGTAAGATAATAAATGAATGTTTGAATTACTTTTTGTGATTAATACATCAATTTGCACAACCTATGTAGTAAAATCCATAGTATTTTTATCATAACTTTGTAGTATTCCTAGCATCTTTCTACGACATAATCTTTATAAGTTGGCATTTTTTCAATCACAAAAAAATGATTACACGTCCATTTATTATATTTTTGAAATACATTATCATATTCATTGTCATGTCAATTTATAAAATTTATTTACTAAAATTTGTATATATTTAGAATTATCCATAAAAAAATCACATACTGGAATTAATTGAGTCATAATCTCAATGTTGTAGAAACAACATACGGTCGGGTGGTTGATCACGGCAAGACCTATCTTCTTCGTCTAGTCAACTCAGTTGTGGCAGCAGATTTGTTCTTTGCAATAGCTGAACACAACCTCACAATTGTTGGAATGGATGCAAATTATATCAAACCCATAACTACTAGTTACATAATGATAAGCCCAGGACAAACCATGGATATTCTACTCACAGCAAATCAGACTCCTGGCCATTATTATATAGCTGCTCGACAATTCTGGAGCCAAGATGTGGGAATCACAAATTTTGACCAGGTTAATGTCACCGCGATCATCGAATACAGAGGAAACTACACTATTCCATTATCTCCTTCCTTTCCAAGTACACTTCCCACTTACAAAGACCTAACAGCTGCCATAAAATTCTCAAACCTTTTTAGGAGTTTAGCAAGCAAAGACCATCCTGTAAATGTACCCTTAAACATAACCACTAGAATGTATGTAACAGTTTCCATGAGTGAAATTGCTTGTCAAAATAGCACATGTACATCAAAAGGTGGAGATATATTAGCTACAAGCGCGAATAACATAAGTTGGAGTAACCCAGTTCCTATTGATATACTGCTTGCTTACTACAGGTTTTTTCCCCCCTCTTTCCCTCTTTTATTTTATTTTTAATATACATTGTTTTAATTTTTGTAAAGAACGAAGAATCCAGTTTCAATGCTTTTCCATTTGTCCTTTGCGATTGTGAGTGCATTTAGATTTTGCTTATTTTTCTGGTAGTTTATTTCCGTAGTATTTATCAAAATATATAGTTTTGATAACTTTTATGTTAAATGTATGACAAAAAGCTTAGGACTCGTTTGATACGTGTGTTTAAACAACAGTTTTCAATTTTTTTGGAAAACGTGTGGGTAAAAAAATATGTGAAAATACATGTAATATTGTTTAAAATCTAAAAACATGTGTTTAAGTTGATGTACCAAATAGACCCTTAAAGTTTGATTATTTAAAAAAAAAAAGAGGGGGGGGGGGGGGTGGTGTGGTGGGGAGGGGAACTGAAACGCACCCTCTATGTCCTGTGATGCCATAGTAGTGATAGTTAAAAAGTTAGAATAAAAAACTATGACTTTTACTCAAATGACCGTGTAGAGTTTGATAATTACTTGGTCCTATTCCGTATAATCAATTTATGTTTTAGTTATCTTTTTAGAGTTTTGATATTATCATTTGGTTGAGAGATTTTTTTTTTTTTTAATTGAATCTTTTTATTAAAGGACTTTTGTCAAACATTGCATAGAATACTAACTAGATACGAATATTTTATCAAAAAGCAACATGATTATCCTTCTACCATATATGACAATACATTTTGATATTTGATTAAATTAAAATCTTTCATGCAGGAACATTAGTGGGGTTTACACTACAGATTTCCCAGACCAACCCCTTTATTATTATAACTTCACAGCTGACGAGCTCCCAGTTGATATAGCAATAGCAGACCTTGGGAACAAGGTGAAGGTGTTGAATTATAATGAAGTAGTTGAGGTTGTTTTTCAAGGTACAAATTTATTGAACGGCGCTGGGACTCATCCAATGCATTTGCATGGGCATAGCTTTTACGTGGTTGGATCTGGTTATGGAAATTATAACAATGAAACCGACCCAAAAACTTTTAATTTGGTTGATCCAGTCGAAGTGAACACCTTCGGTGTCCCTAAGAATGGATGGCTTGCCATTAGATTCGTAGCAAACAATCCAGGCAAGTTATTTTATCACTATCTTATATGTTTAGTCTATATGCATATACAAATTGATCTAATCTTCTGGTTGGTCTAAGAATTGTGGATGTTAATATCAATAATATTTGGCAGGTGTGTGGTTTTGGCATTGTCATATAGATAGACATATGACTTGGGGTATGGCTGCTGTTTTTATCGTAAAGAACGGAGGCACTACTGAGACAAGTATCCGCAAACCTCCTCCTCACTTGCCTTCATGTAATGTTCCATTAGAATCGCAGGTCCAAAACGATGATGGACCCAATGGAAAAGAAAATCAATCAATTTTTATCTAAATGGATTGATATACTTATGTGATGGAAAATCAATCAATCAATTTTTATCTAAATGGATTGATATACTTATGTAATAAATTTGTCAAACGTGGTATTGCATTAATTAACTCTATTTCCTAATCAAGAGAAATTGTTCAATAATCCTAGAGCAATGTTCCTTCATTTCACATAATAGTGGATCCTAGTAATTAAGTTTATAGTGTGATGCACCATTCATGTGATAGGAGTGAGTATTTCTCCAGGAGTGCTGAATAATTTTTCCTTCATCATATAATTCTCTTCTATTTGATAGAAATAGATTTATTTTTTTTTTTTTTTTTTTTTTGGAATATTTCATCTTAAACCCAATAGTTTAGGGATGTAACTAATTAAATACTATAGTTTCAAAATGCTAACAAATTAAACCCTAAAATCAAATAAATCATCAACCTATATTAAACCACAAACATTTTTTTTTTCCATTTAAATGGGTTGAGATTTAATTTGTCTCTTTTTTTTTTCTTCGAGATAAAATTCTACTCTAACCTAATATAAGTGTATATATGTGTGAAACTCCTTCCTAGATACTTGAACCCCAGTGCTTGTTGAGCTTTCAACAAGAAAATAAAACAAGCTTGAACATATACAATATAGCTTGTGTGATGAGTTTAAACTCAGCCTGTGTTCAAATAAAATTAAATAAAATCATTCTTGATATTTTAACTCTCAATTCAACTAATTTAAGAAGCTCGTGAACAAGATTGAGCTCGCTCAACAAGAAAATAAAAAGGCTTGAACACATAATATAACTTGGGGTTGAGTTTAAACTCGCCTTGTGTTTGAATAAAATTAAATGAATCATTTTTTATATTTTAATACCCAATTCGACTCAATTGGTTTAATGGTGACAAAGGTAAAACACTGAAATAGCTTGGACATTTCGGCCCAAAATTTCTATGCTAGAAGCCTAAGATGGACAATCAAATGAAATATGAAATAGGCTTCACAATGAACACACTTCACTGAACTGAATCAGTTGACAAATTCTATCCCTGACAATGAAGCGCCCACATGAAGTTGAAGACTAACATCACCGACAACCTATCACAAAATTAGCCAATTAGGTCAGTCAGTAGTAAAAGACTACTACCTGAATGTGTAAATTATCTATACTTTTTCTCAAGTATTAAGTAGAAACTAGAAAAAGGCATTGAGAGAAGTATCATCCTTTCACTCATTTATTTATTGGCTTGGAAAGAGAACTACTATTGTTATCCACAATGTAAGCAGTGATCCAATATATATTAGAGAAGGTGGATACCTTAGCCATGGATCTGTAAGAATGTTCCGTAACTCCAGCGACATGAGGTGTGATTATAACATTCTTGAACTTCATAATTGGATCATCTGGATCAAATGGCTCAGTCCAAGCAACATCAATGCCCAAACCTCCTAAGTGGCCAGACTTGAGGTGATTAAGTACAGCCTCATAGTCCAAAAGACCCCCTCGAGCTATATTTACCAAAAGGGCGCCCTGAATTACCACGAGACAGAACAAAAGATGAGTAGAAATTAAATTTAAATGTATAAAGAAAAAAATGACAGGGAAGATGGCCTAAAAATTTACTTATTAGGTCTTGAGTAATTCGTTTCGAAAGTAATTTCTAGGCAAAAATAAATTATACCCGTTAAGTTTGGTCAAATGTCATTTTAGTCCTTTAAGTTTCACTTTAGCCATTTTAGTCCTGTAAGTTTATATTTTTGCTCATTGTCAATCCTTCAGTTTATAATTACCCTTAACTATTATTAAATTAATTTTTATATTAAAAATTTATTAAATTTTCTTTAAAAAAAGTTTATTATAAAAAAATAAACATGAATCCAGATATTCATACATGCCAAACACTCGAATATTCTTAGATTATCAAACCAAGGAACCTAAAAAATAAAAATAAAACCACCAACCCAATACCATAAATAAACCATCGTAAAGCCACCCAAACAGCACCCATTGTCACTGAGTTCAACCATCAAACCTCCAACAACTCATCACTGACGACACAATGACACCAAACCTGATTCTGGGCGGTTGCTGAGGTTGAGGTTGGTCTCGGTGTCAAAAACCATGTTATCTGATCCCTACACATGGTGCAGAACAGCAATGACGTCAAGGCGGTGGGGCTTCATGGATACTGTCAATATCGTTGAATTTGCCAAGGTTAAGAAAGCGATTCCTCCCTATTCTTGACCGAAGAGAGAGACAAATTATGGAAAATATAAATGTCTCATATGCTTTGTTCTTCAGATCGGTAAATTGAAGTGTATTAGGAGCATCAAACTTTTCATGCTGATGAGGTCCATTAAAAAAGCTTTGAAAGATGGTCTCCTCCTCACCTTTTGACATCTGATATGGAAGAATAATTGGGGTTGTGAAAAGTTTTGCATTTGCATTAGCTTTCACAAGAAAGCCATTTTGCCTGTGTTGATGAGATGAACTGAATGTGCTGCCAGTGAGAGGGGGGGTGGGGGGGCGAGTAGGCAGAGAAAGAAGAGAGGATTTTATTAAAACAAAATCTATATATATATATATATATATATTGCAATGCTAACCAAGCACAGTTAAAATAACTTCACAACTGAAAAATTGCAATCAGTTCACCAAACTATAGCCATTCAATTATACTGAAATACGAATAAAATGATTGAATTACGCAAAAATATATAATCTACATCATTGCAAACAGAAATTATATTTTCCTATTTAAACAACTAGTGCATAGAAACAAACCTTTCTCATTGAAGATATGAACGTCTCGTTTACAATGCCAGCCTGAAATTCAAAATAGATAAAATCTAAGTATGCACTAGACAATTAACTATTGGATGCTTCTGCAGAAAACTTGTTTATGTTTGAAGTCTCCACCGCTGGAAAGCACTTCAAGAATTGTCTAGCAGTGTCAGCCACATCTTGAGATGTCCAGGATTTTAATGAAACTTTTTATATTGAGGGACATTTCCAACATGTGCTTGTACAAAATGGACAAGAGGGAGAAGCTTTCTTTTCGCATCAAATATGGCATGAAGTAGGAGCATATAAACATGGTTTTAGTCCTTAGGATCTTTTAGTGAGGCCCGGCTACCTCAAATTAGTCAGAAATATTGTTCCTGGATAATTTTTATTTCTGTTTTGGATCGTTATGGGTGGTTTTCGCAGTTTTTTTATTGAATCGAAGTTGTTTCAATTGGTGGTGGAGGAAGGTGGGAACTTTTTCTCCCTTAAGATTTTTGAACGGGGGAAGTATTTCATGCAATCAGTCTTTATGGGTAGGAATGCAGCACGTTGGTTAATGCAAAGCTTGGAAAACACAGTGATTGGGATTAACCCCAAACTCTTCTTCACGCTCAGGGAAGGAGACACCGCATACACAGTGCAACGGGGTTCTAACTCGTTTGGACAATATTTGTTAGTAACAGAGTTAAAAGTTGGTGGGATGAGAAGATCGATCATTATTCCTGCAGGCAAGGCACAACAAGGTTGGAGGGCATTTGGAATTGAATTAAGGAGAATGTTGGAACCTTCTCATTATGCGTTGGGTGGTCCAAAAGCTTTACCGTACAAGTCCAAGTTGGGTTCAGAGATTCTCCCTTCTCGGTCTTTTGTTGAAACCGTAAAAGCTTCTGTGCAAGTAAGGAAGCATGCGCATCAGCCCTCCATTAGAGAGACAGAGAAGATTCGAGTAGTAGAGAACACAACGCCGACTCCGAGAGACAAAGTTGGGATTCAGGTGGTGGCTTTGAAAGGTCCGGCTGATAATGTTATACCGATTGCCGTGGGTGGAGTGGAGGAGAGCCACCGTGGTATTAATGGAGATGCTAAGTTTAAGGAGAAAATCCCGGAACAAAATAAATTCAGATTGAATAATTTGAATTTGAAAGAAGTTGATTCTGGTAGGGAGCATCAATTTAGGAGGTCTAGCTGGTTAAGGAAATGTTTGATTGTGGAAGTTAATGAATTTGGTAAGAGGCGGGTGTCTTGGCAAAATAACAGGGGTGATAAGCAAGCTGTAAAGGGTGGGGCACGTGAGGACATTGATGCCCAGGCTGTTAGTAAAGGATTGGTTAATGGGCCTGCTGAAGCCCATGCACCTTGGTTGGGTAAAGTTAAAAGTTCCTCAGGCCCACTGTTGTCTAACCCATTTATTTTTGAGGCTGGGGCTTGCTCCAAGCAATCTCAAAATGAACCCAGCCTAGGCATTACGGGCTTGGTTGTTGAGGATGGTAAAATAGACTCAGACATCTCAGGCCAGAGCTTAAGATCGAATGGTGCGAGTGCTACGGTGCTCCCTGCGAACTCGGAGTTTGATTCTCTACCACCAAAGAGGACGATGATGGCTCCGATGGTCAGCTTGGGCTCGATGTCTTCCTCATCGGCGCCGGAAGTTCTTGGCGGGAGTGGGTCTAGCGTCCAGGTGACTTCGAGCTGCCTTACCCAGTCCACCACCTTGCCGATATTGACAGCGGAAGTGGCCCAAGCTGCATGCGAGCTGGGTTCAGCTTCCGTAGCTCCGTTATTTCCTTCGTTGGAGCTGGCGGAGTCGAAAGAGGTGTCTTCAGGGGACCCGTTAGAAAAACTGGTGGAGAAGTCATCTCCGGCAGTGATGAAGGATGTGGATAAGGAGTTATTGGGTCCGGAGGTAAGGGCGATGGTGCATGAGGCTTCTGATTGTAAGGTGGTAATTAATTCCTCTCCCACTATTAGGGAACTGGTCAGTGATTTAGACAAATCATGGGGTAATTCCAAAGAGTGGATGCTACAATTGCGGGATGGTCGACAATTAGTGATTCCGCTATCTCTATATCGATCTCCAGAGAGTGTGTCGGATTGCTCAGTCACTGATGTCGAGACTGTAAAAGGTATTGACTCTTTTATCAATGACGGTCAGATGGTTAGCTGGGCAGAGGACTGTGATGGGTTAGTTGATTCTGTGTCTATTGTTGATGAGGCAGAGGAGGAGATGTGGGATTTTGATGAGAGGTCGATGTCTGGGGAGTGTATTGGCAAGCCTTTAGTTGTGGTTCCTTTGGCCACAGAAGTTCCTTTGGAGTTGGAGTGTAGTTCTGAGTTGGGGGATGGGTGTAAGGAGTCGGATGATGGTGATAATTTATCACTATGGGTAACAAATCGGATTAAGGCTTTTAGAAAATCAGTGGGCACTTCTTTGGAAGGTTTTGAGGAGCAGATTACAGGTTTGCTGCTAGCTATAGAGGCCAGGAAAAAGAATAAAAAGCTTAAGGCAGCAGATGTTCAAATGAAGCCCGGCAAGTCTGGGCAGAAAGGGCAGCGGGAGTTGAAAAATTTATTGACATCTATGAATGTTGAGGTTGGTTCAACGAAATCTAGGAATGTAAGTAAGGAGAGGGCTGTGGTGGTTTATCAATGAATTTGAAGATTATTTCTTGGAATGTTAGAGGGCTAAATGATAGGGATAAAAGGCTTCGGGTTCGAAATATGGTTAGGAGATGGGGGCCAGATGTTGTTTGTCTTCAAGAAACTAAAATGGAGCTAATAACTAGAGCTGTGATTCGCAGTTTGTGGAGGGGTCAACATGTTGATTGGTCTTATCTAGGCTCTTGTGGAGCTTCTGGAGGGGTGCTTCTGATGTGGGATACACGAGTTGTGAATAAAGTGGAGGAAGCTGTGGGGCGATTTTCGGTTTCTTGTAGATTTACAAGTGTGTCAGATCAGTTTGTTTGGGCATTTACCGGTATTTATGGTCCTAATTCTGTGAGAGACAGAAGGTTCTTATGGGAGGAATTAGTTGGTTTAATTAGCTGGTGGAATGTTCCATGGTGTGTGGGTGGTGACTTTAATGTGGTAAGGTTTCCTTCTGAGCGTTCTGGTTCTACCTCTTTTAATGCTGCTATGAGGGAGTTTTCCAATTTTATTTCGGATCAAGGCCTCATTGATATTCCGCTTCAAGGGGGATCCTTCACTTGGTCTAATACTCGTGAAGTTACTTCGAAGGCTAGGCTGGATAGATTCTTGTTTTCTGCAGATTGGGAGGATAAGTTTCCATCTGTCTCTCAACAACGCTTGCCTAGGCTGTTATCTGATCACTTCCCGATTGTTCTTGAGGGTGGTTCCTTTCAGAGAGGTAGGAGGCCGTTTAGATTTGAGAATATGTGGCTTAAAGATGAGGGTTTTGTGGAGAGGGTGCGATCTTGGTGGGAATCTTATAATGTCCAAGGAGCTCCGAGTTTTGTTTTGGCCAATAAATTGAAGCTCTTGAAAAATGATTTGAAGAAATGGAATGTAGAGGATTTTGGAAATGTTGAAGATCGGGTGAGAAAATTGTGGCAAAAGCTTAGTGATTTAGAGAAGATTGAGGACAGTCGTGCTTTGTTGGAGGAGGAAAGGCTGGAGTTGGAGAGAGTTCGAGGTGAATTAGAAAAAGCTACTTTGATGGAGGAAATCTCTTGGAGGCAGAAGTCTAGAGTCCTTTGTATTAGAGAGGGAGACAGGAATACCAGATTCTTTCATCGTATAGCTAACTCTCACAGAAGATTTAATTCCATTGATAGGCTTATGGTGGATGGTGAATTGTCTTCAGATCCGGAGGCTATAGCTGGTTGTATTTCTCATTTTTATAGGCAGCTATATGCTGAAACTGTGGCTCATAGACCTTTATTAGATGATGTGGAGTTTTCTTGTATCTCGGAGGAAGATGCACTTTGGCTAGATAGGCCATTTGATGAGGAAGAGGTGTTCGGGGTGATTAGTGATTTTAAGGGTGATAAGGCTCCTGGCCCGGATGGATTTTCTATGGCATTCTTTCAGTCTTGCTGGTGTATTTTGAAGGCTGAAATTATGGCAGTGTTTCAGAATTTTCATACTCAGGCTGTGTTTGAGAAGAGCCTTAATGCTTCTTTCCTTGCTCTTATTCCAAAAAAGGTGGATGCTGTGGAGATCAGGGATTTCCGGCCTATTAGCTTAGTTGGTGGGATTTATAAGATTATTTCTAAGGTGTTGGCCAATCGTCTCAGAAGGGTGGCACATAGGCTTATTTCAGACTCTCAGAATGCATTTGTGAAAGGTAGACAGATATTGGACTCTTTTCTAATTGCCTCAGAATGTGTTGATAGTAGATTGAAGTCAGGTGTTCCAGGAGTGTTGTGTAAGTTGGATGTGGAGAAGGCATATGACCATGTGAGTTGGGGGTTTTTAATGTATATGCTTCAACGCTGTGGGTTTTCAGAGAAATGGAGAAATTGGATAATGTGTTGCATCTCTTCTGTTAAATTCTCCATTCTGATCAATGGTAGTCCTTCTGATTTCTTTGGTAGTTCTAGGGGGATTCGACAAGGGGACCCCTTGTCTCCGTTGTTATTTGATATTGTTATGGAGGGTTTGAGTCGTATGTTGGATGTGGCTGCTACTACTAGTCAGTTTTCAGGCTTCTCTGTAGGTAATTTGGCTGGCAACTCGGTGATGGTGTCTCATCTTTTATTTGCTGATGACACTCTTATTTTTTGTGATGCTGATCCTTTGCAAATAGCTAGTTTGAGAGCAATTCTAGCCAGATTTGAGGAGGTCTCAGGTCTAAGGATTAACTTGGGGAAATCTGAGTTGGTTCCTATAGGGGTGGTGCACAATATGGATGTTTTGGTGGGGATGTTGGGTTGTAGGCAATCCTCTCTTCCTTTGAGATATTTGGGGCTTCCGTTAGGAGCTAAATTTAAGGAGTTGTCAATTTGGAACCCCATTTTGGAGAAGATGGAAAAGAAATTAACAGGGTGGAAGAGGTTGTATCTATCCAAGGGGGGTAAGGTAACTCTTTTTAAAAGTACTCTGTCCTCCTTACCTACATACTTCCTTTCCCTTCTGCCTTTACCTGGGAAGGTGGCAAATCGTATGGAGAAGCTACAACGAGATTTTCTGTGGAGTGGTATTAATGGTGATTCTAAATTACACTTAGTCAGTTGGGCTCAGGTCTGTAAGCCGCTGCAGGTTGGAGGGTTGGGTATTAGACGATTGAGGAGTTTTAATTCTGCCTTGTTAGGAAAATGGTTATGGAGGTATGGCATGGAGACCGAGGCTTTATGGAGGAAAGTTATTGAGGTGAAATATGGGAATGATTGGGGTGGTTGGTGCACGAAAAAGGTGACTAGTGCTTATGGTGTTAGTTTGTGGAGACATATTAGGAGTGGTTGGATGAGTTTTTCGAAACTTCTTCTGTATGATGTGGGAGATGGTACTAGAGTGAAGTTTTGGAAGCATCTGTGGTGTGGAGATCATACTCTCCAAGAGTCTTTTCCGGAACTTTATTGTATTAGTAGAACTAAGGATTCTTCAGTAGCGGAGGTGATGTGTTGGTCTGGTGGGAGGATTCATTGGGATGCTAAATTTCGTCGCCCTCCTCAAGATTGGGAACAAGAATCCTTTGATCTATTTATGGAGTTGGTTTACTCTTCGCCAGTACGGGGATTGGGCCTGGATAGGGTGTGTTGGAAGCCAGCAAGGAATAGAGGTTTTGAGGTTAGAGGATTCTATCTTTCTTTCTACCCTCCTACCACATTATCTTTCCCTTGGAAGATGATTTGGAAATCAAAGGTTCCTCCAAGGGTAGCCTTCTTTTCTTGGTCTGCTTCCTTAGGTAAGATTTTAACAACAGATAACCTTCGCAAGCGACGTGTGCTAGTTCTTGATTGGTGCTATATGTGTAAGAAGTGTGGAGAGTCAGTGGATCATCTTCTTCTGCATTGCCCCATTGCTTGTGAGTTGTGGTCATTGGTGTTTTGTTTGTTCGGAATTCATTGGGTTATGCCTCAGAAGGTTATTGAGTTGTTTGAGTCTTGGCAGGGTAAGTTTGGTCGACATAGAAATATTGAGTTGTGGAGAATTGTGCCTCATTGCTTGGTATGGTGTATTTGGCGCGAAAGGAATGCTAGAAGTTTTGAGGGATGTGAACGCTCTATGTTAGAGATTAAGTCTTCTTTTTTACACATGCTCCTCGATTGGAGTGTGGTCTTTTGTCATTTTTCTTGTTCTTCCCTTCCTATTTTACTTGATCGTTGTAATCTTGGTTTTTGATGTATGCCCCCATAGTACATCCCCAATGTACTCGGGTTGGCTGTTTTTAGTTTTTTAATAAAATTTTTGTTAATTATCAAAAAAACAAAATGGACAAGAGGGAGACAATTATTGATAGATAAAATAGTACAATACTAGATTAGGATATATAGTAAAAAGGTCCACATAAAACTTATGCAAAACATTTTTCATAATTAAAATAGAAGTGAGATTTATGTCCCTTTAGTGCCAACTTAGCTGCTGAAGTATTTTTTTCATTAGAAAAAAAAATGATTGTCTTGCTGGCATGATCACTGCCAGCAACCATTTTTTACGCTGGAGATGTGAAACATGAATTCTACCATTTCGCACAGAAGTATATGACATAGGATGAAAAAGGCAAAGAAGCATTCTTACTGTTTGACGATTTAAACTTAGGCAACAAACAATTATGTCCGCATTGCTCGCAAACTTGTGAATGTCTTCATGACCACCTTTCTCATCAACCAAATCACTGTGAACTGCAAATGATGTAGATATAACATAAGAGTAATGCATTCTACAGCAATGGTCAAACTTATGGACCCTTACATACCATTAGTCTGGCAAGAATCTTGTGAATATGAGCCCCAGCTCCGTTTTGTAGCAATAATTTTAACACCAAATGCTCGCAAGCGCTTTGCCAAGTCAATCCCAATATTTCCAAATCCCAGAATAAAGACCTGTATAACTGAAGAAAATCATTTTCCTAAGACTTACTAGGACTATTTATGATAATGATGATGATGATAAGAACGTATAAAAAAAGATATCAAAGGCTAGAATTCCCACTTTTTTGTTGTTAGTATTGACACTTAATTCCCAATGCAATCAGTCAAATTACAATTTTAGTACACATGTCATGGGACAAATTACTGAGATCTTGTTGAGACACTCTTGCCAAATCAGAACTTCAACTATTAGTCAAGTTCAGCACATGAAACTATTTTTTCCTGCTAAATTCACAAAGGGGATGTGAATTTTTTGCTCCCCACCCCAGACACACAAACACACTTCTCTCTCTTTTCGCTCAACCTCACAGTTTTAAAATATTCCAACAGCTAACATCAATCTATTTAGCTTGAGACTCTGAGACTTCAACTTGAGTTAGGTTTAGTAATAAAATCAATTATTCTGTGCCATATGCTCTTAGACCATACTTTTCCCCCTTTTTCTTCCTGGTCCAATATTAGTTCACTTCTCAAAAGTCTTTTTTTCCGTGTACATATAAGTTACCAATCACACCATAAAAAATCTCAATGATTAGTGACAGCCTCATAAATCACAAAACTCCCCACTTTCCACCAATTTAATTCCCATATTCATGCTAAGTGTGCGCGAGGAGGAACATGTGCCACCATTGCAAGTGGTCGATCTCTTCCAACCAAAAATTAGGTATCAACAAGAGCAAAGGGGGGTGCAAGCATACAAAGGAATTCCAAGAAAGCAAAAGATGAGAACAAAAAAAATACGATAGTATTATCTGAAACTCTAACAAATTTGAAGTAGAAGATGAAGTTGAAGTCCGTGTCCACTCATATGAAGTCTTCAAAAATAAAAACATCAACTTCGTTGGCTGCATTTCCTTCCCTCAAAACAGTTACATTCCTTTCTCCCGCCATACTCACTGCATTAAGCATAACAGTATAGCCTTCCATATCTCACCATTCTCTCTCTTACCAAAGTGTCCATTCCAACAGGATAATAAATCAACAACTCAAATGGGCATTGCCCAACACACACCAAATAAGAAGTATTAATGACCACATCCCCTAGCAATTTCAGTGTAAAAGTGGATGAGCCATTTCTCCACAATTAAATGCACGTATAGTATCATTCCATAATGATTAAACCCCAGCTTCTAAGATTATCCAAGTGAAAATTGCCACTCTAAAGGGTACATGAACTTTTGATATGTTTTGCCATTGAAAATATTTTTCTTCCCCCTTTCTCCCTCATTGTGACTTTGACTTGGAAACCATGGTTTTTCCAGACATTTTTTCATTCTATCTTCCTCCTCCCAACATATCTTAATTGTATATAGATTATCCATGAAATGCTCAATAGATTCTAAGCTACCAATATCATTTTTTTTTATGACGTGAAACCTCACCAAGGAAAGGCCCTTTGGACCCACCCTTGGAGAGTAAACCATAGATACATGACCCCACTCACCAAAACTAAGTATCAGGTAATCCAAGGGAACTCTTAGTAGGTGCGGATTCGGATTCGGGTTCGGGTGCGGGTGCAGGTGTGGTGCAGTGACTCGGCCATTTTTGAAAAAGTAAAGTGCGGATGCGAGTGCAACGGGATACGTTTATTAATAAAATATTAAATATATTTTTATTTTTATTTTCTATATATTGCTAAATATATTTTTTCATGTAATGATAAACATATACTAATTTAAGAACAATAGTAGATAATAAAGTGAATACATAACAATAGAGAAATATTATATCCATAATATTTTCACAACATATTTAACGTGGCAAGTTATTATGAGTTGATATTGATGGGCAAAAAATTAATTTCAGTGGAAGGTTTAAATTAGAACAAATAAAAACCTTAAACTAATAATTTGTTATGAAAATATTGTAAACAATTGCTTCTCCTAATAATAATACCTCTTTTTTTTTAGTATAAATAAACATTAATATATATTATATACCATTGTACGTACTACCTAGTCTAACACTTGCTTAGATTTTTTTTTTTTAAACGATTCTTTGTCATTTCCAAAGCTAATAACGTGTGGTCTCAGTAAAAAACTAAAAGTTGAAACTTAAAAAGAGTACTAGACTCTAGACGATAGTAGAAACATAAATTAAAAGAGGAAAAGACCAGTGCAAAATGAAGAAGAAGATGAAATGGAGAAAAGAAGAAGAATGGCGGCCGGCGACCTATGTTTGTAGTTTTTTTTCAGCCTGTTTCGGTAGATACGGGCTGATTCAGCTCAAATCAAGAAAAAAAAAAAAAGGACTCGCCACAGACGCGCATGCAGCTGCATTAACAGCCACACGGTGCATCCGTATGTGTCTAGTGCAGGTGCGGCGCCCCTAGAGCCACACCTGTGCTTCCTAGCATCGAACCCATGATGTGTTTACAACTCATCCTAAGCCTCCAACCACTGGGCTGCACCCTGATGGGTATTAGATAGTCTTCCACTCATGCATCCCTATTTTTGGCAATTAGGGAACTTTTCCTTTAGTGTAGTTCCACCACTCCATGGATCATGCCAAAATCAAATTCTAGACCCATTTTTTTTTCACATCATATCTAACAAATCTGGTAGAGATATACCATCCTCTTCTCAATTATGATATATTTCCAACGACTCACTCCATATGGACCTGTAGCCACTTCAAAACACCATCCCTCCAAAAGACAATATTTAATATCTTTACCTTTTCTCCATAGTGCATTTTCCTTCTATGCATTACACCAGAACCATTTCCCAAGATGTGCTTGATTCAAAACCAGATATTTTTTAACCCCTAAACCTCCATAGAGAATGGGTGTACAAATAACATTCCAATTAACTAAATGGAATCTAACTTCCTCACCCATCCCACTTGAAAGAAAATCTCTTTGAAGTTTCATCATTCTTTGTGCCAAATTTTCAAGGAAAAATATAGATAATATGTTGAAATTTTTGACACATACTCTTAATTAGTGGAATGACAACTTATTGAATGAAACACTCATCATTTATCTAGAGGATTCTAGATTCATGTTAGAAATGCATGAATGAAACACTCATGCATTTCTAACAAAAAACAAAATATGCTTCTCAAAAAAAAAAAAACATAAAACAAAAATTCATTAGACAGAGAAAATTCTCAAAGAAATATTTTATTCTGAAGATTGGTTTGTCGCAATGCATTCCTAACATAGATGTCATTCTTGTTTAAACAAAGACCTAGAAAATTCAAGGAAAAAAAAATCTAGAATCCTCTAGACATAGGGAAAACTCTCAAAGAAATATTTTATTTTGGTCTAATAAAACCAATCTACCATAATGAAAAATGTATCACTCTTTATGATTCCTAATAAGCTTTTTTTCTGAAATAAAATTATAAAAATAACCTTAAACCTCCTAGGACTCAATTGAAAGACTAAATTAACAGAATAAAATAAGCTAAATAAAAATAACTAAATTTTAGACATGAAAAATTAAGGTCAGTGGGTTGAGAATCGTGGACTATTAGAGCATTTGCATTATTTTCTCACAATTCTACTTCTCGAAAAATTCCTAGGAATCTTGTTCTAAATCAATTTGGGTTTACTAAGAATTACAATTTAGGCAAATAGAATTTAAAACTATAAAACTTGAATCTGTTGCTTGGTTTTCTTCTATGTATTTTCTCTGTTTTTTTCTTCTTGTAATTTTCTGATTTGCTCTGTGCTTTTCATGCATAGAGTTGCCTTTCGTATATATATCATTCTTACTTATCAAAAAAAAAGATTTTCACTTGGCGGCAAAATAGGAACATTGACCAAGGAAGAAAGAAATTAACTCAGATGCTTTGCTCACAGGAAATTTGTGAAAGAAAACCAAGAGTACTGAAACTCACTGTTTTTCCAAGTAGTGTTTCACCAACTGGCTCTCCAAGCTTTCTCTGCCTTACAACAATTTGCATCTCATTCTGCAAGAATAATGCAAATTGTCTAGATTAAAAAATTCAAGAAATTTAAACGATGTACATAGGTGTAAAGCCAATCACATAATCATAAACTCCCGTGTATATGAGCACCACACTATAAACAAAGAAGCAAAGCAAAACTTTTGCAAAGGCGTGTGTTTACATATATGTACACACGTGAATTACCATCCCAACAAGCAACACATCCTAACAATTATGTCAAACTTGTAAAAATTTAATTAACCACCTAATATTGATTTTGGCCTTAAATTTTTTTGATGAAGAGAATAGAGTGCCCTAATTTTAAATGCAGTAATTCTAAAAGTCACAAGAAGTTTCACAGCTGCTGAGGTGAAACGTTGTTAATGGTAAATAACAAAATGACATCAGTAGTGGACCCATATAAGAACCAATAAAAACTTGCCAACTCAACTATTTTGAATTATTTTTTGCCTATAGCATAACTCTTTCAAATGAAATAGCTCATCGCACTTGTTAAAAACTAATAAAAATCAGTTACCAATATCTTGCGTCAAAGAGTGTTTCAAACACGTATTGTGGCAAAACCTCTACTATAATTTTGGAAAACCCTTCCTTTGTGTGAGTGTGTGTGTTCAAGCATGCCAATGAGTTATAGCTCAACTGGGCACTTCCTTCTCCCATAATAATTTGTTGGAGGCTGAGACTCTGGTTGAAGACCCACTGGCTGCATAACTAACCACTCCAAAAAAAAAAGTGTGTGGGTGTGTGCAATGTGTATACAGATTTCAAGTGACTATGAAGCTATCAACCAGAACCACCACATGTCAAAATGAGCCTTAACCTTCTCCCCCTCATTTGTTTTCTTTTCCAATGAAATTAGCATCAATAAGTCCATTTAATATTTACAATAAATTGTTGAAATAATCATCTAGTAATTTATCGATTCATTTTCTTCCTTCTACTTCTCTTGTCTCAAAGTGACCATAAGGGGCAAACAAGTACATATTCCACAAAATACTAGGAAGATCCCATCCTAGAAGGTCAACAATTCAATTGCTGACAAAGAGAAGGCAGCATGACCTAAGCAACTTCAAAATGAATCTTCTGGTTTATGTGCCCTTCATAATCTCCAAGATAGAAATGCGGGTGAGGAACATTTTGTTTAAGAGGAACAATGATTAAAACTGTGTAGGTAGCTTCTTTTTTTAATTTTTATAAGTAACTATGTATGTAGCTTCTTGAATTTTGAACTCCTTGTGTTACGTTATTTCTTACTGCTTGACAAATAGATAGGGACAGCAACAGTGGTAACTGATTACAGAGAATTGCAAATTACAATTCTAGAACACTGCACGTAGCAATGAGTATGATCGGGTCGGGTTTGACCCATTCAGGTTTGCTCCATTATTGCTATCGTGTTGAAACTACCCAGATACACAGGTTCATATCAATCCATAACCCCCCCCCCCTCTCTATTAAAACCAAAAAAAAAGATTAATCAGTAACATGAAAATTAATAAAACGTCAAATATCCCAATTAGTAGGTCAATCACAAGATTAATCCAACTTATGCCCATTTGAGTCAAATAACTTCAGCAAATTACCTTTTTTTTTTTTTTTTTTTTTTTTTTTTTAACAAAAACACAGTAGTCAAAATGTGAATCGTATTGTGAATCAATTTTTTTTGTTTAATAAGTAATCAGTCTCTCCATTTCTTTTTTTTTGATAAGTAACGTAAGAATATTATTAATAATAGAAAAAGTGACAAGCCGAGTACATTGGGGATGTACTATGGGGGCACAAATCAAGAAACAAAAGTACAACGGTCAAGAAAAATAGGAAAAGAAGAACAAAAAAAATGAGAAAAGACCACACTCCATTCAAAGAGAGTGTGCAAGAAAAAAGACTTAATCTCTAGCAAAGAACGTTTACAACCCTCAAAGCTTCTAGCATTCTTTTCACGCCAAATGCACCAAATCAAGCAATGAGGCACTAATCTACAAACATCAATGTGACGATGTCACGCAAACTTTCCTTGCCAAGAACATTATGAGGCATAACCCATTGGATACCAAACAAGCAGAAAACCTAAGACCACAACTCCCAAGTAACGGGGCAATGAAGTAGAAGATGATCTACCGACTCCCCACATCTTTTACACATATAGCACTAGTCAAGCACTATCACACGTCTTTTACGAAGGTTATCTGTTGTTAAGATCTTACCTAAAGAAGCAGACCAAGAAAAGAAAGCCACTCTTGGAGGAACCTTCAATTGCCATATCATTCTCCATGGGAATGAAACAAGAGTAGGGGGTAGAAGGAGCTATAATATCCTCTAACCTCAAAACCTTTGTTCCTTGCAGGCTTCCAACAAATCATATCTAGGCCAAAACCCCGTACTGTCGAAGAATAGACCAACCCCATAAACCGATCAAAGGCTTCTTCTTTCCAATCTTGTGGTGGACGACGAAATTGCACATTCCAGTGAAAACTCCCAGCAGACCAACCCATAACTTCAGCCACAGACGAATCCTTTGACCTACTAAGACAATAAAACTCTGAAAAAGCCTCTTGGAAAGTACAATCCCCACACCACACATGCTTCCAAAATTTCACTCTAGTACCATCCCCCACATCATATACAAGGAGTTTAGAGAAGTTCAACCAGCCACTTCTAATGTATCTCCACAAGCTGACCCCATAAGTACTTGTCACCTTTTTTGTACACCAACCACCCCAAATATTCTCATATTTTGCCTCTATAACCCTCCTCCATAAAACATCAGTCTCCATGCCATACCTCCACAATCATTTTCCTAGCAAGGAAGAATTAAAACTTCCCAAATGTCTTATACCCAACCCCCCAACCTGCAACGGCTTACAGACCTTGGCCCATTTAACTAGATGTATTTTAGGTTCACCACCAATCTCATTCCACAAGAAATCTCTCTGTAATTTCTCCATACGCTTGGCCACCTTACCCGGTAAAGGAAGAAGGGAAATGAAGTATGTAGGTAAAGACGAGAGTGAGCTTTTAATGAGTGTCACTTTACCCCCTTTAGATAAATACAGTCTTTTCCAACCTACTAATCTCCTCTCCATTCTCTCTAAGATAGGATTCCAAACAGTTAAATCCTTAAACTTAGCACCTAATGGAAGGCCCAAATATTTCAAGGGCAGAGAAGACTGCCCACACCCCAACAGACCCACCAAAGCCTCCAAATTGTTCACCCCACCAACAGGTACCAACTCAGATTTCCCCAAATTAATACGAAGCCCTGACACCCCCTCAAATCTAGCAAGAACCGCCCTCAAATTAGCAATCTAAGAAGGATCAGCATCACAAAAAATCAGTGTCATCTGCAAATAAAAGGTGAGACACCATCACTGATGGGCCAGCCGTACTACCCACAGGAAAGCCTAAGAATTGCCCAGCAGAGGCAACCACATCCAACAAACGACTTAATGCCTCCATCACAATATCAAACAACAGAGGAGATAATGGGTCTCCTTGCCGAAGCCCCCTAGAACTTTCAAAGAAATTAGATGGACTACCATTTATCAAAATGGAAAACTTTACAGTTGAAATGCAATACTTTATCCATTTTCTCCATTTCTCTGAGAAACCACAACACTGAAGCATATACATTAAAAAATCCCAGCTCACATGATCATACGCCTTTTCCACATCCAATTTACACAACACACCTGGAACTCCTGACTTCAATCTACTGTCAATACATTCCGAAGCAATCAAGACGGAGTCCAAAATTTGTCTGTCCTTCACAAAGGCATTTTGTGAATCCGAAATAAGCCCATGCGCCACCCTACGAAGCCGATTAGCCAACACCTTAGAGATAATCTTATAAATCCCACAAACTAAGCTAATAGGCCGAAAGTCCTTTACCTCCACAGAATCCACTTTCTTGGGAATAAGGGCAAGGAACGAAGCATTAAGACTCTTTTCAAACACCACCTGAGTATGAAATTGTGGAATATAGCCATAATTTCTGTTTTTAAAACACACCAGCAAGACTGGAAAAATGCCATAGAAAAGCCATCCGGGCCAAATGCCTTATCACCATTAAAATCATTGATCACCCAAAACACCTCTTCCTCCTCAAAAAGCCTATCTAGCCAACTTGCATCTTCCACCGAGATACTAGAGAAGTCCACATTATCTGAGACAGGTCTATGAGCCACATCCTCAAAATAAAGTTGCCTATAAAACTGAGAGATACAATCTGCTATAACTGCCTGATCCAGAGACTAACTCCCCATCCACCATAAGCCTATCAATAGAATTAACCCTCCTGTGAGAGTTAGCTATACGGTAGAAAATTTTAGTATTCCTGTCTCCTTCCCTAACACAGAGAACTCTAGATTTCTGCCTCCAACAAATCTCTTCGAACAAAGTAGCTTTTTCTAACTCATCACGAATTCTTCCCACTTCTACCGTTTCCTCCGCTGATAAACCCCGACTATCCTCCAAATTCTCAAGAACACTCAGGTCCTTCCACAATTTTTTAATCTGATCTTCAACATGACCAAACACCTCCACATTCCATATTTTCAAATCATTTTTTAAGAACTTTAATTTATTGGCTAAAACAAAACTCGGTGCACTTTGAAATTGATAGGATTCCCACCAAGACCGAACCCTATCCACAAAACCCTCATCCTTAAGCCACATATTCTCAAATCTATATGGCCTACTCCCTCTCTGAAAAGATCCACCCTCAAGGACAATTGGAAAATGATCTGTGCACAACCTAGACATCCGTCTTTGAGAAACTATTGGAAACTTATCATTCCAATCTGCAGAAAACAAAAATCTGTCCAGCCTAGCCTTCGAAGCAACTACTCTAGAATTTGCCCAAGTGAAAGTCCCCCCTTGCAAAGGCAGATCAATGAGACCCTGTTCCGAAATAAAATTGGAAAACTCCCGCATAACAGTAGTGAAAGCATTAGACCCCAATCATTCGGAAGGGAACCTAACCACATTAAAGTCACCACCCACACACCAAGGAACACTTCACCAACTGTTCAAACCATAAAGTTCCTCCCATAAAAACCTCCTATCTCGATGCACATTAGGACCATAAACACCAGAAAACGCCCATACAAACTGATCTGACACACTTGTAAATTTACACGAAACCGAAAATTTCCCCACTGCTTCCTCCATCTTATTCACAACTCATGTGTCCCACATCAATAACACCCCTCCGGAAGCACCAGAAGAACCTAAGTAAGACCAATCAACATGTTGGCCACCCTACAAGCTACGAATCACCGCCCTATTTATCAACTCCATTTTGATTTCTTGAAGACAAACCACATTAGGCCCCCATTTCCTAATCAAATTTCTAACCCTGAGCCTTTTATCCTGCTCATTGAACCCTCTTACATTCCAAGAAATAATCTTCAAACTCATTGATGAGGCACAACAGCCTGTTCCATACTTTCACTCCTTAATTTATTTGAACCATACTCAACATTCAAAGATGACAACAAATTTTTCAACTCCCACTGACCTTTCTGGCCTGACTTGACCAATTTCATCTTATCACCCACCACATGTTTCTGTTTATCTTTTTTTCTGGCCTCTAAAGCTAATAACAACCCTGTAATTTGCTCCTCAAAACCTTCCAAAGAAGTGCCCACAGATTTCTTAATGGTTACCCATTGTGACAGCTGAGAGTTATCAACACTCTCCTTACACCCAATCTCCTTTACAGGACTAGACACCAACTCCAAAGGACCTTCAGTGGCCAAAGGTACCATAACTAATGGCTCACCACCACTCTCCCAAGACATCAACCTTTCATCAAATTCCAACATCACTTTCTCTGATCCAGGCACTACATACAAAGACTCTACTAACCCCTCACCCTCATCTGCCCAACTAGTCCTCTGCCCTTCAATAGCAATAGCAGCATTACCTGGTACACACTCTTCCTCTATACTTGAGCAGACAGACATGCTATTTGGAGAATGATAGAGTGACAGTGGAAGCACTAACTGCCGCCCATCACGCAATTGTAGCATCCAGTCTTTAGAGTTACCCCAAGACTTATCCAAGTCTCCAACCAATTCCCTAATAGTGGGGCCAGGTATATGAACTCCCTCAAGATCAGAATCATTAGTAGTAGTGGCCGATCCTTCCAAACCCACAAAATACACATCCCCACCTTCCGTTGCCACCTAAGATGTCAAAATCACCTCCACTGGCTTGACTGGCAAGGTGGAGCTTTGATTTTGGCTACTCGGACCACCGAAACCATCAGCACCCGTCGCCTTCGACACCGTAATGGAGGGCACCATAGCCAAGGACACTACTGGCAGCATAATAGACCCAATCAGAGCTCCGGCAGCCGATACCAGCTCGTGGGAAGCATGGGTCACTACCGCTGGTCTAGTCAACACAGTGGAAGGCTGAGCACTTCGACTCGGGCTGTGCTGACCACCCTCTCCTACCCCTTCCGTCACTGCTAGGGAGGAGATCATGGCTAAGGGCACCTTCGACAACATCACCGGCTTCACCGAAGGCTTGTGCGAAATAGCTAAGCTCTTGTGTTTCTTTTTATCGTTCAATTCGCACTTACCTAGGCTCGGGATAGGGAGACAACTCTGATCAGATGGTTCCTGAACAGTAGGGCCACTAAAGGAGCTCTCGCCAACCTCAAAAGAAGATGGGCTTGACAGACCCAGGCCCAACACAGTATTTTTACTGCCCATCAGAGAACCTTGGGCATTCTTATTTGGTGGGCCCAACCCCAGTTTTGAATTATGGGCATTAATACTCCCCGTTGCTACCCATTTGCCAACTTGCTTACCTCTCTTAACACCATCCCAAGATACCCGCCTCTTTCCAAACTCATTCACATCCACAATTAACCCTCTCCCTAACCAACGTGATCTCCTAAAATCAAGCACCTTTCCAAACTCAACAAATTTTGAATTTGAATTGAACTTGAAAGGAATACTGATATTATTACCTTCCGGGATTTTCACCTCAAAAATATTCTTACCATTAATAACACCTTCACCACCCTCACCATCACCCATGGCTACCGGGAGAAAACTTCTAGCCTGTGTGTCATTTTCTCTCGAAAGCTCCATTATCTTCTCCACGACACCATCCTTGGCCTTTTCCTTAATGAAAGGCTGCTGAGCAGGCTTCAACCTTGCCTGCATTGGAGCTTTAACAGCTTCCACAAAGGACCTGGCAGCATGATACTTTGGGATTTGCTTAGACTTATACAGTACAAACTTTAGTCCACCCAACGCATATTGTGAAGGTTCCAATCTTCTTCTTAATTCAATCCCAAAGGTTTTCCATCCTTGTTGAAACTTTCCGGCAGGGATAATGATAGTTCTACGCAACCCACCTACCTTAAGTTCTATCACTGATAAATACTGCCCAAACAAGTTGGACCCTCGTTGCAACATGTAAGCAGTACCACCTTCCCTGAACGTGAAGAATTGCGTCGGATTAACCCCAATCACGGTGTGTTCCAGACTCCTCATTAACCAACATGCTGCACTCTTACCCATAAAAGCCGATTGCATGTAGTATTTTCCCCGTTCAAAGATCTTCAGGGAGAAAAAATTCCCACCTTCCTCAACTACCAACTGAAACAGCTTAGATTCAATAAAAAAAACTTCTAAAACCACCCATACTGATCCAAGGAACTAAGTGAAAACAAGATTTCTGACTAATTTGAGGTAGCCAGGCCTCCAGAGAAAGAGAGCATTCTTAAGAAAACACCATATAAACAATCTCCTTGGAGTCAGCACCATGTGAGAAAAAAAACCACTAGGAGTTTGCACCAGACAAAAAACCAAAAGAAATTTTCATTCATCGATATCGCATCTGCATACGACACTCAAAACCACAAATTGACATTTTGCGTCTCTCCATTTCTATATTAGTATCAATAAGTAAATAAACATGCATGCACACATACATACCTAAGCACATTAAAAAAGGTGTTATTTCTATATTAGATTAGATTAGACTAACATACTTGCTTTCGTAGAAGGCCCATCATCAAATATATAGCCATTTCTGCACATGATGCTGCATTTCCAGTTACATCACCTGGAATCCTTGCAACCTTGATTCCATACTTAGTAGCAGCATTAATATCAATGCCTTCAATAAGGTAATAGAACAAAAGTATATAAGAATACAAATAAATGCATTAAGTTAAGGTAAATTAACAAACACAACAATTACCTTCCACACCAACACCATACTGCATGATAAGTTTCATTTGAGTTGCACGAGAGAGAACATTTGAGTCTAGCTTCATGTTTTTCACTACACACATGTGGTACTTCTCTATGACATTAGGCACGTCATAAAGGGGAACATCATCAACCTACAATGTCACAAATAGAGCTGTTCAATGAAAGAATGATAGCAAAAGGTTGTTTTATAAAATCCAAATATATAATGAAACTCTAAATATTTTCTTATGTAAGTCAATTCATTTAAAAAAAAAAAGACATTAACAAGATCCCACCTAAGTTACACAAGAAGTGAATTGATTAAAAATGAAAACTGTGCTACAATGACAACCAGTCCAGTAACATGTTTATCTGTTTATGATCTAATAGAAACTTTATTTGTATGATGCCTTCTTCCTAATTTTAAGAGAAAAGGTGCAGAGATGAGTGAGAAGAATAGTAGAAAAAGAGAGATAAAAGAGGAATTCGCCGAATGGCACAAAGTGAATTGGTATAGGATTTACTACCATAGTTCATTAATAAAAATACTAAGATCCTGAATTACACAAATACCCTAGTAAAGTACAAAAGATCTTCACATAAACATAGTGTTCTACAACACTTAGGTCTTTAAAATAATTACTGTAGTTGAAGTATTTATTCAGACAATTATTGTGGAATGTTCCACCAAAAACGTATCAACCTTTGATAGTACAAGGATTTTATTACATTGTATCCACCATGCCATTGGCTATAAAAAGTTTAAGAGAAGAAATGATACATTTATTAAGCTCATTAAGCCTTCCCTAATCAATAAATTTATTAACCTATTATCCTAAAATTGCTAGTTCAAACACTAAGGCACGATGGCCAAAACTAAGATTATGACACATTTACAGCACATACAAGCCTGATTTCTTAAATTCTTTCGCTTTTTGAACTTATTGTTACTTTCATGTTTTGAAAGCACAATACTTTTTTCTAACATAACCAAACTGAATGAGCACCTTAGTTTACAGTTAGTCAGATTTTCCACAATATAGTCCCTTTTGGAAAAATATAGTATTTCTCATTACAGTAACACAAAATTTTTTGAGATGTGAATATTCTTAAGAAGAAACCCTCTTTCTTCATAGATCTACATACATGAGTACCTTCCAAAATAGAATGTTAGCAAAAGCAATCATTATTGTGAAGTAAGACAAAACTAAAACAGTGGAACTATAAAATTAAAGAACAAATGAAACAGGATAGATGACCTAGGAGTCAGCACCTAGGCTTGCTTGGAGCCAGCATCTAGCAAGAGAAAATAAAACCTCTAAAAGTTAGCACCACACAATTAGAAAATTCCAAGAGAAATTTTATTAATTAATTAGCCTGTAATCTGTATTCATAGGAGTACAATACTATGCCTATTTACACTATTAGGACAAAACCCTAATACTAAATGTAATTGACTAAGGAAACTTAATTCTAAGTGTCTTGGGAAATCCCAATTATTGAATATAAAATAGCCTTAACTCTAGGAAACTAATAATAATCTAGGTTAAATTACTAATTAGGTCCTCCAACTATTGGATAGAGTTCAATTTGATCCCTCAACTATTAATTTTATCAATTTAGCCTCTCACTTTCAAAATCGAGTCAAGTTCATCCTTTGGTCTCTTGTCTATTTAAATTTTTATGGAATTAATAGTTGGAATTGATTTGATTTTAAAATCTTTACACTTTCTATAATAGGAGATTCAAGGATGAAATTGACTTGATTTTGAATGTTGATGGACTAAATTAGTTCAATTTTTATTTTTATTTTGATAGATATAAAATAAAAAATAAAAAATAAAAATAAAAAAAGGAGTCACCCAAATTGGTTCAATTAATAGTTTTTTTTTTTTTTTTTATATAAGTAATAAGAATATATATATATATATATATGTTGGAAAAAGGAGTCACCCAAGTATACAGGAAATATACTAGGGTGAAACAATCAATTTCAAAAATTACGTAAGTCTAATAAATCTACAATAGAAAAGAAAGAAAGGTTCCTTAAGGCAGTCAGCCAGTCCAATGAAGTTCGGAAAAAGAATAACTTGAGATCAGGCATAGAATGCTCGGTATTTTCAAAACTTCTATTATTCCTACAATGAAGGATAATCATCCAAATGTGACCATTTCGATGACGATCAAATTGACCTTACAAGCAAGCTAGAAGCTCAACTACAAATTTTGGCAACACCCAAAAAACTCCAAACAAACCAAAAATCATGGACTGCAAATCTGAAACGATGGGGCAATGTAGCACAAGGTGGTCAACAGATTCACCATTACATTTGCGCATATAACATCAATCTATGATCTTTACCTTTCCCTTCCTTAAATTGTCAATAGTCAAAATATTACCCAAAGCTGCAGTCCATACAAAGAAAGCTACTCTCAAAGGGACCTTGGATCTCCATAATTTTCCAAGGGAAAAGGTGATCAGTAGTAGTAGTATCAGTATTAGAGTCCAAAAGTAGGCAATAAACACCTACTTTGAAGCCCTTTTTCTTGTCCGGTTGCCAACACATCTTATCCTCTCCAATCCCCCTATTTCTGAATCATAAATGGTAGTCATGAAAGTCATCAAGGACTCCAATTCCCAATCTTGTATTGCTCGCACAAAGTGGAGATCCCAATGAAGAACCCCATTGGTGAAATGCATAGAATCTGCCACACTAGCATCCTTATCGAGGCTAAATCTAAATAACTTAGGGATACAAACAGCAAGAGAAGTCTACCCACACCATTAGTCTTGCCAAAATTTTACTCGTGTTCCATCCCCAACCTCATAGTGAATGTGAGAAGACAAAGACGGCCAGCCCTCTCTAATAGTTCTCCATAGACTAACACCATAGGGACTAAGGACTGAGCTAGTACACCACCCCCATTCACTACCATATTTCACCTCTATCACTCTTCTCCAAAGAGCATCTCTCTCAAAACCTATGAAGCACGAGGTGCATTTCCGGATTCAGGTGTGGGTGCGGGTGCGAGTGCGGGTGCGGCAATTAAAAAATTATTAAAAATATTTTTATATAGTAAATTTAATATTTTTTATATAAAAAAAAAATTCAAATAAAGGGGTAGAGTTTATTATTAAAAAACAACTATTTATGATTTGTTTTTAATAAAATCAATATTTTTGGTAATTGTAAACAAAAAACCACCTTCCAAGAAGTTTCCTTTGCTCCTTTTCCAATTCCCAAGCCCACCCACGTGAAACAATTGACTTTCTCACCTACTTAATTTATATTTTTTTGTTATAAACATTTATTCTTCTTCGTCACCTATTCTAACCATTTCTTTGTGTCTTCTCATCTTTTTTTTTTTTTTTTTTCTTCTCTCACTAGGCCACATGAAGCCAAAGGATGGCAGCCAGCGGCCCATTTCGGCGCCTGTTTCGGCGGCCGTATCGGCCAGAATTGGGCTGTATCGGTCTGTTTTGGCAGCCGGAATCAGACCATATCGGCCGTTTCCGCTGGAATCAGCCGGTTTCGGCCCAAATCGGCGCAAATCGAAAAAAAAAAAAAAAAAAAAAAAAAAAAAAAAAAAAAAAAAAAAAAAAAAAAAAAAAAAAAAAAAAAAAAAAAAAAAGGCAAATCAGCGCGTCGGACGCCGGACGCCGCGTCGGGGCGAGTCCAATGCGGGTGCAGTGACCCTGGAGCCGCACCCTTGCTTTCTAGCTCAAAACCATACCGCCACAATTGGTAGTTGAGGGACCCAATTGAACTTTACCTTATAGTTGAAAGAACAAATTAGTAATTTAGCTAAAAATCTAATAACCTAATTAACTACTCATACCTAAAATAAAATTCAATTGACTATCAAAATTAAAATAAAATTTTCTTCGCACTTTCTCACACCATTCTCTTCCAATTAGAGAAACCTCGTATATGAGTTTTGAAGTATTGGAAGGATAACAATTTTGACATTGGATACTATTGTTTACTGTGAAAGTGTTTAGGGTTTGATCAATCAACCCTAACACATAAAATATTATTTATATATAAAGTATATGATATTACTGTTTTGCCCTTATTACTCATAACACTCTCCCTCAAGCTGGAGAGTATATATCGTACAATCCTAGCTTGTTACATAATAAACCCAAAAGAGTCTTACATAAGGCTTTAGTAAACATATCAGCAATCTGGACTCTTGTAGAAACATATGGAGTAGCAATTACACCATCTTCTACTTTCTCCCTAGTAATATGAAAATCTACTTCAATATGCTTGGTTCGCTCATGAAACACAGGATTGGAAGCAATGTAAATTGCTGCTTGATTATCACAATGCATAGTCATAGGCAGCTTCACAACGAATCTTAATTCCTCAAGTAAATGCTTAATCCAAATAAGCTCACATGATGTGTGTGCCATGGCTCTATACTCAACCTCTGCACTAGACTTGGCAACAACAGTTTGTTTCTTACTTCTCCAAGTAATCAGATTTCCTCCCGGAAAAGTGCAATACCCAGTAGTAGATTTTCTATCTGACGGTGATCCAGCCCAATCAGCATCAGTGTAGGCTTCTACCCATAGGTGACCATTAACTTTATACAAAAGACCACGGCCTGAATGTGCTTTAAGATACCTCACAATTCGAATAACTGCCTCCCAATGTGGAAGGCGAGGATCTTTCATAAACTAGCTCAAAACACTAACTGCAAATGATATATCTGGGCGAGTAATTGTGAGATAGTTTAGTTTACCAACTAAATGACGATATCTCTCAGGATTAGATAACAGCTCACCCTGATCTTCATACAATTTGACATTATGATCCATAGGAGTCTCCACTGGTTTAGATCCAAACAAGCCAGTTTCTTCCGAAATATCCAACACATACTCCCTTTGTGATAAACTGATGCCTTCTTTAGATCATGCTGCCTCAATACCCAAGAAATAACGAAGTTTACCCAGATCCTTAGTTCGAAAGGAGTTTTGACGGTATCTTTTCAAATCATCAATACCCTGCTTATCATCTCCAATTATTATAATATCATCAACATATACTATCAACAAAATCTTTCCTCTATCAGAGGTATGAGAAAACACAGAGTGATCAGAGTGGCAATGTCGCAATCCAAACTTTAACACTACTTCATTTAATTTACCAAACCAAGCTCTGGGAGATTGTTTAAGACCATAGATGGTTTTATGCAACCTACACACTTTTCCAGAATCCCCCTGAGCAACAAACCCAGGTGGTTGCTCCATATACACCTCTTCCTTCAAATCGCCATTCAAGAAGGCATTTTAATATCTAACTAAAATAGTGGCCAACTCAAATTACCAGCCAAGGAGATCAAAATCCGGACAGAAGAAATTTTAGCAAAAGGTGAGAATGTCTCGACATAGTCAACACCGTATGTCTAGGTATACCCTTTAGCAACCAAGCGAGCCTTCAAACGCTCAATAGAACCATCAAGCAAATACTTCACAGTATACACCCAACGACAACCAACAATAGTTTTCCTTGGAGGACAAGTAACTAAAGACCAAGTAGCATTTTCAGACAAGGCAGACATTTCTGCCTCCATAGCAGATTTCCAACCAGAGATGGACATAGCCTCCTGGACAGACTTAGGAACAACAATAGAATTCAAGGATGTGGTAAAGGCATGAAAAGATGAAGACAAGTGACCATAAGAGACAAATTGAGAGATAGGGTGAGAGGGACAAGAACGCTTACCTTTGCGCAAAGCAATTGGAAGAGAGGCAGGATCAGGAGTCGGTTCACTAGGCGGGATAGAAGTCTCTGTTGGAGGTTTCTGCCGATGACAATATACCTAGAGTGGTTTCTGAGGAGATTCAATAGGAGACACAGGTGGTACGAGAGGAAGACAAGGAGGAGAACTGTCACTAGCAACCGAAGGAGAGAAATAGGACTGAGATTCATCAAATGTGACATCAACACTAATGAAACGACGCCGAAGAGTAGGTGAGTAACATCGGTATCCTTTCTGAGTACGAGATTACCCAAGAAAAACACATTTAATGGATCTAAGATCAAGTTTATCACTCCCTGGACCTAAGATATGAACATAGCACACACAAACAAAGATCTTAGGAGGTAGATGAAACAAAGGTGCATCAGGAGAGAGCACAGTATAAGGGATCTGACCACCAAGAACAGTGGAAGGCATACGATTAATTAGGTGACAGGCAGTGAGAACAGCATCACTCCAATATGATTTGGGAACATGCATGTGAAACTTTAAGGCACGAGTGACCTCTAAAAAAAAGACGCATTTTGCGTTCAGCAACACCATTTTGTTGTGGAGTATGGGGGCATAAAGATTGGTGAATTATACCATGATCATCAAAAAATTGAGACAAAGATGTATGAAAATATTCATAAGCATTATCATACCGAAAAATACGCAGTGAAGCATTAAACTGAGTCTTTATTTCCATATAAAATGATTTAAAAATTAAGTACAATTCAGACCGTTCTTTCATAAGATAAAGATAGATGACTCTAGAATAATCATCAACAAAAATGACAAAATATCTAAATCCCAACAATGAGGGAGTGTTTATTGGACCCTAAATATTAGAATGAACTAAATAAAAAGGACTACTAACACAACTCTCACGCCTAGAGGCAAAAGGCACCCTATGGTGTTTACCCAACTAACATGCTTCACATTGTAAAGACTCAATTTGATGACACAATGGAACTAATGACTTCAAATTCTTGAGAGATGGATGACCAAGGCGACAATGATGCTGAAGAGGCAAGATAGACAAATGAGAAGCCACTAAACGGGAAGAACCACATCGATCCAAGTAATAAAGTCCACCGGCTTCATGCCCTCCACCAATAATCTTCCCCGTCTTGAGATCCTAAAAGATACAATGAGTGGATAAAAAAATGGCAACACAATTCAAAATTTTAGTAAGCTTACTAATTGACAAAAGGTTAAAAGGAAAATTAGGAATATATAAGATAGAAGAGAAAGAAAGATTAGGACTGAGATTGGCAATGCCCAAACCAGAAACTGTAGTGGCTGAGCCATCTGCCAATGTAACATTGGGAAGACTACTAGATTGCTCAAGGTCAGAGAGTAAACCTGAGGTACCTGTCATATGATCAGTAGTAACTGAGTCAATGACCCAAGGGTCCTGAGTGGCAAGACAAGCAACAAAAGTACCTTGTTGAGCCAAAGTAGCAGTAGAATCAAACCCAACAAAGTTGGAATGCAGAGACAAGAGGCGATTGTACTCTTCCTCAGGAATAGAGACTGCTTTGGATGTTGGTGGAAGTGACTGTGAAGGCGGTTCTTGAACTTGAAAACTAGCTTAGTGAGATGAGGGTTTACCATACAACTCCCAACAAAAGTCTACTGTATGATTCTCACCATGACAATAAGTGCACTTACGAAGACCACATCCTTTACCACGACCCCCTTGTTCACTACCACGGCCCCCACGGCCTCGACCTCCACGACCACCTCTATACTCCCCATATAAGTAGTAAAGGCAGATTTATCACCAGAAGGTAATGTATCAGTATTGGAGGAAGAGAAAAGGTCAGTACTCGAATCAGATAATGTGGCCTGTCGAAGTCTACCAAAAACTTCACTCAATGAAGGGAGGTCTGGACTAGCTAAAATTTGTAATTTTACTGTATTCAAACTTTTAGGCAATCCAGAGAGGAAGCGAGCAACGTGCATAGAATCTCGTTGTTTCTTCATAATTTTAACATCAGAGGAGATAGGCTGATAAATATTGAGTTCTTCACATACAACCTTAAACTTGTTATAATAGTCTTCCAAAGACACATCACTCAAATTCAAGGAGAAATAATTTTGATGAAAATCATAAATTCGCTTCAAATTGTTAACACCATAGTAGAGTTCCTTGGCTTGTTCCCAAACAAGGTTTGCAGTTGGTAAGAAAACCAAACTACAACTGATCTTAGACTCCATGCTATTCCACAAACAACTCCTAATTTGTGCATCTTCGGCTCTCCAATCAGCAAATTTAGGGTCTATAGGTACATGAGGTTCCTTAATCACGTAATTAAACTTCTTTCTACCAAGAAGAAAGACTTCAACTGCCTGTGCCCACCGAGCATAATTACTACCATTTAGATGAATGGAGGTAATTGATAACATATCAGGAGATAAGAAATAATTAGGGGACTGAGCACTGTCTTTGGACTCCATAATAGCAATCTGAAGAACAAACTAACACTAAAGAAATATGTTGAACTGAATTAAAACAAACTCCAACCATCAACCAATGTACTTCAACCAATCAGCCACACCAACAGCAACTCATCTATCAAAGAATCAACACCAAACTATTCCAAAAACAAGGCGGCAACAAATCCATACCAACACCAAAAAAAATGCCCAATCCACCATTAAACATCAACCTAAGGCTACCTGAACAGATAATCAGAGAACGTATTGAAGAAGAGAAGAAAAATCAGACCATGGTTAAAACCCTCAATTGAAAAGCTCCAGCAGTGGCGCTAGGATGCAGGAGCGGCAGCGTGAGGACTGGCGAGTAAGCTAGGAAGGGTTGCCAAAGGAGGGCGAGTAAAACCTTGCCTCTCTCGCAGTCATGCAACGTCGATCTGGTGTCGCGAGACCTGAGAGAGGGTCACCGGCGCTGGACAACTCCTTCAGCCACTAAATCGAGATTGCTGGAGGTCTCTATTAGGGTCGACAGAGCTAGCGGGTAAGGTTATGGTTGCCGACGACAACAATATCCGGTGGGTGGTGGTCGGAGCATTAACGACAGCGGCGGGTTGGTGGCTCTAATACCATGTTGTTTATTGTGAAAGTGTTTAGGGTTTGATCAATCAACCCTAACACATAAAATATTATTTATATATAAAGTACATGATATTACTGTTTTGCCCCTATTACTCATAACAGATACTTGCTTCAACGCTTGAATCATATTTGATAGCACTGAGAACAAAGAAGCCTTTCATTCCACCACACCATGAACTTCCACTGGAGTTGCAAAATAATGTGTGATATTCATATTAGCTTTGGGAATGATACAACCTCCTCTTGATTCTATTAAGAACCATGGTATCAATTTTTCCATTTCATCAAACTTTGTCACTTGATGCATCATAAAGGGTTAATCAGTAGCAAAGAATCCAAAAACTCATTTTGCACAACAAGTGTACCCTCTGATTTGTTGATATCTAGTTGAACTTTCTCCTTATCAAGTAGGGGAAGTCTCAGCATTAAGCAACATATATGACTCTTCAACAATTTGAATTAAATCTACTACACATGATTCAGATATTTCACCATGCTGTTTAGGTATTACAATTTGTTCTTCCTGCTGCACAAGCGTTAAACACCTTCAAGGTTATTAGGCAACCTTTGGATGGAGGACTCCATGAATCCTAGTCAGGCATCACAGGCAGTAATCCTAGAATCCAATTTGGGGCAGGTCAGGACTCCATGAATCCTAGGCAGCCTTTAGATAAGTAGCATAAGACTTGGACAAATTTCACTAAATTTTCAGTTTTGTTCCATGGATGACTACGCTGGAGTGGGCTTAGAACTAAAAACTCAGCAAATGCTTATCTTGTTTTCTTCAAACCATGCTACTAACTATTTATTCCATTGCCTCAAAGTGTTTCTTCAATCTAGAAAACAACCAAGATGAGATTGGGGAAGAAATTTCTTCCAAAAGGATTAGGATAAATATTCATATCAAATTATTTCATTTATTTCATCCCTATCTTTAATAGCAAGTTTGTGCCTCCTAATGATGGTCTGTTGTAGGTCCTCCTAGAAATGTAGGGCTTTACCTATTAGCTTCATCTTTGCAAATTACTTTCTTGTTATTTGATAAAACCTACTTATTTAAAGAATTGGTCCATCTCATTTAATCAATTGGTGAAAATCCACAGATCTTTCCACAAATCATTGTAACAAGAACCTGGTATACCAACATGAGCTGCCTGAGCTGTTCATTTGAACTGCAGACAAGTCACGAGCAGTGCAAAGCTTGCAATCCAAAGAAAAATAAATGGTCCATCACATATGAGATAACAAAGTGTTGGATCATATAACACTGGATCCAACTGTTGCAGCCCTAATTACACTAATGACAACATGTTTAAAAATGCTTTATTTTAATGTTGGAAACTGCGTTGGAGTGTTGACAATAATTACAGCCTTCACAGGCCCTTCACAATGGGCCCTAGTACAGGTTGCACTCCACTCGCAAAATTTCCAGTGATGTGGTAACAGTAGGCAGCTGTAGACACTGCTTGAAGTGCGAATGGCAAGACTGGCAGATTTGTGTCATGGTGGACCAAACACAATCTTGGCAGCAACACACGAGATAGTTTTTCAGGCAAGGATATAAGTGGCAACACAGCAGTTTGGGCCAAGAGCAATGACCAAGAGTTGAGAAACCTTGAACCAACGGTGGATCTGTGGGTCTTGGGATGGTGCAGTTGGTGGGTATGGATGAGTTTGTGGGGTCACCTTGGATTGTTGACTTGTTTTTTGGGTACGCATTACTGGTTGCCTTGGTCAAGCTTAACAAGGGCTTTGTTGTAGGTTGGGTTAACAGTTCTGGTCTGGTTGTGACAGCAACCTGGGGTTACGATGATATGGGTTTTGGGGTATAGATAATTATCGACATAGTTGTCAGTATCGTATGATACGTAATACGTATCGTATCATGTACAAAGAGTTTCGTATCGTAATGGCATATCATAAGTACTCATGAATCGCACGATACAGTAGTGCATATCGTATGAATCCTATCGTATCGTAAAATCATATGTATCATATGATGCATAAGACGTGCTTTAAAATGGGTTTTTTGTTAATATTTGTGCTTTTATTTGAATCCAACAAGTTGTTAAACTTGTTTTTAACACAAAATTATTAAGTTACTTAATTTATTTCAATAAAATAACATGTCCATAATTTTTTTTTTCTTTTTTCCCTCTTTCTCCTACAAAATTTGGACTACACACTTATACTTCACTTTCATATTTGCAAATTTCTTTTTTGTACTATGAATAAGATATTAACTGACAATATAATTATTTTTTTATTTTTGTCGTTATTGTTACAAGTCTAAGATGCTAAAATGCCAAGAAATTTTTTTTTAATTTATTTTTAAAAAAAAAAAAAAAAAGATAGTAAATGTTGATGATGATAAAGAAAATTTAATGAAAAAATAAAATTTGTAAAATGAACATGATGATAACACTGACTTAGATGAAGTTGATTAGACAAGATGATGAATATGATGAAAATAAATTATTATTTTGGGTCATTTGTTATGTATTATCTTTTTTTATATAGGTAATCAGAGAACTATTATTAGTAAATAAGAAAGAGTACAAGTTGTTCATGATGATGAAACAAGAAGAAAAAGATAAAACAAACAGCAAAAAAAGAGGGTAATTAGGAAACTAATCTAATGGAAAACATAAACTCAGAGAGAGAAGAATAATCAGTAAAACCCCAACAACGAGACCACTCAAAAAGACTACGCTAGCATAAAACCTTTAACTCATCCAGCGTCTTCTCATTGTTCTCAAAGGAGCGACGATTTCGTTCCAACCAAACAATCCACATTAAGCACTTTGGAATCAAATTCCAAATGTTCGAATTATGCTTCTCAAGCCACTGATACCAACAAGATAACAATCCCACCATCGATCCTGGCACAACCCAATGTATACCAAAAGCCTAAAGCATATAAGTCCATAAGGTATACGTAACAGGACAATGAAGAAGAAGATGGTCCACCGATTCCCCATCACAACAACACATACAACACCGATTTGCCAAAGGGCGACCCCTAAGCACGAGATTATCCAAAGTGAGAATCCGATCATAAGCAGTTGTCCATAAAAAGAAAGCCACTCACTTAGGAACCTTTGGTTTCCAAACATCCTTCCAAGGAAACAAATAATTCGGAGTACCCCAAATCACGTGGTAGTAAGACAGGGTGTCAAACTTATCATCACCTTTGAGCCACTGACAAAGAGTATCTCTCCTATCACCCCGAGGAATACGAGTTTGGATAAACTAAAGTAGAGAATAAGATACAACTAGCTCCCAATCTTCGAAAGCTCTATAAAACCTTAAATCCCACACTCTAATAATACCCCCTTCTAGAATCCACAAAACCTCAGAGATACAAGCATCCTTGACAGCTGAACAAACATAGAGCTCAAGATAAAGATCTTTTAGGGTATTATCACCAATTCACCTATCATGCCAAAAGCGGATATGAGTGCCTTCACCCACTACAAAAGACAGATGCTTAGAAAAGCTCTCCCACCCTTCATGAATGTTTCTCCAAATGCCACACCCATGAGTTCTCCTGCAATCTTTAGTACTCCACCCCCCTTGACCCTCACCATATTTTGTGGAGATAAATCTTCGCCAAAGATGGGTAACTTCATGACCATACCTCCATAACCATTTCCATAATAAAGCTTGATTAAATGACACCACACTTCTTATCCCCAAACCATCCAATTCGATGGTAAACACACCTTTTCCCAAGCCACCAAAAGATATTTGAAACTCCCCTCAAAAGACCCCCAAATAAAATTCCTCTAAATGCTTTCTAATCTACCAGCCACAGCTTTAGAAATAGTAAAAAGAGATAAAAAGTACATTAGAAGACTTGAGAGAGTACTCTTTAGTAACGTAAGCCTACCACCCTTAGATAAATAAAGACGCTTCCACCTTGATAGTTTCTTCTCCATCTTCTCCAAAATAGGATTCCAAATCGAAGCTGTCTTAAAAGTTCCCAACGACATCCCCAAATATTTCATAGGCAAACTGCCCACTCTACAATGAAGAATATTAGCTAGTGCATCTAGATTATTCACCTCCCCAACAGGGATAATCTCACTTTTCCCAACATTGACCTTCAAACTCGTAAAAGCTTGAAAACAAGACAACGCCAACCTTATGGACAGCATCTGTTCCCTAGAAGCATTACAAAATAAGATAGTGTCATCAACAAACAACAAATGGGAAATATGCACACTGACAGAATTCACTGCTCCCACATGAAAACTCTGAATAAGATTACTCTCCTCTGTCTTCCTCAAAGGTCTACTTAAAACCTCCATTATCAAGAGAAACAAAAGCGGGGATAATGGGTCTCCTTATCTCAACCCACGAGAGCTTCCAAAAAAACCTTTAGGGGATCCATTTACTAGGACTGAAAAACAGACAAGAATAACACAAACCTTAATCCACCCCCTCCATTTCAACCCAAAACCCATCCGGCCCAACAGATAAAACAAGGCCTCCCAGTTCACATGGTCGTATGCTTTTTCAATATCAAGCTTGCAAACCACACCCGATAACCGGCTCTTCAACCTACTATCCAAGCATTCATTTGCAATGAGCACTGAATCCAGAATCTGCCTTCCGCCAACAAACGAATTTTGAGTCTCAGGGATGAAATTATCCAAAACCGCCCTTAACTTGTTAGCCAAAACCTTGGACAGCAACTTGTACACACTACCCACCAAACTGATAGGGCGAAAGTCCTTAATGTTAACGGCATTACACTTCTTAGGAATTAAAGTGAGAAACAAAGCATTTATAGACTGTTTAAACACAGAGTGCTGATGAAAATAATCAAAAAAATCCATGACATCCTTTTCCACAACACTCCAACATTTGTGAAAAAAAGCTATGGTGAAACCATCAGGACCAGGGGCTTTATCACCCTCCATCTCCCTCAAGACCTGGATGACTTCCTCCTTCGTGAACTCCTCCTCTAAGGACAACCTCTCATCATTTTCAATACATGCAAAATCTAACACATCCATGTAGGGCACCCCAACTCAATTTCCTCATACAACCCCTAATAGAAGAAAACTAACTGAGAGCGCACATTAGACTCATCCTCATAAAGAACACCATCCACCTCAATCCTTTTAATTTGATTAGCATATCTATGTGAGTTTGCTAATCTATGAAAGAAACGAGTATTATTATCTCCCTCCTTCACATACAAGGCCCGAGACTTTTGTCTCCAAGAAATCTCCTCAAGAGAAGCCAACTGTTCTATGTCTCATTTGAGTTGAATACGGCGAACCTGTTCATCATTCGATAGACCCACCAACACCTCTCTAGCATCTATACCCATCAGTTCAGTTAGCAAATTCTTTCTAAAAGCCAAATCACCAAACTCCTCCCTGTTCCACTTTTTTAATTCTGCTTTCAGAGCCTTCAATTTTTGTGCCAAAATAAAACTTGGAGAGCCCGCAAAACTGTACCCATTCCACCATTGCTGAACTCTATCAACAAAACCCTCAACTTTCAACCACATATTTTCAAATTTAAAGGCACTTCAACTGCGTCGAACAACACCAGCTTCCAACAAAAGCGAGCAATGGTCTAAAATAACATGAGGAAGCACCCGTTGGGATACATTCTCAAAATTTTCCTCCCAATCTAGACAAACCAAAGCCCAGTCAATTCTTGACATAGAGGGAAGACCAGAATCTCTAAACTAAGTGAGGGAAGCCCCATCTAAAGGTAAATCTTACTCTCTATAAAATCCAAGAATGCAAACATAGCAAGGCTAAAAGACTCACAGCCAAGCCTTTCACTTGGGTACCGGATAATATTGAAATCACTTACTAAGCACCATGCCATGGGCCACCTGGCACGCACCTATGATAACTCCTCCCACAAAATAGACCGTTGTCCATCGTCATTGGGGCCATACACACTTGTACAAGCCCAAACAAAGTCATTCACCACTCCTCTCAATAAGACACTGAAAATAAATTGTCCAACAATTACATCCAACTTTTCAAAAATTCCTCCTATCCCAAATCAACAAGACCCCTCCCGAAGTCTGCATAGCTTCCAAAAACAGCCCAATCAATAAAAGGACTACCCCATAAACTCCGAACAAAAGCAACATCTATAGAAGAAACTTTCATTTCTTGAAAACATACAATATCAAACTTCCACTCTTTTAGAAGATTCTTACAAACCTCTCTCTTACGGGTATTGTTAAGCCCCCTTACATTCCAAGAAAGTAGTCGTAGTCATTTAAAACTACCAACCCCCACAACAATCGAAGAAGCTCGGCTCTTACTCCTAGAAGAGACACCATCATAATTAACATTAGAAATAAGCCCCTTAAGCTCCCTAAGACCTCGTGACCCTGAGTTTGCAGGTCACTTAGGCACCCCATCATTAATCACCTTGAGACATTCCTATTCCAGAAGGTGAAACAAAGCCAAACATTGAGCTTCATGTTTCACAATAGGGAAACCCACCATATTAGAGAAATTTTTCATCAACTGGGACACCCAATTCGAAGGTGGCCCAGACTCTATCACCTAAGTTCCCTCTACAGAATCCTGAACCAACAACTCTCTGAGTTCATTGGGTTCCCACCGAGACAGAAGGTCACACTCTAACACACAATGGTCTCTCTCCACTACCACAACCACGATCATCCACCCCACTAGTCTCCCACGAATAAAGGTGAAGCCCAGAATCTGTCTGAAATTGCTCAACAAAATCCACTGACCTCTGCTATGTTGTATCATCATGGTCACAACTCCTCTGTTCTTCTTCATGATCTTCCCCTTCCCCAAACTCAGCTTCCACCCCATTACCCAAATATGAGAGAGGAGAAAATCAATTTTGAATCACCCATGGATGCTGACAAAGGATTGGCAACACATCTTTCAGAATCGGAGACTTAATCGCCGTCGTTGCCAAGCTAACCACCATATCACTGATGAACCAAGTGTCTCAATTACCTATTCCATGAGTTACCTTGGCATCGGAGCCCGTGACCACGGAAAAAACAGCCTTGACGGAATTGAGAATAACTGCGGCAGAGCTACATCTTGATGCCGAGTCTTTTCCGGTCTCTAGATCACCAAATACTCTCGTCGACATCGTCCCATCGCTACTTGAGCTCTCACCCACCTGTCTCTCTAACGGCGGCAGACCCCAAGACTCACTCTTACCCAGCTGATTTTCTATTGGCTTCAGAACCTGAGACCCCAGCACATACAAAGGTTGGGCTACAGGCTGGACTAAGGGTTGGGCTGAGGGTTGGACTAAAGGCCCTTTGCCTTTAGGGTCTTCCGGAGCCAACGTGTGGGCCTTGTCAAGCATAGCAAAAACAGTCCTATTAAAAATAGGAGGAATGGGCACCCAGGTTTCTACACCTAAAGTCCCAAACTTAATGACTTCATTGGGCTTTAGCCTAGAGCACTTTCTCTTCCCATCTTCAGATTTAAAAATTCTCAAAGCCATATTCTCAACAGTCAACTTAAAAATAAATGCACGTGTGGGTCTGCCATTAAAACTAGTTTTGGTAGAATCATTAAGAATCACGTTATTACCCAATTTATCTCCCAAAATTTCAAAATTCCTAAACTGTTGCTGGTTCCCATAATTATTCACAGCTTGCCTATTCCAGCCACCAATGGTTGGCGAAAAAACACCGCTCTTACCTCCATTACCTGGCCTTGATTTGTCATCGGAAAAGAAGAGGCCTAACTCTTTGTGAAACAAAGACCATCCAAAATTGTTAGTGCTTGCTGGTTTCATAACACACCCTTGGCGAGCCCCACCACAGTACTCAACTATGGCCACAAAAATGCTAGTCTTATTCGATCTCCCACAAAATTCCAACAACTTATTATTTTCCCGAAAACGTTTACAAAGAGAAACTTTCCCCAGAACCCAATCACGAATATCAGCAAAACAAGAAAGGATCCACTCAAAGCCTTTACGTCCTCCCAAACAGTGTGCTTGACATGCCGGTTGCTCTCATGTATAGCATACAAATCAGGCCGCCCACCATTGAAAGAAAAAGAGAGAAACTTTGCATCAATACAGAAAGAAACTTTTCTGCCCCCATGATCCGATAAAGGTAAAGAGGTATTAAGGTGTGAAACTGGTTTGGTATCAGTTTTAGAGAGTGAAGATATCGGGTAACAGTGGAGGTGTAGGCGCAAAAAGTTTTTTAGGCAATGTAGATGGTTGTATGGGGTGTGACGGTGGAATTGAGCTAGGGTGGATTTTTGTAGAGGGGTGACAAAAGGTGTATGATGGTAATCCAAAAGGTGGGACTTGAGGTGGGAACAAAAAAGGATAGGGAGAGAGAGAAGGAATATGTGGGACTGCCGATGGTAGGAAGGGGAAGAGAGAGGGAGTTGGGAATGGTTGATAGGTAATGTAAAATTTTATTAAATAAAAGAAAACAGCCAACTCGAGTACATTGGGAATGTACTATGGGGGCACAAATCAAGAACCAAAATTACAACAATCAAGTAAAAAAGTAAGGGAAGAACAAGAAAGATGACAAAAAACCACACTCCAATCAAGGAGTGTGCAAAAAAAAGACTTAATCTCTAGCCTAGAACCTTCACATCCCTCAAAACTTCTAGCATTCCTTTCACACCAAATACACCATATCAAGCAATGAAGCACAAGTCTCCAAAAATCTATGTTGCGATGTCATCCAAACTTACCCTACCAAGACTCAAACAACTCAATAACCTTGTGAGGCATAACCCAGTGGATTCCTAACAAACTGAACACCAACAACCACAACTCACAAGCTATGGGGCAATGAAGCAGAAGATGATCCACTGACCTCCCACAACTCTTACACATATAGCACCAATCAAGAACTAGCACACGTCTTTTTGTTGTTAAGATCTTACCTAAGAAAGCAAACCATGAAAAGAAAGCTAACCTTTGAGAAACCTTTGATTGCCATATCATTCTCCAAGGGAACGATAAGAGAGTATGAGGGTAAAAAGAAAGATAGAATCCTCTAACCTCAAAACTTCTACTCCTTGCTAGCTTTCAATAAACCTTATCAGGAACCAACCCCCATACAGTCGAAGAGTAGACCATATCCATAAACAGATCAAAAGATTCTTGTTCCCAATCTTATGGTGGACGACGAAATTAGCATCCCAATGAATCCTCCCACCAGACCAACACATAACCTCCGCTACTGAAGAATCCTTTGTTCTACTAATGCAATAAAGTTTTTGAAAAGCCTCTTGGAGAGTACGATCTCCACACCACACATGCTTCCAAAACTTCACTCTAGTACCATCCCCCACATCATACAGAAAGAGTTTAGAAAAATTCAGCCAACCACTTCTAATGAATCTCCACAAGCTAACACCATAAGCACTAGTCACTTTTTTCGTGCGTCAATCACCCCAAACATTCCATATTTCGCCTCTATAACCCTCCTCCATAAAGCATTAGTCTCCATACCATACCTCCACAACCATTTTCCTAACAAGGCAAAATTAAAACATCTCAATCGTCTAATACCTAGCCCCCCAACCTGCAACGGCTTACAATCCTTAGCCCAATTAACCAGGTGTAATTTAGATTCACCACTAATACCACTCCCCAGGTGTAAATTAGTTATTAGTTAAATATATTCTGAATTTATAATGAATATGCCCTTAATATATGTATATATATATAATTTTTTATAAATTCTATTAAGTGCTTGTGTATCTTGCGATACACAATATAATACACGATACCCAAAAAAAAAATCAAAAATCAATTCACGTTTTAACAACTATGACTGTCAGTGTGGTTGGGCATCTATCTTTTTTTTCTTCCGTTTTCTCTCTTTTTTTTCTTTTTTTGATGATTTTTTTTGCTATGAGATGGATTTGGTGGCTTCACAATTTTTTTTTCTCCCTTGTAATAGATTTGACTGTGACCCATAGGGATGCTTGGAAAACACAATCAAAATTTTGCTTTGATACCAAATTTGATGCATAACAAAACCAAAACAACCTAACAATAAAATTGAAAAACAGAAGAATAAACGACAGATGACCTAAAAGTAGTCAGCACCAACCAAGAAACAACAAAGCCTCTAGTAGTTAGCACGAGACAATTGGAAAATTTTAAGACAAATTTTACTAATTAAGATAATTGTAATATGTCATTATAGAAGTGCAACACTACGCTCATATATAGATTACTAGTGTTGAAAGACAAGAATAAAAGCAAGAAAGAGAGAAAACACAAGGGTAATGTACTTCGACCTGACAGTCTAAGTCCATGGGATAAAACCCTTGGGGCTACATCTTTATTGTATTCTCAATTATTGTTACAATGAACCCTAGTAAAGTATATATAAGAGCTAGGGTTAACCCTTCATGGGCGTACAATATATTAGGCCTCTTGGGCTATTACATTAATATTAACCCAATATCTTTAATAACTAGGACCAAACCCTAATATAAATTATAATTGACTAAGAAAACCTAATTCTAATTCTAAATGACTTGGAAAATCCCAATTATTGAATTATAAAATAACCTTGGTTGCACCTAATACACAAAGCTCCCATTTTTGCGGGAGCTAGAAGGGATTATGGTAGACAACCTTACCCCCAATTTTTTGAAAAATCCCAATTATTGAATTATAAAATAACCTTGGCTTTGAGAAAATTATAATAACCTAATTAACCACCAACATCTAAAACAAAAATACAATTGAGTGATTGAACAATAAAAAAATTCCAAAATAAAATAACATTTTCTTCATGCTTCCTGCATTACATTGCTTGGAGGGTATATACTTACTAAAGTGACTTGTCTGAATTAATCCCACATCCATTCATAAACTTCATTTTATTCAACACAAATCTAATAAAGAAAATGCAAGGCACAAATCAAAGATGGAAGAAATAAATTAAACAAAGAGAAGTACCTGGACAAAGGGGTACTTTTGCAAATATTCTCTTGTGTAATTCTGAGAAGCAGGAAAATGTGGCCCACAAAAAAGGACACGGGTAAGGTGCATGTCACTATTACCGGCCATGCTCTCAACCTTTGACAAAATATCTGCACTGGAAAACCTTTGAATTAAAAGAAAATACTTTATCTGAGAGTTTGTAAAACAATGGAAAAATTATACACTAAGGATCTAAAAGAGTAAGGCAAAAGAAAAAGAACTGACGACACATTACACAAAAAGTAAAGAACCATGCTTTATAATCCTTTAGGGAAGAGAACGCCTTTAAAAATGTGACACTAGAGTTGACTGCAACTGGTTCCTTATGCTGGACATCATGAGATTATGAACATTTTTCCCCTTCTCATTTTCAAACTCAGCCTAAAAGTTTATTTTTCATTCATAGATGAAGAATTTACTAAGAGAAGAGAGAAGAACAAGGACATATAAAACAGTCCCATCCAACCAAAGTTTCTCAATTAAAACATTGAGAGTTTCTATGACAAGGAAGAATCAAATTGAGGGTAAACAGAAAACCAAGACAACAAGCGAAGAAATACTGAATTGAGTTTGTAAAGGGAAATTTCAACTCACTCAAAAGCCTACTAGTCTACTACAACTTCTTTTTATATGAAAGATAATACATACATACATACATACATACATACATACATATATATATATATATATTCAAAAAGAAACTAACATAGTACGTGCTACATTCTGAATATTACATATTCAAGTTTAAGCCATCTAAGAATATTACATATTCTGCTGGCAAACGGTATTAACAGTTAAGGAATCTAAGTCTACTAGACTAATATGTTTATCTTTTCTAAAAGGATAATCAAGGAATTGGAGAAAAATTTAATGCATACTTGTGGACAGGTACTCCTTATAAGGTTATGGAGGCTAAAATCTGCAGGCGGTCAGTAAGTACAGCTAACGAAGAAAAGGACTTCGGTTTTAGAAGGCTCCCTTTGTGTTTTCTGCTAAGCAGATCCTGGGGCCATTTATTCTATCAGTGTGGGTTCTGGCTAGAGATGGTGCATTCTCTAATCAATAGGCACATTGGTGATTGGCAACTGAGCTTTAGGGAGTAAATGATAATGCCAAAGGAAAAGGGCTGCATGCTACTATTTATAAAGTTGCTTAAACAGTCCAAAAAGCTCTCAATGATGAAGCAAGTATCAGAACATCAGGATAAACATTCTTCTTGTAGAAGCAGAAGGCTTCTAATTATGCTCAAAACTATAACAGTCTCAATGTCCCAACTCTGTTTCCCATCATAATACAACCACTTACGCAATAAGACTCTATGAGAAACCTCAAAAGTCAAAACTCCCAATGCCCAAGCCCGTCTTTAACCTAAAACATCCTTCAACTTCAAATAGTTGATAGCAAACTCTACCCCCATTCTGGCATATAGAGAATCTCTCTGAAGCTACTGCAACCTTTGCACAACCAAAACAAATATAGGGAAAAGGGACAAAATTCTTTGACTTAAAAAGTGCTTAGAACAAGTTTAAGTCTCCCCCACTGGCACCATCTCACTCTTTCTCAAGTACCTGTCCAAAACAAAATAGAACACTCTTGACAAAGAATACAACAGTATAGCATCAGCCCCAGAAAAAATGGAATTACCTGCAAACAACAGGGGAGACACTACAATCTCATTCCCACCAACCAAATCCCTTTCAGAACCTGTAATCATGCCTCCTTTTTTGCATGTTGACAACCATCCCACTCAATGCTTCTATAACTAGAATAACCAATGAAAGGAAGGGAGGGTCCTCTTGTCTTACCCCCTTGACCTATCAAAAATCCAGACAACCTTCGAGTATCCAATCCACTAGGAGAAAAACATGAAGGGTAAAAATACATTCTAAGAAGAGATCATTCTATTATTGTCCCTTAAATAATTATTCTGTTAAGTGAATAAACTACTCTAATAAATTACCAATACAGACTATCATTATGCAATAAATAATACCATCCATGCAACATTCATTGTGATAATGCATGAAAAATCTCATAAACATACATCTTACTACATACTTGTGCTGTTATGTGTAGTAAAAACTAAGATAAGTGATTAGTATGCAAAAACTCACATCAAATTAACTTAAAAACAATTCTTCCAGTGAGATGCAGCTCAAGTGACACCTCCTCCTCCCGTTGAAAGAGCAAATTGAAGTGATGTAGCTAATAAACTACTTTAACAACTTAAAAACAATACTGCCAATGTGCTGCAGCTAAAGTGGCACCTCCTCCACCCCTCGTTACAGCAAGGTGAGGTGACGTGTGCCTGTTTGGTAACTCGGTTTCAAACCGTACTTTTTTCAAACTCAACTTCTTTCTAGCTACAGCTTTTTCAATTCAAACAATCCCATTTTCAGAAGGTTGAAAAAATAAGCTGAACCAAACAGGCAGTGGCGGAGCCAAGGGGGTGCCAGAGGGGGCAATTGCCCCCCCTGACTCCTTTAAAAAATGCATTGATACCTACTATGTGATGTGCATTTAACTAGTTTGCCCCCCTGTAAGTGGAATAAATAGAAAAAGCACTCCCACTGTTATGAAATAGCCTTGACACCGGAAAGAAAGAACGGAAAAAAAAGCTTCTCAATTCCCTCACACAATCACACTTTCACCTATTTTACTATTCTTAAATAGTATTTATTTCAAGTAGTTTTGATCTTGTCCCATCCATTACACTACTTACAGTACTTTTCTTCCCTATTCTAATTTTTCTTTTCTTCTCTTATTATAATTCTAATACTATAAACATAATATTTTTCACAAATAAATTTCACAATTGTAAAAATGGTTAACTGTGAAGGGTGAACAACTTACATTGATGGAGCCACCACTTTATTTGCTTCACAACTCACAGTCCACTATTTTAACAATTGTAAAATTTATTGTGAAAAAATTGTGTTTGTATGATTGATTTATTTATTTTAAGCAATCAAATTATGTCTAAATTTTATGTATTTAAATTAATTTCTCACTTTGGTTATTAGTAACTATGATTGATTATTTTTGTTTCTTTGTTTTAATAATATGAGATATACTTGTAGTTACAATTGTCTATTTATTTTGTTATTATTATCGATCAATTAATATTTTTAGATTAATTTTGTTTTTAGTATTGTTTTTCAATTTTGCCCCCCCTAAACTGAAATCCTGGCTCCGCCACTGCAAACAGGTATGTGAGTAAACTGCTCTAATAACTTAAAAACACTTCTGCCAATGAGCTGTAGCTAAAGTGACACCACCCTGCCCTTGTAAGAGCAAGGTGAGGTGATGGATTCAAGACCAACCATATTAATGCATGAGTTTTGCAGGTTTGAGGTCTCTCATACTCGCAGGAATGGTAATATACCTGCAAATTTGTTCCCAAAATATGCTTTAGGTGTTGAGCATCATGTTACTTGCATTGAGGAGAGCCCTTGTTCTCTCTCAACTGATGTAATTTCTTTTCATTCTGTTTAGCTAAATTCTAGTCTTAAAGTGGGTTAAAAACAATTTGTAATTTTGTATCATGAACTTCCAAAGAAAATATTTTTCGCATAAAACATGAAGTGTATGGCAACAGCTAGTGCTAGATACTCTTTTGCTTTTAATCAAAAGGTGACTCTTTTGCTTTTAATCAAAAGGTGCATCAGTGTTAGAAAGGAGAACCCATTTGTCTTTTTAACTTTCTTTTTGTTATGAAGACTTGAAATCAGTCAACGGATTCAATGGGGTGTGAAGATTGAACGCATATGATATGATAGGAAAAATGGGGTTCATTTCTCTCAAAAAGATATAACATAAATTATGTATTATTGATTGTATCAAAAGGATTTGGTGGAAAGGGAAGCGTTACAGAGACATAAGGAAGAAAAAAAAAAAGAGTAGTGTTTACCTGTGTGAAGCCTACTGAGTTTAGTGAGAGAAGAAGCGAGATTCCGGAGGACAATCGACCTCCTTATATAGATTCCTTCCCCGCCTCTCCGGAGTTTCTCTCCCAGATCTCTTTCAGCGTGTGTTTCATTTGTGAGTTTCCATCGCTGATTTGGAAGAGAGTAGTGTTTACCTGTGTGAAGCCTACTGAGTTTAGTGAGAGAAGAAGCGAGATTCCAGAGGACAATCGACCTCCTCCTTATATACATTCCTTCCTGTTGGAAAAAATAGACGGAATAAGAAATTGAAGTATTCTACATTCGCTTTAGTTTGTTTAGTTTGTTATTGCAAGCAGTGAAAATCCTTTTTAAGTCTAACTTGAGTTTGTTATTATAAGCGGTGAAAATTCTTGAGTATTACATTGGAAATGACAGAGAGAATGAGTTTCGAGTTGGATATAAGGTTGGGTTGTAGGTATGTGTGGACTAGGATCACTTATTCAATTAATAATAATATTTTATTATTTTATGTTTAAGTCAGTATGTCTGTATACAGTAGTTATCTCTGAAATAGTGTTTCAGTTTTAAGTTACGTATAATTTAAGAGAGATGCTACGTTCACAATATTTTTACAATATATTCACAACAAATCATAGGTGGTTAGTTGTTATTAGTTGAAACTTGAACCTAACACTAAGATTACTTTTTTACCCTAACAATAACAGCCAGTAACAACTTGCCACTTAAAATTTGTCGTAAAAATATTGTGGACATATCATTTCTCATATGTGTGCTTCGTTTTCGTGCTGTAGATCATTTTATCTGAGGAGGCAGACGTCCGTGAGTCTCAAAGCATCACAGTGATTGTATGAGGGGTGAAATCTGTTTTAAGAAGATTGTATCAAACACAAGACTTGATCTAAATCATTCATTCTTCACGCATTTGGTCTGTGAGTTTTTAATTATTTACAGCTTTTTTCTTATATATATTCAGTATTTGTTTATTGCTCTTGTCTATCATATCTATTTGTGTTTTTGCTTTATCACAAAAGTAAATTGTTGAAATATATCCAACAATCTTAAAGTAGATTTCCTATATTTTAATTTATTTTTGTAATTCACGGTGAAAGGAATTTTGTGTTTGTTGTAAAACACTAAGGGTTCGTTTGTTTTGGCTTCAAATGGTTTTAGGAAATCATTTTCCGTAAAATAGGCTGTTTGGTTGGCTTTGAAAATAGAATTTTTCGGAAATTATTTTCATTTGACTGGGTAAAACGAGCCTTTGACCCGAAAATGGTTTTACATTTTTATTTTCACTTCAAACCATTTCCGGGACAGACGAGCAAAAGAGAGAGAGAGCGAGAGAAAGAAGAGAGAACAGCTCACTCCACTACACTCACACCGATCCAGACACGGTAGTCCGATCATCTCACTGATCCACACACGCCGAGCTCAGCCACTCGATCCTCTCCCTCACGATAGTCCGATCACCGAGCTCCACCCACTCTTTGTTCAACGCCAAACGCAGACCCACGGTGAGTTTTCCTTCTCCGGTTGATTATGGCTCAGTCCGATGGCGTTTGTTTATGGGTTTGACCGTTTTACACCTCCGATCCACACACCTCACCTCACCTCAACTCACCTCCGATCTACACACCACCGATCTCACCTCACCTCACCTCACCTTCGACCTCACCTCACCTCCGATCCACACAAGTCCGATCCACATCCCCTTAAACTCAGATATGCCAAAATCCAACACACTGTCGCATAAACAACCCATCCTTTGACCCACCTCTCAGATTCGATCTATAAATATATATATATATATATATATATATTATTTATTTATATAAATATTTATATATTTATTTATATAATTATTTACTTTATTTATTTAATTTTTTTAATTATCCATTTTTTATTTTAAACTGTGTATTATTCATGGATGGATAGATTCTGTATTGTGCATATTGGGTCTTGCCAATTGTTATCTGTGTAATATTTATTTATATTATTGTTTATTTGGTTTTGGGTTATGCTAATTAATATCAAGTTGACATATTTTAAACTGCTTATTTGGTTTGGATGTTTTCTGTTAATGCCTGTGTTTATTTACTGTGTTGATGGTACAGTTATACAAAAATAGAATGCAATGTGATTTGTTGGTGTAAATATTGATTGTGATGGTATTATGTGCAATTATCAATGTGGTTTATGTTGGTGCTGTGATGGTGTAAATATTGATTGTATATAGAATGGAATGTGATGGTATCAATGTGCAGTTATCAATGTGTTGGTACTGTTATGGTGTAAATATTGATTGTAAATAGAATGCAATGTGATTTGGTACTCGCTTTCAATGTGGTTTGGATGTTTTCTATTTGTGACTGTTTTTATTTACTATGTAATCAATAGCATGCTTGTTTACATACCTCTTAGACCACAGTGTTTGTGATTTTGTTAAATGAAGAAAAAAACCAAAACCGCAATTCTTGCCTCAGTTGCATCTGTCCTCCTTGTAGGGGTTGCATTGTTAAGGAAATTGCGGCGTAGACATGGACAACTGCCTAGGGCGTTTTATGTTAATCATGTAGCCAAGAGAGAGGAATACATAAATAGTATTCTGCATGGAAGTGAGAGTAATTGTGTGAATCAAATTAGGATGATGCTCGACTGTTCACATGTCTGTTGCGGAGCAAGTGCTCATTTTCTTACACATTATTGGTCATAATGTGAGGTTCCGTGTAATGGGTGGTCGGATCTATAGATCAACTGAGACTATTTATAGACACTTCAAGGTCGTCCTTAGGGGGGTCCTGAAATTATATAGAGTTTTAATAAGACTGCGTAGCTCCGATACACCCCCAGAGATAATGAATAGCAAAAGGTTCTACCCATATTTTAAGGTAAATATTGCAACTTGTGTATTTTTGTAAATTGTGAAGATTTATGTAATTAGAATAAACCATTTTTTTTCCGAAATTAGGATTGTGTTGGAGCAATAGATGGTACACATGTTCGTACATCTGTGCCACCTGAAATACAAGGAAGATTTCGTGGTCGCAAAGATGGAACCATGCAAAACGTGTTAGCTGCCATTAGTTTTGACTTAAAGTTCACTTATGTATTGGCTAGATGGGAAGGCAGTGCACATGATTCGCGTGTGTTAAATGATGCATTTGCTAGGCCAGGGGGTTTTTCAATTCTCGAAGGTATTATACGATTACTTCACCTTTTAGGTTTATTAGTTTAATAAATATTGTGCGTTTTCCTAAGCATAGTAGTGATTTGGTTTTATTTTTGAATATATGTAGGTAAATATTATCTTGGTGATGCTGGGTATGGTAATAAAAATGGAATATTGTCACCTTATCGGAGTGTGCGATATCACTTGAAAGAGTTTAATGATCGTCCTCCTGAGAATGCACAAGAATTGTTCAACCTCCGACACTCTTCATTAAGAACTACCATTGAGCGAGGGTTTGGAGTGTTGAAGAAACGTTTTCGAATGTTGGATGCAGAACCATTTTGGTCTTTTGAAACCCAAGTGAAAGTAGTGTTAGCATGTTGTGTGGTTCATAATCACATTATGGGGGTTGAACCAAATGACCATATTATGGAAGATGCAATGAACCAAGTAGAGTCCAGTGACCCCCAACAAGAAACACAATCACGTCGGGAGTCTGTTGAAGACAGTGGACCATGGAATGCTAAGAGAGATGAGATATGCCAAGCTACGTGGTCTAATTATACCAGGAGTAGAGAGTAGTACTTTATTTAGATTTCTATGATTGTAATATGTGTTTTTTTTTTTTTTTTTGTAAAGACAATATATTTACTATAGACTTCTTGTGGTGTAATGAAAAAGTATTTTTAGCATTACATTGTTATTTTATGGTATTACATTGTTATTTCCAGTGTTAGCATGTTTCATTCTGTTGTGCACATCTATAAGCGTGCTTGTATATGTGTTTGATTTGTTGTTCCTATTCCGAGCATAATTACTAAATGCTACTCTCATTTTTAAATGCTAATCTCACTATACAATTTTCATATGTAGTAATGTCAAAGGGCAAAGAGAAGATGAGTAGCAGCAAGCAATTCAAGTGGCTGCCGCCTATGCATGAAATGATACTTAGGATACTTGCGCAGAAGGCGGCAAAGGGCAACAAGCCGTCTAGCACTTTCAAACCAGCCTCCTTTGCTCTTATAGCGAAGGAGATAACTGCCCAATTTGGGGTTGAGTGCACCCCTCCTATGTTAACAATCGAATGCGGACTCTAAGGACCATGTGGTCCACTATTCAGACGATTAGAAAGAAGAGTGGCTTAGACTGGGACGATAACCTAAAAAAGATAACATGCGACGCGAAGACATACCAAGAAGAAGTCATGGAATGGCTTCCAATTATATTTTCTTAGTATAAATGATAATATATGTTTTTGCCTTTTATATGAAATTTATAGTGTCATTCTTTTTAGGATTCCATTGCTTTTATAAGGTTTTTCAAATATAACTTTCATGTGCAGATCTATTGTAAAATCTGGTCTTAGCATTTGTACATTGTATTTTCTGTTGTACTTATCTTCAAAATCATGAGTTATGTCTCCTGTTCCCTAATAGATTTTTTTGTTTATCATTGACCTAAATCTTTTAATGGCATCTATATTGAATTGAATATTGAATTTATGAGTAAAGTGATTATTGCATTGTTATTATATGTTCCTTTCTCCCTTACAGGCGCATCGAAAGCATGTAGAGTATCTAAACAAAAAAATTGAGACGTATGATGAATTAGCTATTGTTGTGGGGAAGGACACAGCCACGGGTGGCTTTTCTAAGTTCTATGTGGATATTGAGAATGAGCCAGATAATGGGGACAGTGCTGAGTTTGTTGCAGACAGTGTGGAGGAAGGTGTGGTCGAGAAGGGGAAGAATGCAGTCGAGTCATCCACCACTGGGTCGGGAATTTCCAAGTCCCGCAAAAGAGAGCGTGCACCTTCTAACGCTGATGAGAGTGTGTTGATTGATCTATCTGATCAACTGAAGGAAATAGCTGTGGCTCTGAAAGAAATTAATCGGGGCCCGGTGGATTACACAGCTCTTTACAATGAGGTTATGGCTATGATGGCGGATGGGTATAGCGAAGATATGCTCGCAACTGCATTTGACCATCTTTGTGAAAATGAGAAGGCAGCACGGGGATTTCTAGCCAAGAATGCTAGGCTGAGAAAGTTATGGTTGGATGGTTTTTTGTTCTCACAACTTTGACTTGTCTGTTTTATGTTAACTGTGACGGTAGTTTTAGGAATTAACTTTTGTTGTAGTACTAGTATTGACCTACCATTGTATTATATATGTAGTCTTTTGTATTATTGGGACGATACAATTGCCCAAATTATGTATTTGTACTGTTCAGATACCACGAGTAGGTATCATTTTTGTACACCATGGAGGTGTAATGCTAATGGTGAACGATTGATGTGGTTGTTTTTATATAAATATTATGGGCAATGCAGGTGCTTGAATTTGGATGATTATTTTTGATGTTGAAGTGGATGATTTTAGTTTTGTACTGTTACAGGTTTGTCTAGGTAATGCAGGTGCTTGAATTTGTAAGGCATTTCATATTTTTTGGAAAATGATCCACAAACCAAACATGGGAATTGATTTTCCGTAAAAAACGAATTCTATTTTTCGTAAAATGTTTGACCGAACCAAATATGGGAATTAATTTTCTGTAAAACAGAAAGCATTTTCCGTAAAATGTTTGAACAAACCAAACACTGGAATTGATTTTCCATAAAACGAATTTCGTGACAGCCAAACAGCCTGAATATATTTTCCTTTTTCCGAAAATAGCATTTCTAAAAAATATTTATTTTCTGAAAAATATTTTACATGAACCAAACGGACCCAATTCGGTAATTGTTATACTTTGCGCAAAACTTGAAAATTTGAGTTTGTGTTGATCGTGAACTTTGATCTTTTGATTACGTCGGTTTCCGTGCTAGACTGAGATTGTTTTATACGTTGTTGTTATATTATTTTATTAGGACTTTTTTGTCTTATTTGAATTTTTGTTTGACTGGACATGGTGTAGAGTCATGTGTGTAGACTGTATGATTGATGATTGCTTTGTTTCTAGCCTTTCCCGTGTATCAGTTTCAATTCTGACGCCATTGGTGTGTGTTCTCGTTTCGTAAACCGTATTTGTGTGAAACATGTATTTGATTTACGGTTATTAAAATCCCAGAGATTGTTTTGTAAGTTGTATAAACGTTTGACTGAGTTGGTTTCGATGGACATTCTTTTGTTGGCTTCATTTTTAAATCTGGGCAGATTTTCTATATGGTTTACTAGATGTGGTTGTGCGTCAATGCCTCTATGGGTATACTCTTCTTTTTGCTGAGATATGGGTATGTCTATTATTCATTAACTCTGTTGACTTTTGCATGATTTTCGAATTGTGCTCATTTATTTTGGATGCCATGATTGGTTATTTGGTTTAATAATTGAATTTTAGAATTCAACAGAGTTTAAAGAAACAGTTAATTATTAAACTTGGCCAATGAGTTAAGTTCAAGATTGAACTTTGGCATGGATATATAACTTCATTTTTTTTCCATGGACCTTGCTGTTTCGTTCGATTTGATCTTCGGCTGATTGATATATGTATATTATTTGAAGATAAACAGTGCTAGTAACACGTCATCAAACATGACATGCTTATTTTCATTTGGCCTTTGCTTACAAGATATTTAAATGATTATTTATTAGATGAATTATTTATATTGATATCTAACCTTAAACTTTATAACGATGACCACGTTTGGTGGTGCTTGTTCAAAAGGATGTTCTGGCCTTTTTATGTGCAATGGTGTATGGGTTAGATGAATAAAGAAAATTGAGAAATTTATTGGAGACAAAATTATTTTGAATCCATTTAAGTGTATTCAATTTTGGACGTGGCTGCCATTTTTTAGTTTTTGGTTAGCCTTTACTAATTCATCAAGTGATCCTCTATTTGATAATTAAAATAGCATTATGAGAGCTATTATTAATAATTTCAAATGTGTGGATATAAGCCCAAGAATGATACCAATAGCACACTAGTGGGGTTGTAATTATGGGGTTTCACTCTAAGTTAGAGAGTGTACAATTCACCCATTGGCCAAAGGTGTTATTTATTTATAAAGTTTAAGGTACAGTTGTTCGTATTGATATGAATAATACATGATTGTTGTGTATAGCCTTTTAATTTGTTTTGACAATGTATAACCTTATTTAAACATGCATGTATGTATATATTTTGGGCATGTGTGAACTTCATTGGATATTAATGTGTTTAATCCCAATATATGTTTTGTAATATTTCTTTGGATGAAATATATGTTACATGCCTTAGTTAAACATACTTGAGTTATTAAAAAATTTGGAATGCACAAGAGTCTGTTATGAGTGTTTATTAAGTAAGCAAGGATGAGACATTAGAGATATCCATTCAGTATAAGAATGAAGTTGAGAAATAACTCAATGAATGCAATAAGTTCTTGATTACCATGGACCTTGTGAGGGGAAGCTATTATTTCCACCAATTATTTGTTCATTGAGATACCTTAATAGAAACCAGTAAAACACCTTGTGAATTATGGAAAGAGTGATCGTCTTTTCTATAAATTCTTAAAATGTGGGGGTCTTTGATTAAAGTGGTGGTTCCTATTCCTAAAGGATAAAGAACCATTGATTGTGTTTTCACTGGTTATGGTCATAACAGTAGTGCATAGTGCTTTCTAATTTATGAATCTATTATTTTTATATGCATGATAATTAATTAGAATATATTTCAAGTGTTAAACTTTCTTAAGGAAAGTTTGAGTCTACGTTTAGTATCTCTTATGATCAAGAGTTGATGGAAGAGAGGTTAAGCCTAAGTGTAGTAAAAGGACAAACATTATGGTTGTTTGGTCCAAATTTTCTAATTTATATATTAGAAGATGAACTTAAAGCTTTAAAGAAGCAAAATCCTAACGTGCCTTCTTGGAAAAGAGATTTTCAATAGTGCAATAAATCCATCTTTGAAATCTATGCATAGTAATTGGTGGATCTACCACTTAAAGTTTGAGAGTTGATGGAATTATTGACTATTACAATGCAAGACTTGTTTTAGAAGGCTACAAATAAAAGGAAGATGTGAGTTTTCTTGATACACAATAAACCAAAGGGATTTATGGTTCTTGTACAAGGAAACAAAGTGCTTAATCTTGTTAAATCTTTGTATAGATTGAAGCAAGTTTCAATCCAATGACATGAGAAATTTGACAATGAGATGATGTCAAATGAGTTTAGATTTAATGCAACTAGTGTGTGATGTGAAAAATATCACAAGAGGCTATATTGTTGTGGGATATGCTTGTGTAAGTGTTGTAGATGTGATACAAGAAATGAAAATTTTTAATACATCTAATGGACTTGTCTTGTCGCAATCACATGAGAAATGTGACGACAGTCTAGTGAGAACACCTTATGCAAAGAGCATATGTATTTTTTGGGAAGTCAATAAATCTAAACAGACATGCATTGTTGGATACTTGTGCCTCCTATTTGTATATATTGATAGGGCATAGAGTTATGGTGGGTCTTGACTTATTCGTCAGAGACATAAAACCATGAGGCAGTTGCTCTCAAATGGAAGTAGTTCCAGATTATAAAATGGATCCGTAGTCAATTTTTTGAGTAGAGAGTAAGAAAACTGCTCATCGAGGAGAATGGGGTTAAAGCCTATGACCTAAAGTTTCCATGACAGTAACCCCACCTAGTTGACTGGAGATTCTAAAATCTAGGTTTTCAAAGGGACAACAAAATTGTGGAGACTATTTTTATCACTATGGTGATAACATTTCCCTCCCATTCTTATGATGAAATAGTGATGCCTGTAAGCGATGTTCAGGGTAAGCTTTGCTTTTAATGATTCTTATATCTTGGAATTCCGAGTGGGGTATAACAGGATACTCTTAATAAGAATCACCTATATGAGTGTGAAGTAAGCTGCTTCCAAGAAAGTTTTAAGGCTGAATTCTCTAAAGCATTTCATGAATTTACCAGGATATGTTTAAGGCCAAAATGAACACAACTATAAGAATCGAAAAATGTCCGAAAATGAGCTGTGTGAATTCTATTGTCTTAGTATACACAAACGGCTGATAGTTCAAAAACATCGTGTTCATTGATTAGCTAGTATATTCGATAGTCTTTCGCAAATGAAGGTTCAAAGCCAAAAGCCACCTCTCTCAATACAATAACTTTTCTTCTACTCTCTCTATGTCTGCATTATCATTTGCATTGTGCTTTATCAATTTCTATTCATATGGGGGATTGTTGGAAAAAATAGCATGGAGTGAATAAGAAATTGATGTTTTCTATGTTCACTTGAGGATGCTATTATAAGTGATGAAAATCATTGAATTCCACATTAGAAATGATAGAGAATATGAGTTTGGGCTGGATATAGGGTTGGGTTTTAGGCATGTGTGGACTAGGCCCACTTATCCAATTAATAATAATATTTTATTATTTTATATTTGAGTCAATAAGTCTGTATACAGTAGTTATCACTGAAACAGTGTTTTTGTTTTAAGTTATGTATAATTTAATAGTCCCTAGTTACGTATAATTTAATAGTCCCTCATTCATGAAAGAGAACTTTTCAGAAAAAAACTCTCCTATAGTGAGAATATTTTGTGCATCTCATTTTGTGTCAAAGAGAGAGAAAAAGACATTGAGAAATTCGCAGAGCACAACCTTATGTGCTTCGTTTTCATGCTGTAGATCATTTTATCTTGGGAGGCAGACGTCCGTGAATCTCAAAGCGCCACAGTGATTGTGTGAAGGGCGAAATTTGTTTTAAGGAGATTGTGTCAAACACAAAACTTGATCTGAATCATTCATTCTTCACGTATTTGGTCCGTGAGTTTTTAATTATTTGCAAATTTCTTCTTATATATATTTAGTATTTGCTTATTGCTCTTGTCTATCATATCTATTTGTGTTTTTGCTTATATTTAGATCTGTGTGTTATTCCTTTTGCTTTATCACAAAAGTAAATTGTTGAAATATATCCAACACTTCTCCACCTCTCTGGAATTTCTCTCCCAGATCTCTTTTAGCGTGTGTTTCATTTGTGAGTTTCCATCGCTGGTTTGGAATTTTGGTTTTTTTTTTTTTTTTAATTTATTAAATAGAGTTTCAAAATACCAAGATTTAGGGTCCGTTTGGTAGACGAGTTTGAGTAATGTTGTTTGTAATTTTTTGAAATATGTGTGGGTGAAAAAGTATGTGGAAATGTGTGTAATGTTGTTTAAAAACTGAAAATGAGTTGTTTAATAACTCTACCAAACGCACCCTTAGATAATATGCATGGTTAAATCTCTTGCTTATTAACAGCAAACAAAGGTTTTTTTTTTTTGTGATACAAGATAGAATTTCTACTCTAATATAATCTAAGTGTATGTGTGTGAATCTCCCTCTTAGAGACTTAACCTCGGCCCTTGCCTCCCACACCCCACAAGTATTTACACTTGTGGAGTGACCATCGCACCAAGGGTGTACGGTGGTAGCACACAGAATTTTGAATACTCATTAATGTCATGGGATCTGAGGTTATGTGACCATTTTATGTCCTATTTTGTAAAATTAGGACATAAACTAACAAACATAAATGGAAGGACAAAAATTAGAATGTGTTGCAAAGTTTAGGGACGAAAAACAAACTTTCAAAAGTTTATGGACAAAAATAAACTTTTGAAATAGTTTAGGGACGAAAATGATATTTTACTCTTTTGTCTTTTTCTTCTTTTGTTTTTCTATTTCTTCTACTCCACAGTTAGGTTTTGGGTTTCTTTTTATTTTTCCTTTGATTTTTGTCTTTTTCTACTATACCATTTGTTTATTTTTCTTTGGTTTTTTTCTTTAGAATTTTTTTTCTTTTACTGTACTTCTCATTAGTTTTATATATATATATATATATATATATATTTATCCTTTGGCTTATGCTCTTTTTCAAAAAAATTGTAAGTGTCCATACACAATTTTTTTAATAAAAAAAATGTTACTTTTTATTTTATTTAATAAGGACATAGTTGTAAATTTATACAAACTTTATTTTCTATCTCTCCACTCTTCTATTCTTCCATTTTTCCATCATTTTTTTATTTTCTATCATTCCACGTTTCCATATGGTCCGTTTGGTTGGAAAGATGAAAAAGTGAAAGGACATAAAAGATTTAGTTTTCTCTCGTTTATGTTTCGTTTGAGAGGTGGAAAAGTGGAGGAATGATTTTTTTTTTTTTGGTTGAAAAGAAAAATGGGAAGATAGAAAGTGGAGTTTGTATAAATTTATTCAAATACCTCTATTAAATAAAAATATATATATTACTAGTTAAAGGCCCGTGCGTTGCACGATTTTATCATAATCATATAATATATATATTTTATTTGAAAAACAATAACAAAATAAATAATTATTATAAAGAAATGAATAATGAGTTTTTAATTGCTGCACCACATGGTCCATGCATGCATCATGAATTGAGCTACCACTTTATATGTATCAAGGTCTGTATCTTTGTTTGGAATTTCTATCGATGTTGAAGCGAAATCAAAATATGTGCACGGGGCAATCCTCTTTTTAGAAATTCAATAGTGTACAAAACTACATAGAACAAACAATATATTTTTAATTATTTGTGTGGGGCCCTAATTGCACTAGTCACGCCGGCCCACTACATACGGCCCAAGGCCCGCGCCGAGGATAGTGTTAAGGCCGAGGACAAATGGGAAAGAACCCAGGACGTCCAAGGTCTGCGCCGAGGATGACCTGTCCTCAGGCACACCGATTTCGCTTAAGGGAAAATATCCCACCTCAGTTGAATATATCTCACCAACATTCTGACCACTCTAATGGTGAGGTGACCTGAAAACCCTAAAGTATCAGTCACTTCAACTATTGTAAAGCCTGCGAAGGCGGCTGGGAAATAACATAAAGCCTGCAAATACAGATGATGGGACAATCCCATATGACTAGAGGCATAGATTATTGCCAGGTGGGCGGCTAAGATTAACAGAAGGAAACAATATATAATTAAGAGATTTCCCAACAAAGGGAGAAAAAGGGGATCCTCGGGCTGGGCTGAAGAGAAGGAAGCTTCACAAACACTTAGCCAAATTCGGACATTTAGAATCCAATAGATCTCATATCCTCGATTTTCATTACAAACTTTATACCGGTCATTGATTATTTCGGTGATGCCAAATTCTGGAACCCACTTCTCTACAGATGTTATTATTGAGGGTCCGTTACAAATCGAGTCCCTACAATTGGCGCCCATCGTGGGGCCGAATTTGTGCGCTGGCAAGTATGGTGTTCGGTGTAAAGAAATCAAGGGCAACTTTTTCAGAAACAGTTTACCAAAAACGATACAATCTACTATAGCAACAATCGTTCAGAAATCAACAATCACAAGAACAAAAATATGCGAAAAATAAAAAGAGTAAAAACAAGTCTACTTCTTTTATTCATACATAAAGAAAAGTTCATTACATCTCTTACAAGTGAAGCCCGTGGGGTTTGTTCTAAAGCTAACTACAAAGGTAGACGCTTGACAAAGCCGGCAGAGGAACCAATGGTAGAAAGCAACGATGGCAGAAGAACAAAAGGAAAGAAGGAGAGTAGAGGAAGAGATGAAGAACAAATATTAGAAAAGAAGTGAAGGACGAGAGGAGGAAAGAGAAGAAGAAGGCTCGTCGAAGAGCAGAAGAGAGAAGAGAGAAGAAGGATTAGAAGAAAGGAAAGCTACATTGGAGGTGGAAGAGGTCACGACACAGGACGGCTCCGCTTCCGGGTTCCGCCTGATTTCCCTCCCACCCCCAATGCAGCTGGCTTGGGGGGTCAAGTACTCAAACCCAAGGGGAGGTGGTTACGTTCTTCTTGGATCCTCCTCCAGACGGCGAGGAGGGCTCCTCTTCTGGTTAGGTTGAAAAGAAGGAGAATCTTCGGATCTCCCATACACCCATCCCAGCGTAGCGGCCAGGGTTGGAGTGCCATCCTCGGCTCCTGATAGGGGCTTTGCATCCCCAAGATCGCCCTTTCCAAGGGCCAACTTGTTCGTAGGGGCTCAGGCGGCTGTGTTTGGCAGAGCCTTTTTGGGGAGGTATTTTTGAGAGAAATTTGATAAGGACGTTTGTCAAGTGTGAAGGAGAAGGTTGCCCTGGAAACGTCTTATATAGAAGGTGGGATATTGATGAGCGCCAATCTGCCATAAATCCCAGGGAGAAATTTTCGGAGGCAATAATGCCGCCCCAACTTCCAAGGGGCTTGCCAATCGTTAGATCCTTGTAGATCCATGGCCGGCATTAATGAGGGGACGCCTCATTAAACGAGAAGACACCGAAGCGTCAGAACGCGTCACTCGGACAACCCAGGAGACGCCTCGTTATCTGAAGAATCCCACCAAACAAAGAGGCAAAACACGGCAAGGTCTTATCCTCCACCAACTCCAGCCCCATTTATTATTATTATTATTATTCTGCTCGAAAAATGTGATTATTTAATGCTTATTGTAAATTGTAGTAATGTAAAATTAAACGGCTACAGATAAGCAGGTAAAACTGATTAAAACGAGAAAACTAGGTACTGGACAGAACCAAGGCATTGCATGGTCCTCGGACCCAAGCCTCTGGGGAAACCAGATACTTCAGATGATTAAAACGAGAAAACTAAGTACTGGACAGAACCAAGGCATTGCATGATCCTCGGACCCAAGTCTCTGGGGAAACCAGATACTTCAGATGATTAAAACGAGAAAACTAGGTACTGGACAGAACCAAGGCATTGCATGGTCCTCGGACCCAAGCCTCTGGGAAACCAGATACTTTAGATGATTAAAACGAGAAAACTAGGTACTGGACAGAACCAAGGCATTGCATGGTCCTCGGACCCAAGCCTCTGGGGAAACCAGATACTTCAGATGATTAAAACGAGAAAACTAGGTACTGGACAGAACCAAGGCATTGCATGGTCCTCGGACCCAAGCCTCTGGGGAAACCAGATACTTCAGATGATTAAAACGAGAAAACTAGGTACTGGACAGAATCAAGGCATTGCATGGTCCTCGGACCCAAGCTTCTGGGGAAACCAGATACTTCAGATGATTAAACGAGAAAACTAGGTACTGGACAGAACCAAGGCATTGCATGGTCCTCGGACCCAAGCCTCTGGGGAAACCAGATACTTCAGATGATTAAAACGAGAAAACTAGGTACTGGACAGAACCAAGGCATTGCATGGTCCTCGGACCCAAGCCTCTGGGGAAACCAGATACTTCAGATGATTAAACGAGAAAACTAGGTACTGGACAGAACCAAGGCATTACATGGTCCTCGGACCCAAGCCTCTGGGGAAACTAGATACTTCAGATGATTAAACGAGAAAACTAGGTACTGGACAGAACCAAGGCATTGCATGGTCCTCGGACCCAAGCCTCTGGGGAAACCAGATACTTCAGATGATTAAAACGAGAAAACTAGGTACTGGACAGAACCAAGGCATTGCATGGTCCTCGGACCCAAGCCTCTGGGGAAACCAGATACTTCAGATGATTAAAACGAGAAAACTAGGTACTGGACAGAACCAAGGCATTGCATGGTCCTCGGACCCAAGCCTCCGGGGAAACCAGATACTTCAGATGATTAAAACGAGAAAACTAGATACTGGACAAAATCAAGGCATTGCATGGTCCTCGGACCCAAGCCTCTGGGGAAACCAGATACTTCAGATGATTAAACGAGAAAACTAGGTACTGGACAGAACCAAGGCATTGCATGGTCCTCGGACCCAAGCTTCCGGGGAAACCAGATACTTCAGATGATTAAAACGAGAAAACTAGGTACTGGACAGAACCAAGGCATTGCATGGTCCTCGGACCCAAGCCTTTAGGGAAACCAGATACTTCAGATGATTAAAACGAGAAAACTAGGTATTGGACAGAGCCAAGGCATTGCATGGTTCTCGGACCCAAGCCTCTGGGGAAACCAGATACTTCAAATGATTAAATGGGATAGAGAAACTCGATACTTCCAGCAGGAAGAACATTTCACTGAGAAAACTAGACGTTAAGAAAAACCAAGGTCTTGTATGGTCCTCAGACCCAAACCTACATAGGAACCAGTCACTATGAGACAATACAAACGCCGAACGGAACCAAGGCTCTTGTACGGACCATGAGCTCAAAACTAAGGCGGAGCCAACTCCCTCTCAGGCGCCAAATAAACGAGTCCCATCAGGGGCAAAAATCATGAGAAATTGAGTGCTATAGCACAAACGATCCAAGCCTAACCATCCTCGGGCGACACTTTGCGCAAAAAGAAAGCTGCAAAAACGGCCGAAATAGCAATAAACACTGACGATAAGATAGAACCCAACAAGCCGAGAAAACGTGCCGAGGAAATCAAAATCCTCCTCCCCGCCCAAGGGGACGTGCAGCAGAATTTTGAGGGGTTATTGTGGGGCCCTAATTGCACTAGCCACGCCGGCCCACTACATACGGCCCAAGGCCCGCGCCGAGGATAGTGTTAAGGCCGAGGACAAATGGGAAAGAACCCAGGACGTCCAAGGTCCGCGCTGAGGATGACCTGTCCTCAGGCACACCGACTTCGCTTAAGGGAAAATATCCCACCTCAATTGAATATATCTCACCAACATTCTGACCACTCTAATGGTGAGGTGACCTGAAAACCCTAAAGCATCAGTCACTTCAACTATTGTAAAGCCTGCGAAGGCGGCTGGGAAATAACATAAAACCTGCAAATACAGATGATGGGACAATCCCCTATGACTAGAGGCACAGATTATTGCCAGGTGGGCGGCTAAGATTAACAGAAGGAAACAATATATAATTAAGAGATTTCCCAACAAAGGGAGAAAAAGGGGATCCTCGGGCTGGGCCGAAGAGAAGGAAGCTTCACAAACACTTAGCCAAATTCAGACATTTAGAATCCAATAGATCTCATATCCTCGATTTTCATTACAAACTTTATACCGGTCATTGATTATTTCGGTGATGCCAAATTCTGGAACCCACTTCTCTACAGATGTTATTATTGAGGGTCCGTTACAAATCGAGTCCCTACAATTTGTAAATAAAAATATTAATTGTGATAATATTTTTTAATATAATTACTATAATTAACATGTAATCATGCAAAAATTGTTATTTTGAAATTTAAAGGCTTTTTATTTGATAATATTGACTTTTTCATCATACCTGCAAGGTTGCATCTCCCAAACTATTGACCTTGTACAGTGTCTTTTATCAAGTGATCCAATTTTATTTTGAAGACTCTAGTCTTGATCGATATTAGGTATGTCTTCAGGGTTTTTGCTAGGTATTTCACGCCTTTGCAAATTTGCAATAGCATTAGCATCCTGGTTTATTGAAGTATTCATCAAGAAAATTAATTTTACTTGGAAGCAAATTTATTATAAAATAAACGTGCACAATTGAAGCATATTGGTACAAATTTATTATGTAAAATAAATATATGACTATATTGATTACCTTCAATTGTTCAGTGTTTCTTTGTCTTTTGTTGGCTGAATCTACAAATCTTGATAGTTATAAATTTAACGGTATGCATATTTGAAAGACAAATCAAGTGCATGTAAAGTGTTAAAAAAAAAAAAAAAAACCTTGCCTGTGATGGTGGTTATGTATTCCATGTTAAATCGCTTCTTGGAGGGGGAGTGAAAACTTTTTTTTCAAATCGAGAAAGAGACATCGTTTGAAATATAAATCAATATATAATAGCTAAAACATTAATATTTAGAAGAGGTATTTGATGCAGATAGTGTTTCAATTATAATAAAATTATCTTCTCCTTTTTATGCATATTCTCCTTTTTGTTTAGGTGTCTTAGGCTTTATCAAATTAGCTTCGTTGATCCTTGTAATTTATTTTAATTAAAAGTTTTTGTATTCACGCTTTATCTAATTAGTTTTGGAGGTAGTATTTGACTCGGATTAGTATTTCAATTGTGATCAAATTCAAGCAGGATATAGTGATATACATAGGGCTTAATATTTATTTATTTTTTGATTTTATCTATTAATTTCTTGCAATTTGGGGCAGCCAACTTTTTTTTTTTTAATTAAGTTTTTTTTTTTAATGAAGATTTTTTTTTATAAAAGATTAGATGAAGAATTTGGATTGTAATCAAATTAAGATAGAGTTTGTATTGTAATCAAATTATGAATTTTATCAACTTAGAATTTTTTTTTTTTTTTTTGAGAAACATCAACTTAGAAATTATAAGAGAAGTTAAAATCATAAACGTGTACTATACTATTATGTTGCTGGTTTCATAAAAAAATTATGATTTTTATCCACTTAGAAATTATAGGAGAAGAAAAATATATCTATTTTTTTTTTTAAATCTACAAAAATTTCTACAATTTGGTGAAGCCACTTGACGCAACTACAGTTTCTAAACCCAACTTTTATTATATAGTATATGATTTTTTATTAAAAAACTTTTGTATGGATGGCTCTTCATTTGGTTTTTTAATAAATCATTTAATTTTTTTAATTATTTGAAAACAATGTGATGAATCACGCTAGAAAAACTTTGTCCAATAAAAAGCAGCAAGATTAGAGTCATTTTGGCGGAACTGAGGGTGTTGGACACTATCGACAAGGTCAAACGACTCAAACCAAGGACAACCATCTTGGGTGTTACTCCCACTCTCTCTCTCGATTGGGTGTACAGCTACTTAGGACACATTTGGTAGACTGTAATAGGCATTGTAATGTAATAAATATTCCTATGGCATAACTATTCAGTTGTTTGGTTATGTTTTTATGACAATGAATAATTATTCCTTATGAATAACTATTCTTCAAAATGAGGAGTAACTATTTCTTATCAAAAGTACTGAATATTTATTTCTTCACCTTATGTAATAACTTTTTTTTTTTTAATTTCCTAAAAAGCCATTATTTGCCACATCTTCAAAAGGAAAAAAAAAAAATTTTTCCTTGTTGTTAATTATTAACTCTATTTTGAACACTCTAAAATACAATTATTTTAGGAAATTTGACTTAAAAATTATTTAATTACACCTTCTTTTTATACTCTACTAAATTGTGGATGCATATTCAGGATTCTATTCCTAAATGGTCACCAAACTAATGAATAGTAATACTTATTACATTCCAACTTAATGTATTCTTTGTAATACTTATTCCTATTCCCATGTAATAATCATTACAGTGTACCAAACGTGTCCTTACTTCCAGTCATATTAGTCTCTCACAAGGGACTATAAAAATAAAAGAGTTAGATCAAGCTCCTATAAATTATTTTTTAATCATTAATAAATCATATACAATTTGCTTTATTTATCACATTGCTCTCTCTCTCTCTCTTCATAACAAAATTACAAATTGTTATTATTGGACTAATCGCCCCAAGAAAAAAGTCACGGTTCTTTTTTAAAGTTTTAAATAAACTTCCATCGCAAATGCCTCAGAATTCATTCATACTAATTTTGGATTTTTGATTTCTACTTTTTTTTATTATTTTTATTATTATTTATCTCTTTGAACAAAAGTAGATTTCATCATCCAAATAGATCGATTTGTGTCATAAACATGTTATTTGTTGTATACTGAAATTTTAGCTCTCAATCAAATTAGTGCTTACTTAGTGCATGTTTGGATACAGAGTTTGCATTTGTGCACTTCGTGCATTTTATGTGGGTCCCGTGCACTGTTTATGAGACTCGCAAGTACTTTTTCAGCAAAAACAACTTTAAAACTGGTCTCATGGTATTATTCACACATTTAAAAATTATTCTTTTACAGGGTTTTCTGTTTTCAGCAATAAGCAGTATCCAAATAGACCCTTAGTGTGTATTTGGCAAAAATTAAAAAGCCAACTTATTTTACTATTCAGCTTATTTTTGCTATTATTCATGGACCTCACTGTACTTTTTGGTACTATTTATGGGTCTTACTGTACTATTTCAGCTAACTTTTACCTTTATCTATAGTATTTTCAGTAAAATGTTTTCAATTTCAGTAAAATAAGCAGATCCCAAACAGACCCTTATTTCTGTCTTTGAGTTTGCTTTGATACCAAATTTGATGCTGTTTGTGTAAGGATTTAGAAAGAAGAGCTGAACAAACCTTTTTTTTTTTGGCCTTTTAAAAAATGGTTTCCATGTGTGCCAACAATTATCTGCCACGTGTTCATTTATTTTTAAATAAAATAGCTTAGTCGTAGTCAGATACCGTGTCAACACCCCATCGGTCACATAGGACATAAACTAACATACATAAACGGAAGTACAAAAATTAGAACGTGTTGCAAAGTATAGGGACGAAAAAAAAAAATTTCAAAAGTTTAAGAACGAAAAATAAACTTTTGTAATAGTTTAGGAATGAAAATGATATTTTACCCTTTTTGTCTTTTCTTCTTTTGTTTTTTTGTTTCTCCTACTCCACTGTTAGGTTTTGGGTTTCTTTTTATTTTTCCTTTGATTTTTTTCTTTTTTTATTATACCATTTGTTTATTTTTCTTTGGTTTTCTTTTTTAGATTTTTTTTCTTTATTGTACTTCTCATTCCTTTTTTAATTTTATATTTTTTATCCTTTGGATTATGCTCTTTTCAAAAAAATTGTAAGTGTCCATACACAATTTTTTTAATAAAAAAGTGTTACTTTTTATCTTATTTAATAGGGACATAGTTGTAAATTTATACAAATTTTATTTTCTATCTCTTCACTCTTCTATTTTTTCTATCCTTATTTTCTATCATTCTACTTTTCCATATGGTCTATTTGGTTGGGAAGATAGAAAAGTGGGAGGATGAAAAAATGGAAGGAAAGAAAAGAATTAGTTTCTATCATTTATGTTTTGTTTGAGGGGTGGAAAAGTGGATGAATGATTTTTTTTGTTTGATTGAAAAGAAAAATGGGAAGATAGAAAGTAGAGTTTGTATAAATTTATTCAAATACCTCTATTAGATAAAAAAAAAAAAATATTACTAGTTAAAGGTTCGTGCGTTGCACAGTTTTATCATAATCTTATAATATATATATTTTATTTGAAAAACAATAACAAAATAAATAATTATTATAAAGAAATGAATAATGAGTTTTTAATTGTTACGCCACATGGTCCATGCATGCATCATGAATTGGTGCAATTACGGATTTTAAGTTTAACTTTTATTATATAGTATATGATTTTTTATTAAAAAATTTTGTATGGATGGCTCTTCGTTTGGTTTTTTAATAAATCATTTGGTTTTTTTAATTATTTGAAAATAGTGTGATGAATCACGCTAGAAAAACTTTGTCCAATAAAAAGCATCAAGATTGGAGTCATTTTGGCGGAATTGAGGGGGGTTGGACACTATCGACAAGGTCAAACGTCTCAAACCAGGGTCAACCATCTTGGGTGTTACTCCCACTCTCTCTCTCTCTCTCGATTGGGTGTACAGTTACTCATAGTCTTATTAGTCCCTCACAAGCGACCATAAAAAAAAGAGTTAGGTCAGGCTCCTATAAATATTTTTGAATCATTAATAAATCAAATACAATTTGCTTTATTTATCACATCTCTCTCTCTCTCTCTCTCTCTCTCTCTCTTCACAACAAAATTACAAATTGTTATTATTGGACTAATCGCCCCAAGAAAAAAGTCACAGTCCTTTCAGCCAAAAAAAAAAAAAAAAAAAAAAAACAAAGTCACGGTCCTCTTTTAAAGTTTTAAATAAACTTTCATCGCAAAAGTCTCAGAATTCATTCATACTAAACTATGTAGCGGAACTGATCGGGTTTTCTAAGACAACGAAGGCGACACGACGCGGGACATCGTCAGGTACGACATCACCACGATCGCATTCCTCAAAATACTTCGGATTTTCAATTTCTACTCTTTTTTTTTTTTAAATCTCTTTGAACAAAAGTAGATTTCATCGTCCAAATAGATCGATTTGTGTAATAAACATGTTATTTGTTGTATAATGAAATTTCAGCTCTCAGTCAAATTAGTGCTTACATAGTTCTGTCTTTGAGTTTGCTTTGATACCAAATTTGATGCTGTTTGTGTAAGGATTTAGAAAAAAGAGCTGAACAAACCCTAAGCCAAATATATATATATATATATATATATATCAATTTGTGTGAGGATTTAGTGAACTCATATCTTGAAAATTTCGTGACAATCAGATGTTATTTACAGTTTGATCCATAAAATTATTTTTTATGCATAATTTTAAACTATAAAAACATAAAATTCAAACGCCTGATTGATGACATTGCTATCAATTTTTGATCACCTTGAAATTTTACAAGCACAGAGGATACCAGAAGAACATGTAATCCATGGATTTATCAATATTTGTAGAGTATAGTGACGTGGTAACCTTGTACTGGCATGAATTGTGGGGTAGGATTTTTATTTTATGGGATTCCACCATAAATTTAATTAGTGTGATCACAATAGTACATGATAAAGAGAGAACTATCACGTCACTATACTCTTGGAGTAAATAAGGAAAGAAACAATGTAATTAATAACATTAAATTCAGAAATAAAATTCAAATCAAATCAAATGAAATCAATCAGTAATAATTATGGCTTAATTAGTGTCATTAATCCTCCATCAATCGCCATTGATGCTCGTAAAGATGTGCAACCCAATTGAGGGCTTGTTCATGGTGTTTCGACCAAGTTTTTATTTGAAACCAATCTTGTCAATAGAGCCTTTGGTACTATTTCTTAGTCTATTATTTTTAGTTTTCTATTTATTTCCTTATGAAGTACTCCATAAGGAAAGGTACGATTCAAAATGAGTCCCTTATTGATAGGGTTGACCCCTATTGATATAGAGTAGAGCAATCGATGCACTAGTGAGGAAGAGTGAATTGATTCAAGTGGAGGAAACAAAAATAGGAAGAAGAAGACCTAAAATAAAAGTAGTAAAATTAGTAAAAAATGATATGCCAATAAAGTAGGTAACAAAGAGTATGATTTCGGATAGAATAGAATGGTGGAAAAGAATACATGTGGCCGACCTTGATTAATTTGTTGAGGATCCATAGGTGATCCCAAAATTTTGTAACTAAGGCTTGGTTAAAGCAGGCTAAATTGGTGTCATTTAAGGTTTATTTATCCTAAATGAATATTGAGAGTTCCTCAATGAGTATCTTCCACAAAGAAGCTAAAAGGGTCACGCATCCTTGTCAGCTCAAGCACGCTTAAAGTCATGTAATGATATACAACAGTCTGACTGAATGTTCTGACCTGGTTTATGCTACCTGAATTTTGCTTGTTAGAAAACTCTTCCCATGGTCCTGGGAGTTCAAAAAAGAAAAACTCTGAATTATTAAAATACATATCTTTGATTTCCTTCTTTTGATTTCTATCATTCACTATAAATGTATCTTTGCGTTCAGTTTATTGAATTTTTGCTACAATTGCAATTGGAACTTCTGTTATTATTCTCCAAAATATAATAGAATGGTGGAAAAGAATACACATAGATACCCTGATTAGTTTGTTGAGAATCCATAGGTGACCCCAAAATTTTGTAACTAAGGCTTGGTTAAAGCAGGCTGAATTGGTGTCATTTAAGGTTTATTTATCCTAAATGACTATTGAGAGTTCCTCAATGAGTATCTTCCACTAAGAAGCAAAAAGGGTCAGAACAGAATTGAAAATCCGAATCATAGTTTTTGATCATTCTAACTTCCGTTGATTATATAGGCCTGAAGCAGCACACCACCTGTGTACTTGGAGGCCAGCTTGTTATCCTTCTCTCTCTCAATAAAATTCATCTTTGATAAAAAAAAAAAAATTTGTGATCATTCTATCAATTATTTTTTGATATTGTAGTTCATTTGGTTCATAATTTTGGATTCACCTACTGACCTACCATTAAGATAAAATTCTGTCAATTTGGTTGCAGCAGATCCAAAACTGTGACAAGGACCGCTTAAATGAAGTAGGTTAGATTCGCTGCAATTTTTTTTTTTTTTTTTTACTTTTCTTTTCCTATGGATGAAGTATTTGACCAAATTCTACGAAGAGCATCATAAGTGAGTAAACCTTTCCGAATGGTTGGTAGAGTAAGAATATTTTAGTCTCCAATTCTGATAGTTTTCGCTTAACTGACAAGTCAGAAACTTATGTCTTATAACTGCCAAAATTAATCCTTTAGTATCTCATTCCATGTTGTGGTTCTACATAAATTATATATGATTACCAAATAATGATTTATTGAAAATTAATTCAATCACGCCTTATGTGATGGTTTTGGCAAGACCATAAGGACTTTTAAAGGGATCAAATTCACAGTGATAAAACTGAAAAAGGATATTTCTGATTGACTGGTTGATGACTGCTAGTAGTTTATCGTCACTTTTGTCTTTTGGAGTTGTGTAACTCTTTAGATTTTAATTTTAATTTTTTTCCACATTTCTCTTGTATAGTCTCATTTGCATACCCTTTCATTTAATAAAATTTAATGTGTAATAGAAGATTACTTCTGTTTTTTCCAACACATTTTGATTTTTCAATATCACAGTTAAGATTACAAAATAAAGATACCTTGCTTTTGACATTCTTCCACATATCTTTTACACCTTTGACTCAATCAGAACTACTGTATATTCTTGCATTGGTTCTTTTATCATTGGATTTCTTAGTTATTGCTATTTATGACCACCACTTCCACTTTGCTGATTTTTTTTTTCTTCTTAAAATTATTTTATATTTAATATCTCTATTCTTGATGCTTTTCTTTATTATGACTATAATTGTCTTGTTTTAAGTTTTGATTTCAAGTACCTTTGAAGGGATTGAAAGATCGATTCATGAGCTGAAGCTTCTATTACTTCAGACTTTGCGTGATTGGGCAAATGCTTCTGGTGTTTTTCTTTCATTTCTTTACCTGATATGCTTGATTTTTGTACTTTCATTTTTACTTAATTTTTTCTTTGTTGCTTCTAGCGCACTGCCTGTGTGCTTTTTTCCTCTGTATGTATAGGCTTTGGCCTTGTATGTTTGTGTACATATTTTAATGGTGACAGAGTTTATACCACACACAGGAAAGGAAATAGAATGGTACTGCTCCAAAAACAAGATAGTAGTTTCCACACAAAATATCTTTCACTACATATATTTCTTTAATGATTTATTTATTCTTAGATGTATCATGTATGTGAATTCATCAAAATAAGGGCATATGGAAATGAATTCATCATAAAAATATATTCAATTCATATTATACTTAATAGGCGAGAAGAAAAGGCACAAGATATGGTGTCGGTGCATTTTCATTGTCATATGGATTCTACAATATGAACTGATTAACTACCATTGATCCCTAAAAACTTAAGTTGACAGGAAAGAATGAATTTAATCATTATTTTAATGCTTCCCCTCATGTGTGGGTCTAGACCTCCCTTCAATAAGTGGGGTCCAGCACTTGGAATTTTAATTTTCTTAAATGGGAGTTAGAGTGGACACATGATTTGGATTTAGGGCCACCTACTCTGATAACAATATGATTTTCTTTTCCTTTCAGTACAAATTGGTTAATACTATCCTTTTGCGTGATAACATTGTTTTTTACATCCATTGCTTTCTTCTTAATACAGTCTTCATTTTGTAAATATTTTAATTTCCCCCCTTTATTTAATATAATTTCCCGAAATGTTAAGAAACTGGTTGTGTACGTTCCTCCTAACCCCTCATCCTCTTCATTTTTCACTTTATATGTTTCTTATCTCCTAACAATTACAATCATTAACAAAATTTTTCTAAATGATCATTTTATCTATAGGTATTCCAACCATAATTAAAAAGGTGCAATGGCCAATCTAATGGGTGACAAGAAGGCAAGCTTTTTAAGATTAGTGGAGGAGAGAGCATTGTCAAAGGAAGAGAAAAAGAAGCTGCAAGATGCTCTTGTCCCCTATATTCCTAAAGATTGCATCTCAAACGTTCTTCTTCGACTTCCTCTTGAGTCTCTTCAAAGGTCAAGGTTTGTTTGTAAGCCATGGTATACTATAATTAATAGCCTCAAATTCATTGATGATCATCTTGAAAGATCAGAATCTGTTTTGATCTTTATATCATCAATTAAAGAAGAAAATCTGTACCCTTTTTCTATGCGACCAATTGCAGCTGAGAAACCAAATACCTTTTCAGTTGAGGCAAAACTCCTTCAGTCAGAATTGGTCCCTGTTTTAGTGCAGCCAAACATAAACCCCACTTTGAAATATTACATCAAGTTCTTGGAAATTAACAATGGAAGGAGCAAAATAGGAGAATATAGTGTAAGTTGCACAGGCCATATTAGGGCTGCTTGCAATGGTCTAATTTTGCTTGAAAACAAACTGAAGAAAGGAGGACTTATAGTCGTAAATCCTGTGACTAGGAAGTTGATTTCTCTTCCTCTGGGTACTTTATGTTCTGCTGATAAAGAATCGTATGGCTTTGCATTTTGCACTGTTACTGGTGAATATAAAGTGGTGCACTTGTTTCAGGATGAGTTGAGGTATATCGGTTGTGAGATATTAAATCTTGGTACTAGAGTTTGGAGAGCAGTGAATGGACCTTCTTTTGGACTCTTGCGCTGGCTTGGATGCTTGCCTGTTTTGGCAATTGGAGCTTTGCACTGGGTACCTAATATTGATAGTAGTGATTACTTAGTGTCTATTGAAGTGGACAAGGAGAGGTTTCATACAATACCTCTCCCAAAAAGTTGTCGGTATCATGATAGGATTGTTGAGATGCATGGTTTCTTATGTTTTGTCACTCATGAAGAAGAGAACCAGATGGGCGTTTGGATCTTGAAGGGTTTAGGGGAACTTTGGACAAAGCAACTTAGTATCAAAACGGGCTGTATTTTGGATATGGTCCCCCTTTACAGTTTAAGAATCAAAGGAGATATGATTTTCAAGAGGGACGAAGACGGATCATTTTATGCTTATGATTTCCAACTCCAGGTGATGAGAAAAATTGAAATGGAAGAGGAAAGATTGAAAATGTCAGGCATGTATCATCCTCATGTCAACAGCCTTATCTCGTGGTCTAGCAGGGAAAGAAGCCAGGATGTGTTTTATTGATATGTTCCTTCATGTACAAATTTTCAAAGTATTAGCATAAAAGATTTTCCCCTTTTGTCAAACTTTTTCCCTATGACCTTGGGATTGCTATTATTTATGTATGTATGCACAGTTGGGGAGTAGTCTACCAATATATTATAGTTGACCTGACTATTTAGTATCCATCCTGTAAGTAAATGTTCTTATTCCACTTGATTCTGGCCTCTCCTCTGTTTTCTCTCTACTTCATCTCCACGATTGACAGGTAGAATAGCAGAATCTACGATTAATTGTGTTACTACAAGAATTTTTGTTTTATGTATTTACTGTTTCATTCAACTTGCTAGTTGCTAGCATAATAGCATTGTTTCATTTGGATTGATAGTAATTTAAGAATAAACAGAACTACTATCAAAGAAAAACATCATCTCTCTCCTTCTCTCTCTCCTCATTTGCGGCTTGCACTCTTGCAATTTACCATATGCACGAGTTGTATATATACTAAAAAAGCCGCCTCTTTCTTTTCTATAGGAATACAGTCCCCTATCTCTATTAGAATAGGTTTCTTTATGTAATAGCAGGCTCATTATAAGAGCTTTAGTTTGGTGTGGGCTATACTATTATCTAGGACACTCCACTATTAGACAAAGGATATTCATTATTCAAAAAACGAAGTCTCCACTCTCATTGTATCCGAAAGCATCTCCAGTATTATAAATAGAAGGTAAAGCCTTGAAGATAGAGCAAATTTTAGACAAGAAAAGACTAGAGCTTTCTTCCATCAACTTGTATAATTTCCAACTTACATTTTTGAAACTCATCTGTACATGTATTTTAGTTATAAGCTTTCATTACAAGTATTTCTTATATCCTATTTATAATTTATTTTCAATAAAATATATCTATTACCATGACAAAACACTTGTTTTCTCTCAATTTGCACTCATGACTATTTTTCTCTTAAACATTTCATCTATCTTATTAATGTCAAAACCACCTCATTAGGAATAATAAAATACCTTTTACCCATCCCGCTCCTAATTTTTTTTTAAAAAAAGGATTGAGGACATGACACCCTTGATCCGACCCGTTGTACCCTTTGCCATCCTTAAACGATGGCTAACATATGGGTCCTATGCCCGTGAAACATGCCACATGTATACATATGTTTAGTTGCATGGGCATCCCTGCCCATCTCCTCAAATTTTGTCTCTGCCACCTGTTAAACCACTTGTTACATCACCTAAATTCAAAATCCATGGCCTTGGGCCTCAAACATTGGCTGACTTTTTGAGGATGGGCTAGGATAGATGAGTAAGCTCAAGGCCCAATTATTTAAGAAGGTAAAGTTATGAAGATTGAGCTGGTTGCTGTAAAGGTTAGAGTACTCGAGGGCCCACTTTTTTTTGTGGCCTTGTTTTGCTTGCTAATTAATTGGAAGAGAAATATCAAAAATCCAATACTGTTTAGTGTAGTTCTTACTTCTTAGCTCTTGGAGGCTCAATGTTGTGAAGTGCAATTCATTTATTGCATTAGGCTTGGGCTTGGTTGGGCAAGACAACATTTTCCATTTTTTAAATATTAGCCCTGAACAGAGGCTATATGGCTAATTAATCTTAATATGATATGTTGAAAGTTATTTGAGGTTTAATATGTATATATATTAATAGGCAAAGTTTAGAGAAAATTTACTAATATTTTAATTGGATTCTCAAATTTTGCATTGCGTGTCTCATTTAATTTTTAATTTTGTGTCAAGTGAATTATTGAGTGTAAAAATCGAAGAATCCAAATCTAATTAGTTTCTATGTTCTAAATTAGATTTCAATTTAACTGGAATCCAATTTTTCACCACGTGTCCATTTATTATTTAAATTATTGTGACAAGTGAATTATTGGGTGAAAAAATTGAAGAGTCTAAATCAAATTAAATTCTAAATTATATATATATATATATATATATATATAATGAGAATTTAGAAATGTATGGTTTAAAAAAAATGCAAGCTAATACTATGTATAATTTGAATTTATTCTAAAAAGAAAATGTATAATTGTGATTATTTTTAATTATACACATGCATATGCACGAGACTACACACTAGTTGAAGATTATTAGGGGTGAGATAGTTCTTGGGTAAGTCTAGAAATTAGAAATATTCAGCAAATTTTATTTAAGTCATTATACTGAAACCCGAAATACAAGTGAACAAAGTGCACTATTTGTGTTCAACAACCGTCGAGAACTACTTATTCGGTTATTCCGCCTCTCTTCCTCTAGCCTTTCACTCATTCAAATGCAACAATTGTGGGCTTCGGGGGATTAATAAGAAAAATATCAAGAAGCTGATCGATGGTTGTGTATTCAAAATCCTGATATAGACTTGAAGCCTCAATATCGTCCTCCCCTAACTCAAAGCTCATCGTCTCACCCTTTACAAATATGCTGTGAAGGATAGCCACTCGAATGTTATAGGACGAGTATAAACGTATTTTGGATGGCCTAGGAAGATGCTTGCCTTCACCATGAACTTTCCTATGTACCCAGTTCCCCCAAATGTCAGGATCTTGCTCTTCTCTCCAATGCCATTACTCTCCCTCTCTTACTTTCACATATTCTAACTTCACCTCACATGATGCTATATTTATTTGAGTAATTTTTAGATATTTTTGAAGTATGTTCCATTAATTAAATTCATGATAAGATCTACCATGAATATAAGAGAATTGAGCTTTGAAAGTACCTAATAATTTTGTATTTATATGCTTGTTTATGAAGCTTTGAGAGATTAGGACACTATTTTTTTTTTTTTTTTTGCTTCGAGAAATTGTATGTTAGAGTTCTTAAACTATTATACACTCATTTTGAAATGGATAAATTCAATTTTACCATGTCATCAATAGTTTAAATAGATATAAAAAAAATGTGTCAATTTTTTTTATAAAAAATATTGATAATAGATGATGAAATCCAATTCACTCATTTCTAAATAAATTTATAGAATTTTAGAAACTCCACCTTATTTTTGATAGTTGGGAGGGCAGGGGGAGTTTGAAACCTGAATGTCTCTTTTGGAAATACAAAAAAATACCAACTAGTTAAATTACAATGAAGGACTAAGATTTTATCTTGGGAGCCAAGTTTGAACCAAAATACATTAACCAATTAGGAAAAAGAAATATGCTAAAATTTAAAACTAAATTAATATATGAAAAATCATCTTTTCAAGGATTAAGAAAATATATGAACAGAAGAAAAGATAAAAAAATTACTGATTGTTAATTCATTTTAACTAAATTATTTATGATCTATTAAAATAAAAGTTATTGTCGTTTTTAAAATTATTTATAATTGATTTTGCACTGGATTTCACTACAAGTTCTCTATCAATGTACAAAATCAAAGAGCGGTATAAAATCACCTTTTATGTTGTTGCAGGACCTAGTTTTGATCATAATTATGGATGAAAATGCTCATTTTGTAGTTGCAATAAAAATTAGAGGAGTAAGCACAAGTACAACCATTATATAACAAGTTGATATAAGTTACTGATTTTCCAGTACTTGTCAACCATGCACTATATATATATATATATATATATAGTACAAATTTTTGGTTCGAATTCAAAGGCTGATTAAAACATTATATTATATATTAAAGTGGAAACTCAATTAATTAAGAATTCAAAAGAGATCATTCTCAAAAAAAAAAAAAAAGAATTCAAAAGAGATTCTAATTGCACTCCAATTTTGTACTAGGTATCCTTTTAATTGACCTATAATTTACTTTATGTCAGGTTTTTGACTAATTTTATAAAGTATAGAGCTAATGAAACTAACTTTTTGAATTTCACTTATGACTTTAGTAATATTTTTAATCCCTTTATCAATTTATACTACTTTTTTATTAGGTAAATTCCACAATAAATTATCCTTGACGTGTGTTCATGTTAACATTTTCCCGTAATAATAAAACACGTGATTGCATGAAATGACTCATGTTTGTTAGTTTCAAAAACGACATTATCGGTCATGTACCCGCTGTGGTCCAGTGAGTACGCCTAGTAGTATGGAAAATTTCCCTCCATTGTTTCCCGAAAAGAACATTGAAATGGCAGGTTTTGGCTTGGTGTTATCACAAATGAGTTATGCTGGTGTCACGTAAAGTAACACAATTTATACCACAATTTGTCTACGTAAGTCGTGAATAATAGAAAGGTGATGATGGATCCATGTAAAAATACATTTTATCACTCATAACTGGCCATGAATAATAGAAAGGTGATGATGGATCCATGTAAAAACACCTCTTATCGCTCATAACTGGCCATATGAGTGAATTATGGCACAAATTGTACTACTTTACGTGGCACCAACACAACTTATCACAAATCTCAAATGACAAAAGCATGTGGTTTCTGAGTTCCAGAAGCTTTATATGATTTTAATTTGTCGTCTAACTAGAGGGCGAAGGATATGATTAATATACAGTACACAATAATATAGCCATCTAGCTGGCCAAGTTATTATTGCTCAAACAATCGGGGCTTCCCATAAAAAAAAAAAAAAAAAAAAATAGGGCTTGTTTGGTACCGGTTTTTGTATTGTTATTTAAAATAATATGAAAACTATGGTTTAAAAAGTATTGTAAAAATATGTGTTTAAAGTATTTATAATGCAAAAAATATATTTAATACCATGTTTCAAATAACATATTTTCAAACATGAAAAAGCATAAGAGCACTCTCATCAGGTGTGTCAAATGTGCCAAATGCCAAATATTTGGCACATTTGACACACCAAACATCAAAAATAGCTATTTATCAGGTGTGTCAAAAGTCTCAAAAAAATAAGACATGCTACAGTACCGTCTCATATATGAGACGGTACGGAGCAAAATGCCATTTCTATATATTATTTTTTATTCGACATTTTCTCTCTCCTCTAAATATTTAATTCAACTTTTTCTCTCTCTTCTCATTGTTTCCTCTCTCTCCAGCCGAAGCTCTCTCTCTCTTTCTTCTTCAGATCACCCTCCCTCACCTTCGTACGATCGCCGATCACCCTCCCTCACCTTCAGATCAATATTTAATTCAAGCCGCCGATCGCCGATCAAGCCGTCTCATCGTTCTTCGTACGCCATCGTTCAACGGTACGGCGGCCTCACCGATCAACGGTACGGCCATCGTTCTTCGTACGCCATCGTTCTTCGTACGCCATCGTTCGTACGCCATCGTTCTTCGTTCTTTGTGCCGGTGGATGTGGATGTGGGAATCGCTGTTCTCGCTGATCTCGGGTACGCCATCGTTCTCGCCATCACCGATCAACCGATGGATGTGGATCTCGCCGATCTCGGGTTTGTGCCGGTGGATGTGCCGGTGGATGTGGATGTGGGTTTCTGCCGGTGGTGGGTTTGGGATGTGGGTTTGTTTGGTTCGATGGGCGTGGGTTTGTGCCGACCTCTGTTATTGTGATTTTTTTTTTTTTTTTTTGTGGTGGCTGTCGGTGTATGTAGGATTGTGCCGGTGGTGGCTGTCGGTGTTGTTGCGGCAGTGGCTGGTGGCCGTTGTTGTGGCAGTGATGGTTGTGCTGTTGTTGTTGTTGTTGCCGATGATGAGAATGATGGGTAGAAATTAATATATTATTTTAATGAATAATAAATATTATTTTAATATATAGAATTGAAATATAGAACATCTGATAAATGACATGTTGTAAAATTGTGTGTTAAAATGATAAAGTAGGTTTTTGGTGTTGTAAAATGGCATTTTTTTTGAGAGAGCTGATGAGAATGCTCTAAGAGCATCCGTAGTAGATGTGCTAAATGTGCCAAATGTCAAATATTTGGCACATTTAGCACACCAAACATCAAAAAACCTCATTTATCAGATGTTCCAAATCTTAAAATTTTTGCAAAATTGAACAGTAACGTTATAAATTTACCACGGTACGGACGAAATGTTGCATTTGCGTTTATTATTTTTTTATTCGACTTTTCTCTCTCCTCTCACTTCTTTAATTGATTTTTTCTCTCTCCTCACAATCTGTCTCTCTCCCCCAACTGGTGTTATTTCCTCTTCAGATCAGATGCCCAGCTCCTCCCTCAACCTCAAACGTCTTTCTCTCTCTTTGCACCTCAAATCAAACCCAAAAATCTTCTTTCTTCTCTCTTTGCATCTCAAATCAAACTTCAATTCCCAGTTCAAAACAAAACCCAGAAATGGAATCATCACAAACCAAACAGATCTTCATCCTGTCAGAGAAAGAACAAAGGAATCGGCGATGGAGGCGAGGTAGAGCTTGGTGCCAGGGACGACGAAGCCATGAAGATCGGCGTGCGAGCAGTAAGCGAGGTTCGTGAAGGAGAGGTCCGCCACCAGAGTGTTCGTCACAATCATGCTTGGGTTCGTGAAGGCGAGGTCCGCTGCCGGAGTGTTTGTCACGATCAGTTTGAATGTGCAAATTCTGATGTGGGTTTGATTTGATTTTGAAGAATTTTTGCTTCCGGATGATTTTTTATGCAAATTCTAATGTGGGTTTTGCTTATTTTTCAAGAATTTTCATTTTTTGCTTGATTGTTTGATAATTTTGATGCAATTTCTAATATGGGTCAATGATTTTATTTTGGGCTGTTCGCAATTTTGACGCAATTTTTTTTATGTTAGTTTACTTTGATTCTCAAGGGTTTTGATTGGGTTGTGCTGTGCATATGCAAATTCTGATATGGGTCTTAGCTCTGAAGGATTTTGTCTGTGTTGAGCTTAATTTTTGGTGCAATCTTGTTATTTTTCAGTTCTTAGATTTGCTTATGCTTTTCATTCAAACTCCCAGATGAGGGGTATGAAGCTGTTTTTCTTTATTTGATATTGGTGGCTGGTGGTGGCTATCAGTGTTGTTGTGGCCGTGGATATTGGTGGCTAGTGGATGTGCCGTTGATGTTGTTGCTGTTATTGATGATAATGGGGAAAAGATAATATATTATTTTAATGTGTAGTAAATATTATTTTAATGCATAGAATTGAATGATAGAACATCTGATAAATGAGATATTGTAAAATGATGTGGTAAAATAATAAAGTAGGATTTTGGTGTGATAAAATGACATTTTTTTTTGTAACATCTGCTGTGAATGCTCTAATTGTGTGTATGGTATTTGTTTGTTTTTTTAACAAAAAGTTGTACTTATTTGACAACTGTAGGGGCCTTTTTTTGTGTTTGGGCTGGGCTGGGCTGCCTCCCGCTGTGATGGGCCCTAATGTGTTCTGAGTAGGGAAGTTGAGACCGGCCCAACTGCAACTCACTTTGAGCCGGCTTGGGCACAAACTTAGCCTAGTCTGCCAGAAATACTCTTATGGCAAGCAGAGCTATTACAATAAGATTACGGCAGGTAGATATAATGATAATAAAAGAAAAACAGTGTACAATAGCTTTTATCAATGATAGAGTCCGAATAACACAGTAGCAATAATGGCAATGATAATAATGTTTTTTATAAGAAAGAACAATTGATTGAACGATGAGTTAATCAAAATAGACGTCAAAGTCAAAACCGAGTCCGTAATGGCAAAAATCAAAGAGGAAGAACGCTTCCTCTCAATGAAACTAACCTCCCCGGAGAATATCCTGCCGTGGGGATTAATGACTTTGAGGGAATCGGACCTAAATGATAAATACCCGAAGAAAGTTCTTACTACTTAATTGTCCCTTAGAGAGTGGGATTTTGAGGGGGAGAGAAGAGAAAAGATGTATTGGTGCATGCCCCTTATCCTCACTATTGGTTTTCTTATCTTTCCTTCCTTTCTTTTCTTTTTCCTTTTAATTTTCTTTCTATGTATTTCTTCCTCTGTTTTTCGATCCCTTTTACAGGGCACGGCAAGGCTCCTTTTATAGGGCCTGCCGCGATCGTTCTTTTACCATTTTACCCCCTAACGGCCTTTGTCTGGTCTGGGCATGCTTGTCGACCACCGTCTGCGCATTACTTACCTTCGCCAGACAAGACAGGCTCGTGTTATTTCTGTCCGTCGTGGCACTGCTCTCTGTCATGGCTTTAAATGCTCTCTCTCTCTTCCTATGGCATGCACCCAACGTTCCCTCTCCAATCTTACCTCTTTTGGGCGGTCTGTCATCTCAGCAGGACGTACCTCCAAAAGGGTTTAGACAGGGAACGTAAAATAAATCTTTTCCCCTCTCCCCACCACCAAACCACACCCCCCTTTACCTCTTACTATTGACCCATGGCCCCACCACGACCCATATTGGCTGGGTACAGGCTGGTGGCACCTGGGCTTTGCGCATGCTTCCCTGTTTCGTACGTTCAAAGCCTGCCTGCGGCTTATGGAGCTTTGTTTGCATTTCGTCTGCCATACTTCTTGGTTCTTTCATGTGGGCTGTTTTGTACTTTCATTGCTTTCCTTTGGGATTGGGCTTTTCTTAATCTCCCTTGGCCCATTTTTCGATTTGTGCTTATGTCTTGTTTCATTACTTGGCTTTTCCTGCCATGATAGCATGTTCCTGCTAGGCCTCTTTCAAACCTGCCGTTTCACTTCTTCCCCCAGTGACTTAAGAAAGTCTGCTGGTGTTCTTACTTTATGGGCTCCATTGTTCCTTTCTTTTTTCTCTTTGGGCCTGCGGCCCTTTTACTTTCCTTGGGCTTCCTTGGCCCATTTACTGACTTTGTGTTCCCATGGGTTTTTACTAACTTGATTGGGCTTCCTCGGCCCAATCTCCTCATTCTCATCCTTGGGGTTCATGGGCTTGCCATCAACCCCTACTTTCTTTGTTTACATTGCCTTGGGCCTGCCGCGGCCCATTCTCACTTTTTCATACCATACATTGCCCATGAGTGTTATTTCTCTCTTTCCAGGCCCTTTGGGCCCATTTGCTTCCTTAAGACCCATTTACTCATGTTTATGGGCCTGTGTTCTGTTATTCCTGCCACTTGAGCCTAATAGTTTTATTCTGTGCCTGCCACTCTTATTGCCTTCTTTGCTGGGTTGGGCTGACTTTACGAAAATGACCCTTAACAACAACTACTGTACATTTGCTATTATTTTAAATTTATTCAATTCTACATTATTACCGTTAGGCTCTCTTCTTCCTAAACCCATTCTGCTCTGTACTTCCTCTTCTTCCAAATCATCTCTTTTCATACCATCAAATTTAATCTTCTCTACTCATACCATCAAACTTGAACAATAATATTTTTTGCTCATATCATCAAACTTCAACGGTCCAAACTCAAACCCAGCAACCAACATCAAATTTCACAACCCACAAAACAACTGTAGCCACATCAAAGTTGTACCCAATAACCAACCCACACAACAACAACCATTTTTACATCAAATTTGTACCCAAACCCATGGTACCCAGAAAAAAGAAAAGCCAAATTACTATTCTATCCAACTGAATCACTAGTCATCCAACCCAGAAAAAAGAAAAACAAGAGAAACCCACGACTAGGATATTTACAAAAAAAAAACAAAAAAAAGAATAAGAAGACAGCGTGCAAGAGAGAAAGAGAAAAAAAATAAAAATAAAGAGAAGAAGAAGAAAGAGTGGCAGCGTGCAGGACAAAGAGGAAATGAAAAAGAAAAAAAAGAAAGAAAGAAAGAAGAAGAGGAAGAAAGAAAAAAGATATGTGCAAGAGAGAGAGAAAAAAAAGTCTGGAGAGAGAAAGAAAAGTAGTTCGGTATTGGGTGTTGTCTAATTAAAGTGGGCTCCACTTTCTAAAAATATTTACGGATGTGCCACCGAGTAATTGTTTGCAACTTGAAAACTTATTCGAGAAACTGATACGAGAAGCTTTCTTAAATCAGTGTTTGAATACCATATTTTGAATAACATATCTCAAACACTCATAAAAAAACAACTTTACCAAACATGTATTTTGTTTTTGGAACAACAGTTTTAACCATAGTTTTAAAAATCGGTACGGTGAAAGAACTGATGAAGGATATAATTACTGGTTTTCTGGTCGGACTAGGGTTGGACCAACTTTCGAATAGGTAACATCATAAATAATTTAATTATTATTTATTTAAATTATATAAATAATTAATAATTTTTTAATATGCTAAAACTAACAAACCAATAGTAATAAATATGTTTCCTTAAAGAACATACAAGTATATAACATCTTTTTATAGAATTTAACATAATAACATTATAAAACAATCATCTTTAACATAATAAACTTTCAACAAAACCAAATAAATAAGTTCATTAGTCATTATATTTACATCCAAATGGCAAATAGCAAATAGTTCATTACAGCCAAATAGTGGAGAACTAAATAAATAAGTTCATTACATCCAAATAGCAAATAAGTTTTAAATAGAGAACTAAATAAATAAGTTTATTACATTCAAATAACAAAATAGTTTCAAACAAACAACTACTTTTTCCGTCTTTCAACTCTTCAGTTACATGATCCCATGAGAGATCACATTTTGCTCTCACAGATGAAGAATTAGTATTAGACCCGGTTGTAGAAGCATGTTCATTAGATGGTACAGAGACGGGCTCCATTTCACTCAACAATTTCAGATCAGCAACAACCTTTTTATCAACAAATAAATCAACACAACATACACAAACAATAGTCAATAATTTCAGACTGGCAGCAACCATTTTATCAACAAATAAATTCATCAGCACAACATACACAAACAATAGTATAATACTCTGTAAACTATATTTCACAAACAATAATGTTTTGTAAATCAAACCCACAATATACACAAAATCACAAATGAACTAAAATGCTATTGTAAACTAATAATTGAAGTTACCACTTACCAGTGAAGTCACGGAAGGAGAACTTGAGATGAAGCCGAGAACATGAACTAAGAATCTGAGATGAAGTCGAGAGAAATGAAAAAAAAAAAAAAAAAACAGAGAGAAAATGATCAAAATCAAAATCAAGTAATCAAAATCAAAAGAAAAGAATATTAATTAATAATTATTACCTGATGAAGCAAAGAGAAATGAAAAAAAAAAAAAAAAAGAACCGAGAAAATGAAAATGAAAATGAAAATCAAGTAATCATAATCAAAAGAAAAGAATATTACCCAGAACTTCAAACGCCGAGAAGCAGAGAGCAGAGCTCAGAGGGCAAGGGCGAGACCGAGAAGAAAAAAGGAAAAAAAAAAAAAAAAACCACAAAGTAGAGAGCAGAACTTCAGACGTCCTGAGGATGAGGAGGAAAAAAAAAATGGAAAGGCAGAGAGTGAGATGCGTGAGGCAGTCTGGCAGAGAGAGCTTGAGTTGAGTGAGGTGAGTGAAAGAGTCACAGAGGCGAGATTGTGAGATGAGAGTCAGGGAGTTTGAGTCTTTGAGAAGAGGCATGAGAGTGAGACTGAGAGTGTTTAGGAGTTGGGGTTAGTTTTAGGTTCCTAACCAAACGGCGTAGTTTTAGGCTAGGAAAAGTCAATAAACCCCAATTGGTCATTAATAGGTTCGACCTTGCCGGTTCCCGATTTTTTGGTTGAACCGGTCGGTTTTTAAATTTTTCTAGTTTTTAAGTTATTTTTGGTTTTTAACCATAATCGGATTGGATTGAAGGCTGGTTCTCGGTTGAATCGGTTGGATTGGCCGGTTCAGTCTAGTTTTAAAACCATTGTTTTAACATGGAAAACTGTTGTTGAGACATGCAAGAGAGCTCAATGAGCATGAGCAGATTGTATCAGTACTTCGGGAAGTGGACATAGTTATCTCCATGCTCCCATATCCTCAAGTTCTTGACCAACTCAAAATCATAGATGCCATCAAAGTTGCTGGTAATATAAAGGTACCCATTCTCTATTGGAAGTTTTGGTAAGGGCTAGGCCAACACGTTATTTTCAACTTATAGTGAATTTTTATTAGTGAGTTGACGATAGAGACCAAATAGACTACAAGTTAAAAATAACATGAACTAAATTTATTATTAAAACGTAAAAAGCAAATTGACAATAACCCAAAAATAGAATTCCCTCCTAAGGAATCTGTAACATTTTTCTTTTGCCAAAGCACTTTACAGGAAGCAAGAGTTTGTTCCAACCACACATGTTGTGTTTTGAACTAGCTTTTATTTAAATAATAATATTAATAATAATAATATTATTATTTATTCATTAAAAAATAATTAAAAATTTAATTGTAAACAATTTAAAAAAAAAAACGTGTAGTTTTACAAAACTACGTAAACAAATATACTAATAAACTCATGAAATAAAAGAATATATATATATATATATATATATAGTGGTGGAGGCCCCCTCAAAATTTTTAAAAAAATTAAATTTTTTTTTGAAAATATCTTAAATAATTTGAAAATTCTTAAATAATCTTGTCATTTTGGCCACCATACCTGATAATATACACATACAAAGTCTAAAAATAAACACAATTTTCATTTAAATAAAATACAATCCACAAATACATGTCAACAAATTAAAATAATTACACATTTAACATCTTTAAAATGAGCACATAGGTATTTTAACAATTACCTCAATAAATAAAAAAGAAATAATTTTTTAATTGTCATACCAACACATCTAGGACTTACTTATACACAGTAGAAAAATTGAAAAGTCTGAAACTTTCTCTCCCACACAGCCACACAGTTGCAGCAGTCTTGGAGAAACAGTCTTTCTTACACACTTACACAGGTGACTCTCTCTCTCTCTCTTGCTCTCTCTGTCTCTGTTGAGAACTTGGCCTTTGCGTTCTTCTTCTTTTTCTTCTTTCAGTTCTTTCTCTTTGCCTTCTTCTTGCCACTGCACTGCCTTTGTTTTCTTCTTCTTCTTCTTCTTTTTTATTTTTAATTTTTTAATTTATTTTTTATCTTTTCAGATTTTAGTTCTTTGCTTTTCATCCCTTGTTTAAAAGTAAGGGGGGTGTTTGGTAGCTTAGTTCTAACACATATTTTCACATTTTAAACAATATTACACACTTTTTTACACATTTTTTTACCCACACATATATAAAAACACCCAAACAATATTACTTAAACTCTTCCACCAAACAGGTCCTAAAAGTTTTGCAATAGTGTAGTGTTTTTTTTATGGTAAACGTACTATGTGTTCAATTTAGACAAGAAAGAGTGTCTCAATTTTGTCCCTTTGTCATTATCATTGTCAGTAACTCATTGCCGTGGGCTCCTCAATTTGTGAAGCTTCTGTGCTTGTGCTTGTGCTTGACAGCTTATGCCTGTGCTGTGTGCAGTGCTCTAATAAGACCGGCTAACCCATAAGTTTTTAACACTTTCCAGGTATTTGTATTTTCTTTGTTTTAATTTTTAAAATTTTTTCTCTTCTGTGCTTTCTTTTTTAAATTTCTTATAATAAATTATTTATTATTATAATAATCAATATATTATAAACATATATACACATGTATTTAGTTGTTGTTTATAAACAATATAAACAATATCATGATTGTTTAATTTTAATTATATATACTTTGGTTTATATTTATCCAGTTATAAAGTATTGTACATTACTATTTTACATTAGTTTATACATATTCAGACATGCAGGGGAGAGCTCAATGAGCATGAGAAGATTGGATCAGTACTTCGGGAAGTGGACATAGTTATCTCCACGCTCCCATATCCTCGAGTTCTTGACCAACCCAAAATCATAGATGCCATCAAAGTTGCTGGTAATATAAAGGTACCCATTCTCTATTGGAAGTTTTGGTAAGGGCTAGGCCAACATGTTTTTTTAAATAGGATATAACTAAATAAGGGCATTCATTTCGTAATAATTGAGCTATATCATTAGATAAAATATCGTTCACTTAAGGGGGGAACTGATCTACAAATTAATGCCATGAACTCATCCAAAATAGTGCATGTCTGGCTTGTGTGTGACTTAATTATCTCAACACATTCTAAAGGCACTTGTCTATGTGTTAATTAAATAAAATATATAACATTACCCAAGTAATAGTGGAAAAAAAAAAAAAAAACGAAATCTAAGTGAACCCTCTAGCATAGAGAGAAAATCATAGGATAAATCCAACCAATACGCTACAATAAAATACAAATCAGAACACTCAAATTTATGTCCAAAACTTGAGTTTATAATACATTAAAAAAAATATTTAAGAACAACTCTTTATTATGAATAATACAATGTCATCGCAAAACAACAAAACTTAATGAAACCATTAACATGATGAGTTACATGACGAGATCTTCACTCTCAGTAGTTTAAGTCTTTGTGATTGTAATACTCAAAATTTCGTCATAGAGAAATCCAAAACTTTTTTTTTTTTTTGAGAATCAAAGAAATCCAAAACTTAAGACAACTCTTTAGGAATAATACAATGTTATCACCAAAAACCAAAACATAGTGAAATCATATTAACACAGGAAGATTTTCACTATAAGTACTTGTGGGGCCCAAAGATTTGGCTACCCCGGCCCACTCCATATCGGGCCCAAAGCCCATGCCGAGGACAGTACAGAATCCGAGGATGAGTAGGGGAGGCCCAAATCATCAAGGAACTTCGCCGAGGATGACCATGTCCTCGGCAGGCTGACATTAAAGAAAGGAAGCTGTCATCCACACATTAAATGTACGCAACCGACACTCTGGCCGCATTAATGGAGAATTGACCAGCGAACAGTGATGCCTTGGTTACTTCAACTAACAGAAAGCCTGTAAAGGCGACTGATGGGACAAGCCGTCAGACACAGGTTCAGATGACCGACAAGTGGACGGCAGAGATCAACTGAACAAGACTATATAGTAGAATGAACCCTCAAGGTTCAGGGGGGGGGGGTTCAGAGGATTCAAGGGTTTTCGGGGTGTTCAAGGGCGACCCCTATATTCATTAGAAGTCAGGGAAGAGCTCCTCGGACTAGGCCGAGGACGAACTTTCCCTTAGAACACTTAGCCAAATCTCACTTATTGATCCTGTAAACCCGTACCAACTGTTGTATCTTTCGCTAATGCCTAGTTTTTCTATCCACTCTCTACAAATTTATTGTACAGGGTTACTTAGGCTCGGGTCAACTCATCCCCAGGAGGGAAGTGCCCGAACCGGGTCCCTACAATTGGCGCCGTCTGTGGGGAGGACTTGAGGATTAGCAAGTGCGACGGTTGGTGCGGAAAGATCAATAACAACACTTCTCCCAAGTTCGAAAAAAAAAAAAAAAAGAAAAACAGCACAAACAATGGCAACATACTCATTCAGAAGGCAATCATCACAAAGAAATGAAGGATGCAAGAAGTAAAAGAAACGAAATGAGACTACTTCTTTATTAAGTAAAGAAAGGCAGGCTTGTTCTAAAGCTAATTATGAGGGTAAATGCCTAGGTAGGCTTGTGCTGAAGTTAAAAGGAAAGAAAAGAAAAGAGAGGCCTAGGCAGGCTTGTTTTAAAGCTAAGCCAAGCATGGAGGGAGAGGTGGAGACATGCCTATTTTAAGGCCGTCCACAGCTCTCTAACCAACACTTGTGGCGCTTTGAAAGAGAAGGAAGAAAAGGCCACGGCGCCAGACGGTTCCACCTCAAAGTTCCCCCCTTGATTCTCTCCCAGTCCCACGACGACCGGGCGCCGGCGAATCACTACCAGCTTGGAAGGCCGGCAGATCCGCACGCGGAGGAGAGACGTTACGTTCCTTTCGGATCCCCCTCCTAACTGCAAAGGGAGTCCTCTCTCTAGCTAGGTTGAAAAGAGTGAGGATCTTTGGCCTCTGCCTATTCCACCTCCATTGTGTCGTCCAGAATCGGGATGGCATCCTCGGCTCATGAAGGGGGATCGGCTTTCTCAATCCTGCCCTTTCCCAAGGCCACTCCATCTCCCCGAACCCAAGTCACTATTTTGGGCAAGGCCCTTGAAAATGCCAAGAAAACGAAGTGTTTGTGAGATTTGAACCCAAGTGTTTATAAGAATTAAAGAAAGGATCACCCCAAAATGCTTTATATAGAAGGCAAAAACCAGTGAAAACCAGCCCGCACAGAATTCTAAGGAAGAATTATTGGAGATATTAACTCCGCCCAATTTTCAAAGAGCTCACCAACCGCTGGGTCCTCATAAATCCGTAAGGATATTAATAAGGATGCACCTTGCGCACCGAAGTGTCATGCGCGTTACTTGAGTAGCCCAAAAGACGCCTCGTAATTGGAAGTGGTGCGCCGGACGAAGGAGCCAGATCGAAGAAGGGTCCCCCTTCGGTGGAGCAAGCTCAAGGCCGCTATTACCCTAAGGGCAGACTTCCCAAAGCTGAGGATGAGCTCCATCGCTCCAAGCAGTAGAGGAGAACCAAGTACTGGACAGAACCAAGGCCTTGCATGGTCGTCGGACTCAAGCCAATGGGGAAACTAGTTACTCAAGAAGAACTAAGTACTAGACAGAACCAAGGTCTTACATGTCCTCGGACTCAAACCTATGGAGAAACTAGTTACTTCAGAAGACAAGTGTTAGACAAAACCAAGGCCTTGTATGGTCCTCGGACTCAAGCCTGTGGAGAAACTAACTACTAAAGAAAAACTAAGTACTAGACAGAACTAAGGTCTTGCATAGTCCTTGGACTCAAACCTATGGGGAAACTAGTTACTTCAGAAGACAAGTGTTAGACAGAATCAAGGCCTTGCATGGTCCTCGGACTCAAGCCTCTAGGGAAACTAACTACTAAAGAAGAACTAAGTATTAGACAGAACCAAGGTCTTGCATAGTCTTCAGACTCAAACTTATGGGGAAACTAGTTACTTCAGAAGACAAGTGTTAGACAGAACCAAGACTTTGCATGGTCCTCGGACTCAAGCCTCTGGGGAAACTAACTACTAAAGAAGAACTAAGTACTAGACAGAACCAAGGTCTTGCATAATCTTCGGACTCAAACCTATGGGGAAACTAGTTACTTCAGAAGACAAGTGTTAGACAGAACCAAGGCCTTGCATGGTCCTCGGACTCAAGCCTCTGGGGAAACTAATTACTAAAGAAGAACTAAGTACTAGACAGAACCAAGGTCTTGCATAGTCCTCGGATTCAAACCTATGGGGAAACTAGTTACTTCAGAAGACAAGTGTTAGACAAAACCAAGGCCTTACATGGTCCTCGGATTCAAGCTTCTAGGGAAACTAACTACTAAAGAAGAACTAAGCACTAGATAGAACCAAGGTCTTCCATAGTCCTCGAACTCAAACTTTTGGGGAAACTAGTTACTTCAAAAGAGAAGTGTTAGACAGAACCAAGGCTTTGTATGGTCCTCGGACTCAAGCCTCTAGGGAAACTAACTACTAAAGAAGAACTAAGTACTAGACAGAACCAAGGTCTTGCATAGTCCTCGGACTCAAACCTATGGGGAAACTAGTTACTTCAGAAGACAAATGCTAGACAGAACCAAGGTCTTGCATGGTCCTCGGATAGAACCAAGACCTTGCATGGTCCTCAGACTCAAGTTTCTGGGGAAACTAACTATTAAAGAAGAACTAAGTATTAGACAGAACCAAGGTCTTGCATAGTCCTCGGACTCAAACCTATGGGGAAACTAGTTACTTCAGAAGACAAGTGTTAGACAGAACCAAGACCTTGCATGGTCCTCGGACTCAAGTTTCTGGGGAAACTAACTACTAAAGAAGAACTAAGTACTAAAAAAACCAAGGTCTTGCATGGTCCTCGGACTCAAATCTATGGGGAAACTAGTTACTTCAGAAGATAAGTACTAGATAGAACCAATGTCTTGCATGGTCCTCGGACTCAAACTTATGGAGAAACTAGTTACTTTAGAAGACAAGTGGTAGACAGAACCAAGGCATTGCATGGTCCTCGGACTTGCATGGACTCAAGCCTATAGGGAAACTAACCACTTCAAGAATCAAGTACCAGACAGAACTAAGGCCTTGCATGGTCCTCGGACTCAAGCCAATGGAGAAACTATTCACTCACGAAAGACCAAGTGTCAGGCTGAACCAAGGTCTTGCATGGTCCACGGCGTCAAACCTGCGGGGAAACTAGTTGCTTCAAGGGAATCCAAGTACTAGACAGAACCAAGACTTTGCATGGTCCATGGACTCAAACCTATGGGGAAACTAGTCACTTTAGGAGGATCTAAGCACTAGATAGAACCAGGGTCTTACACTTTCCGCAGACCCAAACCTACGGCGAGGCTGACCACTTTGGTTCTAATAATGAGCACTGCAGAGGATAGTGACCTTTCCTACGATGGAATCTCGAGACCAAGCCTATGAGCATCACTTAAAGTATCGATGTGGTCAGCTGAAGCGCAATTAAAGCTAGGATTGTACAGGTAAAAGAAAAAAAATGATAATTCAAACAGGACGAATGAGAGAAAAATAAAATATGCACTTCATTGAATCTTTAAAGAGTCACATAAGGCAAAGGTGCCAGTACAATTTTTTTTTTTTTTAAAAAGGACAAAACAAACAAGGCGAAGGCACAATAGAGGATCATTCCTTCAGCTCCGTCTCAACTCCTCCCTCAGGGGGTTGGGCAGAGAAGGTCTTGGGGTTCTGATAACCCTCACTTAGGATCACAGCCTGGGGAGGGTTAGCTGGATGAGATATCTCCCCAACATGAGGGGCTTGGACATCAGCTAAGGGGTCCGCAGCCTCCCAAGGCGCATTTGCAGTGGGACCCTTGCTTATCTCCATGGCCCCAGGAGGATCAGCTTCCTTGGCGGGCTCGTCCGAAGTAGTAGCAGCTTGGGCATCCTCACCAGAAACGGCCCCAACTCCCTCAGGAGCCGCCTCGATCTCAGAGCTTGAAGGGGCTGTCTCGCGGATGGCAAGGGGATAATATACATTCTCCACCTTCCACAGGTCGGATGAGGCCTCAACCCCAGCTTGTTTAAAGGCCTCACTCCAAACCTGGGAACAGTAGAGCCTACATACCCCAGGCACTTGAGCCCTAGCGGACTCGTATGCCTCCTGCGTGGCCTTTCCTGCGGAAGCCTCAGCGTCTTCCTTGGCTTTCAGAGCCTCATCCCTGGCAGATTCCGTAGCGCCTCTGGCCCCCTCTGCCTTAAGCACCCTTTTTTCCAGGGTCACAATCTCCTCTTTGGCGACCCTCAGCTGATCCTCCGCCTTGAGCAGGCGCTCCGTTTTATCTAGGGCCAACCTTTCAGTGGCAGTAAGGGCCGACTCGGTGATGTCTCGAGCCCTCTTCATCCCCTCCAACTGCTCACTCGCTTTTGAAAAATCGACCTTGGAGGCGTTGAGGGTCCGCAAAGCGTCTAGCAGCTTGTTACGCTTCGAGCTCACGGCCTTGCTTTGGCTGCTAGCTATGTCCTTAAACCTGAAGGTAGCTTGGATAGCCTGCCAATTGAAAACATCGCGCAGCAGATAAGGTGCCAAGAAACAGGAAGTCAAGAGAATCATAAGCGATCAGGAAACTTACCATGCCCAAGTATTGTTTGAGGTCGAGGAAGACCTCCTTGCTCCTCAGAGCCTCCAGTTGGGCCATATCCACAGGGAGTAGCAAGGACCTCCCCAACGTGTTAGCCACATGCGCACCCTTACCCCCTCGAGGGTCCTTGAGGGAGGCATCATCCGTCAAGGGCTTCCCATAGAGCATGGGGGCAGGGAGCCATGCCTGGGCCTCGGGCTGGATGGCGGCCTGTTTTTCCTGACCTTGGCGCCTTACCCTCAGCTGTTTCGATGGCTGCCGAGCGTCGCCACCACCTTGGGAAAGATCAGACTCTTCGCCCCTCCTAGGCATTTTTCCTGTGTCCTTTTTCTGCAGAGGACTGGTGGGCTTGGACTCAGATGGCGAACTCTGTTAGGGTGGGGGAGGAGGAAGCTTGGGGGGAGACTTCCCTGGCACGTCCTTCCCCGGCTGCCCCTCAATTAAGGCCAGCAAGCTCGTCTGAGGTCGCTTCTTGAAACTCATCTTCGACTGGGGAGAGGCTTCTTCGGATAAAAAGTCCGCTTCAACCAAGCTGGGGTCACCTAAATCGCCAGAAAGGTCCTCGGGCGAATGGAATTGGTCGAACACATTAAACTCGTCCTCAGACGGACCTGAGTCAGCAACTTCCTCTTCTCCTAGCTCTCCCCCTTCAGCCTCGGCAATTTAAGCTGATGAAGAGGTACCCACCAACGGTACACCCTCGAGAATGAGAGACCCTTTGGGGATCGGAAATTCGTGCTCGACTACGGTGATGTTATGCAGCCGAGGATCTTTAGCTCGGATCATGTGTTTCAGAGCCGATAACGATTTTTAAATCGGATCGTATCCTAGGATCTCGTGAGCGGCTCTAACTTGGTTGTCGACTTTATTCACAAAGATCTTCGACCTCAGTATGGTTTGTAAATCCTTTTTGTTGACCAAGCCGAAGTGACGCTCAAAAGCTCGCGGATCTGCATAAAAGAAAGCAAGTTCCTGTCAAAAGCCAAGTAAAGCGGAGCGCGAAAACGCAAGAACTTAAACCCTCTCCTAGTCTGAATGCCCCACCTAGTGTACCCTCTTCTGTTGGACAATGAAGGCCCTCGTGCCACTCTTCGGACACAATGAGGAAGTCTTTGTTCAAACCCTTGCTGGACTCAAGAAGGCACTGGATGAGCCGGACCCTATCGTCCCTCGTCTTCATGTAAAAAGACTTCCCCTTCAAGCGCTGGAGGTTGTAGCACCAGTTTACATCATAGTAGGTTAACCCCAGTCCCATCTTCTCATTCAAGGCATCCACACAGCCTAAGATCCTAAATACATTGATGGCACACTGAGTGGGAGATAAACCGAAGTGTCTAAGATAATCCCTTATCACTGGCCCCATGGGAATCCTCATACCACCCTCTAGAAAGGCGATTATAGGAATCGCCACATCACCCTCTTTTCTCCTCGTACTCCACTTCCCTTCTCCACAGTACCTCAAACCCACTGTATCAGGGATCTTATAGTCAGCAACGAATTTATCCATCGCCTTCTCAGACTCAACTAACTTCTTAAACCTACCCATCCTAAAGAACTAACGAGGAACTCAGGTTGAAAAGTATGAACCAGAGAGAGAAGAGGACTTACAGACATGAGAAAAAGCTCATCGGGCAGGCTTTTTGTGCTAAAGGAAGTCACAAGTACAGTTGGAGATGTGATCGAATTCGAAGTATGTGCGTAAGGTCTCTTGAATGCAAAAGTGAAGGGGCAAATCAGTTCGATTGGGTATTTATACCCTCAATTAAAAGTAACCGCACGGGCTTTCCCGCCCGTTTAGTCAGAAGCATCCCTACCGTCCATTCATCATCACACCGTTGATCGTGGGGGACACAGAGCCGTCGAAATCTAATGAAGGCGCGCTCCAAATACCAAAACGCCAAGAACATCCCCTAGGTAGTTGAAAGGATTTTGACACTGACAGAAAGACAAGATTCGCCAGGCCAGGTTAGGACCCGAGGACATCAAAATCCTCCTCCCCGCCCGAGAAGCCGGGCAGCAGAATTTTGAGGGGTTATTGTGGGGCCCAAAGATTTGGCTACCCCGGCCCACTCCATATCGGGCTCAAGGCCTATGCTGAGGACAGTACAGAATCCGAGGATGAGTAGGGGAGGCTCAAATCATCAAGGGATTTCGCCGAGGATGACCATGTCCTCGGTAGGCTGACATTAAAGAAAGGAAGCTGTCATCCACACATTAAATGTACGCAACCGACACTCTGACCACATTAATGGAGAATTGACCGGCGAATAGTGATGCCTTGGTTACTTCAATTAACAGAAAGCCTGTAAAGGCGGCTAATGGGACAAGTCCTCAGACACAGGTTCAGATGACCGACAAGTGGATGGCAAAGATCAACTGAACAAGATTATATAATAGAATGAACCCTCAAGGTTCCCGGGGGGGGGGGGGGGGGTTCAGAGAATTCAAGGGTTTTCGGGGTGTTCAAGGGCGACCCCTATATTCATTAGAAGTCAGGGAAGAGTTCCTCGGACTGGGCTGAGGACGAACTTTCCCTTAGAACACTTAGCCAAATCTCACTTATTGATCCTGTAAACTCGCACCAACTGTTGTATCTTTCGCTAATGCCTAGTCTTTCTATCCACTCTCTACAAATTTATTGTACAGGGTTACCTGGGCTCGGGTTAACTCATCCCAGAAGAGAAGTGCCCGAACCGGGTCCCTACAGTACTCTAAACTCTATGTGATTGTAATACTCAAATAAAATACATATGTATTTTGGGGGTTTCAATTAAATAAAATACATATGCGTCTTTCATTAAATATTTTTAAAAACATTTTAAAATTCAGTATATAAAAAAAATGTAAATGTACATATGCACAGTTATATGCTTTTAATTACAAAATACAAGTAACTTTTGTAATATTTTTGGATTAAATATAATAAATGGGAGTTAAAAAAAATTTATTAAAAAAAAGAAAAACTATGTGTAACATATGGTGCAGTTCGTGTGTATTAAACCATGAGGAGCTACACATTTAGCTAGAGCTGAAAGTCTTAACGCCCCTTAAAATATATACACATTTTCATCGTCAAGTTGTATAATTTTTAGACAATAGATTGACGATATCAATATATAATACAGCTTTTCTACTCACACTATCCTTTTGCGTATAATCAACAATGATACAAATTTATTCTGGTTCAATGGTTAAGTCCAAAGTATTATTATTTTTTAAAAATCTTTAACTCCGAAGATTTTTTTGAATGGCCTACCAGAGGTTCCTTTGCTTCCATCAGATTTTGGATGCGAAGAGGACAGGGTAACACCTCCTCCCCCTTTTCAAGATTTTCTAGATAAAAAGAAAAAGATCAGGAAGGTCATAGAAGAAATTGGGATCCCTTACACATTTGTTTCTGCAAATTGCTTTGGTGCTTATTTTGTCAATATCTTGCTTCGGCCACACGAGAAACAAGATGATATTGTAGCATATGGAAGTGGTAAAGCAAAGGGTATGCCTATAATTAAATTTCTTTTTCTCAATCATTTTTAAAATTCAATAAGCATTTGTTGTTCTTTAATTTATATGCAGTAATCACCTTTTTTAGTGAAATTTCTAATGTATGTTTAACGGTGCTAAATTATCAAAAAGATGTCGCACTCTACACTATCAAAGTGGCCTAGGCCCTAGAACATGCAACCATATTGTCATTTATCGGCCCTTAAAAAACATCGTGTCACAACTCGAATTGATATCACTTTGGGAGAAGAAGACTAATCGGAGTTTCAATAGGGTTTATGTCCCTGAAGAAGAATTGGTTCGGCTTTCTAAGAGTATGCAAGAATTGCAAACAAATTTACTAAGCAAGGCAAACAAATATTTTTACTAAATTATCAATTACAATAAATCTCGAGACACATTCAATTTCACAACATGCTGAAGTGGTTGATTATAAGTGATCAACACTTTCTGCACACCACCTTTTATATTGACCTATCAGTTTTTCTCCACCACTTTCAATTGACCAAATTAATTAGTAAAAGTGTGAAAATAGATGTATTTGCAATATTGTTGAATTAATTAAGCTCTATGCTCTCCATATGTATCATACGTCAGTTTTACTTCTAAATATATAGTAATTTATTTATTTAACTAAGAACTATTATTTTGTGCAGCCACTGAGCCACACCAGCTCCAAATAACATTCCAGTGTCTATCCTTCACAGCATATTTGTAAAGGGTGATCGAGTTGATGAACTTTGAGTTTGAGCTGGGGGAGGACGACATTGAGGCTTCAAGGCACTATCCAGATCTTGAATATACAACAATTGATCTACATCTTGATGTTTTTCTTGTTAATCCCCCGAAGCCCACAATTGGTGCATTTGAATGAATGAAAGGTCAGTGAGAGATGGAATAAGTAGTTATTGGCAGTTGTTGAACACAAATAGTGCACTTTGTCCACTTGTATTTCGTGTTTCAGCATAATGACTTTTAAATAAAATTTGCTGAATATTTTCTATTTCTAATTTGCCATATAACCTCTTTTCAGGACTTTTAATATATATATATATATATATATATATATATTTATTTATTTATTTGTGTCTTGCCCAACCAAACTCAGGCCTAGCTAATACAATAAATGAATTGTACTACACAATATAAGGCCTCCAAGCTCAATAAGACCAAAGAACTACACTAAACAGTATTGGATATTTCTCACCAATTACCAAATTAATTTATTTGAGATTTTTTATTTTACTTTTATTGGACTAGCTCAAAATTTTCAATTCTCAATTCTAAAATTTGAAAGCTAATTCTAAAATTTCAGGGGGCTGCAGGTGAATAAATTTTATGTGGTTTATAATTTTTTTACTAGTTCTAATGGGAATGGCCACCTTTTGCATTGCCATTGTTTTGAGGTGGGATAGAATATTCGATGTATTTTACTACTCTTAATGAGGTGGTTTTTACACTAATAAGGTAAATGAAAAAGAAAGGGGAAAGGTAATAGAATATGTATAAAAATAATAATTATTCACATTTCTTTTTTCTTTTGCTAAATGTTTGATTCACAATTTTTATTTTTTATTTTTTTGAGAAATAATTTCAATTTATGACGTTCGCTCTTAATGATTAATTTGTTTTTATCATTAAGCCAAGACACTTATTAATTTTTTAGTGTAGATAAAAATTGAACTCACAGATATCTTATTTGACGATAAGAGATTTCTAAAAAAAAAAAAAAAAGGAACCTACAAATTGATTCACATATCTAAAACATAGCAATACAGCATAATGCATGCTTCACAACATATTTAAAAAAAAAGCCAAATTGTTGATGAGATACAGGCCAAAAAGTTACCAATTATAACTAACTTATAGTCCATGTGTATTCACACCCAAAATTAAAGTATAATTGGAGTTTATTTATTTATTATTTAAGAAACAAACACACAAGCACATAAGGAAAAGAGAAAGAAGTTCTAACATAAGGGCAACACAAGGAAAATATTAGCCACATCAACACTTATAACTCAAAATAATAAATCAAGTTGTATTTGGAGCTTCTAGCGGAGCCATGTTGGGACGAGGGGGGCTATGACCCTCCAAAATTTGTCAAAAAAAATTATTAGATATATATTAGTACAATAATTATCCTTTCCAATTTAATTTTTTATAAGAATGTAAAAGAACTGGCCATCCCATTTCTGGATTTTATTTTCATAAATTTCATTACTAAGCTTTCATGAAAAGAATAAAAATAGACACAATATTTCTACAACAACTTTACAACAACCCTAGATATCAAGATGTTAGTGTTAAGTAAAAATGTGATATTAGTAGTGGACTCATATGAGAATCAATAACATATTGCCACTTAAGTTTTGTTGTGAGTTTTTTTGTGAAAATGTTGTGACTGTAATACTACTTAAAAAATGAAAGAAAACTAAAAAATTTCTAATTTTTTCTCCATTTTTTATTGAAAAACTTATTTCGCTTACTCTGGCCTGGCCTTTTGGATTCGACAGCAGAAAGTTGTCTTTTTCATTCTCAAAGCTTTACCGCACACGCCATCAGATCTCTTCTTCATTCTTAATGGTTTACAGTGCACACCAAACCCAAGTCGAAAGAGCATTAATTGACTTCAACTCGTACAATTTTTTTGTGTGTCTATTTTAGCATTAAAATTTACTTTTTTTATTTTATATAATTTATTTTTAAAAACATTCGCATCAAATTATCTATTTTACTTTACATTTTATTAAAATATTATTTATATATCAATTTTTAACCTCTCTCTCTCTCCTTCTCTCTCTCTCTCTCTCTCTCTCTCTCTCTCTCTCTAAGTAAAGAAGTATTAAAAAATGGATTTGCATGTGAATAATAACTGTTTATATTTATACGGTTACTGTCAGGGACGAACCCAGAACTTAGAGTTAGGGGGTGGCTTTACAACTGGTTGTGTGTAGTGACTTCAGCCTTCAACTTTGTTGCTGCTTAACTGTTGAGGGTTTTATTTTTTTTATTTTTTATTTATTTTTTAATTTTTTTTGGTGTCTTTGATGTGTGCATTGCTGGGTAAGAAAAAATTATTTTGTTTAAAATTTTTTAAAGGGTTAAGTTGTTTGGGCTTGTATATTTTGTTTTAGATTTTAGATTTATAAATCTTTTTTATGGTTTTTAAAATGAGGAAAATGCTAGAGCTATAAACTTTTTTACAAATTGTTGATGTGATAAGTGGTTATGAGATATAAGTAAAAAAATAACACAAGTGTTGAACCCAAATGCGACCCAATAAAAATTCGATACCTTAACCGTTTGTAAAAATATTGTAGAAAAATTTGTGACTATAATAATACTCTTAAAAGAATTAATGATATTGTTAATGGAGCAAAGATTTGTACTTTTATAAAACAAAATTACTAAAACTAGTAACCATGGCTCCATCCATGGTTACTGTAGTAGCAAATACTAAATAGCAATGTAAATTTACACATTTTTAGATTGACTAAGTGTCTGTTTAGGAACATTTTATCTAGCTTTTTGTTGAGAAGTTTTTGCTGAAAGTGTACTAAAGTATACTTGTATCTTGAAAAAGTGAGAAAATGCGGGAAAATTTGAAATTTTAAAAAGCTTCTCATGCTCATTATGGTAGAGTGGAGATAACTATGTCCACTTCTCAAAGTACTGATACACATGCTCGTTCATTCAGTTTTCCTTGTCTCAATTGAACATATATAGTTCCTTTAATGAATTATTGATGCTGCTGCTGCTGCGTATGTGTGTGTGAGAGAGAGAGAGAGGGAGAATATTACTTGGACAATGGTGACACCCATAGACTGCAAATCCTTGTGTAGGTCTATTTTGGAAGAAGTTGTTTGTGGGGTTATAGGACGAGTATACACGTACGTTGGATGGCCTAGGAAGATGCTTGCCTTCACCATGAACTTTCCTTTTACTCTCCCTCTCTACTTTCCACCTATTCCTACATCACCTCACACGCACCCGTTGCTATATTTATAGGCCTGTCTATGAAGCTGCGAGGGATTAGGATACTTCAAAGTTTTTAGTAAAATTATACGGTAGAGTTCTTAAATATTATACGTTCATTTTGAAATGAATCAATTGAATTTTATCATCAATAATTTGAATAAATAAATAAATAAAAAATGACTCAATTTTTTAATAATATTTAAAAAATTGATAATATATAATGAAATTCAATCCACTCACCTCAAAATATATTTGATAGAATTTTAAGAACTTTATTGTAGAGTTACCATAAGATCTCTCTCTCTCTCTCTCTCTCTCCCCTTGAATGTCGTCATTGGAAGCACTAGGAAATGCCAATCTGTTGAACTACAAAAAAAAGGAATTGAGATTTTATTTGAAAAATATGAACAAAAGACAAGATTCTAAAAAAAAAAAAACTAGTTGTCAATTCGTTTTGAACTCAATTATTTATAATCTATTAAAATAAAACTTATTTCCATTTTTTAAATCTTAAAAATAATTTATAATTGATTCTTCACTAAATTTCACTACAAGTTCTCTATCAATGTACAAAATCAATATATAAACAAGTTGATATAAGATGTTGGAAGGATGATTAAGTCATATAATATATTAAAGTGGAATCTCAATTAAGAATCCAAATAAGATTTAATTGCACTCTAATTCCATACCAATTTTCCTTTTAATTGACCTATAATTTAATGCCAAGTGTCAATCTAATTTAATGACAAGTATTTTTTTTCCCCAATTTAATTTCAAGCCAAGTGTTATTCCAATTATACTCTAACTAGCGCATAACCTGTGCTACTACACGGGAATGGTTAATTGTAGTTATGCTATTGGTCAAATTTTTTTTTTTTTTTTTGGGTTTATCACATGGAGGATATAATTAGATAAAACAAAGAAAAAAATATTGCATTTTATTATTTAAGTGATGCTATTGGGGTGTGTGTGTGTGTGTATATATTTTGGTTATCACATGGAGGACGGCATTAGATAAAACAATGAATAAAAAACAAAATATTGCATTTTATTATTTAAGTCATCCTACAATGAAAAAAAGAAGAAAATTAAAAAAACCTATTAATCAACTTAAACATTTCAAGGTCGATTGAGCATCTTTTGCACGTAACCACAAATTCTTCGTAACCATAAGGATAAGGTTCATCACGCTTCAAATGTCCCACAATCCATAATCATTCCTTTTGGCAAACCATTAAGGAAACAATAACCAACAAAAACATTTTTCTTAAAAAAAAAAAATCCTTTCTAGATCTCCTATGAAATGTTTTATTATAACAAAAATTAACGAATTTACTTAATCTTCAATTGGTTGTTCTGCTCATAGTATCACGATTATATATTACCATGACCCAACTTTTCAGAGATTGAACTTTCATTTGGAAAATGAAAATCAAGTGACTTTTTTTTATTATGAAAAAAAAAATTGAATAATTAAACTAAATCCTCTCGTTGGTATTTCAAGTTGGAAGCAACAAATAACTTTATGAGCAGCATATTGTAGTTTATCAGCTTGTACATTGTTGAGGCACAAATTTTCTGGCCTTGATTTTATTAGCCCATTCACTAAAATACCCACATGAGCCCACACATTATTTTAAACCCACATAAATATTCCCCATATATATTACCCAAATATTCTCTATGTTATTGGGCCTTCACAAATACTCCATACATAAGGCCATAAATTGCCTTGGGCCCTCTCACAAATATTACCCATTATATTTCACATATTATCCAACTAAAATTTTTCACAAAATACTCACCATATTGCTACCATATTGAGCCACAAAATTATACCATATCTATAAAAAGCCTGTTGCTACACGGTACCATTTACTAAGCCCGCTGGCATCTTTACAAAGCCCGTTGCTACACGGCACCTCTAAAGCCCGCTACGATGTGGCACCTCTAAACCCCACTATGATGCGGCACCTCTAAAGCTCACTATGATGCGGCATTTCTAAAGCCCGCTATGATGCGGCATCTCTAAGCCCGTTGCTACACGACACCTTTAAAGCCCGCTACAATGCGGCATCTCTAAAGTCTGTTGCTACAAGGCACTCTTGCTAAGCCCGTTACGATGTGGCTCTTCTACTAAGTCCTTTGCCACACGACAATATTTTTACAAAAATCTCAAATCATTTTACAAAGCCCAAATTCTAATTTGGCATCTATTTTTACAAAGCCCAAATACTAATTTAGCACCTACTTTTACAAAGCCTAAATAATAATTTGGCACTCATTTTTACAAAGCCCAAATGCTAATTTGGCACTACTTTTACAAAGCCCAAATAATAATTTGGCACTCATTTTTACAAATCCCAATACTAACTAGGCACTTATTTTATAAAAGCCCAAAATGTTATTTTGGCAAAAAACAATTACTTTATTCTCAAAGCCCAAAATTATTTCTTGGCAAATATCTATACTAAAGTCCCTAACTCATGGGAAGTATAATTACTCATCTCTCAAGAAAATTTCTTTCACAAAATTCATGGGAACGGTGCTTATTTTCCCATAAACTACAAAAGCCCAGGTATATTACCTATGGCAAAACCATTCATTTTTGTAGGGATGACCAAGCCCAAAGGAGCTCAACTACAAATCCCAGCTGGGTTAGGCCAGCTCACACATAAATCATAGCAACTGAAGGTCATGTGAGCTGACTAGCCAAATTTCAGCACAATCAAAATAGCTGGAACCCCTTCCCATCAAGTCCCAACTTGTCCAATCAGATTAGAAGAGGACACGTGTCCACCAGGGGTTAAACCCTTCCTCCACAAGCTGAAATCCCATTATTTCTCATGTGACATAAAGCTAAAACTGATGTGACAGAAAGTTGGGAAGCTTTAGCCAGCTATCCTTTCTTTCTTCTCCAGCCCATCCAGTCAAGAGCAGCCATGACAAGAGCCTTAAAGCTCCTGAAGCAACATGGAATCAATTCATTTTCATACTAAAAACGTGTATGCTCTCGTTCATGGACCAAACACATGAACCCCAAATGGGAAACTTAGGAAAATGTGGTTTAAAGGGCATCAAGGGGATCCTAGCAGAGTTCTTAGCAAGGGCTCCAAGGTTGACACTTGGCTTGGGGTGGTCCAATCTGCCCTAGGGAACTCTAATTCTAGTAGCAGTATGTCCAAGATCATTAGCCTAAGCATGCTTTAATCCCATCAGCCAAGGCTAATCGGCATTCAATGCTAAGCCAGAATCCCATCTGTTATTACCCAAAACAACAAGAACCTTTTGAAAGTGGATCTTACTATTCTTAGCTAAAAATCCTAAGAACGATTCTCTAAGGATTTTTTGAAGATTGAAAAAGATTTAGCAAAGATTATTTGCTAATCATCTCTTAAAAAATCCAGATATAAATGGAACTCTCCATTAATGATTCAACAACACACTAAAGGGCACTAAGATACACTAAGACATATACCAGAAAAGATTTTCCCTTAACCTCTCTGTTTAAGCTTTCTCCAAGCTCTAAAAAAGTCACTGAGTTCTTGGTTTCAAGCTCAGAAACTAAGTTTCCCAGCTCCCAACTCACAAACACTCATCATAGCTCTACTCATAAACACTTATCTACTCTCAGCAAAAAGCACCAGCAGCTTTACTATACACTCTCACTCATTACTCATACTACTTACAAATGACTCTCTCTACTCACTACATATACTATATCAACGAGCATGCCATGGCACCATAATGATCTTGCTGCGCTAGCTGGGATCTCTCTCTCTCCCTTTATCTCACACTAAGTTTTTCTCATCTACATATATATATATAAAACTGAAGCATTTGAAACTCTCACAATTTTCCACATCATTACTATTTTCTTTTTCTTTTTATTTTAAGTTTTATATCTTATATAGAATCCACCAGAAAAATAATAGACAAAAGTTTGAATTTTTATTAATATCAATAATATTGAAAAACGTATACAAACTTGGAGGCCTATTTAAGGGCTCCATAAAACTTGATGGATAAGAAAATATATTCTAAAATAAGCCCTAATTAATACCTAACCATAATAGGAACCAAATTTGACCTAAAAAAATATTAAAAGAACCTAAAAACAAGGAAATAAATCACCTAGACCTAAAATAACGTTTTTTTGCATAAAAATACCAAAATAACAATATCCTACATCAACTTATCACAAAAATACCAAATAGTTTCTTTTTATTTTAGATTCTTTTTATTCTAGGTTTTATATCTTCTTATATTTATTAGTGTTACAATAGTTTAGTTTAAGTAAAACTCTATTAGATATATTTTGTTGGGCTATCACATCATTATTATTACTATATATAATATAAAATTGAAGATTAAAAATTAATTATAATTTTTTAAGATACCTCACGTTAGAATTAAAAAAAAAAATGACTCACTTTAGGTTTGAATTTAAAAAAAAAAAAAAAAGGACTCACCAAAAAAAAAAAAAAACTTTAGGATTAAGAAAAAAAGAGAGAGACTCCTGGTAGGACTCTCTCTTCTCTCCTTAAAACCCTAGCAATTACCATCTCAAAACCCTAAACTCAACTTCACTTTAAGATTAAAAAAATAAGAAGGAGAGAGACTCATGTAAAAATAAAAAAATAAAAAAAAAGTGGGTTTTGTCTTTTTTATTTGCTTTCATATTTGCCTGAAATTTTCATTTTATCTTATTGTTTTATTATGTTTAGAATTGATTTTCTTCTAAGTATTTGGGTTAATCTCTATATTTTGATAGTGTTTTTATGGGTTTGGTTTTTGGGTTGAAATTCTAATAATTATTTTATATTTTATATGACAGATGAAGCATCTCTATTTTTTGGAGAAAAATCAAAGCTGCAACCTATGTCTTCCAGCCCAAGGTGTGATAAATTTTTATATGTTCTTGCTTTATTGAGAATTTTTATTTGGATTCATGTGATTTTTTGTTTTTTTATTAAAGCTTTGATTTTTGGTTGATTAATTATTTGTTTGGATTAATTTCAATTAATTATTTGTTTGGATTCAACGTAAAAGATAATGGAATTAGGTGTTATAAATTTGATAACGTTTTATGTTTTGAATTGTTTATATTATTTAGACTCCTGATAGGACTCTCTCTTCTCTCCTTAAAACCCTAGCAATTACCATCTCAAAACCCTAAACTTAACTTCACTTTAAAATTAAAAAAATAAGAAGGTGAGAGACTCAACTAAAAAAAAAAAAAAAACGTAGGTTTTGTCTTTTTTATTTGCTTTCATATGTGCTTGAAATTTTCATTCTATCTTATTGTTTTGTTATGTTTAGAATTTATTTTCTTCTAAGTGTTTGGGTTAATCTCTATATTTTGATAGTGTTTTTGTGGGTTTGGTTCTTTGGTTGAAATTTCTAATAATTATTTTATATTGTATACGGCAGATGAAGCATCTCTATTTTTTGGAGAAAAATCAAAGTTGCAATCTATGTCTTCCAACCCAAGGTGTGGTAAATTTTTATTTGGTATATTATATATGAATTTTTTGAATTTGAAGGGTTTTGTTTGGTTTTGAAGTAGAATTTGGGGATTCTATAAAATTTGGAAGGTTTAAGATTTGGGGTTTTTGGTATTTGCGTCTTAGTAAGTTGATCTTAATTCTTTACCTTATATGTTTTTTCTTTATTGAGAATTTTTATTTTGGGTTCATGTGATTTTTTGTTTTCTTAATTAAAGCTTTGATTTTTGGTTGATTAATTATTTGTTTGGATTAATTTTAATTAATTATTTGTTTGGATTCAACGTAAAAGATAATGGAATTATGTGTTATAAATTTGATAATGTTTCATGTTTTGAATTGTTTATATTGTTATTAATACGACTAAATAAGATTTGTTTTTATTTTTGTAGTTTATATCAGTTTTGAGTGTGTGTATATATATAACTTTTGGGAATTTTGCTTTATTAATTTAAGAATTGTAAATTACTTTGTAGGTTTCAGTAACTATGCACCTGCAGTGAGACATTGACGATATAAACATATATATATGGTATTAACATTTTATAAAAATCTTTCTTACAACCCAATAACATTCTACGTTAGACAACACTTCTAAACTATAGTTTGCATAGAAGTTAAATATTTATTCCCATTGTATTTTATTTAATTATGACAGATCCAGTTTTTTTTTTAAACGCTAACTAGCAAAATGTCTATAATATGCATATTATTAACCCAATTTTCTATTTCTAAATTTCTTAGATTTTATTATATCAATCTTTTTTTCTTTTAAATTCTTGGTGGGCAAATCAGTCTCTCACTAATTCTTTTACCTTAACGTGATGTTGGTTAATTGTCCTTTTATTTAACTATCCCGTGCATCGCACGGGTTAGCGACTAGTTATTTGTTATAATGGAACCCATGATATTTACTTATTCATTTACTATTGATGGCTATGATGTAACTGTTACTATAGAATTTTTCCCTCATATTGTTGTATTAGAAGACTCTTCTCCAAAGCTAACGAATGATGAGTCTGAAAATGTAGATATTTTCCTTAATCTGTAAAATAGTTAATAGCTGGAAGTTTATTCTATTTTGTATTACTTTACTGCTAGGACATCTTACCACGGAGCTATTTTTTGCAGAAATATTTTACCGCTGGACTATTTTCTGCAGAAACACTTTACTGCTGGGTTATTTCTTACAGTATGCTTTTAATCATGCTGACGTGTCTGTTGTAGGGATTGTTTATGGGCCATTCTTGTCCGTTCCAATCTAGGCCCAAGGCATAAAATATAGTGGATTCCTTAGATCTTTACCGATAGCCTTTGGGCCGTGCATTAAGCCCATCGTCGAGTTTCGGTTTAGACCCCCTAACCCAACATAAATCTCATTTGTCGAAAAGGAAACTTTTTCACCCCCGACATACATTAAGCATTAGATTTATCATTTTGCTTGGCCTGTAGATGGATAGGACAAAAATTGGAGTTCTAGTGGGAATAGGCATGGGAGGTGATGAGTCAGAATTTACGATCGTCATTAAGCAGATATTGTCATTAACCAAAAGAAGATGTTACGCATTTATTACGCTCATTGATGACAAAACATAACGAACGGAGCAGCGGTCACAGAGTGACCTATGAATTTCAGACAAAGATTTTGTAACACACTAGCCATTGAGTATAAATACGGTGATTCATTGCCAATTAATGAGGTGCACAACTATAAAAGAGAAGGCAACCGAAGTTAAAAGCACACACAAAAAATACTTTACAAAAATCACTTTCCAGTCAATTCTCTCTAAAATCTTTCTCCCTTACTGACTTAAGCATTGGAGGTGGTTTGGCTAACGCCACATTGGCGTGTTACTCTTCCATCCAGTTCATTTTGCAGGTTTTCCTCCAACAAAGAAGACCCCAATCACAGCTTCGTCCATCCATTATGACAAGGAGCTCGACTGCTGATTTTTTGCATCATCAGTTTGGCGCCGTTTGTGGGAATCGCTAATCATTCAAGCCATTTTTCCCAGTGACAAAAGAGTTCCTCAAAGTACGAGATGGAATAAAAAATCACACAACAGCCAGAAGCTGTGCAACAACAACAAATCCAGACCCTCCTGGCTAATGTGGAAGAGCTGACTCACTAGAATGAAGAGCTGTGAAAGACAATGGAATCCCAAAAGGCAGAATGTCGGCAAACAAGAGAAAACCAAAACGAAGAAGAATCAAACTCCCAAGACAACAGGCGAGACAGGACCTCGGGAGAAGATTCCTCCAGGATGGAGAATGAGCTTCGCAATATGAGGAAAGAGATGGATGAGTTAAAAAGTGCCATGAAGGACAAAGACAGGGAGAATTTTGATGGGATGATTCGAAGGACGGACTCACCATTCACCATTGAAGTACTAAACCATCCCTTCCTATCGAAATTCCGTCTCCTACAGTTGGAATCATATAACGATTCCAAGGATCTCTTGGATCACATTGAATCATTCAAGGCATTGATGTGTTGTAGATGACCTCAGATAAGGGGATGTGTAGGGCATTCCTAACGACACTGAAAGGAGCAGCTAGAGTATAGTTCAACAAGATACCCCCAAGAACTATTGCAGATTTTGAACAACTCAGTAAGGGTTTTGTTCATCATTTCATTGAGGGGCAAAGACATAAGAAGCCAACTGGTCATCCTCTCAACATTCAACAAGCAGAAGGAGAATCACTAAGGCAGTACATGACTCGATTCAATAAAGAGCTACTATAGGTAAACGAAGTTGAAGATCAAGTCATCCTAACAACTTTCCAATAAGGGTTGCTACTCGAGGATTTTTTTTCTTCTCAATCACCAGATGTCCACCAAAAATAGTTGTGGAGTTGCTCTGAAAAACTCAGAAGTACATGAATGTAGAAGACGTGGTGCTTTCAAAAGAAATGAAAAGAAAAAGGACGAGAGACAAAGGAACAAGCAGCAATCACGATAAGAAGAAAGAGACACGAAGTTTTGGGCATACTACAGGAAAAAAGAAGGAACTTCCAAATAGGAAGCCAAAGTTCACTAACTTTACTCCTTTAATAATGCCAATTGAGCAAGTCTTGATGCAGATAAAGGACGATCCCTCCCTACAATGGCCTAAGCCAATTAGTATTCTAGCAGAAAGAAGAGACAAGAACAAGTACTTTAGGTTCCACCAGGACCACAGGCATCGCACCAATGAGTGTAGACATTTGAAAGACTAGGTGGAGACTTTAATCTGGCAAGGGAAGTTATAGAAGTATGTCAGGAAAATAGAGCCCTACAGATACCAACAAGAGGACAATAAAGACAAAGATCGAGAAACAAGGAATAGCAAACCTCCCGCAGGAGAGATAAAGACGATCTCAAGAGGATTGACAGCAAGCGGAATGCTGAAGTCCTTGAAAAAAGCCCATGAGAGAGAAATAAATAGTGTCCATTCGTGGCTCCCTCCAGTGAAGATGCCAAGGAATGACGAACTTGATATTGTTTTCTTAGAGAGAGACGGCTACGGCATTAGGCAACCCCATGACGATCCACTGGTAATCATGCTCAGAGTAGAAGAATTCATACACCGGGTACTTATTGACAATAGAAGCTTAGCAGATATCATCTATTTACCTACGTTTCAGCAGATGAAATGGGACAAGAGAAGGATTAGGCCTTTCACCTCTCCTCTGGTGAGCTTCATTGGGGATAGAATCGTCCCCAGGGGCATAGTCTTTCTAACTGTAATTGCAGGCATTTACCTAGTACAGGTCACCAAAGAAATTGATTTCCTCATTGGTGACTGTCCTTTAACATACAACATCATCTTGGGAAGACCTGTATTCAATAGGCTAAGAGCAGTGACGTCAACATATTACTTGAAGGTGAAATTTTCAACAGCCCATGGAGTAGGAGAAATTAGAGGAGATCAGTTCTGGCAAGAGAGTGCTATCAAGTTGCCTTAGCATTTGGGGAGAACCACACATGGGTGATCAATGAACCAGAGCCCATCCCCGAACAGTCAAAAACACCACAGGAAGTTGAGATCGTCCCAGGAGATTCGACAAAGGTATTGAAGATAGAATTAACACTCCCAACTCTAGAGAAAGAGAGGATGGTTTCCTTCTTGAGGGCAAACCAAGATGTTTTCGTCTGGAAACACGAGGATATGCCCGGAATTGATAGGAAGATCATACAACATCATCTCAACGTCAACCCAGAATGCAAACCTATACAGCAGAAGCGGAGAATATTTGCACCAAAGTGCAACAAAGCAGTAACTGAAGAAGTAGAGAAGATGCAAGAAGCTAGTTTCATCAGGGAAGTCTTCTACCCAGATTGGCTAGCAAACGTGGTAATGGTAAAAAAGAGCAATAGCAAATGGAGGATGTGCGTTGATTTCACAAACCTGAACAAAGCCTGCCCAAAGGATAGCTTCCCCTTGTCAAGGATTGATCAACTGGTAGACTTAACTGCTGGACACAAGCTCTTAAGTTTCATGGATGCATTTTTTGGGTACAACCAGATCCTTATGGACGAAGAAGATCAAGAGAAGACCTCGTTTGTCACTAGCCAAGGGTTGTATTGTTACAAAGTTATGCCATTTGGATTGAAGAACGCAGAAGCCACATACCAAAGATTGGTGAACTGCATGTTTACTCACCAGATTGGAAGGAATGTGAAAGTATACATAGACGATATACTAGTGAAAAGCAAGGACAAAGCCAACCACTTGGAAGATTTGAAAGAAACTTTCAGCACACTACATAAGTATAATATGAAACTAAACCTTGCAAAGTGTGTTTTTGCTATTGCTTCAAGGAAATTCTTGGGATTTATGGTGTCCCAACAAGGCATAGAGGCAAACCCAAACAAAGTAAAGGCAATAATCGAGGTCAAATCACCAAAAATAGTGAAAAAGGTTCAAAGCTTGACAAGAAAGGTTGCAGCTCTAAACAGATCCGTCTCCAGGGCAGTGGACAAGTGCATGCCATTCTTCAAGGTCTTGAAAAAGGCCTTTCAGTGGACTGACGAGTATGATGAAGCCCTTGCAAAATTAAAAGAGTACTTGACAAAGCCACCATTGCTAAGTCCTTAAGTGATGGGGGAAAAGCTGTACCTCTACTTAGTAATGTCTAACACCGCGGTAAGTTCGGCACTAATTAGAGAAGAAGAAAATGTTCAGAAGCCAGTCTACTATACCAGCTAGGCATTCTAGGAAGCAGAGGCAAATTACCCGAGGATAGAAAAGATAGCTTTCTCATTGTTGGTCGCTTCCAGGAAACTCCATCCTTACTTCTAAGTGCACTTTATCGTCGTAATGATAGTCCAACCAATAAGAAAGACGATGAAGAAGATAGATGCAGCAGGACAACTCATTCAATGGGCAATTGAACTGGACCAATTCGACATCGAATATCGGCCTCGAGTAGCAATCAAAGCTGAAGTACTAGTGGACTTCATCGTAGAATTCACTTACCCCTACAAGGAAGAAGAACTCCCCATGGAAACATGGACGGTCCAAACATATGGGTCTGCCACGAAGAAAGTAGGATGGGCAAGAGTAGTACTCATATCTCCAGAAAGAGAGATATTGAAGTATGCAATTAGATTGCAATTCTTAGCAATGAATAACGAGGCAGAATATGAAGCATTGCTAACAGGACTAAGTCTAGCAAAAGCTCTTGGAGTAAAGAATCTTATTGTCCAAGTTGATTCTCAGCTAATAATTGGAGAAGTGAAGGGAGATTATGAAGCCAAAGAAGAGAGGATGCAGAAGTACCTGAAGATCGTCCAACAACTCTAGCAGCACTTTGATAGAATAGACTTTATACAAATCCCTCGGGTCAAAAATGCAGAAGCTGACTTCCTAGTAAGGTTGGCCTCGTCAGATGACTACAGTGCGACCTCCGAACTATGTGTAGAGATAAGGGGGCAACCAAGTATAGAAGGTGGGCAGGTTCTGAAGATAAAAGAACAAGACGAGTAGATGACTCCCATCGTTCGTTATTAAAAAGAAGGATGGCTCCCAGAAGATAAAACAGAAGCAAGGAAGATACAGATTAGAGCAGCCCGCTTTGTCATTATAGACGATGTACTTACAGATGAGGTCATTCATTCCCATACTTAAGATGTGCCAACACAGAAGAAGCAGATTATGTGCTCCATGAAATACACGAGGGAATTTGTGGAAATCATGTTGGGGCAAGGTCTTTAGTAGGAAAGGCACTCAGAGCAGGATGTTACTGGCCAACTTTACAAAAGGACGCACACTACCTCGTCAGAGCATGTGATAAGTGTCAATACTTTGCAAATGTCTAAATGAGACTAAGAGAGATGATGACACCCATGTCCTCACCATGGCCCTTCGCCCAATGAGGGATTGCTATTATGGGCCCATTCCCTATAGGGAAGAAGCAACTCAAATTTCTGATCCTCACAATTGATTACTTCACAAAATGGGTAGAAGCAGAACCAGTAACAACGATAACAGAGGCTAAAGTCACTAACTTTGTATGGAAGAACATCATCTGCAGGTTTGGAGTCCCACGTGTTATAATAACGGACAATGGAAAGCAATTCGACAATCCCAAGTTTCAAAAATTTTACCAAGACTTAGGAGTCAAAAAATATTACTCTTCTCTAAGACACCTTCAAGCCAATGGTCAAACAGAAGTGACGAACAGAAGTTTACTCAAAATTCTCAAAATTCGGCTTGAGGGGGCATGGCCTGAAGAACTACCAAATGTCCTTTGGGCATATAGGACGACCACAAGAGTTCCAATAGGAGAAACGCCATTCAGACTGACATTTGGCATGGAGGTCGTCATACTAATGGAAGTGGGACTGACGAGCCTTCGAGTCAAAACTTATGAAGGACAGAAGAACCAATAGAAGCTTAATAGCAACTTAGATCTAATTGATGAAGTTAGAAAGGAAGCCATGAAGTGAATGGCCAAGCACAAGGAAGCAATGGCCAGATACTACAACATAAACGTCAAGATAAGAAGGTTCAACACAGGAGACCTCGTCCTCAGGAAGATATCACAGGCAACAAAGGACCCATCTCAAGGAAAACTGGGACCAGCTTGGGAAGGCCCCTATGAAGTAATCTGTCACTCTAGAGAAGGTTCCTACTACCTAAAGTCTTTTGACGGCTAGGAACTGTCTCGGCCATGGAACATAGAACATTCGAAGAAGTACTACCAGTAAGGAATCTTTTACATATTAAGTTGCCCAATCTTCATATCAGTATGTACGACAGTTATTACTTTCGTCATTCATAGATCAATAATACATGAAAGCATTATCCATGCATATTTATCAATGATTATCCATGAGTTATTTATCAACAAAAACATGTGCAACACTCAAGAGTTATTCTTGGGAGACGTCCCAAAGATCTCCATCGTTAAAATTTCAAATCAAAAGCTGTTAATACACAGCCGACATCGTCATAACCATCAAAGTTGCTAATACACAACTATTAAAGTTGACTAAATCAGAAGTTCTTTAAACACAACTATTATGATCATCATTCAAACATGAACGAACAAAAAAATGGTTAATCTAAAGACATTGTTTTCGTCTTACAAAAAAATGGTTAATCTAAAGACGCTCCAAACAACAAGCCCATAAAAGACATTGTTTTCGTCTTACAAAAAAAAAAAAAAATATATATATATATATATATATATATAGAAAGAAGCAAATAAGTCACTATTCATTAGGAGTTGGATCTGCAGGAGTTATGGACATGGCCTCTTCTGTCACCTCAGCTATGGTTGTAGCCTCTTCCATCACATTCTCAGCTGTGGCCTCAGAAGGAAAATTGCCCAGTAGTTCCTTCTCAACATCAACCATAACAAGGCCAAAGATGTCCAAATCCGGGTGATGCTTCGCCATCCATTTTCTAAAGAGCTTGAAGCCCTCCACGTAATACTTACACAGCTAGTTTGAGTAAGAGTCGGAGTCCTTGAACTCCTACACCGCCGCAGCCCCAGCTTTTTGCAACTTCAACTGCAGATCACCTATCTGTTTATCCTTTATCTTGCAAAATTCCTTCTCCACTTGAAGACTCTTCTCCAAAGCTGCAACGCGTTCTTTGTCATTCTCAGCTTTGACAGTAAGGATGGCAACCTTATTCTTGAGCGTCTCACTCTCAGTATGAGACGCATCACTTCATTGGACAACTTCGCCATCAAAGGACTTAGGTCATCCACAGAGAGCACCTCGTGAGCCTTCAGGGTAGTAGCATCGGCATCGTCCTAGAAAGTTAGGAGAAAAGACTTGCTAGCAACCTTCTTCTTCTTTTTCTTGGCTTCCCCCCTATTGGAACCAATCACCTCCAGAGATGAGGTAAGGGAGGCAGGACGCTTAGCAGGTGAATGGGCAGAGGAAAAAGTCACTACAGGATCATCTTTGGAAACATTGCCTGCCTTTAAATGTTTCCTCGACAGGAGGTCACTAACGAGGCCACCTTTTGCCTTCTTCTCTTAAGCTTCAGCCAACTTTTGTTTACTGAATCTAGTCGTCATTCCTGAAAGGAATGAGAAACTATAAAAATAAAAAATAAAATAAAAAAAGAAGAGAAGATGGAACACTCACTCTTTTTCACAACTTCAAGGCTTTTTTGAACCTTATTGGATGGTTTTGGACCCAGAAAATGAAGGAATAGCGATTGGGGAGAGACAAGGTGCAAGGTGCAAATACGCAAAAAGTTCCCTAACGAAAGGGTGAACGGGACGATGAAGACCGTTAGTGAAATCTGCCTTGTAGAAACAGTCTTCATCAGCATAAGAGTTAGAGGCCCTATCCTCGTCACTCGGAATCCTAATTCTAGCCGAATCAGGAAATTGAAACCTATCCCTGATTCGCTTCTCATCTTTCTCTAAAAGGGCACATTGGATATTCCTGGCCTTATAGGGAGTAGAAGGGGAAGTAACTTCAGGAACCTCGCTCATCAGACGAAGACAACCCCATTTCCAACTCACTAGACCTAACTTCCCCAAACATTTTCAGAAAGCTAGCCACTCTAGAAAAACAAGAAACCAGAGGAAATAAAGAGGAAAGAACAGACCTATACAGACAGTCCTCCCCTATGAAGAAACCAACCCACTTAAGACACTCTCCCTACACAACCTCAAGCAAACAACCTAAGCGAGCAAAAAGAAAGGCTACTGAGGGACAATCGACCCTAACAAAAGAGGAATCTACCATGGAAGAATAAAAAATGAGAGAGGAGCATAAAGAACTTACCAAGAAATGTAGAACTAAAAAAGAAAGCTTGAAGAAGAGACAAACCCTAAAATGCCAACTGAACAAGGAAAGATTACGAAGAAAAGGAAACATGAGGGAAAAATGCAAGATAAATGGCCAAAATATGTGCGGGAAAACCGAGAAAAGTTTGCACGTCAAACAGATCTTGACCATACACGTGGCACTCAACAAATCAAACATTAACTTGTCATAAATGAGCCGTACATAGAATACGAAGCATCAGACAGCTATGTTTTCATCTTGTCTAAATAGATGAGAATTCAAACAAGGGGGCAACTAATAAGTCAGAAATTTACAATCATCATTAAGCAGAGATCGTCATTAACCAAAAGAAGACTTTACGCACTTATTATGCTCATTGATGACAAAACATAATGGACGGAGCAACGATCATAGAGTGAGCTATGAATTTTAGACATAGATTTTGTAATGCATTAGCTGTTAAGCATAAATACAGCGATTCATTGCCCATTAATTAGGAACACAACTATAAAAGAGAAAGCAACAGAAGTTAAAGGTACACACAAAAAATACTCTACAAAAATCACTTTCTAGTCAATTCTCTCTAAAATCTTTCTCCCTTACTGACTTAAGCATCGGAGGCAGTTTGGCTAACGCCACACTGGCGTGTTACTCTTCCACCTAGTTCATTTTGCAAGTTTTCCTCTAGCAGAGACAATCCCAATCACAGCTTCATCCATCCACTATGACGAGGAGCTCAACTGTTAATTTTTTGCATCGTCAGGAAGCTTAATAGCATTCAGCACTAGAGTGGAAGCTCTAATCCAAAAGGGATATAAGAAAAGCACACCATTCTTCATTCCTTATTATATCACCAACATGGGTTTAGCATTGTTAGCTATAGACACTGGCTTAATGGGACCTAATTACTCCATTTCAACTGCTTGTGCAACAATTTGTTCAACATATATTATCATTAAATAAAGAATATTAAGAAATTTGAATAATTAGACTAAATCTTGTCATTGCCATTGCAAGGTGAAAACAACACAACTTTCTTATATCCTTTATGCAACATAAATTTCAATGAGGTTGATGGCATGCTAAGCATGGTTGTAGTTTTGTACTTGCGATTAGATATATGTACTTACTTACATATTTTCATTGTAAGAGTTCCAATTAAAACAAAGAGATTAATTATAGTAAAAAGTTTCTCCTCTATGTGATATAAAATCAATTGAAATGTAAACAGTCATAAACCATCATGAAATGGTACAGCTGAAATTTGTGCACTTCAAACAACTTATAAGAAGCTATCTAACACATAGCAAAGAGATTAATGACACAAACACATGCAGTGCCAAACAACCAATGCATCATTCCAAGTCTCTCCAAATCAAAACCAAAACAAAAGAAACACCCAAAAGACAAAAATCCTAAGCACCAAATCTCAATAGAAAACCAGGAAATAAACAAGCCCACTTCCCAAATCCCATTGATTTCACCTCAATCCCTAGAAATTGGAAAGAGAAATTGTTATAGATCATGAAGTTCATGAACAAAAGCTAACATAAAATGCAAACCAAAGAATACATTGTTAAGTTATAGTAACTCAGTTAACACAAACCCAAAACTTAATCCACAAGCTTATTTTTTCCATATGTATTACATAATAGAAGGAAAATTATTAGGACATATGATATGCAGTTACTTCTTCTTCTTATTCTCGAAGCTGCCTGTGTTGTTGTTAGAAGTCTGCTTGGATGTTTTTTTTTTTTTTTTGTAAGATCTTTCTGCATAATAAAGGGAGAATATATTTTCAGATTGATTTTTCATTGTGCATAAATATTTAAAATTCTAATAAGGGTAATGAAAAACATTATGAGAAAGAAAGGTTATGATGAAGCAATTAATAATGCATTTTTGTCTTCTTACCAATTGTGTATTTCCAGAGGTGTCATCTATTATGTTGTCATCAGTTACATCCTTCAAGCTTGTAAGTAATTTAATATCTAAATTATTGATAGGATCATTTGCAATAGTTTGGTCATGGCTGACCAGCGTTTCTAATTGTTTCATTCGAATGCTATCAACAATAACATCTCCTGAGTGTTTGTTAGACTCAGATTTAAAGACACTTGTGACAGTGTAAACTTTCCATCCCTCTTTGACATTGTAATCATCAACTTTTATTTGGAATGTATAATATTTTCCAAGAAAGTTTTGAATTTCTTAAGGTCCTTTATTTAGTAGCTCTTGATTCTGCACAATATAATGTAAAGGCTAAAGTTTGTTAGTATAACAAAAATGTTAGGTTTAAGCATAAAATTGGAAGTGGTTAAGAATTTAGATTAGATACTTTTGAAGAAAGTTCCATAGCAGTTTTTTGAATTATCTTTTCTGCATCTTTATCAAAAAGAACAAAAGAAGATGTCATAGTATGATCCTTCACTTGGATTTGTACTTTGTAACTAAATATAATAATGAGAGAAGTTAGAAAGTGTAATAAGGTTATTTGTACATTTATAATTAAAGCAATTATCATTTGGTTTTCCTATGCTGTCATTTTAACAGTTATATAGTATAAGCAATGAAGAATTTGGTCACCTAGGCATAGGGAACTGAGATTCAGACTTGTAAGTATCACACCAAAACATATTATTTTGTTGTTTTACTTTTCGTTTGCAAAGTTGACAAGAGATATGATTCCACCCAAATTTTGTTTCTATGTTTACAATATCAACATAATAGGTAAAAAACCTTTCCTGCAAAATCAGTCATTGTAGTTAGTTTTAATTGAATAATAAAAGTTTAGATTTGAAATAGTTTAAGATAAAGAAAACCTTGACCCCTTCCACCCATTCTAATGCTTTGATTTCTGCCAATGACATCATAGTTTGCAATATCAGTTCTGATTCAGATTTTGCTTTTTTGTCATGTGCTGGAATATATCAAACAATATTATCGTATTAATCCTCAATAACTTTATATCTGAACAAAGCAAGAGATCAATTAAAAAAAAAAAATCCATTGATAATCCATCATAGAGAACTTACCTGACAAATGTGATATTCTCATGTACCATTCTTATGAACCACAATGAACAAAGGAATAAGAGCATAGAACATTTGACAATGAATAAACTTAAAAGAACATATTTGATTACATAATTTTGAAACAGAAAGTAAGAGGAACATAAATATAAATAAGTTGGAGATGGGCTACATAGCATATATATATATATATAAAAGAACAAATAACGCAGGAACCAAAAACACGCACACACGCACACACACTAAAGTTCATAACAATGAAACAACTGTCAAAAGTGCACTATTATTAGAATCCCTTAAAAAAAATGCAGAGCCAAGTTAATGTTACTTACAAAGAACATGTCTCGTTCATATAATCAAAATCCTACAATTTCACTCCCCTTTATGAATAACGGAACAAGTAGTGAAATGATTAAGTTTAAAAAATCACTAACCAGTAAGATTTCATTTTTTAAGGTTTCCCTAATTTCAACAAATAAAGAAGAAAAAGGTTATGAATTGAAACTCCTAAATTGACAGCAACCCATAATTGAAGAGAAAATTAGAAAAAGAGATTAGTATCTTTGCTTTGATGAAATTAGAGACTCTAGATTGTGGAAAGATTTCACTTCATATCTGCAAAGAAAGAAATTGAATGATTTAAATAAAAAATAGATGAATTCAAAAAAATCTATTATCGAAAAAGATAGCTACGTATCAAAATTTGATATCCTTAGCCCTAATTTTTGAATTTAAATCTAGAAATTGTAAAAGTTGAAAACCTAAAACAGATCGAATTTACCTTTTAAATTTTTGAAAAAAAAAGTAAGAGAAAGAAATTGAATACATTGTAATTATTTTTGTTTTCTTTCTATTTCATTAGCCTTCTCGGGAACCAAACAGAGCGTAGTAGAAATATATAATAGGAACTAAGCTGACTACTATCTACAGTACTTGATATATCAAATGACATGGAAAGCACATGAAATTCTACAAAACTACATCATTTCCAACAATTTTTATGCTAGATTAACTGTATCAAACACATAATCCATTCCTTACTCGTGATTATAGATCCTGAAACACTATCACTCTATTAATCTTTGAGTAATCACAGAAAATGAAAATAAACACAAGAAAATCAATATAATAGCATTGTTTTCCTTCAATTTTCTCAAAAACTACTTAGCTCTCAACTTAGTTGACTTTAGGAGTTTTGGAAAAACAAAATAAAATTTCACTTTCCCTTTCCCTTTCCTTGCCTTTCTCAACAACCAAACAGAGCAAAACACATAAAATAAAAAAAGGTCCAAAATAATTGGAAAGACAGCAGTGAGTGAGTGTTAGTATACCCATAGTGACGATCTTCCTCTAGAATTGTATGATGACGGCAGTGACGACTCTGATCTGAGCAGAGACTAATTAGAGATCGCCAATCAACACCATGGCTCTAGCGAGGGGCAGAGCAGTGGAGAGATTGAATAGCAGAGGAGAAGTTGAGAGATCGGTAACCAAACATAGGAGGAGGAGTGGAAGAAGAAGCATCGAAGGTTCTAGAAAGATACGGAGAAGAAGCAAAAATCCTAGACCTAAGAGAAGAAGAAGAAGCTCTGGAACTCCATTAGAGGGGTTGTTTATGGGCGAGGGGGAATTTTTTTTATCATGATACTGAAGTCAGCTTCATCTTCCTTTTTCTGCTTCTTTTTCTAGAAAAGAAGAAGAAGAGAGAACTCTAACCTTAGATTTAGCGAAAGTGAGAGGAAGAGTTTTTGAGAAACACTAACAAGACGTTCTCTTTAGAACTGAGATGATGAGTTTTAGAGTGATTGGGATTGATGTGAAAAGAAAAAAAAATGTGAAGAGCCAAAAGACAGAGAGAGTCATTAAAGACTCATACATGATTTGAGGAAATTTGTACATGTATTTATGGTGTGGTTCCCACTTGACACCTAAATTTAGAAAAATATATTAGGACACATGGCGGAAAATTAAAACTTTAATTTTTTTTTTGAGAAACAAACACACACACAAGGGAGAGGGAAAATGGTTCAACACAAAGGCATACCATAACTTCACTTAAAAGCCCTGGTAACTTTTAAGGGAGGGTGGGGCAAGTTATACTACATACAACACTTTTTTAAGCAATGTGGGACAATTACCTATTATTTTTTTTTAGAAACAAACACACACACACACAAGGTAGAGGAAAATGAGTTCTAATACAAATGCACACTACAACTTCACTCAAAAGCCATAGTAACTTTTAAGGAAGGGTGGGGCAAGTTATACTACACACAACACACTCTCTTAAGCAATGTGGGATAATTACCCATTCTTTTTTTTGAGAAACAAACACACACACACACACGGGAGAGGAAAAAGGGTTCTAACACAAAGGCACACCATAACTCCATTCAAAAGTCATGGTAACTTTTAAGGGAGGGTGGGACAAGTTAAATTCTAATTTGAAATTTTAATTTGAGTTTCTCTCAGCTTCACATATTATTATATACTAGTTGCTAACCCGTGCAATGCACGGGAATAACTACTGGATGAGTTTTAGGGAAAAAAAAAAAGTCATTATTTCTGAGTTAGAGTAGTAGGCAAAAATGCATGAAATTAAAAAAAAAAAAAAAAAAAAAGACATTGAAAGAAATAACACAAAGTTTTATCAGTTAGGCAGAAAAAAAACAATGTTATTTTATTAATTAGTTTTTTATGAGAAGGAATAAGAGAAAAAAATGTTGTGTCTCTAGTTTAGTTTGTGTTGTATATATAAGATAACTTGTAATATACCAAAATGTGCCTATTAAAAAGTTATAACCCTTCAAATTGGATATACCAAAAGATGTCTATTGAAAAGTTATAACCCTTCATATTGGATATATCAAAAAGTACTTATTGAAAGGGTATAGTCTTTGATATTGGATAAATATTAAAGGTGCCTATTGACTGAAAATGTGTCTGTTTAATGAAAATGTGTTTATTGAATGAAATTTTTTTTATTGAAGGGTCATAATCCTTTGGGTATAAATAGTGGTTCATATTTATTTGGTAATTTCTTCTCAACTTCTTCTCTTTCATCTTTCTTAGAAACACAAGAAACCTGTGGGTCTTCTCCATTATTTTTATTTGTAAAACCTAATAAAGTTGGTTGTAGTCTGGAGAAAAATTTGTAGCAATCATTTAGTAACTCTTATGTGGGGCAAATATTGTCTGAGAATAACATTTAATTGTGCTTCCAAGTCAAGAATCAAATATTGCAACTTTTGTTGAGTTTTTTTTTTTTCTCCCTTTCACTGAGTTGTGATTTATGTTGGGTTTTGCAATTTCTAGTTTGAGAAATGATATGCCCATAACATTTTTACAACAAATCTTAAGTGATAGGTTATTACTGGTTGTTATTGTTGGGGCAAAAAAGTAATCTTAGTGCTAAGTTCAAATTTGAACCTATAACAACTAATCACCAATGATTTGTTGTGAAAATATTGTAAAAATATTGTGGACGTAACACCTCTCTTCTAGTTTTTGTTCACTTACGTTGTGCGATAACAAACAAACGTGTGCATCTTTGATCTTTGTGAAAAGTTATTTTGTGTAAAATTCATTAATTGCCAAATGCGTGTACCGTACTGAAGTAACAGTTTAGCAATATTATATTTTATATATAAAGTGAGTTGTCTGATTCATTGGTTAATATATATATATATATATATATATATATATGGGTTTGGTTCAAGTTACACCTAATGTAACTCTAAACAATATTATACCACCTAATATTTTTTAATTGGATGCGAATATTGACAAATCCACTGTTAGATTACATTATCTTCATATATTCTTCATGCTTGCAAAATTTCAAGGAGATCAAAAATTAATAACCATGTTATCAATCAATTGTTAAAATTCAAATTTTTGTAGTTTAAAATAATGCATAAAAGATGAGTATATGGATCAAATGGTAAATAGCATCCGATTGATATGAAAATTGGCATGCATGTTAAGAACATATAGAACATGTAATTCAACGGTTAGATTTTCAAAATAGTAATTCAATAATAAGTTATTGGGTGAAGTAACATTATTTAGAGTAACACCAGGTGTAACTTTAACCCAACTATGTGTATATATATATATATATATATATATAGCCTTTGTTGAATTCTGGAACCGTTTCTAGTGGGTTTCAAAGTTAATGGTTTGAATTTGTGTTTTGGTTGGTATTGGCCACTGCGATTTATATATTTATTCAATGATTGACTCAAATGCTATGATATTCAAATTATTTGAATCGTTTAAGCTTTTAATGAATGTGTTTGATTGTGATCATCTAGTATGTGTGGTGGATTTGAAATGGTGCTGCGTAATGGGAGTGAATGGTGCAATGGTGTATGATCCATGGTCTACAAAGACAAGACTTCACTATTCACTATTCATGGATTATCCTTGACAATCTTGATGATATTAAGGTTTAAATTTTTTTTTTTTTTAATACAAGATAGAATTTCTACTCTAACCTAATCTAAGTATATATGTGTGGGAAGCTCCCTTCTGGAGACTTGAACCTCGGTCTTTGCCCCTCACACCCCACAAGCACTTATACTTGTGGAGTGACCACCGCACCAAGGGTGTGCGGTGGTATTAAGGTTTAGATGTCAATGGCCATTAAACATGTCATTATCATTAATGCTAATAATATAGCTTTGGCCTTTTATGTTCAATGGCATATTTTCCTCAACCAAACAAAAAAAAATGTTCAATGGCATATGCATATGGGGCTGATGATTAAAGAAAAATTGGTCAATATAATAGAGTCAAATAGTTTGAATTTATTTTAAATTCCCAACAGTTTGGATAGTTAATTTTTTTTGTAAGTTGGCATTTTTTTTTTTTTTTTTTTTGGTTTTTAAGTTGGGTTTTATTTTGGTTAAATAGTGCAAAAGTCCAGGAATCAAGCCACACCAACAGTAACAATGATAATATTTAATGATTTCTTTAAATGTCTTACAGATGTTTTTCTTCTCAATTTCTCATTCTCTTCCTTACACCTTATCAATGCTTTTCTTCTCAATGAAAGTATTTTTGTTTAAATATATACATCTTATGAAAAAGTAAATAGATACAGAAACTCAACGGGCGAAATGAAAAGTCACAACTGTTCGGTGTTTTTAAATTTATATGTGGCACTAATCTATGTAGCCACATGGTGCAATGAGGAGTGGTCTTGTTTCTCATTCTTATTACTTTCTCTTTTTGATGAACATTCTTATTACTTTCTCTATCTACGCCATATGGATGTTTGCTTATCAATGGCAGTTTTTTTATTTAATATACGTTGTGAAATTTTAAAGTACTTGCAAGTGCACGAACTGTACCGAAATATAGTTTGACAAGAATAAGGTCAAACCCACAGGGACTTGTATGAATGTAAGGCAATTAATCAAATCTCAACCAAATTACAGTAGAACCGTCTACCGCTTCAGAACTTCTAAACTCTTCAATATATGAACGCCACCCTTTTTGCACGGGTCCCAATATGTGACTAACCAATGATGCACGGCTCCCAGTACGTGACTAACACACCAACTTGAAGAAAATGTTGGCTACAAAGTTCTTCACTTCATCAACAATGAAGATTAAGAAGCACTTGGTTACAAAACCCTAAGGCGCAAAGACGCAGTAGCTTCTTTCAGAGAGAATAAGGCATCGGTCACCTTTTGCATGTGTTCTCCTTTGTATTCTCTTATGTGACGGCCTCTAAAATAAGCCTTATATATGTCTAGGGTTGTGAGAAAAGAAACCCTACAAAAATACATAAGCATGGGCCGAAAATCAGATCTGAAAAACTAATTTTTGTAATTCTCAATAGATACCTTGATAAATAGCATCTGTCGAGTCTCATTAAACCTCGATAGATAAATATTTGTCGAGCAGCTGTCGAGTTTTAATGAATTATTACTTCTTCACTTGTTTCTTAGACAGATTTGCATGGCTTCAATACTAGACTTGAACTCTTGTTTTTTGAAGTATTAAACATATCTTAGATCTACCCAATTACAAGTAAAGTGCGATTTGTCAAAGGATTAACCAATTACATAAAATATGTCCTTAATAATCTCCCCCTTTGGCAATCCGTGAAAAAATCATAACAAACAAATGAACATATGAGAGAAGTCATAAAACACTTAACCCATATTCACTTGTTGAATACAATAAAATTTATCCTAACACAAACTCTTGAAAAACTTTGCAAGAAGAGAGTTCATGGCAAGGAAGACTTTGACAACCTGTATTTCTGAAACACTTTAAACAAAACTCATCAAGGCATCTTAGTGTGAAACAGAAATAATAGATTGCATACAAGAAATAAGAAACATGTGTATAAAGAGAGAAAAGAAACAACACATGAAAAGGTAGGTGAAAAAGACATACATCATCATAAATATGTATATATTAAAGATAAGTACAATGTATGTAAATATAGTCACAAGATCGGTGTACAAGAAGAAGGAGGTAAGCACTCCCCCTAACAAGATGAAACACAACTCCCCCTTACAGAGGCATGTATTTCTCCCCCTAACATGTAGAAATTTAAAAAGAAACCACATTTTCTCCACAATTTCCCCCCTTTTTGTCATGATTGACAAAGAGTACAAGAAGCTAGAAAGCTTCACCCGAGAAAGATAAAGATGATAAAAGATGATCAAGAGGGCACAAAAAATCCATATAAGTGCATGAATGTGATAAAACAAGATGCTATGGATGACAAGATAAAAGAAGGATGCAAAACATATGAAAAACATTGCATGCAAGAGGATCTCGACAGATCAAGAAGCCATCGAGCAGAAGCCACCCTCGATGGATCGAGGATTTGTCGAGAAGCTATCTAGAGGACAGAAAGTTTCTCGATCAATCAACCTAGCTATCGAGAGGTATTGAGATTGCGATAAAAAGCAATTGAAGAGCTCGATAGATAAGCTAGGTATTGAGAGGTGTCGAGATTGCTTTAAAAACAATTTTTCAAAGAAGAGAAAAATACAGACATGAATGTAATTAAACATGCAACTCAAACAAGGATTCAAAAAACATTTTGCACTCTTAAAATCATCTCTCAATTAATAGAAAAGTTAAGCACATAGATCCAAAAAGCTAAAAAATGTGTTAAAAATACAAAAACTTGCTTAGACCCCCAAATAAAAATTACGGCTAGATTACTTTTACTCTAACTTATCTAAGTGCGGAACAAGAGTAAATGAAGCGCAATAATCCGATAACTACTCTAGTGCATAAACATGAACAACAAGCAATAAAAGTAAAGTACAGGATAAGGGAAGAGAGATACAAACACAAAGACAATACATCGATATGTTATCAAAGAGGAAACCAAATCCTCGGAGAAAAACCTCTCCGCCGCCCTCCAAGCGATCAATAATCCACTAGACAATCAGTTAGGATACATGGGTTAGCAAGAGACTCTTCAAGCCTAATTTACTCGATGTACCTAAGCCCTCCAAGCTCCTACTCCAACAAGGCTTCTCGGAACTGTTTCTTGTCTAACTCTTCGGATCCCATAACAAGCTCCATGTTGCATCCGCCATCCTTGGCATCTTCCAATGCTTCCCAGCAGCACCAAAAACACTCTCAACACTTTGAATGTGTGTGGGTAGTGTTTGGGTAGAAATCTCCTCTCAATAAGTATAATAATGGGAGAGGGAATGAGAAGAGACTATAAAGATTTCTCTCTAAGAATGGGTAGCTCTCTCTAATAGGTGGGTGTGTTGTAGAAAACCTATCTAGAGTTTTTCTTTCTGAATGGCCTCCTTTACATTTGTGGGTAATTAGGGTATATATAGTATGGGTGAAGGGTAAGAAAGTCACACATTAAAATGTTCCAGGCAGAATGGTTCGCGACTACCTCGTGGGAAGGCCTTACCCGCGAGATACTTGCGAAAACTACAGCCTAGTACGACTCTTCAGCTTCCAATCATGTGCTTCTCACATGCCCTTTTCGCGAGAACCCTTCTCGCGAACTTCTCGCGAGCTAGTCGCAAAATGCTCTGATCTTCAATAGAGCTTGAGTCTTCACCAACTTAATATTAAACCCAATGCAATAAAATCCCACGAAATACAAGGAAATAAATTAAAACAATTACAACATTTTTTGTCATAGAATAAAGCCAACATAAAACATAGTTGTAAATCACAACTTTACAGATCCCAAAAACACACACACACACTAAACAAGTCTAACCAATTTTATATTTCAAAAACAAGTTAAGACAGTTTAGTGAGCATACATTAACACATGTATTCTTTGTGATGGCCAAATCACATTATACTTGCATATGTATCAAAAGTAGCAAAGAATATTGTGTGTTGTGTGTAAAAAATATCGTAAGATTGCATAAGCGTCAACATGTTATGACAATTTGAGATATCAGAAAATCACTTTAACTCACACACAATCATAACTGTTTTATGGGGACTATCACCTTTGAGGTACATTCTATAACTCCCACATCTCCTAGAATACACGCTTGCAATCATATATAAAGCATTTTGATCTTTTTGCTTTTTATTTTTCTTTGCATATTTTTCTTTTTAAGCAAAACATGCATGGGCATATAAGAGAAAGAAAAGAAATACCCAATGATGTTAAGCATTTGACATTCCAGTTTTGCTATGCCGAAGCATACAAATGTCATTGACATTGCACTTTTACTATGCCGAAGCATACAGATGTCATTTCATGATTGGCGGACAACAATGGTGAGATGGTTATTTATGCCTTTCTCTTAGAATTTTTTAGTCCTATCTGTCAAAAAGAGTGATACGAGTGTTAAGTACAAGAAATTACTTATTCTTACTCATTACAAACACGAGCCACATAACTCATTTGTTTAGTTGTGCATAGAGATGTTTATCTAAGTTACAAAAGATATAAAGTTTAGAAAACTTTATTTCAATGGCCATCCAAGGTACATAAGTATCAATGTACACAAAATACACATTGTTTTTGTATTTTTCTGATTTTTCCTTTTTTTTTTTTTTGAAAACAAAACAAAATAAAAATTAAACAACCAAACAAAAACAGACAAACAACATGAAAGTAAGAAAGAAAGATGCATATGCATGAAAGCATGATTCTAAAAGCAGATAAGAAATCAAGTAAAGAGAGGCCTACTTTAGATAGAAAGAATTAACGTAGAGGACAACAGAAAAGACAATTAAGTCTTAGGCTCCTTTCTCATCCACACAGAACAAGTTTTTGGCCGTGAAGAAGAAAAGGCACGTGTCCTAGTATGTCTACTAAAGGACATAGAAGAATTAGAATTCTCCTGGAATTGAGTTAAAAAGCTCAAAATTTTTAATAACTCTCCAAACAAAGGTGTAGGTCCTTGAAAGGAAACCTGTGACCATTTGGATAATTGCATATGGGGATTCAACTTAAAGCAATTAGGATGAATGTGTCTAGAAACACCACAATGGTGACAAACATGAGATCTAACAAATGATTTAGAATTAGCCAAATCAGTTTTGGATTTCATACCTTTATTACCTTTCTCAGATTAAGGCACAAAGACAGTCCTTGATCTAGAAGCCGTGGAAGAGCAGGGGCCTGAGGAAACAGCATATCCTAAGCCAGTCTTATCAGAACTAAGCTTTTGAGCACTTAATACCTCACCAAGCTTTGCACTAGACATTCTCTCTATTTGAGTTCTAGCTTGACTAAGCTTAACCTCAAGATTCTTGACCTTCTCTTTGAATGAGGTGTTCTCCACAACAAGAGTCTCAACTAACCTTGTAGTCTCATCTAATTTTACTAACAGATCAGCTTTTTCAGTTTTTACCTCACTAAGCTCTTTTTTACAAAGATGAGAAGTCTTTTCAGATTTTATAAATTCAGTGCATAGCTTATCATTGGCTTCCCGAAGGGTCAACTTCTTGGGTACTTCATCAGAAGAAGAATCCTCACTGTCATTAGCATTCTCCACAATCACCTTATCAGTTGAGGCAGCAAAAGTCATAAAGTTACCACATTCATCCACATACTTATTAGAAGAGTCATTCTCAGTAACACTCCAGGTAGCAACCAACCTTTTATCTTTTGACTTCTTGGTCTTTTCCTTCATAAGATAGTTTGGGCACTCTATCCTCATATGACCAAAACCTTTGCACTCATGGCATTGAATGAGGAGTTTTTCATTCTTGCCATTCCTTGAGGATTTAGATTTCTTAGGAGGTTTGCCCTTATCCTTTTTTTTTTAATTGAAGAAGCTTGATAATCTCATCAGTTATGAAGGTTAGATCCTCATTCTCATCTTCACTTTCATCTTCATCTTCAGAGTCCTCAATCTCTTCCTTTATACCCTTAAGAGCAAAGTTTTTACTCTTTCCACCTTTTCCCATTGAGCCTAATCCCATCTCATAGGTTTGAAGGTTCCCTACAAGTTCAGTCAAACAAATTTTATCAATGTCCTTCACTTCTTCAATGACATTGATCTTGGTATGGAATCTTTTAGGTAAGGACCTAAGGATTTTCCTAACAATTTTGGATTCTGCTATAGATTCTCCAAGGTTGAAGGCATAATTCACAATAGCCTTGAGTTTAGCATAAAACTCATCAAAGGTCTCATCCTTCTCCATCTTTATTTCTTCAAAACTACTAGAAAGTCTTTGAAGCTTCACAGTCTTTATTTCCTTGGTACCTTCATAGGTGGTCTCAAGAATGGTCCATGCTTCCTTGGCAACTTCTTTAGATGATATTCTCTTGAATTCCTCATTGGTCACCCCACAAAACAAAGCATTCAAGACTCTACTGTTGAAATTTGTCGCTTTGATTGTTTCTTCATCCTAATCCCACGGCACTTCTTTAGGCTTAATCCAGCCAACTTCAACAGCTTGCCATACATGTTCACCTAAAGCCTACAAAAAGACTTTCATACAAACTTTCCAGTACGTATAATTAGTGCCATCAAATAAAAGAGGAATCAAAAGAGATTGTCCACAATCCATGACAATGGGGTCAAGGATCACACTCAGGAAATTAATCCAATTAGAGTGTATCCGCTCTGATACCACTTGTTAGGAAATTTAGACCCTGGTTGATAGAATTAACAAGTTTTAAACCCAAGTTGTTAATTAAATTTATTATGAATAAAACTTGTTAAAACAAACAAACATCAATATCATGTCAAAAACATGCAGTGGAAAAAATAAATAAGACAAAATATGATGACCTAGGAAAACCAATGAAATAAACTAGTTTCACAGTAAAAACCTAAAGGGAAACCTTCCCGAAAAGTAATCCACTATAGTAAACAGAAGTTTCAGATCTAGTACAAAACTTTTGTCCCTAGACTCTATAATCCCCATAGATGAACTTACAATAGAAACCTTCTATAGTTTCAGAACCTTTGAACTCTTCAATATATGAACACCACCCTTTTTGCACAGATCCCAGTACGGGACTAACCAATGATGCACGACTCCCAGTACGTGACTAACACACCAACTTGAAGAAGATGTTGGCTACAAAGTTCTTCACTTCATCAACAATGAAGATTAAGAAGCACTTGGTTACAAAATCCTAAGGCACAAAGACGCAATAGCTTCTTTCAAAGAGAATAAGGCATCGATCACCTTTTGCATGTGCTCTCATTTGTATTCTCTTATGTGACGGCCTCTAAAATAAGTCTTATATATGTCTAGGGCTGTGAGAAAAGAAACCCTACACAAATACATAAGCATGGGCCGAAAATCAGATCAGAAAACTGATTTTCGTAATTCTCGATAGATACCTCGATAGATAGTATCTATCGAGCCTCATTAAACCTCGATAGATAGATATTTGTTGAGCAGCTGTTGAGTTTTAATGAATTAGCATTTCTTCACTTGTTTCTTGGACAAATTTGCATGGCTTCCATACTAGACTTGAACTCTTGTCTTTTGAAGTATTAAACACATCATAGATCTATTCAATTACAAGTAAAGTGCGTTTTGTCAAAAAATTAGCCAATTACATAAAATATGTCCTTAACACTAAAAAGGGATCTAGCCTTGGTAGGTTTACTGTCATACCTTTTAATTTAAATGCTAAGTTGCCATTCCCGTTTGTTTTATTATTACTATTTCATTATACATATATATATATATATATATATATATTTAACATGGTATTCCCTTGTTGTTTTTGTGTAGGCTCTTCAGGAAATTTTTGTAGTCGAGGAGTGGGTCAAGGACGCCCGAAATGATGCCAAGGTTGAGGCCAACCTCCGCACTGAGGCCAACAAGGCCTTGGGCGCATCTAAACAGAAAAATAAAGAGCTTACCAGTAAGCTGATTGCCAAGGAAAGGGCACGCCTGAGTGCCAAGGCGGGCTTGAAGAATGCCCTGGACCAGGCTGAGGACCAACGTAAAAGGCTCTACCATATTAAGATAGAGCTAGCCACAACAAAGCAGCAAGTCCTGGAGCTGAGTGCTGATTTGGAGAAAGCCAAGGCCGTCGCTCGGATGGCTGAGGAAGCCACGGAGGCCTCAAAGCAAGCATCCTACGAGCTTGGGGTGTAGGAGATCGAGGTCCGACTGGCGGATGAGTTGGTCGAGGTCTACAGGGACTACTGCAAGGAAGTGTGGTTGGAGGCCCTCAACCTTGCAGGAGTCCCTGCTACCTCGGAGTGGAAGGAGGCTAGGAACGTCTACTACCCTCCTGACATTCGCGAGGTTCCAGCCGAACTCCCACCTTCCACTGCTCTTGCACCACTTTTAATTGAGCAGCCCCCTACCACCCAGGCCTCTTTTCCCCCTTCCAAGGTCCCAAAGGGGCCCAGCCAAGTTGGTGACCAAGGCCAAGGGGGTTGAGATGGCCAAGGACAAGGGCAAGGGCAAGGAGCTCTAGCCTCCGCCAGAGGCCAAGGACGCTGTTAACGCCAAGGATGTTGCTGAGGCCAAGGATGCTACCAAGGCCGAGGACACCGCCAAGGCAAAAGATGCTGCCAAGGCCAAGGACATCGAGGACAAATCCAAGGATGTTGCCAAGGCCAAAGATGCTCCTGCCTCCCAGCCCGGCAACAAATAAGACTCTCTTCCTAATTCCAAGGCTTAGCTTTAGGATTTTATTTTCCCTTTGCAATTCTTCTTTTGTATTGGCAGTTTGCCATTGTCTATAATGTATTTTTCCTTTATTTAATGAAAAGACTTCAACTTTATTTTCTAAATCTTTATTTTTCTTGCAATTCTTATTTCTGGTTGGCTATAATCCTTGTTTTGCTCTTTAGTGAGACCTTTAAACTAATGATGCCTCCAGAGGTGAACACCCACACTTTGACAAAAGCTAGTAGTAATAACTAACCGTTAACTTAAATAAATCAAACGTGTGTACATGGTGAGAAAAATGACTAAGTCCTAAGAGACAAATGAAATGCTTAATAGGGAAAGAGGGCGCCTGAGGCTTTTCCTTTATGAGTATCTTATTAATGTATCCTTAGGATCCTCTAATCAAGACCCAAAGTGGACCTTCTAGGTGTTAACTTCCCCAAGGTATGTGATTCGAGGAACCTGACACGTCTGAAGTTCTATTCAACATTTAAATGGATAATTCAGAATATTAATTTTCTCAAGCCACGTGGTCCGAGGAACCAAACATAGCCAAGGTTCTACTTAATACTCACATAGGTAGTGGAAAGTGTTAATTTACCTAAGACATGTGGTCTGAGGGGCCTGACATTGTCAAGGTTCTATTTAACACTTAGGAAAGTAATAGAAAGTATTAATTTACTCAAAGTATGTGGTCCAAGGAGTCCCACATAACTAACGTTCTGTTTAATACTTAAAAAAATGTAATAAAGTATCAATTTACCCAAAGTATATGGTCCAAGGGACCAGACATAACTAAGATTCTGTTTAACACCCAAGTAAATAAATTAAAATATCAATTTACCCAAGGAATGTGGTCCGATGAGCCAGGCGTGACCAAGGTTCTGTTTGATACTTAGAAAAAGGATATGAAGTATTAATTTACCCAAAGTATGTGGTCCGAGGAGCCCGACACAACTAAAATTCTATTTAACACTTAAAAAAATGATAGAAAATATCAATTTACCCAAGGTATATGGTCTGAGGAATCAGGTATAACCAAAGTTCTGTTTGATACTTAGAAAAATGATATAAAGTATTAATTTACCCAAAGTATGTGGTCCGAGGAGCCCGACATAACCAAGGTTCTGTTTAACACTTAGGAAAATAATAGGAAATATCAATTTACCCAAAGTATATGGTCCGAGGAGCCAGATATGACCAAGGTTCTGTTTGATATTCAAATAAATAGTAGGACACATGACACATAATGTAAAAAAAAACTTTCATTAATAATAATACCTTCTCAGGGGCGTGGTACAATATTATCATCTAGATCTTCAAGATAGTATGCACCTATTCTAGCCACTGATGTGATGCAATATGGCCATTCCCGGTTAGGCCCTAACTTTCCTCATGTTGGATTTTTCGCAATACCCAAAACCTTTCTTAATACTAGGTCTCCAGGTGCTAATGGCCTTAACTTTACGTTGGCATCATACCATTGCTTGAGTTTTTGTTAATAATACGCTAGTTGGACCATGGCACTTTCTCTTCACTCTTCAATTAAGTCTAAGCTCTTCCCTAATAGCCCATCATTGTTGCTCAGAGTGAAAGAACTCGTTCTCAGTGTTGGGAATCCAGTCTCTAGAGAAATAACAGCCTTGGCTCTAGAAGTCATTAAAAAGGATGTCTCTCCTGTTGATCTACGAGGTGTGGTCCGATATGTCCAAAGGACGTGTGACAGCTCTTCTATCCATTTTTCCTTCGCATCCTCCAACCTCTTCTTGAGGTCATTCACTATGACCTTCTTAATAACTCGGCCTGTCCATTCCCCTGTGGATAAGCCGAAGTGGAATACCTATTCGTAATTCCCAGGTTACAACAGTTCCTCCTGAAAGTTTTGCTATCAAACTAAAGACCATTATTAGAAATGAGGGTATGGGAGATCCTAAACTGAGTGATAATACTTTTTCAAACAAATCTCTTGGCATCCACATCCTTGATATTTGCCAATGGTTCAGCTTCAATTCATTTGGTGAAATAATCAGTGTCGACTAGTAACCATCTCTTATTCCCTGCTGCCTTAGGGAAAGGTCCAACAATATCCAAGCCTTATTGAACAAATAACCAAGGGCTGAACAGAGGATTAAGGACTCCTCCTGGTTGGTGAATGTTTACGGCAAATCTTTGACACTGGTTACACTTCTTCACATATTCTTGTACTTCCTTCTGCATGTTCGGCCACTAATATCCCTGTGTAAGGGCTTTGTGAGACAAGGATCTACCTCCTGTGTGGCTTCCACAAATCCCTTCATGTAACTCCTCCAGAAGTAGCTCTGATGCCTCAAGGTGTATGCATAGTAAATATGGCCCCGAAAAGAGCGCTTGTATAACTTTTGATCCTCAAACAGCCAAAACCAAGGAGCTTTTCTTCATACCTTGTCAGCCTCAGACTTCCCCTTTAGCAAGATATCCTTCTTAAGGAATATCACGATAGAATCCATCCAGCTAGGTCCCACTCTAATTTGATGAATATAGACCACCTCTTTCTTCATCTTAGTAGGTTTACACAAGTCTTCAACAAGAATAACCCAAGATAAGCTTTGAGCCAAGGAGGTTGCAAGAGTGGCCAGAGAATCAGCATGTGTGTTTCCGCTTCTAGGGATATGCAGTAAGTTGAAAGACTCAAACCCTGATTGTAAGTGCCTGACTTGTTTTAATTATTCTTGCATTCTCATGTCCCTGGCCTCCAACTCTCCTTGAACCTGGCCCACAACCAGCCTTGAATCTGAGAATATCTCTGCTACTTTTCCCCGCCATTCTCTGAACCATGGTCATTCCTACCAACAGAGCCTCATACTCAGCTTCATTGTTTGTGGCCGAGAAGCCCAATCTCAAGGATTTCTCAATTGTGATCCTTTCGGGAGATATCAGAACTAGCCCCACTCCAGATCCTCTGTGATTCGCCGCACCATCAACGTATACCTTCCAGGACAAAGGTTCTTGTGAGAAGATCACGCCAACTGATTTTCCATCCATGTCTTGTTTCTCCATTCTTTCTTCTAATGGGGATTCAGCAAACTCGGCCACTAAATCTGCGAGAACTTGACCTTTGAGAGAGGTGCGAGACATGTACTTGATATCAAAAGCCTCCAACATCGTACCCCACTTGGCAATCCTCCCTGTGTAGCAGCACTCTAAAGAAGTGATTTAAGCGGAAGTTGAGTTAAAACAACTATTGTGTAAGATTGGAAATAATTGGGGAGCTTACGTATAGCATGCACCACTGCTAAAATGGTATTTTCCAGTGATAGGTAACGCACCTCGACCTCATGCAGTGACTAGCTCACGTAATAAACTGGCCTTTGCACACCAATATCAACCCGTACCAGCACTAAGCTTACCGCATGGGGAGCCATCGCGATGTAAGCAAACAAAACCTAATCCACCTCGGATTGGACATTATAGGTGGCCGAGAAAGGTATTTCTTCAATTACTGGAAGGCTAGGACACACTCCTCATGCCATTCGAATCCCTTCCATTTGTTCAACAACTGGAAGAAAGGCCTACACCTGTCTACTGCCCGAGAAATGAATCGATTTAAAGCAGTAGTCATCCCTGTCAACCTTTGGACCTCTTTGGGATTCTGAGGTGGCTGCAAACTATTAATTGCTTTAATCTAGTCAGGATTAACTTCAATTCCGCGATGAGTGACCATGTATCCCAAGAATTTTCCTAAACCAACCTCAAAAGAACACTTAGAAGCATTAAGGTGCAGCTTGTGCTTCCTCAGTATTCCAAAAATATTATTGAGGCCTTGCACGTGCTCGGACACCACCTTACTCTTCACCACCATATCATCAATATAAACTTCAATATTCTTGCCTAATTGTGGCTCAAACATCCTGGTCATCATCCTCTGATAGGTAGACCCTACATTCTTCAACCCAAAGGGCATTACTTTATGGTGGTAATTTCTAGTGAGAGTGACAAAAGCTGTCTTTTCCTGATCACTCAAAGCCAGTGGTATTTGGTGGTATCCCTAGAAGGCATCCAAAAAGCTCATCCGAGGATGGCCTATAGTTACGTCCACTAGCTGATCAATCCGAGGCATGGGGAAAGGGTCCTTTGGGTAAGCCTTGTTCAAATCTGTGAAGTTCATACAAACCCACCACTTTCCATTCTTCTTGTTTACCACTACAGTATTGGCTAGCCACTTGGGGTAAAAATCTCTTTAATAGCTCTGGCCTACTCAAGTTTGACCACCTCATCTCTGACGACATCGAAGTGCTCCTTAGATGAACCCCGAGGTGGTTGTTTTCTGGGAATGATGGATGGATTGACATTCAGATGATGGCAGATGAAGTTCGAATCCACCCCAGGAGCTTCGTAGGCACTCCATGCAAACACGTCAATGTTCCTCCTGAGAAACTCTACAATTCTTCCTTATCTTGAGGAGACAGCTAAGCTTCGACCTAAAAAAACCTTTCCAAGTTAGTATCTATCACAATCTTCTCTAAATTCTCACACTCTGCCTCCTCAGCCGTCTCCTCCATGGGTAACCCCGGAGTCCTTAATTGCTATAAGCCCTCCTCAGTAGGGGTTGAGGACTCCACCCCTGACTGATGCATTATTGTAGCGACCATGCGCTGCCTTGCCACAGATTAGCTCCTAACCAGCTCCTCAATTGGGTTCCCAAACGGATATTTCACTTTTAAATGCAGAGTGGAGGAAACAGCTCCCAAGGCATGAAGCCAGAGTCTTGCTACAATGGTCGTGTAGGGAGAATAAGCATCCACTACAATGAAATCCACCTCCACCACCTCTGATCTTGCTTGTATAGGAAGTCGAATATGTCCCCTTGGAATAACAACCTTCCTGTCGAAGCTTACCTGAGGTGAATCATAAGCTATCAAGTCCTCAGGCTTCAAGCCCAGTCCGTTGTACAAATCAAGGTACATAATCTCTGCCCCACTGCCTTGATCCACCATCACCCTCTTAACATCATATCCCCCTATCCTGAGGTTGACCACCCGGGCATCATCATGTAGTTGCACGGTTCCAACCTTGTTCTCCTCAAAGAAACTCATCGATGGCAGGTACTTCACTTTAGCCTTCTTCAGCTCGGGTCTGGAGTCCTCGACAGGTGGCCAGGCTACAGACATCACCCTAGAAGGGTGAAAGCCAGTTCTCTCTAGGGCCGCGAAGATGACATTGATAGTGCCTAAAGGGGCTTTGGAAAAAGCGTTCCCCTGAAATCCCAATCCTGTCTGAATCCCTGGTCCATTGGGCTGATGTAGAAATTGTTTCAGCCTCCCCTCCTTAACCAGTTGCTCCAAATGACTCCTTAAAGTTCTACAGTCTTCTGTGGTGTGCCTTCGGTCCTGGTGATATTGGCAATGAAGTTTTGATTGCGCTTTATGGGATCACCTTCCATCTTATTTGGCCACTTAAAGAATGGCTCATTCTTAATTTTCTCCAAGACTTGGTGTATTGGTTCTCAGAATACCCTGTTAACCATATAAGTAGTGGTAGACCCTAGTTGCCCAGCAAAGTCTCTCCGGGGCCGGTTATTATTGTAGCGATCCAACTTGAAATCCCTCCTCTCCTGAGGGATAACCTTAGCCTTCCCCTTCCTTTGTTGTTGGTCTTCCTCGACTCGCTTATACTTATCAATTCGGTCCATGAGTTGACGTACACTGCCAGCAGGTTTCCTAGTCAAAGACTTCCTCAAACCATGCTCGGCAGGTAAGCCGACCTTGAAAGTTCTTATGGCCACATCATCAAAATCACCATCTATCTCATTGAACATCTCCCAGTACCTGTCTGAGTACGTTTTCAGCGTCTCCCCTTCTCGCATGGCCATAGATAGTAGGGAATTTAGGGGCTGAGGAACTCTGCTGCATGTGATAAAGCGAGATCCAAACGTCCGAGTGAGTTCCTTAAAGGAATCAATGGAACTTGCTCCGAAGCCATTAAACCACCTCATGGCCACGGGCCCTAAACTGGAGGGAAATACCTTGCACATCAAGACCTCATTCTTGGAGTGCACAACCATTCTTTGGTTGAAGTGGCTCACGTGCTCCATAGGGTTTGTTCGACCATTGTACACGATGAACGTTGGCTGAGTGAACCGCTAAGGAAGTCTCCCTTCCTCAATCCTATGCGTGAAATGTGACTTGGAAATTTGGTTGAGCACTCTGCTCATCGCATCATTTCCCAAGCCCTTGGAAGATGAGCCCTTATTTCTGCCTTCATGGTGGTAGTCTTCATCATATGAGAAAGACTCACTAGGGGGAGTCATTGACCTAGGTCTATAACTACCATCCTTCTCATCGCCAAAAGAGAAGTCAGAATTGGAAGAAGTTCGCCTTCGCCGTTCGTGGCGCAACTTCCTTTTCAGATGATCAATCTCCAGTTGCATGGCCCTGGTATTCTCCTGATAAGAAAGGTGGCTCCCGCTTCAAGACTGGCTCCTGCCAGTATGGGTGGTATGCACACTAACCTCCCAGTCCCTTCTCCGCTCAAGATTTACAAAATGATCTTAACATTGGGACCCCATAGATTCCTCCAGATTCGAACCTAAACCTGCCATAGTTGGACGTTTAGAATTTCTCACAGACAGTGCTAATTATAGGGTCACAATTTGAGTCCTAAGCCTAAAAGTAAAAAGGATCTGGACCCCAAAGAGCCCAATACAATGAATTTGTAGAGTGGGTTGAAAAACTGGGCTATAATGAGTTAGGTAGCAATTGTAGTTGATCCAAATGACAATAAGGTAGAGATAGATTGGTTTTTACTAAAGAAAATGATCCTCGGTATAGTCCGAGGAGATCAGCTCTTGTATATATTTCTTGAATTTGATTCTAAGCACAGTTCTTAGTGCAACAATATTTCTCTTTCAAATTTTCGATCCCCATCTCTCAGGGCCTCCCCTCTATTTTATAATATCTTTTCCCTTTTATCTCTGCCCTTCACGTGTAGATTAGATTGTTGGTGTTGATCTCCATCACATCAGCACCTTCCTGAAGTCTCTAAGAAGTAGCTGTAAGGCTGATAACTACTGTTCCGGTATCACTTCCTCATTAATGCGACTAGAGAGTTAGCTGCAGAGCATTCAATGCAGTGGTAGCAGCTTTCCCTCAGATATTTTCCACCTCCCATTTGTCTTGTACGTTCATAACGTATATCTTTATCAATAGAATTTCCTAGAATATCATCTTGGATGACATAACACACTTTCTGACCTCTGCTTCATTTAGCTGAGGAGATACTCCTCCTCGGCTTACTTGCCCCAGTCTTCTCATTCACAGCCCGCTCATGGAGTCTTGAGTCTTACATATTCATTGCTGCTTATCTGTCCTCGGATCACAAAGTGTCTTCAGACAAGGCCCAAGGCCCAACATATGTTTTTGGGCCCTTTATCCTTACAATATTAATAATAATAACTAGTCGCCAACTCGTGCTATACACGGGAACCTACTTATTTGTGAGACAGACTAAAATTAATTGTATAAAATCTTAAATTGATTAAAAAATTACACCATTGCATGATTTGCTCTTTTATAACTTCAATTTGTGTTACAATTTGATGAAGAAGTCATTATTTGAACTTCTGAAAGATCAAAAAATATTAAAGAATCAGATGATTCACGGCTTAGAAATTATTCAAAAAAAAAAAAAAGACTATATAATAGAGAAATATAAGAGAAAGATGAGTTACATTCAAAATAATAATCCATGGCTATAACTATTGAAAGAAATCAAAAGAATGATAATTCAGATGTTAGAACTTTTGAAAGGCCAAAAAATATTAAAGAATCATAAGATTTACTTTCGATAAATTTTTGAAAAAAAAAATGTATATGATTACACACTTTCCCTCAGATATTTTCCACCTCCCATTTGTCTTGTACGTTCATAACGTATATCTTTATCAATAGAATTTCCTAGAATATCATCAAGAGGGAAATATAAATGAAAAAGTGATTACCTTCAAAAGAATAATACATAGTATAGTCATTGAAATCTGCTAAACATGTCCAAATATTGCAAAAACTAACACAAATTCAGATGTTAAAATTTTCAAATGTCAAAAAAGATATATAATTAAAGAATAAGTTATTGAAACAATTCAAAAAATATATGACTATTCAAAAGAGAAATATAAGAAAAAGAAAAAAGTACATGAACCCATAAAGCAATAAGTTTTAAATTTTAATGGGTATTCTAGAAGTCACGGCTTAAATTTGTAGCAAATCATGGTTTGATACACTTTCACAACTTCACATTGAGAAAGCTCCCTAATAAGTACAGTTGTTCCAAGCTATGTAGCCTAATGATGAATGAAACAGCAGAACCTTATGATTCATAACAGCTTAATCGGTTGTAAACCATGTACATGGGTGTTGCACTGAATTTTTTGTATCCCTTGATGACCTTGTCCACTGCATCAAGGAAATCTTTCTCTGTCACAGATTCCCTTTGTGCTTGGATGGCAAACATGTCAGCTTCAGTGCACACACCCCTTATTTTAGCTCTTGAGAGAGAAACTCATGTTAGAAAACCAATGACATAACACACCCTTGGCATAGTGAACAAATAACAAACAGCAATGCCTTGCAAGACTATCCATAATAAATGGTTCTTACTAGTGTAATTTGGGCAAAATCGAGCCAAAAGTTCAAATCTTATATCTCGTTCGTAGTTCATTTTTTGTGCATGGATCTTAAATAAATGTGTCCTACCATCCACATCTGGAAGGCCAAACTCAACTTTTCGATCTAATCGTCCAGGACGTAACAATGCAGGATCAAGTGTGTCAGGCCTAAAAAGGGGGCAATTGAAATCCACAACATATCAATTTAGCTTAAAAAAAAAAAATCACTTCTTTTATAATGTTCATGATTAACCTCGCTATTTTGGAGATAAATTATCAATGTTTAAGTTTGAGTTTAAGTTGGATTTATTAGAGAAATAGAATTTCACTTTTTGTTAATTTGGAGTAAAAAAAAAAAATATATTCAATTCCCTGTGAAAAGGAATTATACTTCTTCTCAATATTCCAATTCTGTACTATACTTTAATTTGGAAGATTATAAATATCAAAGTTGGTTCAGTAACGTGTCTTTTGCAGAGAAGGAATTGGAGTCAAAAACAAATTGACTAAGTCAAAGCCGGTTAAATTGGTATTCAAATGCCTAGCTAAAAACTTCAACTATTTGAAGTGGTTAACGTATCCTCGTTTAAGAGTTTTATTGGGTTTTTTTTTTTTTTTTTTTAATTATAAAATATCGGATTTACTTTTGTGGAATGAAGGGAGGTTTTTTAATTAAATTTTTTTAAAAAATATTTTGCTGACGTGAAAAATTGTAAGCGTTTCAAAAGTTTTAGTTTTATATAATAACTAGTCGCTAACCCGTGCGATGCACGTGATAGTTAAATAAAAGGACAATTAACCAACATCACGTTAAGGTAAAAGAATTAGTGAGAGACTGATTTGCCCACCAAGAATTTAAAACAAAAAAAGATCGATATAATAAAATCTAAGAAATTTAGAAATAGAAAATTGGGTTAATAATATGCATATTATAGATATTTTGCTAGTTAGCATTTAAAAAAAATGGATCTGTCATAATTAAATAAAATCCAATGGGAATAAATATTTAACTTCTATGCTTTTCATTAGTTTAGAAGTGTTGTCTAACGTAGAATGTTATTGGGTTGTAAGAAAGATTTTTATAAAATGTTAATACCATATATATATGCTTATATTGTCAATATCTCACTGCAGGTACATAGTTACTGAAACCTACAAAGTAATTTACAATTCTTAAATTAATAAAGCAAAATTTTCAAAAGTTATATATATACACACACTCAAAACTGATATAAACTACAAAGATAAAAACAAATCTTATTTAGTCGTATTAATAACAATATAAACAATTCAAAACATGGAACATTATCACATTTATAACACATAATTTCATTATCTTTTACGTTGAATCCAAACAAATAATTAATTGAAATTAATCCAAACAAATAATTAATCAACCAAAAATCAAAGCTTTATTTAAGAAAACAAAAAATCACATGAACCCAAAATAAAAATTCTCAATAAAGAAAAAACATAGAAGGTAAAGAATTAAGATCAACTTACTAAGATGCAAATACCAAAAACCCCAAAACTTAAACCTTCCAAATTTTATAGAATCCCCAAATTCTACTTCAAAACCAAACAAAACCCTTCAAATTCAAAAAATTCATATATAATATACCAAATAAAAATTTACCACACCTTGGATTGGAAGACATAGGTTGCAGTTTTGATTTTTCTCCAAAAAATAGAGATGCTTCATCTGCTGTATACAATATAAAATAATTATTAGAAATTTCAACCCAAAAACCAAACCCACAAAAACACTATCAAAATATAGAGATTAACCCATATACTTAGAAGAAAATAAATTCTAAACATAACAAAACAATAAGATAGAATGAAAATTTCAAGCACAGATGAAAGCAAATAAAAAAGACAAAACTTACGTTTTTTTTTTTTTTTTTTAGTTGAGTCTCTCTCCTTCTTATTTTTTTAATTTTAAAGTGAAGTTAAGTTTAGGGTTTTGAGATGGTAATTGCTAGGGTTTTAAGGAGAGAGGAGAGAGTCCTACCAGGAGTCTAAATAATATAAACAATTCAAAATATGGAACATTATCAAATTTATAACACCTAATTCCATTATCTTTTACGTTGAATCCAAACAAATAATTAATTAAAATTAATCCAAACAAATAATTAATCAACCAAAAATCAAAACTTTAATAAAAAAATAAAAAATCACATGAACCCAAATAAAAATTCTCAATAAAGTAAGAACATATAAAAATTTACCACACCTCGGGCTGGAAGACATAGGTTGCAGCTTTGATTTTTCTCCAAAAAATAGAGATGTTTCATCTACCATATACAATATAAAATAATTATTAGAATTTCAACCCAAAAACCAAACCCATAAAAACACTATCAAAATATAGAGATTAACCCAAATACTTATAAGAAAATCAATTCTAAACATAATAAAACAATAAGATAGAATGAAAATTTCAGGCACATATAAAAGCAAATAAAAAAAGACAAAACCTACGTTTTTTTTTTTTTTTTTTTTTTACGTGAGTCTCTCTCCTTCTTATTTTTTTAATCTTAAAGTGAAGTTGAGTTTAGGGTTTTGAGATGGTAATTGCTAGGGTTTTAAGGAGAGAAGAGATTTTGGTATTTTTATGCAAAAAACGTTATTTTAAAAAACGTTATTTTAGGTCTAGGTGATTTATTTCCTTGTTTTTAGGCTCTTTTAATGTTTTTTTAGGTCAAATTTGGTTCTTATTATGGTTAGGTATTAATTAGGGCTTATTTTAGAATATATTTTCTTGTCCATCAAGTTTTATGGAGCTCTTAAATAGGCCTCCAAGTTTGTATACGTTTTTCAATATTATTGTTATAAGATATAAAACCTAAAATAAAAAGAATAAAAAATAAAAAGAAAAAGAAAATAGTGATGATGTGAAAAGTTGTGAGAGCTTCAAAAGTTTCGGTTTTATATATATATATATATATATATATAGATAATAATAATAATAATAGTAGGATAATGTTAACGGGTACGATAAAGTGCCTATTAAGAAATAGTTTTATATCAAATTATTTTGCTTAATTTATGTCAGATTTTTTATTAACTTTATAAGATATAGAGTTAATGAAGCTAATTTTTTAAGTTTCACTTATCACTTTAGTAATATTTTTAATCCATTCCTCAATTTATACTACTTTTTTATTAGATAGAGCTCACGATAAATTATCCTTAACAGTTCACACTAACATTTCCCCATAATAATAAAACACATGATTGCATGAAATGACTCATGTTTGTTAGTTTCACAAACGACAGTATTGGTCATGTAGTCAGTGTGGTCCAGTGAGTTCAGTGTGGTCCAGTGAGTATGCTTAGTCGAATGGATTTTGGGATTTTAAGCGAAAATTTGAAGTTGAATTTTTTTTTTTTTTTTTTAACTTCAAAGTCTAAATCTTCACAAATAAAAATTAATTTATTATATGGTTCAATAAATTAGTATTACTATAATACAAATAAGTTGATATAATATACATCAAATTATTAATTGGTGTAATAATTTATAATAATTAATAAAGTAAGAGTTTACATTAAAAAAAAATGTGATAACTTATTAATTAGTGCGAAGATGGGGAGGCCCAGCTTAGCTTAGGCCTTGTGATGTGTTGGGACTTGTGGACAAGATTGCACAGTACACATAGCATTGTGCAGTCTTGTCCCATCAAGTTGTATGCATTATTATTGTGCAGTATTTTACATTTTAGAATATAATATAACATTTTTAATGCATTTTATTGACTAATAAAAATACTTAAATTTTTTTAATTAAAATATATAAATAAGTGTGCGTTTGGGAATAGCGTTTTGCGCTTCCCAGACGCACGTTTGCGTTTTCAACCACTTTTTTTTTTTTTTTTTTTCCAGCCATGAATGTTGACTTGGTGGGGTGAACAGTGTGCACACATTATACACAGTACATATACAGTGCACACAGTATTTTTTTTAGCTACTTTTTTAGTTACGGGACCCACAAACTTCACTTTTCAGCAACTTTTTCATTAAAAATGGGTCCCACGATACTATTCACACATTTAAAAATTATTTTGCTACAGTATTTTTCAGTTTTCAATTGTATCTAAATGGACCCTAAATATATTATATATATAATTTATTTTTCAAGTGAGAGCCTTTTTTTTTATTTAGAGGCGATTGCATCATTTCAGCTGACGTGGTGAATATGACTAGGTGTACCACCAGAGGGAGAAATTATTTGCTCCTCCGGGTGGACCACTGATGTGGTCCTCCCTACTGATATGGACCAATAAAAAAATGCCATGTATTAAAAGAAAAGCTGAGTCAGCCAACACACCTGTGCAATACTCCTTCAGCCTTTTAAAATAAAAAACTTTGAAATGTGATTTTCACTTCTCTAATCCTGTGCTTCACTGCCCAGCTTGCCGCTTCACCAAATATTCTTAAAACCTAAATTATTTGTTCACCGCCCGCCCAGCTCTCTTCTCTCTACCTCCCTGCATTGAAGAACAAGCTCTATGACAAAACTTGAAATACACTTTCACTTCTCTAATCCTGCTTCACCACCCATCTTATTTGCTGCTTCACCAAAATTCTAAAACCCAAATTATTTGCTCACCGCCCAGCTCTCTACTCTCCACCGCCCTGCATCATTGAAGAACAAGCTCTATGAGATTTTGAACTATCTTTGTTCTTGGGTCTAACTTTTTCCGACTTGTTTCCCTCTTTTCCCCTGTGACTGAAGTGGTTGCTAGAATCCAATACTCACCATCGCAACTAACCATGGCTGATCAAGGTATGTTACAAAGTCTAATTTCACTCTTCAGAGTCTTATTTTCTTGCTCTGTTCTGTCTCTATGTAGTTTATAATTAAGTGCCTTCAACATGTTTGATAAAAAACCTAAGACAGGGATAGAGCTACTCTTTGACTGGGGGGGGCCATTGCCCCCCTTGGATTTTGGGGAAACTTTTTTTATAGGTATATTTAATGTTCAATTAGCCTAAAAAAAATTAAACTTGGTCATTATTAGTCTCTTCTTACTCAAAGATGAAGATGAGAGAAAGAAATTTCTCATTGAATGAATAGGAAAAGTACAGCTCTGCTTATATATACAAAGAACAGAGCAATGGAATAAAACAAAACAAAAGGAATTAAAAAACAAGCTTTTTAATTTCAACCCAAATCAATTTCTTGTATTGCATTTTTTGGATTCTCAATATCAAAATTGGCCTAAATTCTATTTCTTAATGACCAAAATATTAGACAAAAATCCTCCCATTCCCACACATAGGCTACTCCTCTGCTCTGCACAAAGGCTACTCCTATTATAATGTTGCTGCGTTCCTCTGTTTTTTTTTTTTTTTTTTTTTGGCATTTGATTGTTGCTGTTGTTGATGCTGATGCTGATGCATTTGAATGTTGTGGTGTTTTTAATCATAGATATTAGAGTCAATGAGGAAGGTGTTGAAGATATTGAAACTTTGCTTGGAATGGTGGCGCATAGTGAGGATGAAGCATATAAATTGTACAATGACTATGCCATTTGAATTGGGTTCAGTGTTCGGAAAGAAAATATCAGATATGCAAAAAATGTTGTAAGACAACGAGATTATGTGTGTTCAAAAGAAGGATTCCCACGAGATAGTGACAATTTGGATGATAAGAAGTTCAAAAAATTACAAACTAGGACCGGTTGTGAAGCTAGTATCCGTTTTACAGTGACAAATGATGAGTGGAAGGTTACTCACTTCAATCCTACTCATAATCATGAGCTTGAAAAGCCAGAAGAAAGGCCATTTCTAAGGTCGAATCGAAAAATAACTGATGCTCAGTTAGGTGTTATAAAAACTTTCAAGGAAGCGGGTATAAGAACAATAAGCGCATATTCCTATTTAGTTGAGGAAGCTGGAGGATTTGAAAATGTTGGATTTATAAAACGAGATTGCTATAATGTGGTGAACAAGCAGAAGTTAATCAATGTTGAGGCTGGAGATGCTCAAAGTTTAGTAAACCACTTTAAACAGAAGCAAGCAGAAGATCCTATGTTTTTTTATGCAATTCAAGTTGATCAAGAAAATCGAATGACAAATTTTTTTTGGAGAGATGGTAGATCAAGGATTGATTATAACTCTTTTGGGGATGTTATATGTTTTGACACTACATATCGAACTAACAAGTATAATATGATATGTGCCCCATTTGTAGGTGTTAACCATCATTGGAAGAATGTACTTTTTGGCTGTGCATTTTTATTGGATGAAACAACTGTTTCTTTTACTTGATTGTTTGAAACATTCTTAGAATCAATGGGAAATCAAAAACCAAAGACAATTTTTACTGACCAATGTCAAGCAATGAAGAATGCTATAAGAGTTGTGTTTCCTGATACATGTCATCGCTTGTGCTTATGGCATATCTCAAAAAATGCTGCAGAAAATTTACCAAGGCATTATGGGATTCCTGAATTCAAAAGAAGATTCAATAAGATTCTTTATAATTGTGAGACTGAATCAGAGTTTGAGTCTTCTTGGGATGCCTTACTTAAAGATTACAATTTGGTGGGCAATAAGTGGCTTAACACTTTGTATGAAAATCGGGAAAGGTGGTTTCAGTTTTTAGTCATAACATTTTCTCTGCAAGAATGAAAGCTTCATCAAGGAGTGAGAGTGTAAATAATGTTTTTCAACATATGGCGTGCAAAACAATGAGGCTAACAGAATTTGTACATGAGTATGAGAAAGCTTCAAAAAATATGCGGGTAGAAGAGTTAGAAGAAGATTTTCGTTGCAAACAAGGTACATCTTCTCAAATAGTCAAGAATTGTGGACTTTTAGAACATGCATTATCTGTTTATACCCGTACATTTTTCAAAAGATTTGAGTTAGAAATTGCTTCTACCTTGGGAGTCACACACCACGATGTGTATTCTGATGGAGAGTCTTTTACCTATGAAGTTATCGAAGGAGGTGGTCAGAGGGTTCGTGTTGTCCAATTTAACTCCTTGAATAATGTTGTGACATGTAGTTGTAAAATGTTTGAAACATTGGGGTTACTTTGTCGACATGCTTTGCGAATACTTATTGTGAAAAATGTCACAAAGCTGCCTATTCAGTATATTTTGAAAAGATGGACAAAAGATGCAAAGAAAGATAGTGTTTTATATGATCATGTAAAACCAGCAAGTGCAAATGATGAGTTGTCAGTGACTTCACGCCGTAATGAATTAATGCGCTCAGTTTATGAAATTTTCACAAAAAGTGCAGCTACAACTCGACATACTGAAATGTGCCAAAGAAAAGTAAAAGAGATGATAGAATTAGTTGAAAATGATATGGAGCAGTTAAATGCGGCTAGAGATGGTGATGAAAAAGAAAACAAGATTGTTGCTGATAATATATTTGATGATGTTGAGAAGACAGATTGCTCTCTCAATAGTTTGCCAATATTAGATCCTCCCTGTGTGCGACCAAAAGGAGTCACAAATGCAAGACTCAAAAGCAAGTTGGAAAAGCGTAAAAGAAAGCCATTAAAAGATGTTACAAGATCAAGTAAGTCTTTGTTCTTTTATTTAAATTTTATTTTGAAAAAAAAAAATATGTTAGTAGTGTGGTTCAAATATTGGTTTGTTGTGAATAATACCCATGATTTCCTCTCCTTTTTTTAGAACAATTGTCAACAAGAGGACTTCCAACAAGCTCTAGTCATGCCCCTAAAGGTATTGATTCTTTTTTAAACAATTTTATAGGGAGGACTTTCAATTATTTTGATTTAAAAATGTGCTTACTCTTTATAAATGATGCACTATATGATACAAATTATCATGTAAATCTTCACTGTGCAATGCTACAAGAATATAATTGATGTCAGTTGAATACAAAAATGCTAATGTGAAGACAAAGGTACATCAAGTATCTATTCAGCCCAAATCATGGTTTCATGAAAGCTTTACTCCTTGATGATTTCTGTATCACATTACATCAGCCTCATAAATTTCCACTGATTTAGCAGGCATTGCTTAGTGATCTATTAATACTGATGCACTTCCTATCATCCTCATAATTTAAGGATTATAAACAGAAACAGCCAATTTAATTATAAAGTTTAGTTCCTACTAGCAAGAACTTATAATCCAACTATAAGACATGACTACTACACAATTATTATTTCTTTCTTAAAAGCAACCTTTGCTTTGAAACCCAAAAGTCACCTCTACCTAGCTCTAGAGGAAACTTTGGAAGTCAACCATGCAGTTGTAAGAAAACATCTGTAGAGGGTTGCACAAGGCAACTTATAAAGAACCTTAAAATAAGAAGAAAACCCAACTGCTCCTAGTCTTCATGTTAAGGTTTTAAAAAATGCAAAATAAAAAACGAAGCAAAGATATAGCAGCAATAATGCAATCTCATATCACTTGAAGCTTCTTTGCAAGATCTTCGTGACTATGCATTTTAGCATTTCCTTCAGATGTTTCCCTCCCATAACTCAACCTTTGAGTAACTTCAGCCTGTAAAAGAACACCAAAAAATACAATAATTTGAAATGAGTTGAATGTGCCAATTGAGATGGAATTCATGAAATGAATTGCAGCATGAAGGGTGCATTTTTGTGATGAACATGAATCAAGGTGGGCTGTTGATGAGAATAATGAATTGAAGATAGATAGTTACTTTACAAATATCTCTTTCCAGTGCTCTGATGAATAGCTAAACCAGAGATGTGCTTTGGAGGTTTCTTTGACTTTCAAATTTTAATGAGATGGAGGAAAATAGATTTATTTTCAGCAACTTCCAGATGTTTTGAGAGTATATTGTTTGCATTTATCAAGTTTTCTTATGTATGTTACCTTGTCTATATTGCCTTTGGAATATTTGTCATTCATGTACCATATGTAGCACACAAGTCCTATGAAAATAACAATATTACTAGCTTTACCAATAATAATTGTCCTATGAAATTATATGCTTTTAGAACAGTTGTCATTAATTCATAAAACTCAACCTATGCTCTACAATGTACAGGTCTTTGCCAGCCAAAGCACCCATCTAGTGTACCCATGGATGAGAGTTATAATAATCAAGTATGATCTAAGCCCCTTTGCATCATCTTCTTTATTTATTTATTTTTTCTATTGATGCCATATTAATCTCTTATAATATTTTATAGGTATTCCTTCCTCCAGCCATGCCAACAACCATTAGTCCAAGTCATTTTCAACATCCAAATCAGGTAAAAGTAAATAAAAATAAATAAATAATTGATTTGTGTAATTGAATGTTCATTTAAAAAAATATCTAACATTTAAGTTTGAGTTAATTTGAATATAGAACCCCTTTTCCTATTGGAGCAGTGCTTCTCCAAATTTCAGCTTCACGAGTATGCTTCAAAGTAATGATTTCTTGAATCATCTAAGTCAGGTAAAATACTTGCTGTTTCTATTTTTTATTTTTCATTAGTTATGTTTATTTATTTGTATCAATAGTTATCACCTTGTTACTAATAACTGAAAAATGTCCATCTCTATTTGTGTAGAATTCTTTCTCAAATGGTTTTACACAACTAAATCCTAAACAAAAATGATTTGACTTAGAAGTTATCATATGAGTATTCAACTTGGAAGATTTTTGACAAGTTCTCAAGTTGGAAGATTAATCAAGTAACTAATGATTAGAGGAATGAAAGCTACAGTAGTTATTTTTGTATTTCGAAGGCAATGAAAATAGGCCTATTCATAGGAAATGTTAGATTGCATTCCTTTTTGTATATTTTCTTTTGTCATGCCTTCTCATCCTCTAGTAAAAAATTGTATAGTTTTAGGATACTGTTGTTAGAATACTGATTGTATGGTGCTTAGTGTGTGCTTAGTTGTAACTGATTGTATGGTGCTTAATGTGTGCTTAGTTGTAATATAACCTGAGCTGTTGTGTAGTTAAGTCAGTTAGTAGATAGTGTTGATGACGTGGAGTTAGTTAAGGGAGGAGATAGTTGGTTACTGACAGCTCATGAGGATTGATTGTAATTGTATATATCTGATTTGATGAATGAGAAAGGGGTAAGAAGTTGTGGTGTGGACCTGTCTAATATCTATGCCTTTGTAAGAAGTTTTCAATTGTTTGTTCAATTATCTTTCTTGATTCTGATGCGCAGTTTTGGTTGGCATTGTAAAGTATTCATTCTTTCTGTTTTCCTTCTTCTAGAGTAGACATATAACCATAGCCTTGTGCCACTTTCTTGTAACAGATATAACAGTGAATGTTGTTGTATTTGAGTGTATTGAATGTGCTGTTTTGGTTGGGATTATAAGGATGGCTTCACGACATAAGACAAAATATGCTGGTACAACCCAGCATTTGTATAACTTTTGTGTATTAGCACCTTATTTTTTTGAAGAGTTCATCCATCAAAACAAAATTGAGAAATTGCCCTTTTAACAACATTACCACTAATTTGCCTTATACTATTTGAACAAGCTCAAACTCAACAACAAGCTGCCTAACAATTGAGAAATTTTATTGCCAAAATGAACAAAATTTACAATGAGATCCAAACACCAAAAACAAAGATCAACCTCATATGTAAACACAAAAATTATTTGCAAATACAATAACTAAAAGCTAACATAGCTAATATAGCCTAACATACAAACTAATGCCAGGACAGTTGAGCTTCTAAAGAGCTATTACAACTCCAAATTTAAACAACCATACCAAAACACAGCAGCCTAACTAACTAACTACCCCTGACCATCCCAACCAACTGCTCAACTCCTTGGTACAACACAGCAGCACCCCACAGACCTCACAGCAGCACCCCACGCACAACACAGCAGCAGCCCACACACCCCAGTGCACACCTCAATGCACACAGCTATGCATCACCCAACACACCTTAATGCACACCATTGCCTTAGCACGTGCTTTGGCCTTGTATCACAAAATCTTGTATTTTGGCCTTAAGCCTCAACCCAACACCTTCGTTTTCAACCCGGTTACCCACGAGTCTGCCCGAATACCCGATGCCCTGACTCACGGGTTCGATCACGCTATTTTGGCATATGGGTTCGGTTACGCTCCCTCTATCGACGATTACAAGCTCGTCAAGGCCGTCAACGCACCTCTCGTGGTCGTGTTTTCGCTGAAAGCCAGCGCGTGGAAATTGGTCGAGGGCTTTCACTACGAGAAGCCGACTGAGGTATGGGAGGGCCCACTCTCATGTGGGACTCATCTCAACGGCACTCTCCACTGGGTATTCAAGCTTTGTGGCGGAGGTGAGTGCGTCATCGCTGCCTTTGATTTAGAAACCGATACGTTTCGAGAAATGCTCATACCGGCAATTTCTGTGTCGGGTTTCAGCACTGGGTTTTTGAAAGGATGGCTTTGTTTGATGGATCGTGTCTTTGGTCTAAGGCGTGGAGATATTGGGGAAATAGAGCAGGTAGAGAGAAAGAAAGAGGCAGATGTGTTTCAGCGTTTAAGAGAAATTTTGATTTGGCTTTGATTTTGGGTTTTCGTCTGGGTAAGTGGAGATGCTTGTTAACCTTGGTTTGATTTTTTAATTATAATTAAGTTAATAGGTAAGGGTGAGGTGGAGCTGAGAAAGAAAAGGTGGTTATGTGGCTTCTTTTTATTGGTCCATATCAGCAAGAGGACCACGTCAGTAGTCCACCCGGGAGGAGCAAATAATTTCTCCACCAGAGGGCGCAAGATTTGACTAATATACAGTACACAATAATATAACTACCCAGCTGGCCAAGTTATTCTCAAAAAAAAAAAAAAAAAAAAAAAAAAAAAAAAAAAAAAATCAGTTATTGTTCAGCCGGCCTGATGGATATGACTAGGTGTACCACCATATGGCGCAAGATATGAGTAATATACAGTACACAATAATATAGCTACCCAACTGGCCAAGTTATTATTGCTCAAACAATCAGTGGCAGCTGAAGCCTAAGCCACAATAATTTTTTTCAAATTTCTAAATATATATATATATATATATATATATATGCATGTGTGTTATCAAAAAAATTATGAGCCTATTTAGTAACATTTTTAAGTATTGTTGTTTAAATAATATGAAAATTATAATTTAAAAAGTATTATAAAAATACGTATTTAAAGTACTTATAACGTAAAAAATATATTTAATATCATATTTTTAATAACATATTTTTAAATATAAAAAAAAATATAATTATGTGTTTAGTATTTGTTTGGTTTTTTTTTTTCAGTGATAACACATAGGACATGTCAGAGCACAAGTCAAGTTTGGTGAAGTTTGGTGTGAAAGGGAGATATTGGCCTGTTTGGTTTAGAGCTGACTCAATTTTTAGTTCTCAGTTTTCAATTCTCATAAATCAAATCCAAAACTCATAACCCAATTCTCAAACTCAGTTTCACTCAAAAATTACAAAATAATACCTGTCTCTATGTGAAAGAGAGAGAAATAGTACCGGTATCTATGTCATGTCAGGTTTGGTGGGTCCCATAATTTTCTATATAATTATAATCATGTCACACAATACTGTAATTCAAAAACCGAAAACTGTTTTTGAAGTGTTTCTCAAGCACACGGCTTGTGTGAAGTGAAAATTTGTACTAGACATGTTTAAATTTGGATATGTGTCTAAGAGTGGACATGTGTCCACAATCTAATGTGTTTAGTGAAAACTTTCATTGAACATTAGACACAAACCAAACCTGTTTCTTAAATATAATGATTATTCACCTTAGATTGAAAATTGTGGCTAAAACGCTCTAAATAAACTATTCTTATCAAACAAAAATACTTTTTTGGGTTCACAGTTTTCAGTGTTTAGTTTTTAGTATTTAAACACTGAAAATTGTTGTTTGAACTTATGTACCAAACAGGCTTTATAATTTTTCTTTAAGTATGGAAGCTTACTTGCCTACCATTTCATTAAAATTTTGATTTATATTTATATATAAGGGAATTCCTATTACTCTATTGTTTACTATTCTTTTTGCTTCTCTTAATTGAAGAAATACTTGGAAAATAAAACAAGTACAAAGATGATGAGTAATAACCCCCAATAGAGACTGGTACGATTCCATTCAACATTAAATAGAATTAATAGAAAAGGTTTTTAGTTTTTTCAAGTTCCTCATTAGGAAAAAAAAAATGAAGAACGATGAAAGAAATGAGTAATTTAAAGAGTAAGTAGAAATTTGAGATTTGGAGGCATGATTGAGTTGCTTTTCTTATAGATAATAATAATATTTGATCCTACACTCAAGTTGCTAAAGAATTGTCTGCAAACTTATCCTCCAGATACCACCAAATGACTCATGTTCGTTAGTTTCAAAAACGACAATATCAGTCATGTAGTTGATGTGGTCCAGTGAATATGCCTAGTCGTATGGTGCTGGTTAAGTCAAATCCAATTCAGGATACGTTAACCAGCACCGCACGGTGATAGTTAACATTTTCCGTGTTATATATATGGTTGATTTCAGTCCTCAGAAACCACTGGCTGTGTAGTAGTAGTACAGAGTTGTTCTCAAAACAAAATCACCATCTGAGCTCTGCATGGCTCAAGAATGAGGAGGGAACCTTGTCAAAGTGACTGCAAGACTTTAGTCTCCTATTAATTTTAAATATATATATATATATATATATAAAATATTCTATTAATAATTATTATTTTTATACATATTCTATTACCTTTCTCCTTTCTCTTTCATTTACCTTATTAGTGTCAAAACCACCTCATTAAGAGTAGTAAATTTAAAATACCTCTAATCTATCCCACCTCAAAACAATGGCAATGCTAAGGATGGCCATGACCCGCGGCTTTTTAATTTTTCCCATTGGAACTAGTAAAAAAAATTATAAATCACATAAAAATTTATTCACCTGCAGCCCCCTGAAATTTTAGAATTAGCTTTCAAAATTTAGAATTGACAATTGAAAATTTTGAGCTAGTCCAGTAAAAGTAAAAAAAAAAAAAAAAAAAAAATCTCAAATAAATTAATTTGGTAATTGTTTAGAAATATCCAATACTGTTTAGTGTTAGTTCTCTGGTCTTATTGAGCTTGGAGGCCTAATATTGTGTAGTACAATTCATTTATTGTATTAGGCCTAAGTTTGGTTGGGCAAGACACAAATAAATAAATAAATAAATATATATATATATATATATATATATATATATATATATATATATATTAAAATTCCCGAAAAGAGGCTATATGGCAAATTAGAAATAGAAATATTCAGCAAATTTTATTTAAAAGTCATTATGCTGAAACACGAAATACAAGTGGACAAAGTGCACTATTTGTGTTCAACCACTGCCAATAACTACTTATTCCATCTCTCACTGGCTTTTCACTCATTCAAATGCACCAATTGTGGGCTTCGGGGGATTAACAAGAAAAATATCAAGAAGTTGATCAGTTATTGTGTATTCAAGATCCGGATAAAGCCTTGAAGCCTCAATGTGTCGTCCTCCCCCAGCAGCGGCGGAGGCATGTATAAGGGTGGGGGGCCATGGCCCCCCCACCCCCCCCCCCCCCCCCCCCCCCCCCCAAAATTTTAAAATTTTTAAAAATATATATATAATTATTTTTATGTTTTCAAAATTTAGTCTACAAAAATAAGAGTTGGCCCCCCCCCAATATTTGAATTAGTCCAATAATGCTCTTTAAAAAAAATAATTGGTCTAATAGTTATAGAAATATAACTTTATTTTGCGCAATTCTATTTTTTATTGTAAAATGTGCTTTTATATCTGTTAAATATTTGATAAAATTTGGTATCAAACATGTTTGAATCTATATTTTTCAACCCATTATGTGACGATTAACAGGTCATTGACTCATTAAAAAAAATTTGTCACTAAAACTACACATGAAATGTGTCTTTAGTTGCCATATAATGGGTTAAAGCAAGATAACTTTAAATATGTTTGGAGCCTAACTTATTTCACCAAGTTTTGGATCATTCATGTTTTTGAAAATTTCATTAGTTCAATTGAAAGATTTTTTACTTACTGTTAGGGTACTTTTTTTTTAACACCTAATTTGTTTGAGTGCCACCTATTTATTTTCAAATACCACTAATAAGTTATTGGGTTTTCCCAAATATTTTGTGCTTTATCATTACGTTAATAACAAATGTTTCATATCTCATTGCTTAAATTGGGTTAGGATATAAATTATCACAAAAAGCCTAAAAACTCATATTTTATCCAATTTTATTGTCATCATTTAGCTAAGCCCAAAACCGGCCCTATGAACCCAATGAACACATCCTATTCTATTTAAAGCCCAAGAATACTTATGCTTGGCAATATTTGAAAAACCCATGATTTAAATCCATGGCAAAATAATTTTTATCAATGGAATTCAAATCCATAATCAAAGCCCATGGTTTAAACCCATGACAATTTATTTATCAAAGCCCAATTTTCATTGGCAAAATCAAAGCCCAATTCTCATTGGCAACATCAAAGTCCAATTCTCATTGGCAACATCAAGGCACAATTTTCATTAGCACTATTTTTGTCAAAAAAGAGCCCAAGATTATCAATACTTGGCAAAGAAAAATATCATGGCAAAAAAACCTTATAAAAAAAAAAAAAACTCATTGGGAGTTACCTTGAAGATTATGTTTCTCATATTATAAACCTATGAAATACATGGACATCATTTGCATCAAGGCATGCATAATATGCACTTTCAACACTCATGGTAAACATTCAGACCCACAAGATCATCATTTAAGTTATATGCGATTATTAGAAACCATGAACATTATTTGCAACATGGAATTCATCGAAGTGAATATTATTTACAAAAGTATTTTGAAACTTGTTCTATTGTTTCAAACATTACAACTAATTGCCCAAAGGCCCATTGCAAGTATTTATGAAGAACCCAAAAATATTTACTAATAAAAGTCCATGAGGAATGAAAACCCATGGCGAGCATGTACACACAATCAGCCCAAGTGAGCAAGCCCAATCTAAGAGATCCCAACAAGAGGCAAAGGACTGAAAGTAGGCAAAACAGTCCTTGTTCATCCTTGACCGAAGTACAACAAAAGAACCAAGTCCTTAAGAATGAACTAGAGGCTGTCTCATTGGCTTTTGGTCACTCTCTACCTAACGTGAACAATACCCGAGGCTTATAAACATCAGCTGAAGTTTAAAGGGTGATGAGACTCCATCATTTTTTTTCAAGATTGCACCTCCAGCGAAAGGGGTGCTGAAACCATATTATTCAAATTCTAGTAAATTGATTCTATAAATGTTAAAAACGTTCAAGACATGATTCATGTGCCAAGCCCATGGATCCTAAAGGGAAAAAAATTTGGAACATGTGGTTTGGAGGGCATAAAAGGACCTCCAGCAAAACCCCCTGAAGTAGGCTTAGAACTTGACACCTGGCTTGGGGTGTTGAATCTTACTTCTTGGGGGTCTAAATCTCAGTTGCAACTTTAGGATTTGCTCTTGATACACGCACAAATCACGTTGATTAAGCTCAGCCCCAGAAATCCTTACATTTAATGCAAAATCTCATCATTATCCAAAGAAGCAAAGCAGCCCATAAAGTAAATCTTCTACTTCTGACAAAAAAATCCCAAGAAGATTAACCATGGTTCTCCACCTCTAATTAACCCTACATTTTTTGGACTCATGTTCATGAATGCTTCCCTAAAGCTCCATTATAAAAGGGTAGGCATCTCAGCCCACAAACACAGCAACTACCCCTCTGAAACCCCAAGTCTATTTGCCATTTTGCTAGTAGTTTAGCTCTTTGGGAGCTCACTACTCATCTCTTTCAGCCCACGTTCATCTAACCTCATACACTCTTTTCCTCTCTTTTACACAAACACAACCCACAAATGCCTCCCACTACTCACAAACAACCCACTACTCACAAAAAGCCTTAACCTCGGAGTTAATCTTATCCCACTTACTCAAAACAGCCCATATTGTCTAATTCATGCCTTATGAACACACACTCATCAAAATCTTAGTTTAATACTTGCTGCACTGAGTTGGGGATCTTTCTCTCCCTTCATTCCATCCTATTTTTTCCTCTTTTATTTGTAACAATGGAGCCTTCGATGTTTACTTTTTATTTTACTGCAGAAGAATATGATGTATTCATAATGATCGAACTCTTCCTTCACATTAATCTAACAATGGCTGAAAGCACAATAAATTCCTCTTGAATGAGACACATAAGGACCTAAAATTTGCTTAAATTTATCTAATTATTGATTGCTAGATAGTATAATTTTACCCCTGTTGTTGGACAATTTATCTTTTTGGATTTAAGTGAAATATTACTCTTACCGCTGGAGAATTTATTTCCCTTGGACTATCAGAACAGGACCACTAATGTGCTGACTAAGTATTGTAAAATGTTTTTTTTTATTGGGCTTTTGTTGCTAATTTGTTAAATGCAGCCTTTGTTTCCTTGCTTGGGTAGGCTTGTCATCACATCGATAGCCTTTGGGTGTCATCTCAAGAGCCCATAGTTGAGTTTCGATTTGGTTTTCCTACATCTTATTCAGAGGCATCAATTTCCCCCTCGACACTTACTTTAGCATAAAATTTGATAATTTGTATTTAAAATGAAACTTTTTAAGAATTTGACTATGAAAATGGAAAAAATGAATTTTATTTTATAAAAGATCGGCGTAAAAAATGATTTTGATTGAAAATACTAAGATCTTTTTTTTTGTTGGTTGTGTATATTTATATAACTTATCAAATAAAAAAGTGTGTGTATATATAATAAAAAAGCGCACGTGTGCGTACATATGTGTGTGTGTGGGTGTGGAAGTTGTCTTGATAAATATATTAGCGCGCAACTTGGCCCCCCCAAACAAAAATTCCTGGCTCCGCCCCTGTCCCCCAGCTCAAAGTTCATCAACTCACCCTTTATTATTAATATAATATTATTAATTATTATTATTTTAAAACTTAAGATTTTTGTTATATTTAGGGTGACCTCCTGAAAATCTTTTCCAGCTTCACCACTGTCTCAAAAAGAGGATAAGATGATAACAAACTCTTTATTATTATTATTTTAAAACTTAAAATTTTTGTTATATTTATGGTGACCTCCTAAATAACTTTCTAGCTAGCTCCACCGCTGCCTCAATAAGAGAGGATAGGATGAGTACAAGGCACTCTTTGTCCAATCCGGTCCTTGCCTCATTGGTAGAAAGCTTATTTAAAATTGTACAAAGAGTATACAATAGGGATATCAGGGACAAGAATTTTGCTATCTTCACTGATGTATGAGTCTTATGCCCTTGAAATATTCCGCAAATATACATAACATATGTATACTTGCTTGGGCATCACTGGCCATCTTCTCACATTTTGTCCCTCCCACATGTCAAGAGGCTATATGGCTAATTAATAAATAAATAAAAAATTATAATATATGGCAAATTAATCTTAATATGACATGTTGCAAGTTACTTGAAGTTATAAGGGGTGAGATGGTTCTTGGGGATAAGTCTAGAAATTAAAAACATTCAGCAAATTTTACTTAATAGTCATTACGCTGAAACACGAAACACAAGTGAACAAAGTGCACTACTTGTGTTCAACAACCGCCAAGAACAACTTATTTCATCTCTCTCTCTCTCTCTCATTCAAATGCAGCAATTGCGGGCTTCGGGGGATTAACAAGAAAAATATCAAGAAGTTGATCAATTGTTGTGTATTCAAAATCCGGATATAGACTTGAAGCCTCAATGTCGTCCTCCCCTAGCTCAAAGCTCATCAGCTCGCCCTTTGCAAATATGCTGTGAAGGATAGACACTGGAATGTTATTTGGAGCTGGTGTGGCTGCAGCAACGTCCACAAAATAACAGTTATAAGTTAGTTAATCAATTAATTAATGAAATCACTATTTAGAAGTGAAATAGATATACGTATATGTAGGAATAAAAGTCATCAGTCCCATTTTATGTTCCACATTTCCACCAATTATAGTATACTATGTGTCTAATTTTTTTTCCATTTTAAAATTTAGTTATTTTATAATAATATATATATGGTATAATTTTTATTTTTATTTTTTAATGAATAATGCTACAATTACAAACTATTTTACAACATTTTTACAAAATGTTAATGTGGTTAACCTTTTATTAATTTTCATTTAGGTTCACCATTAGTATCACTTTTTCATTTACTAATAATCATTCACCACATCAGCATTTTGTAAAATAGCTTGTATTTCTAGTATTATTCTTTTTTAATTTCAATCTATGGTTTTCACTCCATGATGATTACTCCTATCATCAGGTTAAACATTTTTTGTGTAGACGAGAAATAAACCTTAGATCTTTTATTCGATAATAAAAAATTTTATTAGTTAAACTAACTGGAACTCACAAATAATATAATACTTAATAATTGTGAGAAAAACATTTACCGGCCATAATTAGTAAATTTATTGATGACGTTGAAATAAATAACAGATAAGAAACACTTTTAAGTGCAAGTGCAATTCCAACATACTCTCAGAGAATCGAACCAATTCTTCTTCGGGGACATAAACCCTATTGAAACTCCGACCAGTCTTCTTCTCCCAAAGTGATATCAATTCAAGTTGTGACACAATGTTCTTTGGGGGCCGATAAAGGACAATTCGATTGCATGTTCTAGGGTCATTGGCAACTTTGATAGTGTACAAAGCGATATCTTCTTCATAATTTAGCACCGCTAAACATACATTAGAAATTTCACAAAAGGTGATTAGTACACATAAATTAAGGAGCAAACATAGTTTTATCCAATTTTAAGAATGTTTTGGGTAAAAGAAAGTTAATTATAGGCATACCCTTTGCTTTGCCACTTCCATAAACTACAACATCGTCTTTTTTCTCATGTGGGCGAAGCAAGTAATTGACAAAATATGCACCAAAGCAATTTGCTGACACAAATGTGTAAGGGATCCCAGCTGCTTCTATTACCCTCCTGATCTTTCTCTTTTTATCTAGAAAATCTTCGAAAGGGCGTAGAGGGGTTACCCTGTCTTCTTCGCATCCAAAGTCTGATGGAAGGAATCTCTGAGAGGCCATTAGAAAAAAAAATGTTTAAGATTTAGTATTTAAGTGTGTGTATATATATATTAAAAAATAAAAATTAAAAAAATTATTAAAAAAAAAAAAAAAAACCTTTGGACTTAATCCATCGAACTAGAATAAATTTGCATCTTTGTGGATCAAATCGCAAAAGGATAGTGTGAGTGGAAAAGTTGTTTTATTGATGCCTTCAATCAATTGTTTGAAAGTTACGCAACTCGAAGATGAAAATGTAAAAAAAATTTATGGGTGCCGTTAAGACTTTCAGCTCTAGTCGAAATGTGTAGGTCATAGTTTTATACACACTTACTGTCATATATGTTATACATACAACATATTTTTTTTAATAATTAAAAAATTACTTGCTTATTATATGATACAAAAATATTATAATTAGCTTATCAAAAAAAAAAATTATAATTAGAAGATATATCATTTTGTAATTATAAGCATAGAATACGATTCAAACAACTTTGGTGGATAGAGTTTTACTTTAATCTATTACGAAGTGACATAAACTATTCATGTGTATCATTTAAAAAAATCAAATAATATAATAAGTAAGTCATTTAACTAAAAATACACTAAAATAGTTTTATATAAACCAATATAAACCACCGTACATTGAATTAGAGAAATTTTCCTTTTGAAGGTAAACCTTTACGAAATTAAGCGGGCATAGTCCTCACCAAAACTTCCAAGAGAGAATGGGTACCTTTATATTACCAGCAACTTTGATTGCATCTATGATTTTGAGTTGGTCAAGAACTTGAGGATATGCCAACGTGGAGATAACTATGTCCACTTCCCGAAGTACTGATACAATCTTCTCATGCTCGTTGAGTTCTCCCTGCATGTCTCAATTGAACATATATATATAGTTCCTTTAATGAATTATTGTTGCTGCTGCTCTGAGAGAGAGAGAGAGAGAGAGAGAGAGATTACTGGGACAATGGTGACACCCATGGACTGCAAATCCTTGTGTAGGTCTATTTTGGAAGGAGTTGTTTGTGGGGTGATAGGACGAGCATAAACGTAAGTTGGATGGCCTAAGAAGATGCTTGCCTTCACCATGTAGTTTCCTATGTAGCCAGTTCCCCCAAATACCAGGATCTTACTCTTCTCATTCTTCATTGCCATTCCTCTCCCTTTATTCTATACTTTCCCCTTACTCGTATATCACAGTATGCACTTGGTGATATATATTTGTAGGCCACTTCCAGTCCAGGCCACTTTATCAATTTTTTAGTATTTCTTTATGACTTTATTAGTTTTATATGTAGTTTTATAAAATATCGCGTTTGTTTATATATATATATATATATATATATACACACACGCGCGCACACTGCACATATAAAAAAAAAAAATTGTTTACAATTAAATTTTTTATTATTTTTTAATGAATAAATAAATATTATTATTATTTTTTAAATAAAAAGCTAGTTCAAAACATACTCAACATGTGCGGTTGGAACAAACTCTTGCTTCCTGGAAAGTGCTTTGGAATTTATTTCATATTATTTTTAATTTGTAGTCTATTTGATCTCTATCGTCAGTTTCTATTAAAAATTGATTTCAAGTTGAAAATAATATGAACTAAATTGACAATGATCTAAAAATGTAAGAATCAAAATAGCTTTTTTTGTCTTTCCTTAATGAATAAGAGCTCTTTGCTTCTCTCCTTTAATTCAAACAAGAAAAAGATTTTTTTAACTGTAAAGGCACTGTTCATTTAAAAAAAATTAAAAAACCTATTTCAAAAGGGATGGTATGTCAGCAACGACGGAACTAGGATTTCAATTCAAGGGAGGCAAAATTAAAAATAAGATTGAAAGCAAAATTAATTAAACAAGTATTAATTTACATTAATAAAAATAAACAGCCAATTATATAACAATGTAATCATCATACAAAATGTAATATAAGTGTAGATAATAACATATTTTTCATACATAGGTTAATTTACTTAGCTTCCTTCAACGATTTTCTATTTTGAAACTAGGAAAGAGTCATATACTGAAAGGAAAAAGATTGGTAAATGAATGGAGATTTAAGGATTGCGTTGTAAATATTTTAAATGATCTAATCTGCTACTTTGAGTTGAACTGTAGTGAAAAAGATGAAATTTATTTGGCCTTAAAAAATGTTTTATTTATTTATTTAAAGTTAGAAAGCTTTATTGATTTATAAGTTATAAGTTATAACTGAAGTGCATCATTCGCCATATTAAGGCTGAAAAAACACAATGGTAACTCCTCAAGCCAAAGTAGAGCATCACCACATTTTTTACGAAGTCAGCAATAACAGTGGCACCTAAATTCCCATTCTTTGGCTACATATTAAGAAGACCATGATCAAAGCCCTTGAAGTACATAAGATAACTTCCACTTTCCGCGCAAAGCATGAGCCCATGATTAAGATTGCATCACTTTATAAAAGTTCTTATTATCATGTTCAAATTACAGTCAAATATTGCAAAATTTTGAGCAAAAACTGACCATTTTAATAGCACCCAATAGAAAGGACTCTGGCACTCCAAAAACGTTGTAACGTGGGAAAATAGAATATTAATTGTTATGAAAGATCACAATTCACAAGTTCCGTACGTGAGTCATATTTTTTTTTTTTTTGAAGTTATCTCTTTTGATTTTGATTTCATAACATGATATTTATCTCTATATCTCTGTTTATTTTTTCTGCTAATCGAGGAATTTGTAACCAAAATGGGAATTTGAAAAAAATGAATTAGTAGATTTGAGGTATAGTTATTTGGACAAAACTTAGGTACACTATTCCTGAGGTTCTCTTCTTAAGATTCTGCCATGTGGCTACTTAATTAAAAAATATACTTTATTCCCATGATTAAAAATCTACATGACAGAATCTTAAGAAAGGAACCTAAGGAACAGTACCTAAGTCTTGCCTTAGTTATTTCTCGGTAATGGTAATCAGGTTTGGTACGAGGGAAAACCAAATCTAAAAATTCTTTTGAGTGAGGAGGCAAATAGATCTAAACTCCTATTTTAAAGGATTTCTTCAGGAGGTTAGGGGGGCAACTGCCCTCTCTTGGCTCCACTCCTGTAGGTCGAGTTCTCGTCGTGTTGTGTTGTGTCGAGATATGGGTATCCGAACTTAACCATAACCTAACCTATTTAATCATTGTGTCAAATTCTCTTAATCCTAACACAGCCCATTAATTAAGTGGGTCGACATAACATGACACATTCCAACCCATTCAACACAAAATTAATAATTAAATAAATAGCTTAAAAGAGATATTTTTTCTTTACTTTGAGTAAAAGGGTAAGGAATTTTAGAGTTTTAATAAAGAATTTTTCAAAATAACCATCAGAATTCTTTTAATTACTTAATTAAATTAATAATTCATAGGCCAAAATGGGGATATATCCCTTTTGTGCAAACTTTTCAGCAAAATGCCCTTGTTCTGAAATTATTTAGGGAAATGTCCCTGTTTGAAAATCGAGTTTTTAAAACCTGAGTTCCAATGAAAAACTTGATTCGCCCAAAATCGAGTTTTAGGCAAAAACTTGAAAAGTTTTACATGGAACTCGGGTTCCTTGAATGGAACTCGAGTTCCATGTAAATTTTTTCAAGTAACTCGATTTTGGGCAAATCGAGTTTTTCATTGGAACTCGAGTTTTAAAAACTCGATTTTCAAAACAGGGGCAAATAGTTTCAGAACAGGAGCATTTTGCTGAAAAGTTTGCGCGAAAGGGGCAAAGACCAATTTTCTCCATAATTCATATATTTATTTTATGTGAATTAAGAATTCATATTTCTTTTAAAGAAAAAAATGACATTTATTTATATTAATCGAGTCCTTTTGGGTTGATTGCGGGTTAAGTGAGTCAATATGAAAATGACTAATTTATTAATCGTGTTAAACGTGTCGACCAATTTTTGACACTAACGGTCCTGAAAAATACATGTCTTATTCATGTTGTATTTGCGAATTGCATGTGTCAAATATTGCCACCTCGATATTTCAAGATGTTAGTTTTTTTTTTTTTTTTTGGAGGAAGTTTCATGAGGGTGACGTGGGTACTGTTCTTTTTACCTAATGTATGTGGCAGGCATGGATTGCCAATGAGGAAAGGCAAGAAGAGCATCTGTGATGAGACTTTTCAAACCCAAATTGCTCTTCCTTTGGAGAGTAATGTAAACTCATAAAAAAGAGTTCCAAAACAATCTCTCCATTTTAAAGGAAAAAAATTTTATGAGCCACCTTGGGTCTTTTGGTGTGGAGACTGGAGAGCCACTGTAGATTTTTAAATACATTTTTGTGACTAAAATTAATAATATTTATTAAATGAGACATAAAGAATATAAATTTTTTTAGAATTTTTAAAAAAAAGGTAAAATAGAAAAATGACTTTTATATTGTTAAAACTTGGAACGATGGAAATATCTGGTGTCAATCACTAAATAGGTACATCAGCTCATTACTCAATCTCCCTTCAAACTTTGAATCATTTTCAATCCTTTCGACCCAAATTCAACAGTTGAATTATAACAAATTTTTTTTAATATATGCAGTAAATTTATACAATTCACTGTTTGATTTATAATAATGTTTTGCTTATAAGTTTAAAAAATAAAATATTAGTTTTAATATCGTATAAACATAAATTATTAAAAAATATATTACATCAACATTACATGTGATATACTGTTCGATTCATTAAATTATTAATTTGTCTTATATATAATTTTAAAATAAAAAATTATTATTTGATACTTTATATATACCAAGAATGCAATGGATTTTTAAAAAACAAACTCTAATATATATAAAAGATTACATTACATATCACTTGAACCCAATTTGTTTGATTTTTGCCTTTACGGTTTTTCATTTGTACCACTTTTTGCATTTCACTTTATGTTCCACCGATGATAACTTATCACATGTTTTTTTTTTTTTTTTTTTCATTTCAAACTTTGGCTATTTTATAACTTGTTTTGGTTTGATAAGAAATAATCAATCATTAAGAGTAGACGTCATAGGTTGAAATTATCTCTAAAAAAAAATATTTTTACTAGAGTTGAATTTTGACAAAAACCATTGGATTACATTATTTTTGTATATTCTCTATACTTGCAAAATTTTAATACAATCAAAAATCAATAATTATGGATTTTCAAAATATGAATTATTGGGTGGTGTAACATTACTTAGAATTACACAAAGTATAACTTACTTAAACTCAATATATATGTGGGCTAAAGTTGGCTAAGTAAGATTTCAACTTCGAACAATTAATTTCTAGAGATGGGATGCCAATCAACTTGTTTACCCTTCATTAACAAGTCTATAAAGTGATATTGGAATGGATGTTTGATATATATAAGCTAGGCAAAGCAAAACATCGTATGTCTAGGATTAATACAACAATGCTCCTCAGTTTTAGGCCGAGGTTTAACACTTATTCTTGAACTACAATGTTCTCACTCTCTCTCTCTCTTCTTTTGCTTTGATTGTTGATCCCCTTTCTTGTAGGGATCTCTTTCCTTTATATAGTCATCTAGATTGCATCCTGGCCTTCCATTTGGAAGGCCAAGGCTTTTTCTTCAAATACTTGTCTCATCAGGGCTTTACTAGAAGGTTTCTCTATTAGGTTGTGAGCTATGATAACACTGTTCAAGGGTCATTCCACCATTAATGCGGCCAGCTAAGTAGGTGTAGAGCATTGAATATAGAGGTGATGGATGCTTTATCTGTACCCTTCCTTCATCCACTCAATGACATACCTTCCTTCATTGCCTCGATCACATGTCTGGTGGTCTTCATGGCCAAACCTTGGCCCTTCTAGGAATATATCAGTATTCTCGAGTTCCTCAAGCACGCCGATTTTCTCGGGTTTTGTGATTACGTTATCATGTTTGCTCCGAGGATTCCTTGATGAAACCTTCCAAGGTGTGTCCCTTTTGTCTTGACCTTTTCTCTTTTATTTTTGTCCTCTGTTTCCCGTCCTCCCACACACAGATAGATACATACATATATATATATATATATATGAGTTGGATTCAAGTTACACAGTGTAACTTTAAGCAATGTTGCATCACTCAATATTTTTTAATTGGATGCAAATTTTGATAAATCTATCGTTAGATTACATTATCTTCATATATTCTCCATACTTGCAAAATTTTAAGGTAATAAAAAATTAATAGCCATGTCATCAATCAATTTTTTAAATTCAAGTTTTTGTAGTTTAAAGTAATGCATAAAAGATGATTTTATAGATCAAATGGTAAATAACATTCAATTGGCATGAAAATTGGCATGATTGTTAAACACATATAGAATATGTAATTCAACTGTGGAATTTTCAAAATATAAATTCTATAACAAGTTATTAGGTGGTGTAACATTACTTAGAGTTACACCAGATGTAATTTGAATTCAATCAGTGGTAGAGCCATAAAATTTTCCCAATGGAGGCCAAGCCAAATGTATCATTGTCTTTCAGTAAGCTTAACTCTCTCTATATAAATGCGTATAAATTTATATTTGGAAAAAAAATTGTTTGCAAAAGAGATTTACTTATATATTTTGCAAAGTACATCCCTAAAATTTAGAAGTGTTTAGATTTTATACCTTATAATTTCATAATTTGGATTTTACCTCTTGAAGTTAGGGGATGTTTGGATTTTATTTCTTAAAGTTTAGGTGTGTTTAGATTTTACACCTCCAAATTCTAAAACTTCAGAGTGTAAAATTCAAAAATTCTCAAACTTTAAGAGGTAAAATCTAAATTATGAAATGTTAGGATGTAAAATCTAAATACCCAAAAACTTTAGGAGTAAAATCTAAGTTTTGAAATTTTAAGATGTAAAATCTAAATACCCTTAAACTTTAGGGATGTAGTTTGTAATTTAATCTATATATTTTTATAAACCTATGCTTTAAATACTCTTAAAATTAATAACTTATATATAACAAAAAAAAAAGTCAATATCAAAAAAAATAAATAAAAGAGACAACAATAAATTAAAAAATATTTAAACTTTTTAAAATAAAATAAAAGAGGACCATTACCTAAAATGTTTAATTTTTTAACATTAAAATAGAGAATGTGGAGCATATTTTCAGCCCCCCACGCGGTTCCAATAACAAAATGCCAAATGCATAGGAAGTGTTTGGAATAGGAATTTAAATTGTATTATTTAAGTGTTTTTGATACATGTATAAATAAAAAAGTGTATAACGTTGTTTTTTTTTTTTTTTTTAAACTACTCAGAAAACTTTATTAAAATAAAAAAGAAGTACACGTATAAAGAAAACTTGTATAAGTCCAAGGCCAGCTACATGCAGCTGGCCATGGACTGAGGCTACACTACCGTAGCTTAAAAAAGACCCATACTAAACAATTATCTCTGAGACGCCATCAGCTTTTGTTACTCATACAGTAGACTCTCTGCACCACGCAAAATAGTCCTTGAGTGGGTTTGTTTTTGTTCAAAATATACCTTATTTTGGGCATTCGAAATAGACTATGCCACTGTAGCCCAACGTTCAAGGCCTCGTTAAACGTTATTGTGTTAGAACTAACGTGTCAAACAGGGCCATAACTTTTTGGACTTTTTTCCGCCCAATGCCCGTGAATTTGCCTTTAAATTTAAAATTTTATTATTATTATTATTATTTTTTGGCAGTATGTGAATAAATAAATACCCAAAAGAAAATCACGTGATTGTATCCAGTGATTCAAGTTCGTCAGTTTCGAAAACGACTTGTACCAAATTTCTATAGTGAACACTATTCATCCATCTTCCAATCTTGACGACAATTGGTACGGATAGTTGGTAACTTTGATATGGCTTCTTGGAACGAAATTGGGATTTAACCAAGATTTGCTAACTATGTAGTTAGTTGGCCGGGTTTTGAAAGAATATATAATACTAGCATCTCGAGTCTAAAAGCCTCGATTTTGGGCCTAGAAATCGAGTTTTTTAGGCTCGGTTTTTATGTTGTCATCAGATTTGATGTGGCATATCTGCCACTTGGCACCACCTGGAAATCGAGTGTTAGAGGCTCGATTTCTAATAGCGACTTTTTAAAATTTAAAACACTCGTCTTTTAAGTATCTCGCTCACCGTCTCAGTCTCTCACTCTCACACAGTCACTCAGCATCTACTCTCTCTCTCTCACGCAGCATTTACTCTCTCACTCTCTCAGCCTGACCGACGCCGGTCGTTCGCTCACCCTCTCACTCTCTCAGCTTCATCTACTTTCTCACTCGCTCACCGAGACTGAGTCACTCTCACTCACCCTCTCACTCTCTCAGCCTCACCGTCCCCAACCCACTGTTAGTCACCCTCTCACTCTCTCAGCCTCACCCTCTCACTCTCTCGGCCTCACCGTCCCCGACCCACTCTCACCCTCACTCACCCTCTCACTCTCTCACTCACCGTCTCTACTCTCACTCAGTCTCCACCATTCATTAGCTTCGCCAAAAGAACAAAAACGTAGCAAACGGTCATATCACCAAGCTTTGAGGTCCTTCAGTCTACGCGGTCTCTGAAAACAAAAAAAAAAAAGGTGAGTCCCTTTATGCAAAATGCAAAGTGTGTTTCACCGTTTGGTTGCTGAGAAACAGTGGGAAAAATCAAAAAATCTTTGGTCAAAGTTCGTTTTTTTCTATTTTGGTTTCTGTTTTGAATTTCTAATAGAATTGTTAAAAAAGATCAGAGCTTTGTTATTTGTCTTAACAATTTATGTTTCTGGCTTTGACGTATTACTTAGCCAATAAAATGTTTACTGATGTAATATTAATAAGGGGTTACATGATATCCAACTTAATGTTTGCACAAATAGTTTTTTTCTTTCTTGCTTGCTTTTTATTTCAAGTTCTTTTCATGTATTGATCATAACATAACCTATTTGTATGCTTGATTAGTTGTAAACCAGGGGCATTATTACCCACACAAAAAAACCCAAAACAAAACAAAACAGAGATCATTGTGTTTGGAAAATTTTATTTTCTTTGTCAAGACTCCATTTACTTCGATTAGAAAAATGGTTTTTGAAGGAATTCTTGTGATTATTGGGGGCAATATAATGTGATTGATTTTGTTTTGAATAAATTAAAAGCTTGAAACTTTTTCCTATTGTTGAACTTGGCCAGATCCTAAATAAATAGCTAAATTGCCAACTAGATAAGAATGTCAAAACAAACATTCTTACCTTTCCCTGCTTACGTACCTAATATGTGTGTTGCATCATATACCCTTGTATTTCCCCTATAATATTTCAACCGTAGCCATCAGCTTGTGTATACTGAATTGAATTTTATTGAAACTATGAAATGAAGAAAAGTGAGTTTGCATCCCTTCTCCCTTTTCCCCTTCTTGCTAATTCTAGTTGTATCAACACCTCCTTAATTCTCATAAAATGGCTGTTAAAAGAAGGCACTCAAATCCATTATTACTGTTGTCACTTAAAAATATTATAACAAAATATGTATATATATATATATGTATATATGTATGTATGTATTTTATGAGGGCTCTATCATGAACAGTAAGGTCTTGGACCAGTCCATTTTCAGTTGTTTATAGGTTGTCATTGCCAGTGGCACAATTCCTTCTTTTCTTTTATGTATTAGCCTTTTAATGTACCTCATACACTAACATTGAGGGATTCTAATGATTTGAATGTGTACTAGGTAATGCTGGCCTTCTTCCATTGCTAGTACCTGATAAAATCCTCAAGTTAAAACAGCTTTGTGTACTTACTCTTGCTGAGATAAACAAGGTATATAAATTTACAGTTTTTGATACCCATATACATATCTTATTCAGTTGTTTTTATTGCAATCAGTTTTATTATTTGCCTTGAACTTCTAAGTTAATTGTGTACATGGTTATAGAATTTTATTGCAGATGCAAATATGTTCTTGAGAGTTGAAATCTTCTATTTTCCTTTCCTTGATGTGGTACTTGGGTCTCTTTAAACACTTAAATAATTCCAAGGCAATTTAGTCCCATGTAATTAACATACCAGAAAATTACTATGCCAAGTTCCTGGGTGGTAGGGTTCAGACATGGGTTAACACCTGCCCCGATTACAACACAATTTTTTGCGAACTAATATTTAGTACATAAATGGGTTCGTATTAAAATGGATCAATTGTATCGCCATGTTCACATTTAGCATAACATTCTGGTTTGTAAAGCTTTGAATTGTTAAGAGTTCAACATCAAATGTGTATCTGGCCTATATGAAAGATTATTTGCTCGATACAAAGCTCAAACTATTTAGAAATCTTTTAAACTTGTTTTGATTAGATTTTTTTTTTTTTTTACTTAAAAATAAAGTTGAACAAAATTATAGCTTTTTACTTTTTATTTTTAAACTACAGTAAAATGACAGCAACCAAACAGCTTTTTCTGGCCAGGGGGCCCTTTTTTCGTACTTTTAATTGGTTTTTTTAAAACATTCTGGGTTTAGTACACACTGCATGTTTTAGAAACATGTTTCTAGAATAAAGCTCACAGTGACAGTGGTCTTGTTCCTCTCAATTTCAAAAGCATCTCTACTTTGTGTAAAACTTGTAGTACCACTGCAAAGTGTTCCAAAGCTAGGCTTTCAGGCTCTCACTCACGTGAACTTCAACAAATTCCTTTGAATTCAGGCTGGTGCCATTGGTACTTATATGAACAAGATATATATAAAATCTTATAAACTTGGATCTCCTAGAGGCACATAGAAAAGCTCAGTGTATTTCATTTTGCTATGATCTGTATGCACATGCAGTGTTTAGTCATAAACAACCTTTGCATAACAGCTGTGAATAGTCTTTTGGACTATTGAGCTTTAACAATGCCAACTACCCCTGAAAGCATTTATATATTAAAAAAACAGTCAACTATTTGTTTTAGGAACACAATTGTTCAAACTCTCAATTCCTTTGGATACCGAAACCCATAAATTTTCCATTATGACTAAGATGTTCACGTTACTTCTTTGTTAAAGGAACTTCTTCTTAATACCTATTCATGATTGAAGCCACTTCTTTTATTCACCCAAAATTTAATCCCACTAGTTTATAGGTGGAAAAGCTAGGAAGAGATTACTACTAGTTAAGTTTGGAGGTAGTTAAAAAGGTACACCATTTTGGTCCTGATGCTATGATACATCCACAAATGCACCAAGTGCTAAAGGCTTAAAGAACCAATTGAGCATTCACAATTCGCAAGCACATGTTGGACTTAAATTGTGTAATTAGATATAAAAACTTAACCACAAGGCAGTTTGGATCTGTTTTTGTCATTGTGAGATATATGATGAATAAATATTGACAACAATAACTGTTGCACAAGTACAGGAATTATGCGTTTAGTTTGAATGAGGTAAACAGATGAGTGTATTTTAGCATAATGATTATTGTTTGAGAAGCATGTGGCTGCCTATTAGGCTGTGAAACATCACTTCTCTTTGAGTCTTCAATCAAAATATAAAGTTTTTAGTGGTCATAGAATCTAAGAACTCCCTATATGTCTTCATTATCATTCCCCTAGAATCATTTATTTTGTGGAAATCCTGTTCTCTTGAATGAGTTGTGGTACAAAGTGGCAGCATGATTGCTTCCTTGTGAATACCTAAGCAAGAACATTTGAATGAATCAATCTAGGTAGATCATTAAGATGGACAAAAAATTTGCCTGAAAATAGGGATTCATGTATTCCATAATAGTAAAACGGGTGATCATTATAGTTTTGTTTTGATATAGACATATTGTATGAAAATATTAATAAACTTTGACTTGTTTACGTTATATGACTTTGGATAGTAAGTTTTATTGTGAACTTAGAGTTTTGTTATAAACTTGGATGGTAAGTTTTGAAAATAATGTAAATAATTAATCTCGACATGTTGTATTTCTCTAAAAATTCTTAGATTGTTTTTGTTTATGTTTTTTTTATTTTTTGAATCATGTGTATTATTTGCTAATTGGTTATCATTCTTGTGTAGTATGGCTGCTACAAATGCTGGACGGATTGACCATACGCATCCTGGCCCTATTGACGATTCCGTGTTGACGTTGCAGCCCATCCATCGGTCCGAAGTTATTTGGAAGGGGCAGGTAAAACACAACACTACAGATTTAACCAATGTACACACATTTAATTCATACTATCATTTCACCTCTAGGCCGGTCATATACTAATCCATGGTTCTGTCATATGTAGGATCCAGGGTCCCTTACCTGCCATGCCCGTAGTGAAGAGTTCTCCAATCGAGAGGCAATGGTGGACGACCGAGTCATTCACATCATTAAGGCACTCGGTTTGGAGGGACTCCTCTGGATCCCGGGTAGAGAGATTGACCATGGCCTGATAACGACCTTAGTGGAGCGATGGCGACCCGAGACTCACACCTTCCACATGCCACATGGTGAGATCACCATCACATTGCAAGATGTGGAGGTCCTTCTCGGGCTTCCTGTTGATGGTGCTGCTATAACAGGGAGCACACAGAAAACCTGGACTGCGATTTGCCAGGAATTCCTTGGATTTGAACCTTTAACTCAAGGCCAACATAAGGAACTTAATGGCTAGAGGATTCTTATCAACCAGCTTTTGCAGCAAGTTGCTGAACCATTGCCGCCTAATGCTGAAGAGGATCACTTGCATCGATACACACGATGCTACATCCTAGCGCTATTGGGGGACACAATATTCATCGACAAATCCGGCAATAGGGTGCATTTAATGTGGGTACAGCAGTTGGAAGACCTTCGCAACCCACGAAGGTACAGTTGGGGAAGTGCTTGCCTTGCATGGTTGTACCGAGAATTATGTAGGGCAAGCCATAAGGACACCAGTCAGATCGGTGGGTGCTTACTGCTGGTCCAGTATTGGGCATGGGCCAGGTTCCCTTATTTGTATCCGGCAGTTGAGCGTGGCCCGCCAGTGGGCGCTTATGGTCCTCCAGTGCGTGCTCCATTGTCCCTGAAGTAAGTCTCTAATTTATAAGGATTGTATCTTACTCTAGTGATATTATTCATTGAGTAAACATCTATAAGATTATCTTAGTAGTTATATGTGATAACATTATAGTTTTAGTCATGCCATTATCTTAGTAGGAAAGTTATAGATATTGATAATTTCTTCTTGATTGTTGTAGGTGGTTGTGGGTCCCAAACAAAAAAAACAGGCCTGCCCACATCTTTAGGGACAGGTATCGCCAGCAAATAGCTTCAATGCTGCTAGACCAGGTATGAAAATGCCTTGTCAAGATGTTAACATGTTTAGATTAAATTTACTCCAATTCATGAACTTTGAAATAGAAACATAGTTGCCTAATGTCGCCTCGGTCTTGTTTTTGGGGTGCTGTAGGTGGTGTGGCAGCCGTATGACGCCCATTTCAAGGACCTTCCGCCATGGTGCGTTGCAGGGAGGGGTGTGTGGACAGCAACGGTGCCGCTTGTATGTTTCCACCTAGTAGAGTTACATACACCGAATCGTGTCGTTCGCCAATTTGGGATGATCCAAGAAATTCCCCGCAATGTTGACACTGACACCGTACTTCACGCCATTGATTTGAGGGGGAAGGTCAGTGTTGATTGGATGCGGAGACATGCTCTGCATATCAGCAATTGGGGTAACCGCCTTCATCGGCGTTGTGAAGCAGTGCTTGGTGCTATGCCTCCACAGCATCAATACTTCGGCTGGTTCAAAAGGGTGACTCGAAGGTTCATCGATGTTCCCAGTGCTACATCAATTCTAATGGTAACTTCTTCATGTCTTCTACATCTTACCGTACTTCTTAGCATGAAACCAGTATTTAGAGAATGTGATATATGTGGTCCAAAGTATGCTTACCATTAAACCTCCATTTTAAAGCTATTGTCTAGTTAAGAATCCTTATAGAGAAATCATCATGGATTTACCTTATAGAGAACTTTGTTGATTTCAAAATATAATTTCAAAATATAAGGTCAAATTTCCTATTTTAGCCTTTAGAGTTATGGTATACATTCTTCTTCCCATTCTTATCATTTCTAATTTTCTGCTCATTTGAATTCTTAATTAGCATTTCTGTCTACGCCATTGGCTAGCTACATCTTTATTAGAAAAGATTATTTAAATCGTAGTTAAAGGTAATACTTGGTCTCCCTATAATTTGCAATTATTGCTAGCAGAACCAGTTACTGTTCAAAGTATTATTTTTTTATTCATTGGCATTGTTCTTCTCCGTGGAGAATTAGTAATATACTTGGTTTTTCTATGTGCAAATTGAAGGATACCTCCGTTTGTTAAATCGTCACCCACCGGGCACACAGGACCACCAGGACATAATTGATGTGCTGATTGTTGTGCAGGCGATTGGCCGTGTACGACCTCCGGACCCTGAGGCCCCAAATGAGGAGGTAGCTACTCCTGCGGCGGCACCTACTCAGAGATCAGTTCTTACTGAGAGCCCAAGCACCAGCATAGCTCCTACTAGACATCTGACTGTTGCTACCCCTCAGGTTGTCCCTACCCCTGCTCCCTCTCCACCCACCCCACATCCATCCCTCAGCCCCATCATCCCTTCACCCGCCCCACATGCAGCTCCTAAGCCCACCATCCCTTCACCCACCCCACATGCAGCTCCTAGGCCCACCATCCCTTCACCCACCTCACATCCACCCCCTAACTCTACCATCCCTTCACCCACCTCATATCCACCCCCTAGCCCCGCCATTCGTTCACCCACCCTACATCCATCTCCTCGCCCCACTATCCCTCCACCCACCCCACCTTCTTGTACTAGGTCTGACATTCGTCCACCCCACCCACAGTCATTTCCCGAGCTATCACCCATTCCATCCTTTGACCTGGGTATTGATCCAACCCTACCTGACATGCAACGAGAGCCACCCTCCCATAGTACGTCTGTTGGCCCTTCTTCAGCCATCGGCCCACCCCATGTTCAGGTTGAGCAGGTTGTTGGGTTACCTACAGTGGCAGAAGGTCGACCCAAACACATATCAAAGCCACCTCCTTGTGGGACAGGGGGGCACAAACATGGACACAATGCTGGCCCTGAGGCATCTGATGAAGGACATGCAAGACCTCCTCCTCATTATACGAGACGGCATAAGGCCCAAAAAAGGTAACTCAAATGATACCTTTTGCAAAGTTTATTTTACAATATATGAGTAGCTAGAAAGCATTCTTTGTTCTGATGGTTAGTTCATTATATGGTTAGTATCATTTCTTTCTCACATGATTGCTCGGCCGCTGCTTGGACTTATATGAAAGAACTTGTTAATATTACTAATTGGATTTTATATTTGGTGTTAAAAATTCATCTAACACGGAACCTTCCACCATAATACTTGTTCTTGTGGCAAAGATGATGTACCTGTACTCGAACTATCTGAGGTGATTGTTGGTGTTTTGGAAGGAGGGCAACTGGGTCATATGCTATGTCAAGCAGCTGCGCAAATGGCTATTAACGTAATGGTTTTGGATCCGCTTGAGAACTGCCCCGCAAGTGCACTTTCATATCATCATATGCTCTGAAGCTTTGATGATAGTGCTACAGTTCGTGAATTTGCGAAAAGGTTCAATTTTTATGAGATTGATGATATTTTTTTTGTTTTTTTATGGTCAATAGTTTTTGTAAGTATATTCTTTTGTTATAATTTGGTAATAATATGTCTATGTTCTTGGTAGATAAATGGGATGTATTGACTGTAGAAATTGAGCATGTTGATGTTGCAACCATGGAGATGCTTGAGCAACAAGGAGTGGAATGCCAACCCAGAGCCTTAACTATTTGAATAATTCAGGTATGCTTTTCTTTGACTTTGCCATTTGGTGACCGCTGTCTTGCATGAGCTGATTCTTGAATAATATCCGTTGCAGAATGAGCCAGTATCAAGAAGACACAAGAAATGGTGTCTTGAGAAAAGCAGAGAAGCTGGAAAAGGATGGTTGGGAGTCTTATTTGAATCCATAAGTACTTAACTGCTTTGGCAGCCATATGCATGATTTTTGTGAGTTTAACACACTATGGAAGTTCAAGTTTGGAGAACACATTACCACAGCTAAACTTGGAATTAACTAAAGGATATGTCCAATTAAGGCATCAAGCGGATCAATATATGTAGGATGAATGCAAAATGTGTTAACAGAAAAAGTTTAAGTGAAGATGGTACTGGCAATTTTGCTTCAGTTTTGAGAGATTAAGAAGGAAAGGAATTATAGAAAACAGAGGTGGCGTTTGTGGGAATAGGAAGAAGCCTTGTATCCATTGTAGTTGCTATAAGAGGGACACTGTAGCAGTTAAGTTGAATGAAATTCTACAGAATGGATGAGCTTGACAAAATACATCCTTTTTACGAGAAATTCTCAGAGAATGCATTTGATGCTGTTTTTGATTTTGGAGCTGTAGCAGATGTTGGGGAAAGCACTCTTTTCCTGCTTAAGTAAGTATTGCTTTCGATATGTAGTACACAGTGTTCTCGCTTGTGGGACTTGTATTTCTTGCATCTTAGGAATTCAAACTATCTTGAACAAGTTTAAATTTTATGGAAACCATGAATGTAGAACTCAGGGATTATCATTAAAATGTTTTACATGAGAAAAATTGTAAATGATGCTTCTAAAGTTTGTTAGTCACTCTCATTGGGAGGATACTTGCTATTACTAGATTTCTCAATGTCAGCAACTTTCTAACAATAGCATGAAATTGTAAGGCTTGCTTGGATCAAATTCAAGCAAATTTAAAATTATGAAATTTTGGCCCAATTAACATGAATATGAAATTTCATAGTGGGATTAATGGATTATACCCTTTTTTGTTGTGTTGTAGTAATATCCAAACGGAATGTGACTAAATCTATAATGTTTTGAAATGTATTAATTTTCCTTTACCATAGTTGATTGCTAAAGCCCATCCACAATGTGGAATGGGGTGTGGAGAGATGATAGCTTGCTAATGTTGAAATCTCTATCAATAGGTTTGGCCCGGTTGGGATTTAGTTTATCACGTAACCGCCCTGGCTTCGTCGCCACTTCTGCTGAGGTAACACACACACACACACTCTCTCTCTCTCTCCAAAAAAAAGGAAAAAAAATTTAACTTTTGATTTAGTTATGTTTTCATTTGTAATAATGAAACAGGATGGTTGCATTTGCTGGTTTGATATGCGATGCAAAGATGTACATTGACAAATAATATTTGGAATTAATAGCTCAATTCGTTTATGGGACATCAAAATTAAAATGTTAGGGAGTTCTCATTTTCCCCCTTGAACCTGAAAGTAGAAAGTAACTGTTGGAAATTCCTGCTTTCATATTTTGTTGTCATCACAGGTTCACAGCTTGCTTCTTTAGAGTATAACAAATACATTGAATGCCACTCAATAATTTTAGTCTGGCCTTGTTTAATTTTGGATCTGCAGAAAAATGGCAGCAGCTTGGATTATGGCAATTATTTGGATGCAAAGGTATGTTAATGCTATTATTTTTTTTTCCTTTTCTCTTATTTCTACTTCAAGTGTTGTTTGTATGGAATGCCATAAATGACCACAAATATACTGCTTCTGATGAGTGCCAAATTTTTTCTTTGACTAGGTAGAATCCTGTAAGTTTGGACAAGATCTGAAAATTTACATGGATGAATCTAGTAGTGACAGTTAATAAGTAATGTCCAAGTAAATCTGGAGAGCTAGAACCATTTAAAAATTCTGGTAACATGACTTATGGTATCAATCAAAAAACAATAAGGGTCTAGTTGATGATAAACTTATTTATATGTCAACAGCTTCATCGAAATAATTACTGCTAAATTGCAATCTTTCTTCTTGTTTTCTTTTCATTTTTTATTTTAAGGTCACTCTAACATATTTTCCCGCAGATTCATCTCTGGTCTTTATACATACCTAGGTTTCAAATATTAAGAAAACCCAATTAATTGAGTTAAAGTTGTTTCTATTTCAGGGTGATGCTGACATTTTTTTCCCCACAGGCTTTTGGCTTTTGGAACGTATTGACCATTACTGTTCTGGACAGTTAAAAATGCACAAAGATAACTCATCCAAGCAAGGGAAGAAGAGGCGAACAATTACAGTAAGTTTGATTCTCTTAAATTCTAGTGTTACATTTCTTACAACCACACTACAAGATAAATATTCACATGGAGAAAATTATATTTTGTTTGGCTGGCTTGTTTTAAGAAATATGTGGGAAATGGCCTCTTTTTCTAAAGCAAATCATTTTATTTACTATACTTTGCCCTTCTTTGCCACACTAATTCTCAATATGGAGATGTGGATATGGTGCCATGATTGACATTGTTTAGGAACCCTGGCAAGAATGACAGTTGTTCTAAAGTGGTAATCCCATCCATCTTTTTTGCCATTTTTCTTCTAAATGCATAAGGAGATTATTTACTGTTTGTTTTTATTTTTAAAAATCATTGAGAAATTTCTCAGTGCTAATAGATGAAGTCTAACAAACAACCAACAACTAACTAGAGAGTGAGACCTTACCTGACATGAGGATGTGCTGGGATTGTATGAGAGTGAGAGGGAGGTTGAGAGGCAGAGTGAGAGAGAGGGAAGACTCAGTCAAGTTGCTGTGAAAGTGAAAGCTCCAGTGAAAAAAGTGCATCAGTGAAAGTGAAGGGGAAAATGAGAGATAGCAAATTAACCTCACTAGCTGATGATACACGTGAAGGACCTGGAGCAGTCAGAGTTCAAGCTGCTGAACACGTGAAGGACATGGAGCAGTCAAATCTTTAGGGACCCAGACCACGTGTCACTTGTTCATCACAATTCAAAAATCGAGTTTCTGAGACTCGGTTTCGCTTTTAGCAAACCGAGTCTCTAAGACTCGAGATCTATGTGGTGTGTCCACGTGGCAAATTAAACACTGAAATCGAGCCTCAAAGGCTCGATATACAAATCGAGTCTATAAGACTCGATTTCCACGTGGGAAACTTTTGACGTCAGAGTGCCATAAAACATAAAAATCGAGCCTCTGAGGCTCAGTTTTTTAGCCCAAAATCGAGCCTCAAAGGCTCGAGATGCTACTATGTTGTTTACTTCCGGAACCGGCCCAACTAACTATAAAGTTTAATTTTTATGGCTAGTTACCCAGATTACTCGGCTTCCTGCTATAGTATCATTTTACACGTGCTTAATATTTCAGACTTTTAAATAGGTCTTTAATTTTGTCAACTTTTTGGGACAATTTCAAATTTAATTTAATATGGGCCTGTTCGTTTAACAATCTCAAACTCACGTTTTACATAACATTACATATATTTTCGTACACTTTTTCACATATACGTATTTCAAAAAATTACAAAAATCTTATCTCA